>CM051237.1:473583596-474183596 GCA_027917425.1 Gastrophryne carolinensis | reverse complement strand
CCTCTGGCCTGTCTCTGGACTTCCTCTGCCAACGCTCTAGCTATTGGTTCTCCAGACCTCCTACATATAAGCTCACATCCTTTGAGCCATTAAGTCCTGGGGGCAACCGATCCCGGGTAGGCGTATTCTGCGTCCCGGCAAGCGGGGGCTCCTACAGGTGAAGCTGGCTGCGGAGATTGGGGGTTGTGGGCTTATCAACAGGGCTGGAGTTACCCCGAGCGTGACAACGATCCTGGAAAACTTGAAGAAAGTGGGGAAGGCAGGATAGAGCCTGGATATTTCACGATTCTGCGGGCTGAAATTATTGCCAGCAATTAGAGAGCCTTCCGTGTAAGAAACTTGTCCGATCAACGTGAAAGATGAAAGTCTCTTGTCCAGAAAAACCGAAGGGCTGCTAATTGGACCTTCAGGGTTCTGATGCTGAGACCCAGGTTGACTCCTTCCTAAAGGAAATCCAACACGACTGGAAGACTAGAAGGGGATCTTTGATTACGAACCTTCCAGGGGTTTAAAGTTTTCCAAATTTTCAAATAAATCTTTCTTGTCACCTCCTTTCTGCTGCAGGAATTTCAAGGGAAATTATATATTGCTTTTTCGGTGGCATGTGGGCTTAATCCGGACCTTCACCCTAAATGAAAGCATATTTTATAGGTTCCCACACCCTGTACATACAGATTGCCCACATCAAAAATCATCCTACCTGCATCTACTGCATGTTATGAGCCTTTAAACATCCAAGATGGTGGCCCATGGAGTCTCTGTAGACTCTGTCTTCTGTAGAGTGCCACTCTGCATTCTGGGATTGCTGACCTTTTCCTGACCCCAGCTCTGCTCTGTCTGTGCAAAGACACAGCTATAACCTGCCCCCTCACTTGCCCCCATCTCCTCTTCTCAGTATGTGATGCTAATGAGCCAAGATAGCAGCACCCGTATCATAAAGTGCTGAACAGAGTTGCAGCCCAGTGAGGGAAAAAATAAAAAGTAAAGGAATAAAACATTAAATATATTCATTTTAGATGCCGGGAATAGTTTTTTAAGGGTTTGGGCTTTTCATTAAATGATGCTGAAGGTTCGCTTTAAACATGAGATACCTTGTTTGTAATTTTTTCAGTGCTTTCTCTATATTTTTTACATTTTGTTGTTTTCTTAATAAAAAAATTTATGTTTTTTTAAAGAAAATCATATCTCATGTAAAAGCCCCATTCCTCCCAATTACAAAGGTACCACATATGTATCCATAAACACCCTGTCCAGGAGACACCGCAAACTGAAAATTTACAAAAACAACGTGGGGTCCCCTCTCTCCAGCAAAGCCAGTCTGGGCACCAGCTATGTGGGCTGGTAGACCAGGGCGCAGAGGCTAAGCAGCTGACACACGGCCCTGAGGGCTACAAGCCCGCTTAGCCCACAAGGGCAACAGGCATTTCTGTAACCCCCTGGGCTTTAGAGATGCAGGTAATCGGGTGGGGGGTATTAGCAAGTCGGTCGGTTGGGTGGGTTGTATTAGCAAGTCGGCCCCTCCTGCCCCGTGAACTGGTATAGGGGTCACAAGGAGCTAAGTGTAAAAACACAGACACACACACGCACACACACATTAAAAATTACGTTATTACTATGAGGCCGATTCATTAATAGCGCCAGGTAGCGACAGATGAGCGCCAGTAGCGTGATTTTCACAGCGCCAGCTAGTATTCGCTGTGCTTGGCCGGGGTTTGCTTGTTGACAGCGACTCAGTCGGTGTGCGGTAATGTTGAATACGGGGTTAGGGGTCGATGTTTCACAGGTTCCGCGTTGTATGGGTGCGCCTGACAGCGAATGGCCAGAGCGAACGGCTTGCTGCAGATTCATTAACAAATCACGCTCAAAAATTTCTCGCGCTGTGAATTCCTTGTTTAAACCCCAGAGCGCTGGCGGCGATGTGTGTAAAGTAGTTTTTAACCCCCAAACAACCATATTTTTTAATGTAAAAATTATACAAGTTTTTCTAAACATTTTGTAATATGAATACATTAATATCAGACCTGTAATATCAATTCTGCACAATTTTTAATTTTATTTTTTTTTACTTAAAAAAAAATCCTAACATTGCAGAAGTGGTCACAGAATTTTTGACATTAAAAAAAAAAAAATATTTATGATTATTTAAAGATTGCTCCATTGAAATGCATTGGACAACGCCAGGGAGCGCCAGGTAATACCTGTCGCTGTGATGGGATTAGCAGCGGCGCTGTTCGTTGCAGTCGGCTGCATGATGAATCCCGCGCTAGCTGACGCTCTCGCCGGCGCTAGCCTCATTTAGCGTGATAAATGCGTCATTGTGACCACCGCCGGGCGTACTTGAGTCGGTAGCCGCCGTTAGCTGGCGGTACCTGGCGCTCGTCAGACACTACCTGGCGCTAGCCCTTAATAAATAAACCCCTAGGGATGAGCGAATCGGTTCTAACGAACCTGAATTCGCTCCGAATTTCAGGGAAAATTTGATTCGCGCTGACCGAATTTTCCCTGAAATTAAAAAAAAAAAAAATGCCGGCATGGTGGGAGCGGGGAGACCGGCTGCGCTGTAAGCTGTCATCAGAGGAAGCCGGCTTCCTCTGATGACGCGTCTTCTGATGACAGCTGACAGCGCAGCTGGCCTCCTCACTCCCACCATGCCGGTAAGTGTTTGCTGTAAAAAAAAAATGCCGGCATGGTGGGAGCGGGGAGGCTGGCTGCGCTGTCAGCGGGCGGCGGAAGCCGGCTTCCGCCGCCCGCTGACAGCGCAGCTGGCCTCCCCGCTCCCACCAGAGATGAGCGATTCGCTAAAGTTCGATTCGGACGAACCCGAATTTCTCTGAGAAATTCGGCGAATCGCCTGAATCGAATTTTTGAGAAGTTCGCTCATCTCTAGTTATTACCTTTTTTTTTTTTACAACTTACCTCCTCCATCGCTGATCGCTGCTGTCACTACCAAGAAGTGATCGTCTGAAACCGGGAGAGGGGTAAAGGATTGGTGCAGACGGGACTTTTTATACTGTCAGAGTGAGCTGACGTCAGTTGTTCCGGGGAGGGAGATGACAGGAGCATGCGTGTGGGGCAGAAAATCTCTGTTCTCTACCCTGCTGAAGACCCCAGATTCAGGATCGGAGGACGCCCTCCCGGGGAAGAGGAGACCCCCAGATGCTGGATCCAGGATAGGTAAATTTTTTTTTGCTTGGAAACTGGGGAATGCGCCAGGCACATTTACAGGGCTGGCAGTTAATGTATGGATAAGTAGCCTCGTAAATTTCACATGCTTGGCAGTTAAAGGGTTAAAGTACGTGCCTACAACTTTGAGCATTCATTGTGAATTTTAACTGTGACGCAAACAACGAATGGGACAAAACATCAGAAAGCTTCAGTGTGCATAACTGTTCACCTCCACTCCCTAAAGTTAGTTTTGTTTTTTTAGTTTTGTTTTTGAACCAGAGCTGCTTGTGCCAACCTCAGCCTAGATCTTGTTTCTAGTCCATAGCTGCAGGTACAAACTTTAGTCCTTAAAGTGGACCAACACCCAGGATTTTGACTATCCTGAGTTTTGGTCTACTTCGGTGGGACACCCCGATCGGGGGTGCCCCGCTGTGTGAAACCCCCCAGAAAGCCCCGAAAACTCACCTCCCCACGCTCCCACGTGACCGCTGCATCCAATCCCCGCCGACGGACAAACGAGAGACAGCGAAGGACAAGCAGAGCGCGTCCGCCGCCGCCTCCCGCGCGTCCCTCTTACAGGGAGCGCGTCCGCGCCGGGCATTCACAAACGGCCAGCGCGGGAGCGTGCCCTGCTAGAGGGACGCGCTGGAGGCGGCGGCGGCGGCGGCGGCAGCGGACGCGCATGCACCACTGGAACGGGGAGAAGGTAGGATTGTGGGCTTCCTGGGGGGTTTCACCCCGCGGGACATCCCGATTTCGGATGCCCCGCAGGGAGGGATCTGATCGGCCCGGGAATCTTATAGATTCCCGGGCCAATCCCCCCTGGGTGTTGGTCCACTTTAAAGTCAAGAGTTGCCTGTACCAAGCTTAGCCTGCTCCACTTTCGACACTTTATCAGTTCAGGGGGGTCTTTTTAATTGGTCCTGCTGGCTTATGGGCAATTCAGCCTCTATTCCAATCCAGGCCATGGCAAGTCAACCCTGATGAAGTGAGTAATGTGCCCATGGAACGCGTGACTCCTGGTGCGGTAGGCGATGGGAAGACTTCACACATGTTATTTTCATGATACCTTGGCCTCATTTCTGGTGATGTTTTTTGTGATAGATTTGTGATTTAATTTTTGGATTGGTCATATGATATACATCAGTGGTTCCCCTTTGGGATGCCTAATAATATATACAAGTGATTATATTTTCATATTATTATTTAATTGCTGAATAGAGTAGATTGATATGTTTATATGTTTATGAGTTGTTATGGTTGGGAATATTAATTATTAATTTGTTGTTTGACTAGTAGCACTTGCACTTTATAAATAAATAGATTTTATAGTGATCCGGATCATAGGCAGGATTTGCACATGTTTATTTGCACTTTGTTGAATGATTTAGCACATATATATCTAGGCATTCGATATAAATTAGTGTGGTGAGACTCCCCATCGCCTACACACCTTTATGTTGGTTTGTCCTGTGTGTTATTGTTCGATTTATGTATTTTTATGGGATTTTAATATGTTGAGTGTATTGTATGTAGTGATTATAAATATGTAATAAAATAATAATGTAATAAAAATTTATTTTTTTATCAAGTTGAGAGTTGAGAGTGCCTCCCTACATGTGCTTTTTTGTTTTTGTTTTTTTGTTCATGGCAAGTCATCCTTGAGGACCTCTACTTGGGCACACCTTTAGAGCCAAAACCATCCCCACCTTTATGCTCCCCATAGTGAAGTGAAGCTAGGGCTTGTTCGTAGACTCTACACCTTGGGTGAATCTGTAACACATGGGTGGTTGTTGCATGTGCTTGGGGATGTTGCATCTAACCAGGCCAGGACCTTCCAAACTGTGCTCAGTTGATTGGCCAGGGAAAGAGGAAGTCAATCATGGTTGTCTTGAGGGAGGTGGTCCCTAGAGGCATTGAGGGGGAGCTAAGTCCGGCAGGGCTAGCAGAGAAACTCAATCCAAGGTAGAAGTTGTAGTTCCAAACAGTAGGATGCCCCTTTCTAAATTAGGCCCCTTTCTGCATCCCTGCCACACTACCATCTCCTTAGTCCTTATCCAAGTCTTTCTGCCCAACGTTAGGTTTCAGATGGGGCAGTGGCGGGTATAGCCCCTGCATCGGTCTCCTGGCTGCTTATCTACAGATGGCCAGCACTACAGAGCCCACTTCCCATGCCTAAACATCAGGTTCCCTCCTCACCTTGGACTTGTCTAAACTCAAGCTTTTTTCTCTCACCCCCCTTGGGTACCTATTATACTCCTTCCCACGGACCAGTCAGCTAGGGTGATGGGCTGTACTTCAGTTAACCCCTGTGTGGCAAGAAGGCAAAGTTCGAGTTCTGCAAGTTCGGCTGAACCTTGAAAAAAATGTGGACCCGAACTTTGGTGGGGGGGGGGGGATTCTGTCTTTGGAGACAGGGGGGCACACAGTGTGCAGCATGAAGTACTGCTGTTTACCTTACCTGAGCCCAGCAATCCCGGTCTCGTCCTCAGCGTTTAGTTCAATTGGTCTACGGCAGTGGCCACAGAAAGATGGCCACCGCTCCCATGAGTGAGGACACTCCTAGTGCCAGCTGGCAGTCCTGCCACTAGGATTAATTAGGCCCCTTTCTGCATCCCTGCCACACTGCCATCTCCTTAGTCCTTATACAAGTCTTTCTGCCCAACGCTAGGTTCCAGATGGGGCAGTGGCGGGTATAGCCCCTGCACCGGCCTCCTGGCTGCTTATCTACAGGTGGCCAGCACTACAGAGCCCACTTCCCATGCCTAAACATCAGGTTCTCCCCACCTTGGACTTGTCTGAACTCAAGCTTTTTTCTACCACCCCCCTTATACTCCTTCCCACGGACCAGTCAGCTAGGGTGATGGGCTGTACTTCAGTTAACCCGTGTGGAAAGAAGGCAAAGTTGAAAAAAATGTGGACCCGAATTTTGGTGGGGGGATTCTGCCTTTGGGGACAGGGGGGCACACAGTGTGCAGCATGAAGTGCTGCTGTTTACCTTACCTGAGCCCAGCAATCCCGGTCTCATCGTCAGCGTTTAGTTCAATTGGTCTATGGCAGTGGCAACAGAAAGATGGCCACCACTCCCATGAGTGAGGACACTCCTAGTGCCAGCTGGCAGTCCTGCCACTAGGAGTGTCCTCACTCATGGGAGTGGTGGCCATCTTTCTGAGGCCTCGGCCTAGGACCATTTTAAAGGAACGCCACCAATGGCACTGGGATCACGGAGCTCAGGTAGTTCAGCAGCTTCCTGCTGTTGCATCCTCTATGTGAGGCTGATTGATGAGCTTTTCTGTGCTCAAACTAAACTCCGAACTCGAACACGGACTTCAAGCTGAAGGCCGTACTCGGGAACCCAAACTCGCAAGTTCGGTGCGATCGGAAACTTTTCTGTTCGGGTTCACACAACCCTAATCTTAAACCACTTACTATATAGATTATCCTAGTGGTAACTACATCCACAATTAAAACTCCCAACATTATCCCTCCTAGAGCATACAGGGGTCCCTCTCAACTTTAAGGACTCGACTAATGGATGGACCCCTTGCCAGGGGACCATCCTATTCCAAGCCAACAGTAAGTCATTTGCCATCGCCCTTGAATATGAATTGGTCTTTGGCATTAAGGCTACCACATGTTTTTGACCAGTCTCTTCTGAACTCTCCAGTTTGTCACAGTTGATAAACATAACCCAATATACATAACCCAATATATTACATATTAGACAGCTTATTGCCTGTTACACTGATAATAGAATTGCCGTGGCTCATTCTTCTGATGACAGTAAGAACCATTATCACAAGCCTTCAGCGTCCCTGTAATCACTCCAAATATTTTTTCCAGCCATAGATGTACTTGAAGGAGCGTCATCAGACAGAAGATATTTTTTTTCTGAATGCAAATGAGGATTTTCACTCCTCTGAAGCATGAAATTCTGCTTGTGATTAGAGCTCATCTAGAGGTGGTCGGCGTGGAGGACAGGCTGGCAGAGGTTCAGCGCCGAGCTGCCGGGAGGTGCACCAAGTAATTTGGCAGAGCTGCTAATGGATTTTAGACCACATTTTACACAAGTATAAATTAAACTATAAAGCCTGGAGTTGACTTACTTTGCAAAAAGAGATGTCAGTTTTGGTAACCTCAAGTGTCTCTAAAAGCCTCCTCTAATGTTCACGTCTTCATCTCTTTACACATGATGATTTCAGTAGTCAAGAAGGAAAAAAATGAATATTTTAAGAAAACCAAACAGGAATGGACACGGAGTGCTAACGGGAAACATCTGTAAAAGTTGTCATTCACTGTCGGGCTGGCGGACAAGGTTAGCACTGAAAGTGAGGAAGTCATCTGTGAGCTGTGAAGCCCCAAGCCGGAACTCAACCTAAGACCTCATCTTCCCCTCAATGAAGCCCCAGCAAGGGCTGGCCTGTAGGAAGGGTCCAGTCTGTGTGATCCAGAACACAAGTGTTTGCTTTGGCAACTGCTGTCTGGCATTGATTACTACAGTTAGGTTTATTGTTAACTAAAATCCCTAGGTCCCTTTCCATAGTTTTACCAAGAATTTCTTTATTTAGTGTAAAATCAAGGCACTAATTTCTCCTTCCCATGTGCATACCCTTACATTTATCAGTGTTAAACTTAATTTGACATTTAACTGCACATGCCTCCAATTTATCTAAATCTGTTTGTAGCTGCCTGCTGTCCTCTTTTGTGTTAATTACTTTACACAACTTAGTATCATCTGCAAAGACTTTACTTTTTAATCTGTACCCTATGTCATTAATTTATATATTGAAGAGAACTGGTCCCAGAACTGACCCTTGTGGTAATCCGCTAGTAACGGTGACCCAATCTGAGTATGTACCATTGATAGCCACCCTCTGCTTTCGATCATTAAGCCAATTTCTCACCCATGTTCATCAGTCCCATATCCCAAATAGGACCTTGTGTCCCCATGTAAGCGTTTTGTTTACTGATTTTAACTAGCAATAGTAAAAGCTAAGTTTTAATGTTTTTTATACTGCGGCGTCTGGCCGTGCTGGATTTTCTCAAGATTTGCAAAATATGCGTTTGGGGATCCCAGCACCCCTTCCGTGCATCAACCCAACCCTGCTCTAAATTTGGTCAAGCATTGAAGCTGTGTGGAACTACAACTGCCCCCTCATACTACCACCCTTCTCCTCCACTAACCCAGAGAGTGCCTGCTCAGTGAGCCCCAGACTCTTCTCCATGATACCTATGATTCTCAGTGTTGACAATTGCGCCTTTAGATCGCCAATGTCGCCTTCCAAATGTGCAATTCACACACATCCTGAACATAAGTATGCAGCCTCGACCGATTGTTCAAGCAGTGCATACATAGCACAAGATGTACACTGGACAGCATTGTTAGGGATGGAGCACATTATATCAATTTGTTGGGTATCCATCAAGATTAGAGGTAAGGAGCTTTCTCCACTGACATAGGTGGGTATTCTTCTCTGTAAGAGCAGTGAGACTATGGAACTCGCTGCCAGAAGAGGTAGTTATAAAGGATACAGTAAAAATGTTGAAAGGTGACTTGGATGCCCTCCTTGCATGTAATAACATTTCCAGATATGGCTACTAGACCACTGGAAGGAGATCTATAGTGGCCGGGATGCCCTCCTTGCATGTAATAGCATTACCAGCTATGGCTACTAGACCACTGGAAGGAGATCTATAGTGGCCGGGATGCCCTCCTTGCATGTAATAACATTACCAGCTATGGCTACTAGACCACTGGATAGAGATTTATAGTGGCTGGGATGCCCTCCTTGCATGTAATAACATTACCAGCTATGGCTACTAGACCACTGGAAGGAGATCTATAGTGGCCGGGATGCCCTCCTTGCATGTAATAATATTACCAGCTATGGCTACTAGACCACTGGAAGGAGATCTATAGTGGCCGGGATGCCCTCCTGGCATGTAATAACATTACCAGCTATGGCTACTAGACCACTAGAAGGAGATAAACAGGCTGAAGTGGATGAACTAAAGTCTTTATTCAGCCTTACATACTATGTTACTTGGCTGGGTTACTGTAAAACAAAAGAATTTTGGCATATATATATATATATATATATATATATATATATATATTTTTTTTTTTTTTAGTTTGCTGACTTGGACATGTGTGTGTCTAAAGTGGACCTTCAGCGTGATTTGATGAAAATCCCAAACCCTTAAAAAACTATTCCCCAGCATCTAAAATTAATATATTTTTAAGTTCTTAGTCACTTACTTATTATTCTTTCCCCCACTGGGCTGTAACTCTGTTCAGGACTCTAGGATACTGGTGCCACCATCACATACTGAGGAGAGGAGAGTGGGATAAAGTGCAGGGGGCGGGGTTATAGCTGTGCTTTGCACAGACAGAGCAGAGCTGGAGTCAGGAAAAGGTCAGCAATCCCAGAATGCCGAGCAGCACAGTCAGAAGGCACTTCCTGTTTACAGGCTGCCTGATGTTACATGAGCCGCCATTCTGGATGTTTAAAGGCTCATAACATGCAGTAGGATGATTTTTAATGTGGGCAATCTGTATGTACAGGGTGTGGGAAACATATAAGATAGGCTCTTATTCAGGGTGACGGTTCAGATTAATGTGAGCAATCTGTATGTACAGGGGGAACATACAAGATAGGCTCTTATTCAGGGTGAAGGTCCAGATTAATGTGAGCAATCTGTATGTACAAGGTGTGGGGAAACATATAAGATAGGCTCTTATTCAGGGTGACGGTCCAGATTAATGTGAGCAATCTGTATGTACAGGGTGGGGGGAAACATATAAGATAGACTCTTATTTAGGGTGAAGGTCTGGATTAATGTGAGCAATCTGTATGTACAGGGTGGGGGGAAACATATAAGATAGGCTCTTATTCAGGGTGAAGGTCTGCTTTAAGTTACTCATGCCGACCTCCAGTCAAAAAATCAAAGCTTAGTAAATTGCTCTCCTAAAGTCCCTTTGTGGCAATCAGTGACATAATCTTATTGAGAGGGATTAACATCATGCAGATGTTTGGAATAGCAGGCAGATTCTGCACTCTTAAACATGCATGGCAGCGGCCATCTTGCCACACACATGAAAGAGCTGGTTCTGTAAAATGAGCCTCTTAGAGCCTCATAAGCTCTGTGCAATAATCTCTTATTTCTATCCCAAATTGTATACATTGTATCTCCTGAGTGCTTTTGGCCAGGGCTCCCATAGAGATACAATGTAACAGGTTTCCTCACACAGTTTTCTTATGCTACATTAGCTGGTTATTCAGTGTTTGCCTGCTTGAAAAATGACAGGCAAGCTTTTCCTGGTTTCTGAGGCATATATCTCTAACTCAATTTGGTGTTAATTGCTGCTGGCACAGCGCCCTCCTAATTGTCATGTGTAAGCAGGACTATCAGGTGTGTGGCAAGATGGCCGCCCCCATGTAATTCAAAAGTGATTCATCTTTATGGCATTCCACAACATCTGCATCTGTTACTCCCTCTCAAACTGCTTATGCTGCTGATCAGAAGAAGGGAAGCAATTTACCAAACCTTAACTTTTTGACTGGAGGTTCTGCTTTAAGAAAATACTCTATACCCTGCCCTTGTCTAAACCTTACCTAAACTAGGTCTCTGTGTTTGACCTATGTCTGTGTACCTTTATTATTATTATTATTATTTTATTATTATTATTACCTACCTGCTTGCTCACCTACTTACCCACCTGCCTGCATGCCCACCTAAACCACCCACCCCCCGCCTGCATGCCCGCCTACCTACCCACCCACCTACTTGCCTTCTGACTACGCACCCACCTACCTGTCTCAATGTCCCACTCATCAGCCCACCTACCTGTGCACCCACCCACCTGTCCGCCCGGCTTTTCACCTACCTGCTGGACTGCCCAGCCACCTACTCTTCCACCCACCCACCTACATGCCTGCCGCCAGGGCCGGCGTCAGCACCTGCCAAGCCTGGTCAGCTGCCGGGGGCCCCCACCTCCAGGGGGGCCCACTAAGAGCTGGCACAATGTGGTTAAAAAACTTTATTTGCCACTATCATTGCATCGGGCCTCTGCGCCCCCCCTTAGCTCTGCCCCATCCCTGCCCCCCCATTTCTGCCCCATTCATCCATCCATGTCTCCCCAGCTCTGCCCCATTCATCCATGTCTCCCCAGCTCTGCCCCATTCATCCATGTCTCCCCAGCTCTGCCCCATTCATCCATGTCTTCCCAGTTCTGCCCCTTCCATTCATGCCCCCCATGTCTGCCTCACCCATCCATGTCCCCCCAGTTCTGCCCCATCCATCCATGTCCCCTCAGCTCTGCCCCATCCATCCATGTCCCCTCAGCTCTGCCCCATCCATCCATGTCCCCCCAGTTCTGCCCCATCCATCCATGTCCCCTCAGTTCTGCCCCATCCATCCATGTCCCCCCAGTTCTGCCCCATCCATCCATGTCCCCTCAGCTCTGCCCCATCCATCCATGTCCCCTCAGCTCTGCCCCATCCATCCATGTCCCCTCAGCTCTGCCCCATCCATCCATGTCCCCTCAGCTCTGCCCCATCCATCCATGTCCCCTCAGCTCTGCCCCATCCATCCATGTCCCCTCAGCTCTGCCCCATCCATCCATGTCCCCTCAGCTCTGCCCCATCCATCCATGTCCCCCCAGTTATGCCCCATCCATCCATGTCCCCTCAGCTCTTCCCCATCCATTCATGCCCCCCATGTCTGCCTCACCCATCCATGTCCCCCCAGTTCTGCCCCATCCATCCATGTCCCCTCAGCTCAGCCCCATCCATCCATGTCCCCTCAGTTCTGCCCCATCCATCCATGTCCCCCCAGTTCTGCCCCATCCATCCATGTCCCCCCAGTTCTGCCCCATCCATCCATGTCCCCTCAGCTCTGCCCCATCCCTCCCTGTCCCTTCAGCTCTGCCCCATCCATCCCTGTCCCCTCAGCTCTGCCCCATCCATCCCTGTCCCCTCAGCTCTGCCCCATCCCTCCCTGTCCCTTCAGCTCTGCCCCATCCATCCCTGTCCCCTCAGCTCAGCCCCATCCATCCCTGTCCCTTCAGCTCTGCCCCATCCATCCATGTCCCCCCAGTTCTGCCCACCCCTGTCCTCCCAGCTTTGCCCACCCATCCCTCCTCCTCCCAGCTCTCTCTCCATCCAGCCATTCCTGCTCTTCCTGTTTTGTCCATCCCTCTTCCTCAATCTTCTGCACAGTCACGTGGGTCCAAACTAAAAACATCTCCAATAGGGGGTTGGAGGGCAAGCAGCCCTTCTTAGTTTTGCCCATGGAATTTATAGATCCCTGACTCTCGAATCTCCACTACAAAGGGGCCCACTGAGACCATGCTGCCCGAGGGCCCACATAAATCTGGAGCCGGCCCTGCCTGCTGCCCAGTTACTTATCCACCCACCCACCTACCTGACCACCCAGATACCTACCCGGCTTCCTGGGGGGGGGTCACACAGCGGGGCATCCCGCTTCAAGATGCACTGGGGGCAATTCCCGAGTTTAGTTCTGCTTTGAACAAGATCCACCCCTGAGTGGTATGGCTGCTGTGTTATACTGGGGAAAGTATTTTTTTATGATTGAAGTTGCACATAACTTGGCATGTTGGGAATGCCTTCCCATAGCCAGGATGCTAAGGCTATATAAAGCATTGAGGGCACAAGGGCTGGGGCTTCTTGTCTATGGGCAGGAGTGGACTGGCCATAGGGAGACCTGGGATAATGCCCGGTGACCCGCTCTGCTTGGGGGGCCAGCTGGTTTGCTGCTTTTAACACCCACATTCAATCCCTCCACCTTAGTCTCAGCCCCCTGTACCACTATACCCACAAGCCAAGGAACCCCAGCGCCCAATGCTATAGCCCCGGCATCATGTTTGGAGGGGGGGGGGGGCTCAGCAGAGATGTCTCAGGTCCGCTAGGGTTGGTAAAATCCAGGGCTGAGGTTGGCCCCAGTCCACCACTGGTTTCACACAGCGGGGCATCCCGCTTCAAGATGCCCTGGGGGCACAGAACGAAACCCAGGAAAGTCAAATTCCCGAGTTTAGTTCCGCTTTGAACAAGATCCAACCCTGAGTGCTAGGGCTGCTGTGTTATACTGAGGATAGTAGATTCAGATAACTGCAGTGGCACATTCGATGCAGTGTCTCTCTTTAAAAGGTAACACTAAGAGGCCAATTCATTAATAGCGGCAGGTAGCGACAGTTGAGCGACTGTAGCAGTATTTTCACAGCGCCCGCTAGTAGTCGCTGTGCTTGGCCGTTGTTCGGTTGTTGATAGCGACTGAGTCGGTGTGCAGTAATGTTGAATACGGGGTGACGAGTCGCTATTTGACAGGTTCCGCGCTGTATGGGAGCGCATGATAGCGACTGGTCAGAGCGACCGGCTCCCACCATATTCATCAAAAAATCACGCTCAAAAAATTCACGCGCTGTGAAATGCATGTTTAAACCCCAGAGCGCTGGCGGCGATGTGTTAAAAGTAGTTTTTTAACCCCCAAACCACCATATTTTTGGAAACCAAAAAAAAAAAAAATGTTTAAAGAATTTAGTAATATGAATACAATAATAACAGACCTGTAATATCAATTCAAATTTTTTTTATTTCTTTTTACCTTAAAAAAATTATCTAACAGAAGTGGTCACAAAATTTTTCACATTAAAAAAAAAAAAAAACATTAATAACAATTAATTATGAATATTTAAAGATTGTTCCATTGAAATGCATTGGAGAGCGCCAGGTAGCGAGAGGTCATACCTGTCGCTGTTCAAGGTCGGACGCTGGCGCTGTGGGCTGAGGCTGGAATATTGATAAATGAGTGGCTATATGGCGCTATCTCAGTCGCTAAGCAGGATCGGCTTGATAAATGTGTGATTGTGGTGTGTAGCCGGCGTTCTCGTGGCAGGGCCGTCATTACCGGTCGCTCACCCGTCGCTACCTGTCGCTATTCCTTCATAAATAAGGGCCATAGGCCTCGATTCAATAAAGGTAGAAAAAAATTCTCATGGTAGTAAAAAATTCAATTCATGAGAAAAAAGCTTGAGAATGTCACTGTTACTGAATCACCAGATAAAAAGACAATGAAAGTCAATGGCAGCTTTTACTACAGTGTAGAAAGGAGGAAACAGTTCTCTACTTTTCTTAGGAGTAAAAAAGCTGCCATTGACTTTCATTGAATTTCTATCTGGTGATTCAGTAACAGGGACATTTTCTCATGAATTGAATATTTTACTACCATGAGAATTTTTTTCTACCTTTATTGAATTGAGGTCTAGATCTGGTATCATAAAGCGTCTCGGAAGATACTGCGGAACTAGAATGAATATAATAGGCAATTGTCACAAGCAGATGAGATTTCCCGTCCAGCTGTTCTCCCCCCATCACATCGCCCGTTCGCGGT
This sequence comes from Gastrophryne carolinensis, assembly GCA_027917425.1. Taxonomy (NCBI): domain Eukaryota; kingdom Metazoa; phylum Chordata; class Amphibia; order Anura; family Microhylidae; genus Gastrophryne; species Gastrophryne carolinensis. The sequence goes on along the minus strand of CM051237.1, from coordinate 474,169,022 downwards.
GCCGCGTTCCCAAGCTACCTAATTACAGGAGCCGCACATGTCCGCCAAACATAATCTTCTCATAAAGTGTCAGTGCATTAAATAACACTCAACTCGGATCACAAATCATAATTAAAAACCAAGGTTAGGCCATAAAGGAAGGCAGATCCGGCCATACAAATGGCTGCTTTGTCTTATTGTTCTTTATGCATGAAAGCCGTTTCCAAGATGGATCAGCCCCTGCGCCCAGTAACCTCCAGACTTAGGGGGAGGTAAAGCCTGTCTGGTCCCGAAGCCATTCACATACCTCCCAAGTGTCCCTAATTTGGTGTCCCTGATTTGGAGGGACTGTCCCTCTTTTGAGTCCATGTATGTATAAATATATATATTTGTAGTAACAGGGGTGCACCAGACAATACCACTGAATATAAACATGTGCTCACTCACATGAACCAAACAAGACTGAAGTGGACGTGTCCAATTACACACCTTTCTTCAAAAAGGAGCACCAATATCAATATGGATACAAAATTCTTTATTATGAAAAAGGAGATACTATTAAAATACACAAAAACACACTGGACAATTAAAATCACATGGATGACCCCATGGTCACAATAAATATATTTTATAAATATATATATCATGCAGATCTGCATCAATAAATGTTTCATCCGTCTATTTAAAGTGTTGATACTGTTGTAACTGTTACATCCTATCTACTATTCATCCCTCAATGAGGGGCGTGGCCTAATTTACATATTGTCTCTCTTTGAGGTGTAACATGCAGTTCTGCATCAATAAATTATTAATTTGCCTATTTAAAGTGTTTCGATTGTTTTAACTGTTACATGCTATCACCTATTCATCCCTCAATAAGGGACGTGGCCTAATTTACATATTGTCCCTCTTCAAGGTGTAACATGCAGTTCTTCATCAATAAATGATGCATTCGCCTATTTAATGTGTTTATATTGTTGTAACTGTTACACCCTATCTCCTATACATAAATCAATGAGGGGGCGTGGCTTCATTTACATATTGTTCCTCTTTGAGGTCTAACATGCAGATCTGCATCAATAAATGATTCATTTGCCTATGTAATATGTTTATACTGTTGTAACTGTTACATCCTATCTCCTATTCATCCCTCAATGAGGGGCGTGACCTAATTTACATATTGTCCTTCGTTGAGTTGTAACATGCAGTTCTGCATCAATAAATTATTAATTTGCCTATTTAAAGTGTTTCTATTGTTGTAACTGTTACACTCTATCTCTTATCCATCAATCAATGAGGGGGCGTGGCTTTATTTAACATATGTCCCTCTTTCCCACCCTGAAAAGTTGTGAGGTATGGGGATAGTACTGAAGTTTTATGATTGAAGTTGCACATAACTTGGCATGTTGGGAATGCCTTCCCATGGCCAGGAAGCTAAGGCTATATAAAGCATTGAGGGCACACGGGCTGAGGTTTCTCGTCTGAGTAGGGGCGGACTGACAATAGGGGGACCCGGGACAATGCCCGGTGGGCCGCACTGCTTTGGGAACCAGTTGGGCTGCAGCTTTTAACACCCACATTCAATCCCTCCCCCCCCCAGTCTCCCTTTCAGCCCCCTGTACCCACAAGCCAAGGAACCCCAGCCCTCAATGCTATAGCCCCAGCATCATGGTTTTGGGGACCTCAGCAAAGATTACTCGGGCCGGCCAGTGGCTGGTAAAATTCAGGGTCGATTTTTGGCCCGAGTCCACCACTGTTCTGAGCCTTTCCAATCCTGTCTATTCCTCCCTTTTTCATGACTGTTCCGTGTTTCAGCTTCAGTGCTACAGTACTGTGCTTTGGGCGTTAGTCTGATCATCACTGTCTATGGCCCATATTTATGAAGGAATAGCGACAGTTAGCGACTGGTGAGCGGCCGGTAATGACGGGCCCCGCCACGAGAACGCCGGCTCCCCACCACAATCACACATTTATCAAGCCGATCCTGCTTAGCGACTGAGATAGCGCCATATAGCCACTCATTCATCATTATTCCAGCCTCAGCCCACAGCGCCAGCGTCCGACCTTGAACAGCGACAGGTATGACCTCTCGCTACCTGGCGCTCTCCAATGCATTTCAATGGAACAATCTTTAAATATTCATAATTAATTGTTATTAATGCAATGTTAGATAATTTTTTTTAAGGTAAAAAAAATAAAAATAAAAAAATTGTACAGAATTGATATTACAGGTCTGATATTAATGTATTCATATTACAAAAATATTTTAAAAACTTGTTTTTTTTGGTTTCCAAAAATATGGTTGTTTGGGGGTTAAAAAACTACTTTTAACCCATCGCCGCCAGCGCTCTGGGGTTTAAACAAGCATTTTACAGTGCAAATTTTTTGAGCATGATTTTTTAATGAATATGGTGGGAGCCAGTCGCTAGGGCCAGTCGCTATCATGCGCACCCATACATCGCGGAACCTGTCAAATAGCGACTCCTAAACCAATATTCAACATTACGGCAAACCGACTGAGTCGCTATCAACTACCGAACAACGGCCAAGCACAGCGACTACTAGCGGGCGAGGATTTCAGAGCGACTGCTAGTAGTCGCTGTGCTCAGCCATGGATCATTGTTTCAGAGCGCCTCAGTCACTGGCCGGCATTGATGAATATGTTGTGTGAGTCGCGGTACTATGCTGTGTGGGAGCGAACAGTAGCTCCAGCTCAGTGCGACCAACTCACACCACATTCATCAAAAAAACTGCCTCAAACAGCACCTGAAAATCGGGTCGTTGTAGCCCATAGCGCCAGAAGCTGTGTGATTAAAGTCTGTTTTTGAACACGTATCCATTAGTAACAAAGCGAAAACATATGTAATGACATTGTTATTACATTGTAACATGAACACTTTAATACCAGACATGTAAGGACAATTCTGCATAAAACATTATTACTCAAAAACGTTTTCAAAACTTGTTGGCATTTTCTAGGCCAGGATACATGTCAGAAAGTTTTGAGATTTTATCAAAAAAAAAATTGGGATCAGGAAAGGTAGGATAGAAATGTCCATAGAAATGTATGGGAGAGCGCCAGGTAGCGAGAGGTAAGACGTGGCGATCTGCAAGGCTGAACGCCGGCGCTGTACGCTGAGCCTGGGATAATGATGAATCGGACGCTACATGGCGCTGTTCCAGTCGCTCACCAGATTCATCTTCATAAATGTGTAATTGCTGCCGTGTCCTGCCTCTACCTGGCGCTGCCTGCTGCTTACAAAGCGCTACCTGGCGCTAGAGCTTCACATGGAACACATGGAGCTCCTAAACTGTTTTAGCAGAGCTTTAATGGAAGCTACAAAAAATAGACTCTGTTCAAAACTATTTTTAAAAAAAGTTTTGGGCGTTCACCTTTAAGCGAATTTCTTTTTTATTTTTTTTGCAAGTGAAAGTAGTGGAAACTGATGGCATTTATTTCAAATTCTATAACGCAGAGACACACAGGAAAGGTCACCCCGGGCAGCACCTTATGATTGCACTGCCAGCTCTGATTAATGGTGTAAATGACTGATTTTTATCGTGTCAAATTATATTGCATTTTACAGAGCATCGTGTGCTGGCAGTAATAGATTATGATGAATAGCCGAGTGAAAAGGGGGGAGATGGAGCGTCATGGATGGAGAGGACCGGCAGAGACATCAACACTGACCTGTCACATGCTGATCGTGGGCTCAGAGATTCAGGCTGCGTGCGGGGATAACCCACAGAGACAGAGAGATGGGTATGAGATAGAGAGAAAGAAAAAGAAAGAAAGAATTATGAGAGAGAGTAGATAGATAGATAGATAGATAGAAAGAAAGAAAGAAAGAAAGAAAGAAAGAAAGAAAGAAAGAAAGAAAGATAGATAGATAGATAGATAGATAGATAGATAGATAGATAGATAGATAGAGGCAAGGATGGTGAATAGATATGAAAGAGAGAGAGAGAGATACAATACATATACAGAAGGAATGCTGGATAGATATGAAATAGACAGATAAATAGAAAGATACTGTAGATATGAGATAGATAGATAGATAGATAGATAGATAGATAGATAGATAGATAGATAGATATGGGAAGGCAAGGATGGTGAATAGATATAAAAGAGAGAGATATATAATATATATACAGAAGAAATGATGGATATATATGAGATATGTGATATGACAGACAAATAGAAAGATACTTTACATATGAGATAGATAGATAGATAGATAGATAGATAGATAGATAGATATGAGATAGATAGATAGATAGATAGATAGATAGATAGATAGATAGATAGATATGGGATAGATAGATAGATAGATAGATAGATAGATAGATAGATAGATAGATATGGGATAGATAGATAGATAGATAGATAGATAGATAGATAGATAAATAGATAGATAGTTAGATAGATAGATAGATATGAGATAGATAGAGGGATAGATAGATAGATAGATAGATAGATAGATATGGCAAGGATGGTGAATTGATATAAAAGAGAGATATATAATATATATAGAGAAGAAACTTTAGATATGAGATAGATAGATAGATAGATAGATAGATATGGGATAGATAGATAGATAGATAGATAGATAGATAGATAGATAGATAGACAGATAGATAGATAGATATGGGATAGATAGATAGATAGATAGATAGATAGATAGATAGATAGATAGATAGATAGATATGAGATAGATAGATAGATAGATAGATAGATAGATAGATATGAGATAGATAGATAGATAGATAGATAGATAGATAGATAGATATGAGATAGATAGATAGATAGATAGATAGATAGATAGATAGATAGATATGAGATAGATAGATAGATAGATAGATAGATAGATAGATAGATATGAGATAGATAGATATGGGATAGATAGATAGATAGATAGATAGATAGATAGATAGATATGAGATAGATAGATATGGGATAGATAGATAGATAGATAGATAGATAGATAGATAGATAGATAGATAGATAAATATATATGTAGATAGATATGGGATAGATAATTTAATTTATACATCTTACTGTGTGTGTGGTGGATTATTTCTCAAACAACAGATTGTATGGGCAAACTATTTAAGGTATTAAATAATAATAAATACATTTCACTGGATGTATGAGGACGCTTCAGTGACCACTGGTTTGTATCAGATTGATGGCCGCTGGGCTGATATGGTTATTAGTATTTGCAATATTTATTATTATTTTATAATATTAATCTCTAGTAGAAATATTGAAGACTAATGTGCAGTGAATATTAATTTAAATCAAATTTTCCTATTTCAGATAGATAGATAGATAGTAGGATAGATAGTAGGATAGATAGTAGAGAGATAGACTGATTGCTCAATTGATTGATTTATATGAAAAGTCTACAATATGTTGACAAATATGAGAAGAAAAAAAAGAAAGAAAGTGAAAGCTCGGTGCCTATAGGAACTTATAATCTAATCAACAAGGGGACCTAAGAGATACTAAACAGAAGACAGATCAATCACACTAAATAAATATATCATACATCTATGGCAGTGAAAAGGTTAATCGGATTGTGTAAAGTGCAGAAACCTGTAGTAATTTATCGAAAGTGGGATCTGATTGGCAGAACAGGATTGCTGGGCGAGTAACACTGACATGAGTAATTTTCTAGAGTCGTGGACTTCACTGTGAAGGTGAGGAGACCAAGTGAGGGCAGCCATCCGTCCTCCTGACTCCTGCGGCGGAGAGGTGCCGATAAATCAAGCCACTTACAGCGGTTTCTTCAGCGCTTTCACTTAACAACTGTGCCAATCAATAAAGAGTATGAGCTGCCCGAGCGACCGTCAGAGGCTGTGTGCGCAGGACACTGAGCTTCCAGCTTCCAGGAGTTACACCGATACTGGTTAACGGAGCTGTATTGCCAATTGTGTAATATTAAAGATTTTGACTATCCTGGGTTTTGGTCGTTCCCCCGATGGGGGGTGCCCCGCTATGTGAAACCCCCCAGGTCACCCGAACAAACTCACCTTTTCCCAGTCCTACAACGCATGCGCGGACGCTCGTGCGCTCAGATCGACTCGAGAACCGGCATCGAGGAGCTTGTCTAAAGCGCATTGGCGCACAGATCATGCCCACGCTGGCCATTCACATATGCCGGGCACAGGCATGCGCCCAGCTAGAGGGAGAGCGGGGATGCGGCCGCTGCTCACTCATGAGCCGACAGGGATAGAATGGACAAAGCTTGGGGGGACAGGAATGAGTGAGGATGGGATGGATGGGGCAAAGCTGGGGGACAGAAATGAATGGGACAGAGCTTGGGGGACGGGGCTGTATGGGGCAGAGCTGGTGGGACAGGATTGGATGGGGCAAAGAGACCAAGAAACGGGCAGGCTGATTCATTACTAGCGGCAGGTAGCGACAGATGAGCGTCTGTGGAGCGGATTTCAGAACGCCTGCTAGTAGTCGCTGTGCTCGGCCATGGTTCGCTAGTTCAGAGCGTCTCAGTCGCTGTGCAGCATTGATGAATACCTTGTGGGGAGTCGCTATATGAGCAGTACAGCGCTGTATGGGAGCGAATGGTAGCGACTGGTCAGTGCGACCGACTCACACCATATTCATCAAAAAAACACAAAAATACTTCGATGTAGGCCAGAGCGCCAGAGGCTGTGTGATTAAAGGCTGTTTTTGAACATGTATCCACCAGTAACAAAGCGAAAACACATGGAATTACATTGTTATAACACTGTGACATGAACACATTAATGCCAGACCTGTTAAGTCAATTCTGCATAAATATATAAAAATGAAAAAAGTTGGAAAAAATTTTCAAGGCCAGGAGAGGTCACAACATTATTTGAGAATAAAATAAAAATAATAATAAAAACCCCCTGTTTAAAGAGAAGTCAAAGAACGTCCATTGAAATGTATGGGAGAGCGACAGGTAGCGAGAGGTAAGACGTGGCGCTCTGCAAGGCTGAACGCCGGCGCTGTACGCTGAGGCTGGGATAATGATGAATCGGAAGCTATGTGGCGTTGTTCCAGTCGCTCACCAGAATCCGCTTGATAAATGTGTTATTGCTGCCGTGTCCGGCGGTCACCTGTCGCTACCTCTCATTTACAAGGCGCTACCTGACGCTTTCCCTTCATGAATAAGGCCCCAAGTTTGCAATGTCACTTCCCACCCATGCAGTACTTCATATTGCAATGCTAGGTGCCAGGGAGCCATGACACTGGCAGGGAGACTAAGCACTACTTTGCCAATCAAGTAAAGGGGGAAGTGCTAAGCACAGCAACACAGAATCAACTGATTGCAGGGCTGTAGGGGTCCGGAAATCTGGCTCCGAGGTCCACATTCTGACCCCGGTCCGTCAGTTGAGTACAGCTGTCCTAGATAGATGGATAATGAAATGTATAGTTGGATACATTACACATATATGAGAAGGAAGGAATGACGGAGAGAAAGAGATAGATAGATAGATAGATAGATAGATAGATAGATAGATAGATAGATAGATATGGGATAGATAGATAGATAGATAGATAGATAGATAGATGATAGATAGATAGATAGATAGATAGATAGATAGATAGATATGGGATAGATAGATAGATGATAGATAGATAGATAGATAGATAGATAGATAGATAGACAGACAGATAGATATGAGATAGATAGATAGATAGATAGATAGATGATAGATAGATAGATAGATAGATAGATAGATAGATAGATAGATGATAGATGTGAGATAGATAGATAGATAGATAGATAGATAGATAGATATGAGATAGATAGATAGATAGATAGATAGATAGATAGATAGATAGATAGATATGAGATAGATAGATATGAGATAGATAGATATGGGATAGATAGATAGATAGATAGATAGGTAGATAGATAGATAGATAGATAGATAGATAGATAGATAGATAGATATGAGATAGATAGATAGATAGATAGATATGAGATAGATAGATAGATAGATAGATAGATATGAGATAGATAGATAGATAGATAGATAGATAGATAGATAGATATGGGATAGATAGATAGATAGATAGATAGATAGATAGATAGATAGGAGATAGATAGATATGGGATAGATAGATAGATAGATAGATAGATAGATAGATAGATAGATAGATATGAGATAGATAGATAGATAGATAGATAGATAGATAGATAGATAGATATGGGATAGATAGATAGATAGATAGATAGATAGATAGATAGATAGATATGGGATAGATAGATAGATAGATAGATAGATAGATAGATAGATATGAGATAGATAGATAGATAGATAGATAGATAGATAGATAGATAGATATGAGATAGATAGATAGATAGATAGATAGATAGATAGATAGATAGATATGGGATAGATAGATAGATAGATAGATAGGAGATAGATAGATAGATAGATAGATAGATAGATAGATAGATAGATATGGGATAGATAGATAGATAGATAGATAGATAGATAGATAGATAGATATGAGATAGATAGATAGATAGATAGATAGATAGATAGATAGATATGAGATAGATAGATAGATAGATAGATAGATAGATAGATAGATAGATAGATATGGGATAGATAGATAGATAGATAGATAGATAGGAGATAGATAGATAGATAGATATGGGATAGATAGATAGATAGATAGATAGAGAGATAGATAGATAGATAGATAGATAGGAGATAGATAGATAGATATGGGATAGATAGATAGATAGATAGATAGATAGATAGAGAGATAGATAGATAGATAGATAGATAGATAGATAGATAGATAGGAGATAGATAGATAGATATGGGATAGATAGATAGATAGATAGATAGATATGAGATAGATAGATAGATAGATAGATAGATAGATAGATAGATATGGGATAGATAGATAGATAGATAGATAGATAGGAGATAGATAGATAGATAGATAGATAGATAGATATGAGATAGATAGATAGATAGATAGATAGATAGATAGATAGATAGATATGAGATAGATAGACCTGGGTAATACGTTTGGGTTGTTAGTCACCTAAAACTGTATTACTGTGTGACGCACAAAACAACCATTCATTTGAAGTTCAGGAAAAGCACAAAAATGAACATGGATGGTTTAGGTCACCTTTTAGGTAAATTTATTTTTTTATGTGTCAGTAATTTGTTGTACCGTGTATGAAAACCAGGCTTTGGTAAAGTATAGATGGCAGCAGATCTTATTGGGGCACAGGTCAGCCTGTTGTCTTACCACCTAATGAGACCTGAAGAGTCACTGTAGGGAGCCAAGGCAGGTGTTCCCTATCAGTGCAAAGAGGGAGGAAAGATTAAAGCAGGAGGTGGGGGAGGATGGCTGCAGAACAGCGCCTTACTCAGAGGGAGATTCTCTTCTGCAGAGATTGGCGAGCAGCCCGGGAGGTGGAGATAGGGAGGGGGCTGGGGTATATAAAAGAGGAAGGGGTAAAGTGGAGTGTAGTGCGTGTGAGGAGTGAGAAGAAAAAGGTTAATCCGAAGAAGCTGGAGACTCGACACCGCACAGGGAAGAATCGACAGGCCGTGGAACCATGGCCCTGATCTTCAGAACCACTGAGCAACAGCCTCGCCGGTTTTCTGCCCTGCTTCTGAAGGTTAACCCACCCCCACTGACTCCCTTGCAGGGTGGTTAGATCTCTGGAAGTTGAGGCCTAATCCTGCTTTTCTCCCCCCGTAACCTCTCCCCACCCGGGAGAGCGGTAGTGCGAGACCTTGCTAGGAGTGCCAAAAGCACTCACTACTGCTGTCACAGCTTGAGTTTCCCCTGCTATATCCCGCTTCACCAGCAGATGGCTCTGTCCTGCAGAGGTGTTTAATCAGCCAGCACCTGTGGGACTTCCTGCTCTATAAAAGCTGATCCACCCATTCAGCTAGTGGATCAGCATTAAATCTGTCTTCTGAACTTTCTACCCGGACTTTATCTTTGGATTTCTGAATCTGAACCTGAACCTGAATCTGAACCTATATCTTGTATGTATGCACTCTGACTCCACATGTATATATACAAACAGCAGCCTGTTTGATGTCTGTGTTGAGGAATCGCTGACAACTTCGGCCACTAAACCTAAGGCTTAACCTATCCTCAGGCCCATATACAGTAGGGCAAGCCCGGAGGCCTAGTGTTTGGTAGTACTCTGCTGTCAACCTCCTTTCAAGACAAGGGACACCCTGTGCTGTTTTGAATTGGGGTGTTAGAAGATGTGTGAGAAACTAACCAGCCTGCGGCTGTTGTAAATTTGATATTGGACCTTTTCCTGAAAGTCTTGCGACTTACCTGTCACTAAAAGGAGCGTAGGTAGCCTCCGCTGCCTACCCCTAAAGCACCCCTAAAGTTTGTCCCAAGGAACCGGCTCGGGGACCAGAAGTTTTCTCTCCACTATACCCAGAGGAGTAGCTAGGCTCTCTGGCACCCGGGGCAAACATTGAAAATGGCGTCCCCCACATGTGCTCAGGCCCCCCTTTGGCACCCCCCTGACCTGCTGCACATGGAGCATGTGCTCCTCCTGCTCCCCCCTAGCTACGCACCTGACTACACCCCCAGTAGTACTTGTACCACTGGTTGGGAACCCTTGTTCAGGCCATCACTCAAGGGCGTCATTCTAGGCTATTATTTAGGGCCCACACTTTTACACTAATACTCCAGATCGTCACTCCTTGCCATCAAGCTCAATATGTGCTCTATGTCCCTTTTTCACCATTTCGTTTGAGTCATAAGAGACTTTTTTTCTGCGACAATATTTTGCATGAGATGTTCTCATTTTTGCTTGGTTTTTTGTTTGGTAGCAGGAACTCCTAAAAAATGTCGGGAAAGGGACTCTGAATCAACCCTATATACCCTGAAGGGATTTGTGGATCCAGATTGTGTTCTATGGAACCTGCCAACCTTCTAGCTTTTAAAGGGAGTCAGTCTCTAGTTACTGCCCACAATTAATGTAAAATATTTTTTTTAAATGCATACCCAAAGTTTTAATTTCACTTCAGAGAAAACTTTTTGAGGAAAATTACACTTAGGGGGTTATTTAAGAAGGGATAGCGTCAGGTAGTGGCTGGTTAATGAGAGGTAGCGACAGATAGCGACTGGTGAACGCCGGACACGGCACGCAATTACACATTTATCAAGCAGAATCTGTTCAGCAACTGGGATTGCGCCATGTAGCGTCTGATTCATCATTTTCAAAGCCTCTGCGAACAGCGCCAGCGTTCAGCCTTGCACAGCGCCAGGTATGACCTCTCGCTACCTGTCGCTCTCAATGGACGAACCTTTTTTTCTCTTTAAACAGGGTTTTTGTTTTTTTTTATTTTTCCCAAAAATCACAAATAATTCTGTGACCTCTTCTGGCATTGAAAAAGCAGTTTTTTAAATATTTCTTCAGAAATGACATTACAGATCTGCCATTAAAGTGTTCATGTTACATTGTTGTTACAATGTAATTCCATATGTTTTCGCTTTGTTACTAGTGGATAGATGCTGAAAAACAGACTTTAATCACACAGCCTCCTGCGCTCTGGGCTGCAAACAAGCATTTTTCAGCGCCAGAGATTTGTGAGGCTGTTCAAATAGCGACTCCTCACAATGTATTCAACATTACTGAACAGCGACTGAGTCGCTATGAATTAGCGACTCACGGCCGAGCACAGCGACTACTAGCGGGCGCTCTGAAAATGCCTGCTACAGACGCTCATCTGTCGCTACCTGGCGCTAGTATTGAATCAGCCTCCCAGTTACATAGGGCTTTATTCATCAATGGCTAGCGAAAGGTGAAAGCCCGGTGCTGTACGCAATACCACATTTATCAAAGCGATTCCGGTGAGCGACTCTAACAGCGCCATGTAGCGTCCGATTCATCATCACAGATGGCTCAGCGTATAGTACCGGCGCTCTGCCTTCCAGAGCCTGGTATAACCTGTCACTCCCCCATACATTTCTATGGGCAATACTTTTCTTCACTTTAAACAAGGTTTTTTTTTTTGTTTTTTTATCAAATCATTGTGTGACCTCTCTTGGTCTATTAAATGTCATTTTTGAAAACTTTTTTGATTTTTTAGATTTTTATGCAGAATTTTCATCACAGGTCTGGTATTAAAGTGTTAATGTCACAATGTAATAACAATGTAATTTCATGTGTTTTCGCTTTGTGTTCAAAAACAGACCTTAACCACACAGCTTCTGGTGCGCTGGGCTACAGCGACACAATTTTGAGCGCCGGCGCTGTGTGAGGCTGCTTTTTTGATGAATATGGTTTGAGTCGTTCACACTGACCAGTCGCTACTGTTCGCTCCCATATAGCTCTGTACTGGTATTATAGCGACTCACACATCAAATTCATCAGTGCTGGCCAGCAACTGAGGCGCTCTGTAATAGTGACTCACGGCCGATCAGAGCGACCACTAGCGTTGCTGTACAGACTGTCATCTGCCGTTACCTGGCGTTAGTAATGAATCAGCCTGCCCGTTAATACAGTTGAAAAAAGACATATGTCCATCAAATTCAACCAGGGGTTGATAACTGCTAATAGTAACTGTTAATGTTATCTTCTTCTAAATAATAATAATAATAATAATAATAAAAAATAACCCCCTTTGTTTTCCTTTAAAGTGGACCAACACCCAGGGGGGATCGGCCCGGAAATCTATAAGATTCCCGGGCCGATCAGATCCCTCCCTGCGGGGCATACGAAATCGGGATGTCCCCCGGGGTGAAACCCCCCAGGACGCCCAGAAACCTTACCTTTTCCGCGTTCCAGCGGCGCATGCGCGTCCGCGCCGCCGCCTCCCGCGCGTCCCTCCAGCAGGGCGGCCGTTTGTGAATGGCCGGCGCGGGCACGCTCGATGTTAGAGGGAAGCGCGAGACGTGGCCTCCAGCGCTCAGAGCCGCTGTGGTTGGACGCCGCTTGTATGTGCATACCACAGCGGCTCTGAGCGCTCTGATTGGACGAGCGCCCGCGTAGGAGCGTGGTGAGGTGAGTGTTTACAGGCGTTCTGGGGGGTTTCACACAGCGGGGCATCCCCCGATCGGGGTGCCCCACCGAAGTGGACCAAAACCCAGGATAGTCAAAATCCTGGGTGTTGGTCCACTTTAATGACTCTTCAGACTGCTTTCTTTGTTTTCAGAAAAAATCCATATGGAAACAACATAATGTAAGAGAACACCCATCGGCACCTCCTCGGTCACGCCACGCACGCACATGTTATTTTATTCCGCGATACGCGTGCGGTGATGAATTATCTAATAAGCTCCAGACGTTGCCACCTAGAAAACACCCCATGAAAAATGGTTTAATTATATCTCAATATGTGTCTCCAGAAAAAAAAAAAAACACACACATACAACACCATGAAGAGTAATATGACAGCAACAAATGTGCGCCGCGTCTATGAGGTCACTGCCGAACAGCTACAGTCCATGAAAAGAGGAGGATCGGGTTCTGGAAGAGAAACCTTCTGGTATATGCTGAGATATTAATGACGATGGCTGCGAGACTCTCCAGCACCTCACTAAGAGGCCTGTTCAGGCAGACGTTTCATTTGCTGTGCCGCTAATTTGCATATAAATAACTTCGCCATCGTCAGCCCGTTATATATAGGCGGAAAAATGTACACAACTGAGGTGTAGCGCGTCGGCCTGCGGCGTGGGGAGTGGTGGTGCTGCTCTGGGTTGAATTCCATCCGAGTGCTGAGGTTTTCTATCTGCTCGATCCAAATTTTGGCAAAATTTTCTTGGAATTCTGGTGAAATGTAACCAGGTAAATTTTTTTTGCTGTCCTTTGTCATCTCTTCTGTAATCCCTCACAAGATCTCCGTTGAATAGGGTAAAAGAAGCTGCAGCATAAACTTCCAGTGAATCCTATTGCATACCTTCCAACTTTTCAGGGTGGGAAAAAGGGACATTTGTTAGGCCGCACCCCCTCATCAATTTGGGGTCCACCACCAGAGGAGTAGCTAGGCTTTCTGGCACCTGGGGCAAAGATTCAAAATGGTGCCCCCCACCTGTTCTCAGGGTTTTTGGTGCCCCCCTGACCTGCTGCACCCGGAGCAAGTGACTCGCCTGCCCCCTCCTAGCTACTTATTAGCACACCCACACCCTAGAAGTCCGTCCCTGGTGGACAGAAATGACTTTACCCTTGCCACCCTTGACGTGGCTACCTCGCTTTTACATTCATTGCAATCTATGTTAGCTAGGTTTTTCAGTTTTTAGTATGAGTGTGCAGAGGGTTAACTTTCTTTTTTGCTTAGTGTGTGTGGTCACACCCCTCTAGCGCCTCTTGACTGCTATATATTGACTGGATGAGCACATCCTACCTTCCTTTTTGCTGTTGCATTTGCAGGTCAGTGGCCAGATCTGCTGGATTGCAGCTCTCCCAATGTAACAGGGAGTCCAATTGGCCTCTACCTAAACCCTCTTTTTGAACTGTAACACTGTGCAGGCAAGTAAAGTATTTTTCATTGTGTGTGTGCAAGCAAGTTAAGTTATTGCAATGTCTTTAGACACAGGCTGATTCATGTATTGCATTGCTTGTGCACACACAAGTAAAGAAGTAGCAATGTCTGCACAAACTTTTAAACTTAGTAATGTTAGGGACGGGGTACTAATTGGACGGCCTTGACGTGGCTACCTCGCTTTTACATTCATTGCAATCTATGTTAACTAACAGTCCATGTTCTTAACAAGTGTTAGCTAGGGTTTTCAGTTTTTAGTATGAGTGTGCAGAGGGTTAACTTTCTTTTTTGCTTAGTGTGTGTGGTCACACCCCTCTAGCACCTCTTGACTGCTATATATTGACTGGATGAGCACATCCTACCTTCCTTTTTACCCTTGCCACCCCCCAGCCTCTAATCGGTGATTACTTTCCTATGAAGTCTCTATCAAATGAAGGACAGGAAGCTGAATCATTCTTTGTAATAGGTTGTACCTCGTTCAAAAGCATCCCTCCCAAGTGTTCCTGATTTGGAGGGACTGTCCCTCTTTGGAGTCCATGTCCCCCTATCACTCGTTCTTCTCATTTGTCCCTCTTTGAGGTGTAGCATGCAGATCTGCAGCAATAAATTATTCATTTGCCCCTCCAGGCGAGCAGAACTGAATGGCAAGATCGGGACATAAACAAAATATCACACTTAGGCCCTTATTTAACAAGGGATAGCGCCAGGTAGCGAATGGTGAGCGAACGGTAATGAAGGTCACCGCCACGAGAACGCCGGCTCCCCTCCGCAATCACACATTTATCAAGCCGATCCTGCTTAGCGACTGACAGAGCGCCAGATAGCGAATCATTCATCATTATTCCAGCCTCACCCTACAGCGCAAGCGAGCGACCTTGAACAGCGACAGGTATGACCTCTCGCTACCTGGCGCTCTCCAATGCATTTCAATGGAGCAATCTTTAAATATTAATAATAAATTGTTATTAATGTTTTTTTTTTTTTTATTTTTTTTAAATGTCAAAAATTCTGTGACCACTTCTGCAATGTTAGATTTTTTTTTTTAAGGTTTAAAAAAAAAAAAAAAAAAAAATTGTGCAGAATTGATATTACAGGTCTGATATTATTGTATTCATATTACAAAATGTTTTGAAAACCTTTTTTTTTTACCAAAAATATGGTTGTTTGGGGGTTAAAAAACTACTTTTAACCCATCACCGCCAGCGCTCTGGGGTTTAAACAAGCATTTCACTGCGCGAGAATTTTTTGAGCGTGATTTGTTAATGAATATGGTGGGAGCCGTTCGCTATGGCCATTCGCTGTCATGCGCTCCCATACAGCGCGGAACCTGTCAAATAGCGACTCCTCACCCAATATTCAACATTACGGCAAACCGACTGAGTCGCTATCAACTACAGAACAACGGCCAAGCACAGCGACTACTAGCGGGCGCTCTGAAAATGCCGCTACTGTCGCTCATCTGTCGCTACCTGGCGCTATTAATGAATCGGCCTCCCCCTCACAAAAGAGGGCCTTGGGTCCTTCCACGATATGATATTCCTCATAAGGAATACTTCCAATACATTCAATTAAGACACTGGATTCTGCCCCTGACAAATCTGAGCCCCTCCTTTCGGGTTAGAGCCCCCATCTAGGAACGGTGTGCCAACAATCCCTTTAAAAGGGGAATAATACGTATAGATTTCTTCCTGATCCCACATAGGTTTTTACACCTGGTAGTTGACATGGACATAGGCCAGATAACCATCTCGGACCACGCGCCTGTTTCGGTTACCATCTGCATCCCGGACACCCCACCCCTCAGAGGTCAATGGAGACTTAACAACTCACTTTTGCAGGACCCTGAGGTCAGGGACGATATTCACAAGGCCGTCGCTGAATTTTTCTCCGTAAATATCACGGAGGGGGTCTCACGGATGGCCGTATGGGAGGCCCACAAGTGCGTGGTCAGGGGCTTGCTGATTAAACACGGGTCGCGCATTAAAAAACAACGAAACCGACAAATTGCCCAACTGACTCAGGAAATACTGGATATTGAAGTCAGGCACAAGCAGACTCTAGACAGGGCCCTTGGGGCCCGCCTGGTGTGCCTCCGGGAGTCTCTTAGAGACATCTGCCTGGCTGATGCTAAAAAATGCGTGGCTAGGAATCAGAGATTTTTCTATGAGTATGCCAATAAATCAGGCAAAGCCCTGGCGAGGGCGCTGAGAGCCCAGCATGGGAGGAATTTTATCCCAGTTATCCAAGATCCCAAGGGGAACAGGAAACACCTGACGGTGGATATAGCGCAGGCCTTCAGGGAGTTCTATGAGAGCCTTTACAATCTGCCTCAGGAGCGCACACCCAGTCATCTGAGCCGTATTGCCTCTTACATTCGGGAATCCGGGCTCCCTAGGCTCAGGAAAGAGGTGACTGATGCCCTTGAAGGGGAGATTGGAATGGATGAATATCTGAGGGCAATTAAAGGCACTAAGCCAGGTAAGGCGCCGGGCCCAGACGGTTTTAACCTGGGATATTACAAAGAGTTTGCCGAGCTGCTTGGCCCTCAGTTTATTGCTTCCTTCGGCTCCCACCTAGAGACACTCTCCGAGCACACATCACGATCATCCCGAAAGAGGGCAAGGACCCGATGCAGTGCGGCAGCTACAGGCCCATTTCTTTACTGAACTGTGACCTGAAGCTCTTTAACAAGATTATAGCGAACAGACTGGCGCCTCTCATTCCCCATCTTGTCTACTGGGATCAGGTTGGCTTTGTCCCTTCGAGAGAGGGTAGGGACAATACCACAAGGGTCATTAACTTAATTCATCAGGCAACCCTGGGTGGGTTAGATACCTTGCTCCTCTCGACAGACGCGGAGAAGGCGTTTGATAGGGTCAGCTGGGAGTTTTTATTTGCGACCCTTAGCCATATCGGCCTTGGGGAGAACATGACCCATTGGATCAGAGCCTCCTACTCATGCCCCTCTGCGTCCGTCATAGTTAACGGGCTCCCCTCCAGGCCATTTAACCAATCAAATGGGACACGTCAGGGATGCCCGCTTTCACCCCTGATCTTCATCTTAACACTAGAGCCATTTTTACGCACTGTCAGGAAGAATCAGGACGTTGCCGGAGTACAAGTTGGTCAGGTAGTGCACAAAGTGGCAGCATATGCCGACGACCTAATCTTCTTTATCACTAAGCCAGAAACGACCCTACCCATTTTGTTGGCGGAGCTCCGAAACTTTCAGGCAGTATCAAACTATAAAATTAATTACCAGAAATCCTCGGCACTTAATATCAATCTCCCCCCCAAGAGGCTGGAACAAATCTCAAAGTCTTTCAGCTTTAAATGGGAGAAGGAGTCGGTGACATATCTAGGGACTCAAATTCCAGCCCAGCCCCAGAGGACTTACGGCCTCAACTTCCCCCCATTGTTGAGAAAAGTGGAAGAGGACCTTCAGAGGTGGAACAAGGGTGCATTCACCTGGTTTGGCCGGGTGAATATTATTAAGATGATCATTCTTCCTAGAGTACTATACCTCTTCCAGGCCCTCCCAATTGAGGTCCCCCACTCGTTCTTTAAGCGACTTGCAGGACTGTGCTCAAGCTTTGTGTGGGCGGGGAAATCACATCGCCTGGCGGGGCCCCTCTTAACCCTCCCCAAGGCCTTCGGGGGCTTGGGTCTCCCGGACTGGAAAATCTATCACGCTGCTGCACATTTGGTCAGGGTGGTCGATTGGTGCAGGCATTCCAAGCTGAAACAATGGGCACAAATTGAACAAGTAGCCTCACCCGCTTTCCTTCCGGGACTCCCATGGTTACCGCCAGGCCAGATCCAAGTACTCAGTAAACACCCAACAATAGGCCCCACGAGGAGGGTGGTGGCTAGGGTCTTTCCGAAGCTGGACATCTCTCCCGCCCCGTCGCCTTTAACCCCGGTGATAGGTCATCCTGATTTCCCGGCGAGCCAATCTGATGGTGTTTTCCGGTCTTGGGCACAGCTGAACTGTTTTAGGATCCTGCATCTGCGCGAGGGGGGTGGATGGTGTGGGACGGAGGTTCTGGCTGCTAAACATTCGCTGCAACCACTCAACTATTGGCGGGCCTTTCAGTTGTCGCATTACCAGAAATCTGTGGACCAGTTGGGCGAGGCCGACAGACCATTGACACCTTTTGAGCGAATCTGCGCCGGGGTGGGCCATTTTAGAGGGGCTCTGTCATATGCCTATTCTCTGCTTATCAGTCCTCTGGATTCGTTTGTGCCCCCTTGCGTGGGGGGATGGGAGAGGGAGCTAAAAAGGGAATTCTCGGCGGAGCAGAGGCGGGCTATGTTTCAGCTGGCTCACATGTCCTCTATCTCAAGCAGATACCAAGAAACCGCCTTTAAAATTCTGTCCCGCTGGTATTATGTGCCGTCTAGGCTGGCAAAGATGTCTCCCTCTTCCAGCCCCCTATGCTGGAGGTGCTTGCGTGAGAGGGGCACCATGGTCCATGTTTTCTGGGAGTGCGCTGGCCTCACCAAATTCTGGGGTAACGTCCGGAAAATAGTGCTACACTTGACTGGGGTCGATTTGGGAGAGGACCCGGCCAGCTACCTCCTCAACCTGGCCCCCACCTCTATAAGTAAGAGGGGCAAATCCCTTCTGGCCCCATTGTTGAATGCTGCAAAGACATGCATTCCAGCGTGCTGGAAGTCGCCCGTTCCACCTTCAACAGCCATGTGGCTGTCAAGAATAAGGGATATAAGCAGGATGGAGGAACTGACGGCCTCAGTGAAAGGAACCCTAGACAAATACAGGAGGTTGTGGAGCGCATGGGATCAGTTTACGCTCTCGGCCGATTACCTTAGCCTTCTTCAGGAATGATGCTAGATCGTCACTGAGTGAGCTCTTCCCCCCCCCATACCACTTTTCCCAGCCTCCCCCATCCTCCCAGCCCTCCCCCTTCTGTGCTCTTTTTTTTCACTCTCCCTACTGTTCGTTCTTTCTGTTTCGTCATGTGATATATACTTAGTTACCCTGTTCTTGTATAATTTAAAATAAAATGTGGGGGCTTGGGTTGCGGATCAGGTCATACAAATTTGAACTGGCAATTGCTGGATGTAATTGCATCCTTGAGTAATGGCATTATTCAGGGTAAATCTCACTATGTATTTTCAATGTGTTTAACGAGTTGCCATCTGTATACTGTGTTTGGCCTGTCTGTAATGCCTGTCTCCTTAATAAAAATTACAATTTAAAAAAAAAAAAAAAAAAAAAAAAAAGGGGAATAATACCCCTAATCTACTTGGCGCTAAATGAAACTAAGCCGGAGTCCCACGGATACATGGGTAGCTGGGAGAAAGACCTAGGCCCCTGTCCGGGAGAGAGGCAGTGGACAGAGATATGGTCAAGCACCTCCAAATGTTCCGTGAATGTCCTGACAGTTGAAACGGCCTACAAGGTAATGCTCCGTTGGTACCTGGTGCCGGCCCGCATGAGCAGGATGTTCCCGGGACAAGCCAGCTCATGCTTTAGGGGCTGCAGCGCAGAAGAGGACTTCTTGCATTCTTACAGGTGGACCTGTCCCATGTTGGCCCGCTTCTGGAGCCAGGTGTACAGGATGGCCAACGGGGTCTTCCAAACCAACATGAGAAGAGACCCATGGGTTGCTCTCCTGCACTGCAAGCCCCAGGAGCTCACCAACAAGCAACACAGACTCTTTGTATACTTACTCATAGCAGCGACACAGGCCATAGCTAAGGCCTGGAAAAAACAATTTACCCCAGTCTCGGAAGTGTCGGCAAGGATGAATGGGTTTCTTACTAACGAGAGACTATCTAGTATCCTGACCGACTCCCACGTTAAATTTATCTCAATATGGGAGCCCTGGATAAGGTTTCCCCTTGCGGGTGTTGTAATGACTATTTGTAATAACCATATAAGGTGGCCGGTGGAACGCGGGAACAACCTACCCCCCCTCCCCGGCCCCCTCTCACCCTTCCTATCACCTCTAATACCCCCTTCCTCATCGTGGGTTTCAATAAATCAGACAATCTCCCTCTACATCAGTGGTTCTCAACCTTTCTAATGCCGTGACCCCGCAATACAGTTCTTCATGTTGCCTTGACCCCAAACCAAAAAATAATTTTGGTGGCTACTTTAAAACTGTAATTTTGCTACAGTTGTTATTCGGAATGTAAATACCTGATATGCCTTATGTATTTTCATTGCTATAAATCAACATAATTTAAACATAGTGATTAATCATAAAAACAATATTTAATAATATGTTGAGTAATATTTATTACTAATTCCAATAAATAACATTTCACCATGGCATAGCATGTGTCGTAAACTGTCATTTCTCCACCTCTTACTGAAATTAATAAGAGGCTGCGGCGGATTGTGTGGTAACTTGAGATTCTCGGGAGCTCTCTTCCACAAAATCCGCTGCACTCAATGAAATCAATAGGAGGCGGATTCAATGCCGGAAACCGCTGATTTCAGCAGTTTCCTCATTCAGAATATGGGAAAATAGTGGGAGATATGGGAGATAATTATACATTGGGGAACAGTGTGAACTACATCTTATAGTGGTCTCTTATAGTATAAGACACTGTGTAAATGTTTGGTGCTTTGTGTAAGTGTAAGCTGCTTTGTGTACTGAATACAGCAAAGTGGTGCACCGCCCACAATCAATAATGCTGTGCTACACTTGGTGCTCCTGCTACTTGGGTTTCTGGGCTAGGTCCCATGAGCCTATTTTTCTGTTGTACTGCTTTGTGTACTGTGTAATGATTACACACAAAGCACCTTACACAGTATTGTGTGTATGGTGTGTGCACTGTTATTACACTATTAACCTTTATTACACCAGCAGGCGTCTCGCAGGCTCTCTTGGCTTCTGTCCGGCGTTTCCTGCGTCCGCCCACTGATGATGTCAGAAAGCGCTGGACACACGTAATGCGCTGCTATGGACTGTGGAGCGTTCCCCCCGCCCCTTAGGCCCCGGACGGATGATACAATCACGTCTGCGCATACATTCACTTTGGAAGGCGCATCCATAACGTTGTGCGTTCCAGCTAAATAGCGCTGCAGCAGGCGGTAGCGCGACTTCTCAGCGGCTAATATGTATTTTCCGATGGCTTTGGGCGACCCCTGTGTTTTGGTCGTTCGACCCCGGCTGGGATCCCGACCCACAGGTTGAGAACCGCTGCTCTACATACTTATTTAGATATGTTTGATAGCCCAAGGCTCACCTCATTCAACCTAACATCAAGGCTAAAGGATAATGGGCGTGTCAACGATAGTGCGTGGTGCTGGTGCTGATGGTCCCCGCGGCCTGCATGACACTCATCACGAGTCGGGGTGTCTTGTCTATCATATTGGCTGCTTAAAATATATTGCACCCCATCCGCTCCACCTTTATCTCAAGTATTTTGTATGTTAATTACGGTACGGTCAAAATACAATTTTATGTAACGCAGATTGTAGTTTTTCTACCTCCCCTGCGTGGGATGGCTGTACTAACTGTAGCGATAACCTTTATCGCCGGAGGGCTTCCCCGCCAGAGACGTCCTTTTCCCAATGGTGAGAGGTGCTGCAGGAATCCCAGAGTCATCCGGGAGGAACCAGGAACAGCCCTTACAAGAGCTAGTGAATTGTAATATAGCGTTTCCCCCAATAAGAGACAGAACTCAGTATTGAGGGTGAAGATGAACTCTCTTTATTAGTGCCACCCTGTGCCTTATATGCAAGGCTCCATGCAAGGGGACCTCCCCCGTGGACCTGATGGAGAACTGCATGACAAACACACAGACCAATGGGAGCAGGCCACACAATCCCTCAACTCTGCCGGTAACACAATCAGTAGAACAATAGCAGCCTGTAGCACAATCAGTAGAACAATAGCAGCCTGTAGCACAATCAGTAGAACAATAGCAGCCTGTAGCACAATCAGTATAACAATAGCAGTCTGTAACACAATCAGTAGAACAATAGCAGCCTGTAGCACAATCAGTAGAACAATAGCAGCCTGTAGCACAATCAGTAGAACAATAGCAGCCTGTAGCACAATCAGTATAACAATAGCAGTCTGTAACACAATCAGTAGAACAATAGCAGCCTGTAGCACAATCAGTAGAACAATAGCAGCCTGTAGCACAATCAGTAGAACAATAGCAGCCTGTAACACAATCAGTAGAACAATAGCAGTCTGTAGCACAATCAGTAGAACAATAGCAGCCTGTAGCACAATCAGTAGAACAATAGCAGCCTGTAGCACAATCAGTAGAACAATAGCAGCCTGTAGCACAATCAGTATAACAATAGCAGTCTGTAACACAATCAGTAGAACAATAGCAGCCTGTAGCACAATCAGTAGAACAATAGCAGCCTGTAGCACAATCAGTAGAACAATAGCAGCCTGTAGCACAATCAGTATAACAATAGCAGCCTGTAGCACAATCAGTAGAACAATAGCAGCATGTAGCACAATCAGTAGAACAATAGCAGCCTGTAGCACAATCAGTATAACAATAGCAGCCTGTAGCACAATCAGTAGAACAATAGCAGTCTGTAGCACAATCAGTAGAACAATAGCAGCCTGTAGCACAATCAGTAGAACAATAGCAGTCTGTAGCACAATCAGTAGAACAATAGCAGTCTGTAGCACAATCAGTAGAACAATAGCAGCCTGTAGCACAATCAGTAGAACAATAGCAGTCTGTAGCACAATCAGTAGAACAATAGCAGCCTGTAACACAATCAGTAGAACAATAGCAGTCTGTAACACACTCAGTAGAACAATAGCAGTCTGTAACACACTCAGTAGAACAATAGCAGTCTGTAGCACAATCAGTAGAACAATAGCAGTCTGTAACACACTCAGTAGAACAATAGCAGTCTGTAACACACTCAGTAGAACAATAGCAGTCTGTAGCACAATCAGTAGAACAATAGCAGTCTGTAACACACTCAGTAGAACAATAGCAGCCTGTAATACCATCAATAACACAATGGCAGTCTGTCTGGGACATGCTCAAGAAAATGAAAGTAATGGGTCTATGCAAAAACAGCGCCTTTAAAATCCAATGGCAGAGTCTGTCACACTAACTATATGTCTTGCATACCTGTACCGTTGAAAACCTAATATAAAAATATTGAAACCAAAAAAAAAAAAATGATTCATTTGCCTATTCAATGTGTTTTTATTGTTGTAACTGTTACATCCTGTCTCCTATCCATCCCTCAATGAGGGGGCGTGGCCTAATTTTACAATTGTCCCTCTTTCCCACCCTGAAAAGTTGGTAGGTATACATATGTTTGGCCAATGTCATGTGTGACTCTCGACCAGTGGCCGCGCGTACCCCGGCAGCACAGACTCGCAGGGATCTGGTGAGACGTTGCAGCAATATAGGCATTACCAACGGCGCTATAACGAGCTCCTCTGAGCCGGCAACAGATGTTTGGCTCCACTTTAATTCAAATAAATCTGATATTTGAGTACGAGCTTTCCCTTAAACATATGTCCTCATTACCATGTTCCCAGCGCTGCGCCCCTGCTTCGGTTCGGAGAAGGGGAAAAAAGTACGGAATGAAACTTCAAAGATTAATTTAGACACAATTTAGCAAATCCCCAGAGCGCCCCCCGATGTTCTGAAAGCAGATACTGCAAAACTTTTCCCGAGCCGAAGTTTGTGAAGCCTGGTAACGCAGGCTATATACAGTATGAGGAGATGAATGTTTTACGTAGAGGTGCTGGAGGGGAGCATGCTGGGAAACCAACATCTGTTACTGAATGTTGAGAAAGACTTGGAGGCTGATTCATTACTAGCGCCAGGTATCGGCAGATGAGCGTCTGTATAGCGGCGCTTACAACGATCGCTAGTAGATGCTGTAAGCAGGTATCGGGCGCAGGAACAGAGCGCCTCAGTTACTGTAGCAACCTGGCCGGCATTGATGAATGTGATGTATGTTGGGCGCTCTAACACCAGTACGGCCCTTCAGGGAGGGAGAGGTAGCGACAGCTCACTGCAACCGACTCTCGGTGCTCCACACCATACTTATCAAAAAAGGACACACACAGCGTCGGCGCTCTAAATCTGGGCGCTGTAGCGTAGAGCGCCAGACGCTGTGTGATCAGTTTTTGAACACATATCCACCAGTAACAAAGCGAAAACACACATGGAATGACATTGTTATAACACTGTGACATTAACACTTTAGTGCCAGACCTGTAATGACAATTCTGCATAAAAATATAAAAATCCTCAAAAAAATTTCTAAAAGTGTTTGTTTGCAGCCGGGAGACGTCACACAATGATTGGAGCAAAAAAGAAAAAAAAATGTCAAACACGCTGTTTAAACAAAAGCAAATTAACGAAATGTATGGGAGAGCGACACTGAGTGAAAGGTAATACCTGGCTCTGGAAGCTAGAGCGCCGGCGCTATACACTGACCTGCCTGTAATAATACATGTGACGCTACATGGCGCTGTTAGAGGTGCTATACACTGACCTGCCTGTAATAATACATGTGACACTACATGACGCTGTTAGAGGCGCTATACACTGACCTGCCTGTAATAATACATGTGACACTACATGACGCTGTTAGAGGTGCTATACACTGACCTGCCTGTAATAATACATGTGACGCTACATGGCGCTGTTAGAGGTGCTATACACTGACCTGCCTGTAATAATACATGTGACGCTACATGACGCTGTTAGAGGCGCTATACACTGACCTGCCTGTAATAATACATGTGACACTACATGACGCTGTTAGAGGCGCTATACACTGAGCCGCCTGTAATAATACATGTGACGCTACATGGCGCTGTTAGAGGTGCTATACACTGACCTGCCTGTAATAATACATGTGACACTACATGACACTGTTACAGGTGCTATACACTGAGCCGCCTGTAATAATACATGTGACGCTACATGGCGCTGTTAGAGGTGCTATACTCTGACCTGCCTGTAATAATACATGTGACACTACATGGCGCTGTTAGAGGTGCTATACACTGACCTGCCTGTAATAATACATGTGACGCTACATGGCGCTGTTAGAGGTGCTATACACTGACCTGCCTGTAATAATACATGTGACACTACATGGCGCTGTTAGAGGTGCTATACACTGAGCCGCCTGTAATAATACATGTGACGCTACATGACGCTGTTAGAGGTGCTATACACTGACCTGCCTGTAATAATACATGTGACACTACATGGCGCTGTTAGAGGCGCTATACACTGACCTGCCTGTAATAATACATGTGACACTACATGGCGCTGTTAGAGGTGCTATACACTGACCTGCCTGTAATAATACATGTGACGCTACATGACGCTGTTAGAGGTGCTATACACTGACCTGCCTGTAATAATACATGTGATGCTACATGGCGCTGTTAGAGGCACTATACACTGACCTGCCTGTAATAATACATGTGACGCTACATGGCGCTGTTAGAGGTGCTATACACTGACCTGCCTGTAATAATACATGTGACACTACATGGCGCTGTTAGAGGCGCTATACACTGACCTGCCTGTAATAATACATGTGACGCTACATGGCGCTGTTAGAGGCGCTATACACTGACCTGCCTGTAATAATACATGTGACACTACATGGCGCTGTTAGAGGCGCTATACACTGACCTGCCTGTAATAATACATGTGACACTACATGGCGCTGTTAGAGGCGCTATACACTGACCTGCCTGTAATAATACATGTGACACTACATGGCGCTGTTAGAGGCGCTATACACTGACCTGCCTGTAATAATACATGTGACGCTACATGGCGCTGTTAGAGGCGCTATACACTGACCTGCCTGTAATAATACATGTGACGCTACATGGCGCTGTTAGAGGCGCTATACACTGAGCTGCCTGTAATAATACATGTGACACTACATGGCGCTGTTAGAGGTGCTATACACTGACCTGCCTGTAATAATACATGTGACGCTACATGGCGCTGTTAGAGGCGCTATACACTGACCTGCCTGTAATAATACATGTGACACTACATGGCGCTGTTAGAGGTGCTATACACTGACCTGCCTGTAATAATACATGTGACGCTACATGGCGCTGTTAGAGGTGCTATACACTGACCTGCCTGTAATAATACATGTGACGCTACATGACGCTGTTAGAGGTGCTATACACTGACCTGCCTGTAATAATACATGTGACACTACATGGCGCTGTTAGAGGTGCTATACACTGACCTGCCTGTAATAATACATGTGACGCTACATGGCGCTGTTAGAGGTGCTATACACTGACCTGCCTGTAATAATACATGTGACGCTACATGGCGCTGTTAGAGGCGCTATACACTGACCTGCCTGTAATAATACATGTGACGCTACATGGCGCTGTTAGAGGTGCTATACACTGACCTGCCTGTAATAATACATGTGACGCTACATGGCGCTGTTAGAGGTGCTATACACTGACCTGCCTGTAATAATACATGTGACACTACATGACGCTGTTAGAGGTGCTATACACTGACCTGCCTGTAATAATACATGTGACGCTACATGGCGCTGTTAGAGGTGCTATACACTGACCTGCCTGTAATAATACATGTGACGCTACATGGCGCTGTTAGAGGTGCTTTACACTGACCTGCCTGTAATAATACATGTGACACTACATGACGCTGTTAGAGGCGCTATACACTGAGCCGCCTGTAATAATACATGTGACGCTACATGGCGCTGTTAGAGGTGCTATACACTGACCTGCCTGTAATAATACATGTGACGCTACATGACGCTGTTAGAGGTGCTATACACTGACCTGCCTGTAATAATACATGTGACACTACATGGCGCTGTTAGAGGTGCTATACACTGACCTGCCTGTAATAATACATGTGACGCTACATGACGCTGTTAGAGGTGCTATACACTGACCTGCCTGTAATAATACATGTGACACTACATGGCGCTGTTAGAGGTGCTATACACTGACCTGCCTGTAATAATACATGTGACGCTACATGGCGCTGTTAGAGGTGCTATACACTGACCTGCCTGTAATAATACATGTGACGCTACATGGCGCTGTTAGAGGTGCTATACACTGACCTGCCTGTAATAATACATGTGACGCTACATGGCGCTGTTAGAGGTGCTATACACTGACCTGCCTGTAATAATACATGTGACGCTACATGGCGCTGTTAGAGGTGCTATACACTGACCTGCCTGTAATAATACATGTGACGCTACATGGCGCTGTTAGAGGTGCTATACACTGACCTGCCTGTAATAATACATGTGACACTACATGACGCTGTTAGAGGTGCTATACACTGACCTGCCTGTAATAATACATGTGACGCTACATGGCGCTGTTAGAGGTGCTATACACTGACCTGCCTGTAATAATACATGTGACGCTACATGGCGCTGTTAGAGGTGCTATACACTGACCTGCCTGTAATAATACATGTGACACTACATGACGCTGTTAGAGGCGCTATACACTGAGCCGCCTGTAATAATACATGTGACGCTACATGGCGCTGTTAGAGGTGCTATACACTGACCTGCCTGTAATAATACATGTGACACTACATGACACTGTTAGAGGTGCTATACACTGACCTGCCTGTAATAATACATGTGACGCTACATGGCGCTGTTAGAGGTGCTATACACTGACCTGCCTGTAATAATACATGTGACACTACATGACACTGTTAGAGGTGCTATACACTGACCTGCCTGTAATAATACATGTGACACTACATGGCGCTGTTAGAGGTGCTATACACTGACCTGCCTGTAATAATACATGTGACACTACATGACGCTGTTAGAGGTGCTATACACTGACCTGCCTGTAATAATACATGTGACACTACATGACGCTGTTAGAGGTGCTATACACTGACCTGCCTGTAATAATACATGTGACGCTACATGGCGCTGTTAGAGGCGCTATACACTGACCTGCCTGTAATAATACATGTGACACTACATGACGCTGTTAGAGGTGCTATACACTGACCTGCCTGTAATAATACATGTGACGCTACATGACGCTGTTAGAGGTGCTATACACTGACCTGCCTGTAATAATACATGTGACACTACATGACGCTGTTAGAGGTGCTATACACTGACCTGCCTGTAATAATACATGTGACACTACATGACGCTGTTAGAGGTGCTATACACTGACCTGCCTGTAATAATACATGTGACGCTACATGGCGCTGTTAGAGGCGCTATACACTGACCTGCCTGTAATAATACATGTGACACTACATGGCGCTGTTAGAGGTGCTATACACTGACCTGCCTGTAATAATACATGTGACACTACATGACGCTGTTAGAGGTGCTATACACTGAGCTGCCTGTAATAATACATGTGACGCTACATGACGCTGTTAGAGGCGCTATACACTGACCTGCCTGTAATAATACATGTGACACTACATGACACTGTTAGAGGTGCTATACACTGACCTGCCTGTAATAATACATGTGACACTACATGGCGCTGTTAGAGGTGCTATACACTGACCTGCCTGTAATAATACATGTGACACTACATGACGCTGTTAGAGGCGCTATACACTGAGCCGCCTGTAATAATACATGTGACGCTACATGGCGCTGTTAGAGGTGCTATACACTGACCTGCCTGTAATAATACATGTGACACTACATGACACTGTTAGAGGTGCTATACACTGACCTGCCTGTAATAATACATGTGACACTACATGGCGCTGTTAGAGGTGCTATACACTGAGCCGCCTGTAATAATACATGTGACGCTACATGGCGCTGTTAGAGGTGCTATACACTGACCTGCCTGTAATAATACATGTGACACTACATGGCACTGTTAGAGGTGCTATACACTGAGCCGCCTGTAATAATACATGTGACACTACATGGCGCTGTTAGAGGCGCTATACACTGACCTACCTGTAATAATATATGTGACGCTACATGGCGCTGTTAGAGGTGCTATACACTGACCTGCCTGTAATAATACATGTGACACTACATGACACTGTTAGAGGTGCTATACACTGAGCCGCCTGTAATAATACATGTGACGCTACATGGCGCTGTTAGAGGTGCTATACTCTGACCTGCCTGTAATAATACATGTGACACTACATGGCGCTGTTAGAGGTGCTATACACTGACCTACCTGTAATAATACATGTGACGCTACATGGCGCTGTTAGAGGTGCTATACACTGACCTGCCTGTAATAATACATGTGACACTACATGGCGCTGTTAGAGGCGCTATACACTGACCTGCCTGTAATAATACATGTGACGCTACATGGCGCTGTTAGAGGCGCTATACACTGACCTGCCTGTAATAATACATGTGACGCTACATGGTGCTGTTAGAGGTGCTATACACTGACCTGCCTGTAATAATACATGTGACGCTACATGACGCTGTTAGAGGCGCTATGCACTGACCTGCCTGTAATAATACATGTGACGCTACATGACGCTGTTAGAGGTGCTATACACTGACCTGCCTGTAATAATACATGTGACGCTACATGGCGCTGTTAGAGGCGCTATACACTGACCTGCCTGTAATAATACATGTGACGCTACATGACGCTGTTAGAGGTGCTATACACTGACCTGCCTGTAATAATACATGTGACACTACATGGCGCTGTTAGAGGTGCTATACACTGACCTGCCTGTAATAATACATGTGACGCTACATGGCGCTGTTAGAGGTGCTATACACTGACCTGCCTGTAATAATACATGTGACGCTACATGGCGCTGTTAGAGGTGCTATACACTGACCTGCCTGTAATAATACATGTGACGCTACATGGCGCTGTTAGAGGTGCTATACACTGACCTGCCTGTAATAATACATGTGACGCTACATGGCGCTGTTAGAGGTGCTATACACTGACCTGCCTGTAATAATACATGTGACACTACATGACGCTGTTAGAGGTGCTATACACTGACCTGCCTGTAATAATACATGTGACGCTACATGGCGCTGTTAGAGGTGCTATACACTGACCTGCCTGTAATAATACATGTGACGCTACATGGCGCTGTTAGAGGTGCTATACACTGACCTGCCTGTAATAATACATGTGACACTACATGACGCTGTTAGAGGCGCTATACACTGAGCCGCCTGTAATAATACATGTGACGCTACATGGCGCTGTTAGAGGTGCTATACACTGACCTGCCTGTAATAATACATGTGACGCTACATGACGCTGTTAGAGGTGCTATACACTGACCTGCCTGTAATAATACATGTGACACTACATGGCGCTGTTAGAGGTGCTATACACTGACCTGCCTGTAATAATACATGTGACGCTACATGGCGCTGTTAGAGGTGCTATACACTGACCTGCCTGTAATAATACATGTGACGCTACATGGCGCTGTTAGAGGTGCTATACACTGACCTGCCTGTAATAATACATGTGACGCTACATGGCGCTGTTAGAGGTGCTATACACTGACCTGCCTGTAATAATACATGTGACGCTACATGGCGCTGTTAGAGGTGCTATACACTGACCTGCCTGTAATAATACATGTGACACTACATGACGCTGTTAGAGGTGCTATACACTGACCTGCCTGTAATAATACATGTGACGCTACATGGCGCTGTTAGAGGTGCTATACACTGACCTGCCTGTAATAATACATGTGACGCTACATGGCGCTGTTAGAGGTGCTATACACTGACCTGCCTGTAATAATACATGTGACACTACATGACGCTGTTAGAGGCGCTATACACTGAGCCGCCTGTAATAATACATGTGACGCTACATGGCGCTGTTAGAGGTGCTATACACTGACCTGCCTGTAATAATACATGTGACACTACATGACACTGTTAGAGGTGCTATACACTGACCTGCCTGTAATAATACATGTGACGCTACATGGCGCTGTTAGAGGTGCTATACACTGACCTGCCTGTAATAATACATGTGACACTACATGACACTGTTAGAGGTGCTATACACTGACCTGCCTGTAATAATACATGTGACGCTACATGGCGCTGTTAGAGGTGCTATACACTGACCTGCCTGTAATAATACATGTGACACTACATGACGCTGTTAGAGGCGCTATACACTGAGCCACCTGTAATAATACATGTGACGCTACATGGCGCTGTTAGAGGTGCTATACACTGACCTGCCTGTAATAATACATGTGACACTACATGACACTGTTAGAGGCGCTATACACTGACCTGCCTGTAATAATACATGTGACACTACATGGCGCTGTTAGAGGTGCTATACACTGAGCCGCCTGTAATAATACATGTGACGCTACATGGCGCTGTTAGAGGTGCTATACACTGACCTGCCTGTAATAATACATGTGACACTACATGACACTGTTAGAGGTGCTATACACTGAGCCGCCTGTAATAATACATGTGACACTACATGGCGCTGTTAGAGGCGCTATACACTGACCTACCTGTAATAATACATGTGACGCTACATGGCGCTGTTAGAGGTGCTATACACTGACCTGCCTGTAATAATACATGTGACACTACATGACACTGTTAGAGGTGCTATACACTGAGCCGCCTGTAATAATACATGTGACGCTACATGGCGCTGTTAGAGGTGCTATACACTGACCTGCCTGTAATAATACATGTGACACTACATGACACTGTTAGAGGTGCTATACACTGAGCCGCCTGTAATAATACATGTGACACTACATGGCGCTGTTAGAGGCGCTATACACTGACCTACCTGTAATAATACATGTGACGCTACATGGCGCTGTTAGAGGTGCTATACACTGACCTGCCTGTAATAATACATGTGACACTACATGACACTGTTAGAGGTGCTATACACTGAGCCGCCTGTAATAATACATGTGACGCTACATGGCGCTGTTAGAGGTGCTATACTCTGACCTGCCTGTAATAATACATGTGACGCTACATGACGCTGTTAGAGGTGCTATACACTGACCTACCTGTAATAATACATGTGACGCTACATGGCGCTGTTAGAGGTGCTATACACTGACCTACCTGTAATAATACATGTGACGCTACATGGCGCTGTTAGAGGTGCTATACACTGACCTACCTGTAATAATACATGTGACGCTACATGGCGCTGTTAGAGGTGCTATACACTGACCTGCCTGTAATAATACATGTGACACTACATGGCGCTGTTAGAGGCGCTATACACTGACCTGCCTGTAATAATACATGTGACGCTACATGGCGCTGTTAGAGGCGCTATACACTGACCTGCCTGTAATAATACATGTGACGCTACATGGTGCTGTTAGAGGTGCTATACACTGACCTGCCTGTAATAATACATGTGACGCTACATGACACTGTTAGAGGCGCTATGCACTGACCTGCCTGTAATAATACATGTGACGCTACATGACGCTGTTAGAGGTGCTATACACTGACCTGCCTGTAATAATACATGTGACGCTACATGACGCTGTTAGAGGTGCTATACACTGACCTGCCTGTAATAATACATGTGACGCTACATGACGCTGTTAGAGGCGCTATGCACTGACCTGCCTGTAATAATACATGTGACGCTACATGGCGCTGTTAGAGGCGCTATACACTGACCTGCCTGTAATAATACATGTGACGCTACATGGCGCTGTTAGAGGCGCTATACACTGAGCTGCCTGTAATAATACATGTGACGCTACATGATGCTGTTAGAGGCGCTATACACTGACCTGCCTGTAATAATACATGTGACGCTACATGACGCTGTTAGAGGTGCTATACACTGACCTGCCTGTAATAATACATGTGACGCTACATGACGCTGTTAGAGGTGCTATACACTGACCTGCCTGTAATAATACATGTGACGCTACATGACGCTGTTAGAGGCGCTATGCACTGACCTGCCTGTAATAATACATGTGACGCTACATGGCGCTGTTGGAGGCGCTATACACTGACCTGCCTGTAATAATACATGTGACACTACATGGCGCTGTTAGAGGCGCTATGCACTGACCTGCCTGTAATAATACATGTGACGCTACATGGCGCTGTTAGAGGCGCTATACACTGACCTGCCTGTAATAATACATGTGACGCTACATGGCGCTGTTAGAGGCGCTATACACTGAGCTGCCTGTAATAATACATGTGACGCTACATGGCGCTGTTAGAGGCACTATACACTGAGCCGCCTGTAATTATACATGTGGTGCTGGTGGATATGTGTTCAAAAACAGACTTTAATCACACAGCGTCTGGCGCTCTATGCTATAGCGCCCAGCTTTAGAGCGCCAATGCTGTGTGTGTAGTTTGGTGTGAGCCGCTGAGAGTCGGACGCACTGAGCTGGCGCTACCTTTTGCTGCCTGTCCCAACGCCCAATATACATAACATTCATCAATGCGGGCCAGGTTACTAGAGAGACCGAGACGCTATGAACAGTGCCCGATACCCGCTTACAGCGTCTACTAGCAGTCGCTCTAAACGCCGCTATACAGACGCTCATCTGCCGATACCTGGCGTTAGTAATGAATAAGCCTCTAACAGGCTGATTCATCACTAACGCCAGGTAGCGACAGATGAGCGTCTGTAGCAGCATTTTCAGAGCGCCCGCTAGTAGTCGCAGTGCTCAGCCGTGGGTCGCTACTTCATAGCGACTCAGTCGCTGTTCAGTAATGTTGAATACATTGTGAGGAGTCACTATTTGACCAGTACAGCTCTGTATGGGAGCGCATGTTAGCGACTGCTCATAGCGACCGACTCACACCATATTCAGCAAAAAAACAGCCTCACAAATCTCTGGCGCTGAAAAATACTTCTCTGAAGCCCAGAGCGCAGGAGGCGGTGTGATTAAAGTCTGTTTTTCAGCATCTATCCACCAATAACAAAGCGAAAACATATGGAATTACATTGTAACAACATTGTAACATGAACACTTTAATGGCAGACCTGTAATGTCATTTCTGAGGAAATATATAAAAAATAAAAAAAAATTTGAAAAAACTGCTTATTCAATGCCAGAAGAGGACACAGAATTATTTGAGATTAAAAAAAAAAAAAAAAAAAAAAAAAAAAAAACACAGTTTAAAGAGAAGGAAAGGATCGTCCATTGAAATGTATGGGAGAGCGTCAGGTAGCGAGAGGTCATACCTGGCGCTGTGCAAGGCTGAACGCCGGCGCTGTTCGCTGAGGCTGTGAAAATGATGAATCAGACGCTACATGGCGCTATCCCAGTCGCTAAACAGATTCTGCTTGATAAATGTGTAATTGCGTGCCGTGTCCGGCGTTCACCAGTCGCTACCTGTCGCTACCTCTCATTAACCAGCCACTACCTGTCGCTATCCCTTCATGAATAAGGCCCTAGGTTACATTGTAACATCCAGGCTCGTGAATGAGCGGCTGAGTCACCAAGTGGCTGCTATTACAATGTAACAGGTCACAGCTGACTCCGATGTGTGAGGGATCTCTCCATGCAATGTAATGAATGCTGAAACACGTCCGAGCTGTATTAAGATTGAGGACATTTTTGATGGATTCTATCAGGATTGTGGGACTGCAGCTCGTTAGATATTTTTCTCTAATTTTCTCTAATTTACTTCGAATGACCAAATTAGTGACACAGAATAAATGTAATTAGCGGCGCTTCTATCCGCCGTATTCTCTGGGTTTTAGGCGTAGTGACTCATAAAGAGAAAGAAAGAATCAGCTTTCATTAAAAATTGATTCCGAATGTATAATTATCCTACAAGCCATTTGTAATTTGATTAAAAATAATAAGTTATTAAAAATGCTATTACATTATCTCTCAAGTCAGACGCAAACCAAACCTGCTCAACAAATAGGAAAAGTGAAAAGTTCTGCCTTTTGGGGGGAGTAGAGAAGGTTTTATCTTATTAAGGGGCGACTTTAAAATGAAGTAAGAAATAAATATCAGATGCTTGCCTTACATTGATTCCCTCCAGCACTCTCCTTCCTGCTATGTCAGAGGCCGATTCATTAACAGCGACATGTAGCGACAGTTGAGCGACTGTAGCGGCATTTTCAGAGCGCCCGCTGGTAGTCGCTGTGCTTGGCCGTCGTTCGGTAGTTGATAGCGACTCAGTCGGTTTGCCGTAATGTTGAATATTGGGTGAGGAGTCGCTATTTGACAGGTTCCGCGCTGTATGGGAGCGCATGATAGCGACTGGCCCTAACGACCGGCTCCCAGCATATTCATTAAAAAATCACGCTCAAATTCTCGCGCTGTGAAATGCTTGTTTAAACCCCAGAGCGCTGGCGGCGATGGGTTAAAAGTAGTTTTTTAACCCCCAAACAACCATATTTTTGGAAACCAAAAAACACAAGTTTTTTAAATAATTTGGTAATATGAATACATTAATATCAGACCTGTAATATCAATTCTGTACAATTTTTTTTTTACATTTTATTTTCCCTTAAAATTATCTAAAATGGCAGAAGTGGTCACAGAATTTTTCACATTTAAAAAAAAAACAAAAAAACATTAATAACAATTAATTATTAATATTTAAAGATTGCTCCATTGAAATGCATTGGAGAGCGCCAGGTTGCGAGAGGTCATACCTGTCGCTGTTCAAGGTCGGACACTGGCGCTATGGGCTGAGGCTGGAATAATGATGAATGAGTCGCTATCTGGCGCTATCTCAGTCGCTAAGCAGGATCGGCTTGATAAATGTGTGATTGTGGTGGGGAGCCGGCGTTCTCGTGGCGGGGCCCGTCATTACCGGCCGCTCACCAGTCGCTACCTGTCGCTATTCCTTCATAAATAAGTGCCTCAGTCTAGCAGGCTGATTCATTACTTGCGGCAGGTAGCGACAGATGAGCGTCTGTAGCAGGCATTTCAGAGCGCCCGCCAGTAGTCGCTGTGCTCAGCTGTGGTTCGCTAGTTCAAAGTGCCTCAGTCGCTGTGCAGCATTGCTGAATACGTTGTGGGGAGTTGCTATATGAGCAGTACAGCGTTGTATGGGAGCGGATGGTAGCGACTGGTCAGTGCGACCGACTCACACCATATTCATCAACAAAAACAGCCTCACACACCGCCGACGTTCAAAAATGCTTCGCTGTAGCCCAGAGCGCCAGAGGCTGTGTGATTAAAGTCTGTTTTTGAACATGTATCCACCAGTAACAAAGCGAAAACACATGGAATGACATTGTTATAACATTGTGACATGAACACAGTAATGCCAGACCTGTAATGTCAATTCATAAATATATAAAAAATAGAAAAAGTTTTCAAAAATGCCTTTTTCTAGGCCAGAAGAGGTCACAACATTATTTGAGAATAAAAAAAGAAAATAATAAAAAACACCTGTTTGAAGTAAAAGAACGTCCGTTGAAATGTATGGGAGAGTGACAGGTAGCGAGAGGTCTTACCTGGCGCTGCGCAAGGCTGAACGCCGGCGCTGTACGCTGAGCCTGGGATAATGATGAATCGGACGCTACATGGCGCTATCCCAGTCGCTCAACAGAGTCGGCTTCATAAATGTGTAATTGCTGCCATGTCCGGCGTTCACCTGCCGCTACCTGCCGCTACCTGCCGCTTACAAGGCACTAACTGATGCTATCCGTTCATGAATAAGGCCCTTAGTGAGAATAACTTCCTCATTCTGCTTTCAGTCTCCACCTCGCTGACCTGGTCCTTCAATCAACCTTCAATAGAGCAAGAACAGAAACACGCCCCACTCGCTTCCCAGACATCATGATTGGCTGCCTCCCACTGCAGCTCTGAAACCCCGCCCTCCTCTCTCGTCTTCCTCGTGAACATACACAGCTTTCAGAGTTCAGATGTCTGGCTCCAGTCTTTGATTAGGCTGCCAGCAATCAGCAGCCTGCCCATGCCTGCCACCCTGTATTCCTGCATATGCCTCTGTTTGCCAGCCGGGGCCACAGGTCAGACACCCACCCTTTATCCGGAGATGTCAAAAAAAGAAACAAACTTGGGTCCACTGAGGTGTTTGGTTGCAGAAGTGCACATAACAGGGTGCAGGTCCCCAAGTTTAACCCCAGCAGTGATTTCCTGTAAGAATAATCATGAAACGCCGACCAGCGCCAGAAAAATATAGCGCCAATCTTTTGAGGGTGCCAAAAATTTACAAATAGTCTGTGCAGTGCCGAAAAGACGGCGGTACAAGGTGGCACTAACTGGCGGCATTCGGGTCCAACAGGCGCTGGCACATGCCGGCCAATACCTAGTGCATGTCAGGAATCGGCCCTTACCTGGGCCCCGTTCCAGCGCTGTCTTCGCGTGCCCGGCCGCAAAAGCTCCTGCCCGGCGGCCACGCCGAGCGGCGGCGGCTCAGGCGGCACCAAGCACGGCCGCTCTCCTTCTTCGCGCCCGCGTCACTGTCTCGTGCGCGCGCGCGAGCACATAACCTTTATGCCCTCCGGCGGCACTGCACGCAGCGCGCCCGCCGGAGGCTGTAGTAGGGAGGGATTGAACCAAGGGGCTATGGGTTCTGGCTATGGGCCAATGAGCCCAAAAGAGGTTCTGGGCTACACGCCCTTTTTAGGTTCTGGTCCAATGTGTGTCAGGATTGTACAATGCACCAATCACTACACTGTTTCCTCATGCCCAATCTGACCTGGTTCCTATAAGGTTCACCCCCGTCAGTTGTTCAGTGCCTGTTATAGCGCCTAGTACCTAGCCTGTCTTGAGAATATTAGCCGATCTGAACTCCTGTTGCCGACCTTGATTGTACCGACCACTCTCGATCTGAAACCCTGTTGCCAACCCCTGCCTGTATCCAGACTACGAGTTGCCTTATCCCTGGTGCCGCTACGATCTCTGTCTTCCCGCTGTCGACCTCTGGCCTGTCTCTGGACTTCCTCTGCCAACGCTCTAGCTATTGGTTCTCCAGACCTCCTACATATAAGCTCACATCCTTTGAGCCATTAAGTTCTGGGGGCAACCGATCCCGGGAAGGCGTATTCTGCGTCCCGGCAAGCGGGGGCTCCTACAGGTGAAGCTGGCTGCGGAGATTGGGGGTTGTGAGCTTACCAAGAGGGCTGGAGTTACCCCGAGCGTGACAGTGCAACAATTAAAGCTAATTAATTTAGATCGGGTGCTGTGACTTCCAGCGCCATTCTTTCCAAATAGCAGCGTCAAAAAATAAAGAGATGCTGACGCTCCAAATCTGGGCTATAATAAATATCCAGTACCCACGCGCATTGCCGCGTTGATGCCCGCCGGTTCACTGCCCAATATGAACCAAATGGGTTTGCAATGAACCAAACAAAGAGGTGGTACCTGAGGGTAAAGGGGGACGTTGCAGTATTAAAGTGGACCAAAGCCCACTGAACTTGTGAAATACATTTGGCCAAAGCCCCCGCCAATACTCACTTCTTAGAGTCTAGAACTAGAAATGGATATTTTCGCTTTTTGAATTATCTTGGAACACTTTTTTTGCTGTCCCTCTCTGTAAGAT
Source organism: Gastrophryne carolinensis (assembly GCA_027917425.1). Taxonomy (NCBI): domain Eukaryota; kingdom Metazoa; phylum Chordata; class Amphibia; order Anura; family Microhylidae; genus Gastrophryne; species Gastrophryne carolinensis. Next base: position 474,130,057 of record CM051237.1, on the reverse strand, counting down.
GGATCAGAGGATCAGTCATTGCATAGGTGTGGTAATGACATCATTGCCACACACAATAGTGGCAATGAATGGAGGAGGCGGAGCTTTACAGCTAAAACAGGCGCCATTATCTGGGATTAGAGTGAAGCAGGAGCATTAAAAATTGGCAAAAGGTAATCCTCATGGGGAGAGCAATTCAGGGGATGCTAGTTAAAAAATGTAGGTCTTGGTCTGCTTTAAATGGCACCAGAGACTGAACTTTAAGGAACCCGAGGACGTCGACGAAACGCGCGTTGCTCTACAGAAGCCGCGAGAGACGCGCCTGTGCTAGGAGCTTTCTCCTCTCAGAGACTAGAAACAAATTGGACATTTAACCACATCAACGGCAGCAACTAACTACTGTGTCTATCATATTTTTTAATTAATTAATTTTATTTTATTTTATTTTGTTATCATATTAAGAGAGTTTATATACTGAAACAGTTTAACCTCCTGACTTCATCGGGATACACAGCGGGTGGTGCGCACACCCCATAACATGCTTCAGGTTCATCTTTAGAAGTGGTTAACTCTCAAGGGCCCAGGTTGGGCTTTTTAACCCCCGGGCCGTGGCGGTAAGTTCCCCATTCTTTTTAATCTTTGGCAACTTACACTAGATCTAGGAATGCAATATTGGCCCTTATTTAAGAAGGGATAGCGTCAGGTAGCGCCTGGTTAATGAGAGGTAGCGACAGATAGCGACTGGTCAACGCCGGACACAGCACGCAATTACACATTTATCAAGCAGAATCTGTTTAGCGACTGGGATAGCGCCATGTAGCGTCTGATTCATCATTTTCACAGCCTCAGCGTACAGCGCCAGCGTTCAGCCTTGCACAGCGCCGGGTATGACCTCTCGCTACCTGACGCTCTCCCATACATTTCAATGGACGAACCTTTTCTGCTCTTTAAACAGGTTTTGTTTTTGCAAAAAAATCACAAATAATTCTGTGACCTCTTCTGGCATTGAAATAGCAGTTTTTTCATAATTTTTTCATGTTTTATATATTTCCTCAGAAATGACATTACAGGTCTCCCATTAAAGTGTTCATGTTACAATGCTGTTACAATGTAATTCCATATGTTGTCGCTTTGTTACTAGTGGAAAGATTGAAAGCTTGAAAACAGACTTTAATCACACCGCCTCCTGCGCTCTGGGCTTCAAACAAATATTTTTCAGCGCCAGAGATTTGTGAGGCTGTTTTTTTGCTGAATATGGTGTGAGTCGGTCGCTATGAGCAGTCGCTAACATGCGCTCCCATACAGCGCTGTACTGGTCCAATAGCGACTCCTCACAATGTATTCAACATTACTGAACAGCGACTGAGTCGCTATAAAGTAGCGACTCACGGCCGAGCACTGCGACTACTAGCGGGCGCTCTGAAAATGCCTGCTACAAACGCTCATCTGTTGCTACCTGCCGCTAATGATAAATCAGCCTCCCCGATTATATAGATAAAAGGATGCTTCAATTCTTTCTTACCCTATCAAGACAGGTTAATCTGCCGATACAGCCAATAATTGAAATTTAGAGGGCTCCTAGAGATTCCCCTAATATTAAATATATTTGCAGTTAGAATTCTCTATGACAGTTAAGAAGCATTAATTCATTGCTAAAAAACACCACTAGGGTGAGAGGTGGCACCAGCCTTAGTTATAATTATATTTGTGGTGCAGAGCTCTGGTTACCATCTACAGAACCATATATACAGAGAAAAAGGGGAAGGTGCCCGCCAAAACCCCTATAGAAGCCTACCAGAGACTTAACGCACACACCTATAAATTATATATAAAAATATAAATTTATTAAATTAATTAATCCAACGAGTACATATCACATTCATTGCAGCGCGACTGAAGTTCCAAGTTTTCTTCCATCTGCTTTGTCAACTATAAATGTTTATTAAGAATAACAGGCCGATTCCTTAATAGCGCCAGGTAGCGACAGATGAGCGACAGTAGCGTTATTTTCACAGCGCCCGCTAGTATTCGCTGTGCTTGGCCGTTGTTCGGCTGTTGACAGCGACTCAGTCGGTGTGCGGTAATGTTGAAAACGGGGTTAGGAGTCGCTGTTTGACAGGTTCCGCGCTGTATGGGAGCGCATGACAGCGAACGGCCATAGCGAACGGCTCCCAGCATATTCATTAACAAATCACGCTCCAAAAATTATTGCGCTGTGAAATGCTTGTTTAAACCCCAGAGCGCTGGCGGCGATGGGTTAAAAGTAGTTTTTTAACCCCCAAACAACCATATTTTTTGAAAAAACAAAAAACATGTTTTTCAAAACATTTTTTAATATGAATACATTAATATCAGACCTGTAATATCAATTCTGCACATTTTTTTTTTTTTTTAACTTAAAAAAAATATCTAACATTGCAGAAGTGGTCACGGAATTTTTGACATTTAAAAAAAAAAAAAAAAAATTAATAGCAATTAATTATGAATATTTAAAGATTGCTCCATTGAAATGCATTGGAGAGCGCCAGGTAGCGAGAGGTCATACCTGTCGCTGTTCAAGGTCGCTCGCTGGCGCTGTGGGGTGAGGCTGGAATAATGATGAATGATTCGCTATCTGGCGCTCTGTCAGTCGCTAAGCAGGATCGGCTTGATAAATGTGTGATTGCGGTGAGCGTCATTACCGTTCACTCACCATTCGCTACCTGGCGCTATCCCTTGTTAAATAAGGGCCTAAGTCTATATATTCAGTGAAACACAAATGACAATTCAAACACCATAAGGGTTCTGTGCCTTATGTATAATGTAAGGAGAAATACTGCTGAATACCCAAAGATAAATATGATACAATAAATAGCAAGGATGAATGTGCTTCACAAACCAGACAATAATCCCTAATCACACAGCTAAACAAAACCCTATTGTCTTATGATATATGCCTGCCCTGTCATTCTCCCTATCACTTTGGGACAGAGTCCAAAATATATTTAGCTCTCCCCACGTGCCTGCTTCCCCCTTACTCGGAAACCCGCTGTTCCCTCCGGGAATTTCTCATTCTGCTAATTTTAAATGGTGGACCCAAAACAAGTATAAAATAGTAGACAATTTTTGTACCCCAAGTGGGATGAGGAGCCCTCAAGACCTTGCGCCAGGTGGGGCCCGACCTCCAACAGAGACATTTCGGCTCCTGCAGATCCAACATTTCATCAAATCCCTCTTAAAGAGGGCGCCCCCTCCATACCGGCATACAGAGTTTGAGAACAGGTGTATTAGGGATCACTTTGGGGGAGGTTTAATCACCTATCTATATGATACATTGGTAGCTCAGCCACCTACATTCAGACATAACTATATGATAGCCTGGGAAAAGGAGCTAGGCATGACCAGGGATGAAAAGAGTTGGCAGAGAATCTGGGACCAAACGAAAAAAGCATCCAGCAACACAGTGGTTCTGGAGAATGCTTATAAGGTATTATTCAGGTGGTATTATACCCCAGACCGAATCCACAGATTCTCTCCCTCTACATCGCCATGGTGCTTTAGGGGATGTCAGACCTCGGGGACAATGGCTCATATCTGGTGGGACTGCCCTATAGCTAAAGCCACCTGGGACAAAACGTATAGACTGTTAGCAGATGTCCTACATGTCAGCAAAGAGAGAGACATCTGGGAAGCACTTATGTTGCATAAAGCTAGCACCCTGAACAAATCAGAATGGAAACTGGCTCAACATATTTTTGCGGCAGTTAAAACCACAATTGCTAGAAATTGGAAAACCCCAAACATCCCTTGGCCGGAAATTCAAAACAAAATTTTCGACACCATGAGTAATGAAAAGATGTCGGCCATAAAGAATGATACCTACAATAAATTTCTCAAGATCTGGTCCCCCTGGATTGACTATGTGGGCCTGACCCGAAACCAAACAGACCCTGTACACCCAGTTTAATAGACCCTTGTAGGGGAGAGCGAGGGCCCTTGCCTGGCCAGAGGTATTTTCCCACTTCCCCTCCCCCCCTTTCCCCCTCTTTCCCTTTTCTTACTGCTTCCCCTCGTTTTACTCTTCTTTTCTCAATACTTCTAGTTAAACGTTAAGAGGTAGTAGTGTTATATGTATGGCATTTGTTGTATAAGTACTGGTCACACCGGTGCAGTTTTCACAAGCTTTTCATGATACGTCATTAATAACTATGTTAGTACGATAAAGATATTTTTATTAGTCAACATAGTACATAGTTCATATATGTCACATTACAACTATCGCCGAGAATGCAGTCAGATGTTCTCTTCAGCTAATTTCATTGATTAGTAATGTTAGTAATGCATCTTCTATTCTTCTGTATGTGATCCACATTATAAATGTTTATACCCAGTGCATGTATAATTGCCATATATAACTTATGACTTCTGAAAAACTCAATAAAAAATTTGGAAAAGATATATGCCTGCCCAATAATAAATAAAAAAGTGACAGTGGTAACACAATCAGTACATCGCTGTTGGAGATGAGCCAGAGGCCGAGCTACGCACCACCCTGTTCTGTGCGTCACGAAGGTCAGTGGAAAGTTCATAGTTTTTGCCTTGCTATAGGGCATTTTGACAGAGGAAAGATCTCCGACGGCCAACTGGATCACAAGGCTCAGGTAAGAGGTACAGCCGCTTCCTGCAGCTGCACACTCTGCATGGGGTCAATTTCGGGTCCCCAAAGTTTGGGCCTCCATTGATTTCAATGAGTAACGGGTTCGGGTCAAGTTCAGTACCCGAAGCAAACTTTTGTTCAAAGGTCTGTTGAACTTGCCGAACCCGGACTTCTCGCAACACTAGTGGTCATTGTGACGATTGCACGGGTTGATCGGACCTCTTGATCGTTCATCTGATCAAACCGGCCAATCATACTCCACGTGTGTCACCGCAATTGTTCAATTGGCAATACTCGTAGCAATAAAGTGCTGCCACCAGAACACAAACAGTGTTCGCCTCTATATAAGCTACCAAAAATAAAGGGCCCTAGATTTGCCCCAAATGCCCCTATATATAACTACTGCACACCAAAAACCATGTAAATAAATAAATAAATAAATGTATTGGATCATTCTTGAAAAATGGACAAGCAACATTAAAGACTAGATTAAAAACATATACACAAATAAAGGATACTGGAGATAATTGTCCTGTTATGAGCTATCATTCAGGTATGAATTATATTATATTTACCATAAATATATTCACACTAAATAAATATGCTGCTATGGCTGTATGGTGGCGTTATTTAGAAACAAGAAAGTGCTGCAAAATCCAAATATGTGATAAAAAATGCTTATAATAGAAAAAAGGAAAAAAATATTAGTGCCAAATGCTTAAAAAGTGAAGACTGTGCAAAGTGCCAAGTGAGAATATACCAAGAGTTATAATGCACATTAAGCGTTGTGCAAAAGTAGTAAGATTTAAAGATCAGTGCAATGCAGATAATGCGTGCGCCATCATACAGACCAATGCATATGAATAAAAATTATTAATGAACAGATAACATCACACACAACACAGATCGAACAAATCAATCGACCCACAAACAGGCAGGGGTGATTGAGAGTCCTAGGCAAGTAAAGTAGCCAGGCTCTTCAGAACTAGTGTGAGGTTTTTAGGTCCTTAATTCAAAGCATCAGTGACCCTCTGCTGTATTTTCAGAATTTATAAAAAAAAAAAAAAAACAGAAAAACAACAAGAAACACGGCAATAAAACAAGATTACCTATAAAAAAAGGTAAATAAGATAAATAGCAGGAGATGGCAAAATACTTAGGAGTCTGTCTAGGCTGCGGTTTGATCAAATTAATTGTCTGTCAGTCCTCACACATCTCCCTGGTCTTCTCCTTACATGTTAAAAGGGAGCGTGTGTCACCCTTGATGGTAAGATTCCAGTGTCTCGCTGGCCATCCTGAAGCTCACCTTATTCCCTCTAACCAGGGGTCAGCTTATGACCCCTCCTATTGGGCAGAGCAATTGCAGTCACCCACTGTTTGAGTGGCACATCTGGGATTCTCCATCTTTGAGTACCTGAAAATTGGTCCATGTAATTCCCCCCATCTGCCCCGCACACTGGTGGCACAAGGGACTCGATCTGATGCTCCAGTAAGTAGGCGGGTGCCAGACAACCACCAATCAGTTACTCGGCTGGACTATTATTTTATACTGTATCTGGGGCCTCCACCAGATTTGGTGCCCAGGGGCCTCCACCACACTTAGCCCAACACTAGCTATCGCAGAGCGTCACCTATGTGTGAGGCTGGCCTAAATGTTTCTTAAGTAACTCGGACAAAGTAGCAATCTGATTGGACAGCTCATAATGTACAGATGATGTCATTCCTATGCATATTCGTTTCGGTGACTGCCGCACCCAACTTACCCAAGTGATACTTATGCGTGGGGTTCGCGGTTCGCAGAGACGCCGCAAAGGTCCAAATCCATATACAGAACCAGCACTCCAAATGTCCAGAAATGGCAAATTGTATTAATGCATCCAAATAAATTCAGAGTGAAAGCAAGTGTAACACAGTAATGGTTATTGGTCAACGTTTCGGGGGGGTGCACTAAGGCCCCCTTCCTCAGGACCAACCACATACAAACAGAAAAGGAGCATATGCCAGCATATACATGCAAAATGGGGCCAATCACAGGCCCCAGAAGATTAAAAAATCGCGCCTGACGCCACGAATGACGTCATCTGCGCTGTTCGCATAATCTTGGGAATTAGTAAAAGACACTGCTACGCCCGAGCGCCAATCAAGAAGCGCCTGGGCTCCGCATCATTTGTCACCGGGTAGAGTTCCTGAGATAAGTGACGCGGCACCCAACCTTCCCCTATCAGGGGACAGCACGGGGGGTTGTAGCCCACCGATCTGGAGGTTCCAGATATGACGGGGGCATTCCTTAGAGGTGAGTATTGTTCACTTTTAACTTTATTGCTATGTTTATGTCTTTTACTAATTCAAATTCAAATTGATTATGCAAATAGCGCAGATGATGTCGTTGTTACGTCAGAAGCGATTTATGTATCTTCTGGGGCCTATGATTGGCCCCATTTTGCATGTATATGCTGGCATATGCTCCTGTTCTGTTGGTATGTGGTTGGTCCTGAGGAAGGGGGCCCTAGTGCACCCCAAAACATTAACCAATAACCATTACTGTGTTGCACTTGCTTTGCACTCTGGATTAATTTAGATTCATTAATACAATTTGCCATTTATGGACATTTGGAGTGCTGGTTTTGTATATGGATTTATTCCTATGCATATGGCTTATATCCTCATATGGATATGGATTGCCCACTTCTTTCCCCACCAGGAATAGGATAGAGGAGTGGGTCCTACCTTTTGTTGAGTTCTCAGAGTAGTCCTCCTTGGGACCGGTGTCGATGTTGTGCCTTGATAACTCCTCCGCGCTGGTCACTCTCCAGGTGTTGTTATTGGGGGAGGAAGAATATTCCAAACTGCAGCCGGATTCAAAATTACAATCAAAGTCTAAAAAAGAAAGAGAAATATATACATAAAGTTACTCTATGTCAGGTCAAAGGCTGCAAGTTACCCCTTGCAGTCTATATTCCCCCATAGTGCCTGTATGTGAGCAGGGCCATCACTAACCTGGTTTTCTGGGCCCCCTCCTGCGGAGGACCTGATTGGGGCTGGAGGGGGTGGATGAGTGAAGCTGGAAGGGGGTGTGAATGAGAGGAGTTGGGAGGGGTGGATGAGTGGAACTGGGGGTTGAGTGGATAAGAGGAGCAGGAAGGGGGGTAGATGAATGGTGCAGGAAGAGAGTTGGATGGGAGCTGGGAGGTGGGGGGATGGGTGGATTCTGCATTGCCCAGCTGTCAAAACTGTGAACATGAAGGCAGATTGTTGGGCAAATTGCATGCCTTTCTGGGTGCTCCTGCTGCTCCTCCTGTTGTGCTCAACCCACACACCCCAAATCTCTGAACCCCCTTTCATGGAAGTCCTTCTGGCAAATTCTGTACATGTTTGCAGCCTTTTCCAGGTCCCCTGTTGGATAACGCTCTGGGAGCTAAGGTATGTATTTTGGGACTTCCTGGTGGTGGAAAATAGTCACCAATGGAAGAGGGGTGGATAAATGGCGCTAGGTGGGAGGATTATTGAGTCGAGATTGGTAGAGGAGTTAGTAAATGGAAGGAGGAGGGGGAGACTGAGTAAAGCTGGAAGGGTGGGGCGAGGGAGGATGGGGTGCGTGAGTAGAGCTGAGAGGGGAGTGGCTGAGTAGAGCTTGGAGGGAGGGGTGCGTAAGTGGAGCTGGGATAGAGGAGGAGAGGGGAGGATGGGGTGTGAGTAGTGCTGGGAGGGGGTTGACTGAGTAGAGATGGGAGGGTGTGGTGCATGGGTGGAGCTGAAAGGGGGTGGCTGAGAATAGCTGGGGGGTTAGGGTGCGTAGATGGAGTTGAGAGGGATTGGCTTAGTAGAGCTGGGAGGCTAGGATGCGTGAGAGGAGCTGGGATAGATGTGAATGAGTGTGGCTGGGAGGGGATTGACTGAGTTGAGATAGGAGGGTGTGGTGCATGGGTGGAGCTAAAAGGGGGTGGCTGAGTATAGCTGGGAGGGTGGGGTGTGTGGGTGAAGCTGAGAGGGATTGGCTGAGTATAGCTGGGAGGGTGGAATGCATCTATGGACCTGGGATAGGGGTGGATGAGTGGAGCTGAGAGGACAGAGTGTGTGGGTTGATCCGAAATTGTTTGTGGATGAGTGGTCTGTCCGCTACGTCCGGGAGGGAGGGGTCCAGACCGCTGTGTCACCCCCTTGGGTGCTTCCTTGTATTATCTCATCATATCACATATCTGTGTGTGTATAAATATTTGTCTGGCAGTGACACTAAATGCGTCTAGAGACGTATGAGTGCTCCCGTATTTATGAAGAAAGAGATGCGCAGCAGCCAGGCGTCGTTGCCGGAAGGTGCGCGGACAGATGATGGGGAAGGCTTCATGTGACTGCACTTTGCTCCAGGCCTGATTATATCAAATGGATTTCCCAGAGCCGAGTGTCCTGTGAGTGACGGATGGGCGCTGAGCATATGGCAGCCTTCTACAGAGCAGCTGAGACACGCTCCCGCTTTTATCCATCATTCTGGTCATCCAGCTTTGGGTGGGCGACAGCTGCTGGAATTGCCCGCTGGATTTTAGGTGTTAAAAAAAATACAGATGTAACAGCGGCATTCAAATTATAACTTCCCACCCCTCACCTCCAGCCTATTATCAACCCCCACTCAAAAACACCCCACTTAGGCATTTTCTTCCTAGGGTCCCCTTTGGTAAAGGGACGCCCTAAGCAATTGCTCAGTTTGCCACCCACTAACGCTGGCCTTGCCACATTCACTCCCATTGGCATCTAAATTTTAACTCCCCTTCCCACCCCTCACCTCCACCCAATCATAAACCCTCACCCAATTATAAACCCTCACCCAAAGACAACACACTAGGCATTTTCTTCCTAGGGTCCCCTTTTGGTAAAGGAACGCCCTAGGCAATTGCTCAGTTTGCCTCCTGCTAACGCTGGCCTTGCCACATTCAGTCCCACTGGCATCCAAATTTTAAGTCCCCTTCCCACCCCTCACCTCAACCCAATTATAAACCCTCACCCCCCACCCAATTATAAACCCTCACCCTCACCTTCCTAAGGTCCCCTTTTGGTAAAGGGACGCCCTAGGCAATGGCTCAGTTTGCCACCTGGGCTATTGCCTAGGGCTGGCCTTGGCTCTAGGGCAGGGGTACACAAACTTTTTTGGTCTAAGGGCCTTGTCACATTCACTTCCATTGGCATATCAATTTTAATTCCCCTTCCCACCCATCACCTTTATTCAATTATCAACCCCTACTCGAAAACAACCTACTAGGAATTTTTGACTAGGGTCCCCTTTTGGTAATGGGGGCCCTAGGCAATTGCTCAGATTGCCACCCCCTAATGCTGACCTTGGCTCTAGGGCAGGGGTACCCTAGTAGTCCAAAAGCCGCATGGTCTTATTAGGGTCGATTCATGGTTGGTGCTCAAAACCGCGGAGCACAAACGATTCCGCATGATTCATAGCTGTGTGCGCACCCCGGGTGCACGTGTGAAGCACCCCAAAAGGCAAGTGCTCAGGAGAAGCGCAATTTGCACCTTTGTGCAAGGTAAATCTGCTGTTTTGAAGCGCAAAAGGCCCGCCCCATGCGCATTTGGCCGGCTAAGCACTCTAAGGAGCGAAAATGGCCCAATAATTAAAATCCATATAAATATGGTGGATGGCAGGAGGGGGTCATTTATATACCCGACATCCAGAAATATCCAACCAGGCTTGTTTGGGGTGACAGGCTCCGTCACCCCTGATAGACTAAGCATGTCACCCCTGGATTTTATTCCTCCCATGAGAGAATTAGGCACAAGCTTGGTGGGAGTTTTATTCAGTTCAGTTCATTAGCCGACGTGTTTATATGGATTTTTAATATTATACAATTTCGTGCTCCTTAGTGCTCCTTTAACTGGTCCAGATGGTCCCCCATGTTTCTCCCCTTTCCAGCTTCTGTGTTTTCTGAGAAGCTGTATTCACCATTTTGGAGTGTATTCTCTGGAGAACCTGCGTTCTCCATTTTTTGGGGGGGTAGTTTTTTTGGGGGATATTCTGGTTCCAGTTAAGCCTTAACGTATTTTTGCCCAATGTTTTGTCGTTTCTGAGAGGTTTATTACTCTGTGGTGATGTTAATGTTATTAAGTATATTTTTTTTAATATATTGTTTATAAGAAAAGAACATGTTTATTGTTATGCTCTGATCTCTTTAAAACAATGTACCTCTATGAACTTGGATTTATTGGATTGGACGTTAGTGTTTTTTGAGAGATTTATTACTCTGTGGTGATGTTAGTTATCTTTATATAATAATACGTTTGTTAGCTTGCTATAATGTTAATAAGTATATAATTTTTTTATATCTTGTTTGTAAGAAAAGGACATTTTTATAGTTATGCTCTTATCTCCTTAAAACAATATACCTGTATGAACCTTGTTCTATTGGACTGGGCGTTAAGTCATTTTTGAGCGATTTATTATTCTGTGGTGATGTTAGTTATCTTTATATAATAATAACTTTGCTAGCTTGCTTTAATTTTAATAAGTATATTATTTTATATATATATATTTTTATAAGCTCTGCTCTGATCTCTTTAAAACAATAATGTACCTCTATAAACCTGGATTTATTGGATTGGACGTTAGTGTTGATTGAGAGATGTATTACTCTGTGGTGATGTTAGTTATTAGAGATGAGCGAGTAGTGAAATATTTGAAATTTCGAATTTCGATTCGAATAGACCGCGTTACTCGACTACTCGACCGATTATCGAATCCCATTATAGTCTATGGGAAAAAAATGCTCGCCACTTGGAAATCTCAATTCGACCACTTGGAGGTCACCAAGTCCACCCTGAAACATCAGAAAATGATGCCAACACTGCTGGAATGCAACTGGGACAGCAGGGGAAGCATGTCTGGGTGCATATAACGCGCCCAAGTCGCACTATTACGCCACTATCACAGCCACTCAACAATACACTCCAAACACAATATAACTTCTACGTAAAGTGAGACAAGACAAGGAAACCTTCTTTCCTCTACATTGCCATGGACCCCAAGCCAAACTGTACAAAAAAGAAGAACAAAATTCTGCACCCCTTAAAATCACGTTGCCTAATGACAACCACAGATGGCATAAGCAAGGGGGAAAATAAATAGACCCCACCCCTAATTGTCATTGTGTGTGTGTGTGTGTGTGTGTGAGATGTGGTCAGACATGTCCTCTTGTGTCATTGTGTCACCCCAGCAGTAAGGGAAGCTTAAAGGAGGAGGTATGTTACAGTGTGTTACCCCAGCAGTAAGGGAAGCTTACAGGAGGAGGTTTGTTACAGTGTGTCACCCCAGCAGTCAGGGAAGCTTACAGGAGGAGGTTTGTTACAGTGTGTCACCCCAGCAGTAAGGGAAGCTTACAGGAGGAGGTTTGTTACAGTGTGTCACCCCAGCAGTCAGGGAAGCTTACAGGAGGAGGTTTGTTACAGTTTGTTACCCCAGCAGTAAGGGAAGCTTAAAGGAGGAGGTTTGTTACATTGTGTCACCCCAGCAGTCAGGGAAGCTTACAGGAGGAGGTTTGTTACATTGTGTCACCCCAGCAGTCGGGGAAGCTTACAGGAGGAGGTTTGTTACAGTGTGTCACTCCAGCAGTAAGGGAAGCTTACAGGAGGAGGTTTGTTACAGTGTGTCACCCCAGCAGTAAGGGAAGCTTACAGGAGGAGGTTTGTTACAGTGTGTCACCCCAGCAGTAAGGGAAGCTTAGAGCTGAGACCTCTTAAAAATTGTGTGGAGTCCCAAGAGCTGAGACCTCTTAAAAATTGTGTGGAGTCCCAAGAGCTGAGACCTCTTAAAAATTGTGTGGAGTCCCAGGAGCTGAGACCTTTTAAAAATTGTGTGGAGGCCCAAGAGCTGAGACCTCTTAAAAATTGTGTGGAGTCCCAAGAGCTGAGACCTCTTAAAAATTGTGTGGAGGCCCAAGAGCTGAGACCTTTTAAAAATTATGTGGAGTCCCAAGAGCTGAGACCTCTTAAAAATTGTGTGGAGTCCCAAGAGCTGAGACCTTTTAAAAATTGTGTGGAGGCCCAAGAGCTGAGACCTCTTAAAAATTGTGTGGAGTCCCAAGAGCTGAGACCTCTTAAAAATTGTGTGGAGGCCCAAGAGCTGAGACCTCTCAAACATTGTGTGGAGTCCCAAGAGCTGAGACCTCTTAAAAATTGTGTGGAGGCCCAAGAGCTGAGACCTCTTAAAAATTGTGTGGAGTCCCAAGAGCTGAGACCTCTTAAAAATTGTGTGGAGGCCCAAGAGCTGAGACCTCTTAAAAATTGATTGTATTAAGCCCAAGAGGTGAGCCATAATTTTTTTTTTTAATACAGCAATTCTACGGCGGTTAAGGAGGAGGAGGAGGAGGAAATGGCACTTCATACAGATGGCACTTCACTCTTAGCTGCTTTCCACTGTTGTACAAGCAAAGTCCGGGTCAATCCACTTGCTGTTCATTTTGATTAGCGTCAGCCTGTCGGCACTGTCGGTTGACAGGCGGCTGCGCTTATCGGTTATAATGCCCCCGGCTGCGCTGAACACCCTTTCTGATAGCACGCTGGCGGCAGGGCAGGCAAGCACCTCCAAGGCGTACAGGGACAGTTCCAGCCACGTGTCCAACTTGGAGACCCAGTAAGTGTAGGGCGCCGAGGGATCGGGGAGGACAGGGGTGTGGTCTGCCAGGTAGTCCCGCAACATCCGCCGATACTTGTCCCTCCTGCTGATAGCGGGCCCCGCAGTGATGGAAGTTGCACGAGGGGGTGACATGAACGTGTCCCACACCTTGGAGAATGTTCCCCTGGTGGCTGTGGGCCTGATCGATGTTGTCAGACTCTGGGAGACACTCTCCTCTCTGCCGCCAGCGATGCTGGGTGGGAAAATCTGCATCATGTTCTGCAAGAGTTCCCTCTGGTATTCCAGTAATCGATTCGTCCTCTCCTCTACCGGAATAAAAGAGGAGAAGTTATCTTTATACCGGGGGTCCAGGAGTGCGAAGACCCAGTACAGTTTGTTCTCCAATATCCGGACAACACGTATGTCCCGGGAAAAGCAGCTCAGCATGAAGTCAGCCATGTGTGCCAGACTCTGAGTAGGCATGACGTCACTGCCCCCACCAGAAGGATCATTTTCCATTTCCTCCTCTTCCTCCTCCTCTCCGCCCCATCCGCGGTGAACCAATGGGACGCACACAGCCTGACTGCTACCCTCGCCGCCAGCATCCTCTTCCACAGCCACCTCCACGTTGTCCTCCTCCTCCTCATCCTCCTCCTCCTGCAACTGCCACCGAGCAGCAGACAAAAGTGTGGTCTGACTGTCTACCTGCGTTGCGTCTCCTCCTACCCCCGTCTCCTCTGTGTGCAATGCGTTCTCCCTTATTGCGATGAGCGATTCTTTAAGGACGCATAGGAGCGGGATGGTTACGCTCACTATAGCGTCCTCGCTGCTGACCTTCTTAGTGGACTCCTCAAAGATACGCAATACATCGCATATGTCTGCCATCCATGGCCACTCGTGGTTGGCAAACTGAGGGAGCTGAGTTGGATGCACGCGTGGATGCATCATCTGGTACTCCATCAATGCTCTCTGCTGCTCACACACCCTGGCCAACATGCAATAGGTGGAATTCCAGCGAGTGGGCAGGTCACACAACAGCCGATGTTGAGGCAAATGGAGGCGTTGCTGGATTTTTTTTAAGCTAGCAGCAGCTACAGTTGACTTCCGAAAGTGAGCGCACAAGCGCCGCACTTTGACCAGTAGCTCTGCCAGGTTGGGGTAAGTCTTTAGAAACTTTTGTACTACCAAATTAAAAACGTGGGCCAGGCATGGTACGTGATTGAGTTCTGCAAGCTCCAGAGCCGCCACCAGGTTACGGCCGTTATCGCACACGACCATGCCTGGTCCTAGCTGCAGCGGCGACAGCCACATCTCTGTCTGCTGCAATATGGCGTGCCTCACCTCTGCGGCGCTGTGCTTCCTGTCGCCCAAGCTGATGAGCTTAAGCACCGCCTGCTGACGTCTCCCCGCGCCAGTGCTGCAACGCTTCCAGCTAGGGGCTGAGGGCGATGTTAAGGCAGAGGAGGAGGAGGAGGAGGAGGAGGAAGAGGAGGGGGGTCTATCAGAACCCGTGCTGGCAATCTTGGGCGGGGGTGGTATGTAGGCCGTCCCTGTTTGCGACCCCGTCCCCGCTTCCACAACATTCACCCAGTGTGCCGTCAAAGAGATGTAGCGTCCTTGGCCGCAAGCGCTTGTCCACGAGTCGGTGGTCAAGTGGACCTTTGCGCTGACTGCGTACCTCAGGGCCCGCCTGATGTTACGCGACACGTGCTGGTGCAGGGCGGGGACACCACACCGGGAAAAATAGTGGCGGCTAGGGACGGAATAGCGAGGTGCGGCAGCCGCCATCAGGTCGCGGAAGGCCTGCGTCTCCACAAGCCTAAACGGCAACATCTCCAGGGCCAGCAGTTTGGAGATGAGGCAGGTTAAGGCTTGGGCTTGGGGGTGACTGGAGGCGTACTTCCGCCTGCGGTTGAACGCCTGTGAGATGGACAGTTGATGGGACGAGGAGATGGAAGGTGCAGACGAAGATGCGGGGGAAGGGGGGGCTGAAGGAGAAGGCCCCAAAGTAGCCGAGGCAGAGGCAGATGTGGAGGTGTCCTGTCTGGAGGTCTGGACCACAGTGGCAGCACACAACAAAGGGGAAGAGGCAGTGGCAGCAAGAGCGGGCGCAGGTTGTATTGCGTTTGCTCTCTCCCACTCAGCCCAGTGCTTGACTTCCAAGTGACGGCGCATGCCTGAGGTGGTCAGATTGCTCTTCTCAGAGCCCCTACTCAGTTTTGAGTGGCAGATTGCGCAAACCGCGCTCAGTTTGTCGTCCGCGCAAACATTAAAAAATCTCCACACCACAGAAGTACGAGGCCTCGATGGGGGAGCTTCGCGCGACTGCCTGCTGCCGGGAAGAGCTTCGGCCCTGCTGGCTGTGGCCTGCCTTCTCTGTCTGGACTATCCTCGGCCTCTGGACTGTCCTCTGCCTCTTGCTGCCTTATTCGGTGATGCGCAGACCGCATCTCCACTGCTTTCCCCGCTGGACATCACCCCTGTCCAAGTGGGGTCGGTCATTTCTTCGTCCACCACCTCTTCTTCCACTTCCTCTCTCTGCTCCTCCTCCTGCCGACTGGACATTCCAACATCCTCCCTTGATGGCAACTGCGTCTCATCATCATCGCTCATGATAGCAGATGCTGGTTCCGGGTCCACATCACTAGGAGATGGCGGATACTCAAGTGTTTGGGCATCACTACAAACAAATTCCTCTGCTAGCTCCTGGGATTCTTGCAGCACATCTGGAAAAGGACCCGAAAAGAGGTCCTGGGAGGGGTCAAGGGTGGGCTGACTCTGTTGGCCAGGTTGGGAGGAAGGAGGGTCAGAGTGAGACTGTGTGGATGACTGGGTGGTGGACAAGTGACTGGAAGCGTTATCGGCCATCCATTGCACCACCTGTTCACGCTGCTCAGGCATCAACAGAGGTGTACCCCGCCCCCCGCATAACTGTCCCATAAAGGCAGGGAAGCTGGATGAGCGTAATGCTGGCTGCCCCTCACCAGCACGCATTGTATCCCCACTGGCTTCAACGCGGTTTGTGCCCCCACCAGCATTTCCGCGCCCCCGTCCTCGTCCACGTCCCTTTGCGCTAGCCCTCCGCATTTCAGACGTTTTACTTTTTTGGCCACGCGTTATGCCAAATATAAATATATTTTTTAGGAGAACACCTGGCTATACAGCCGTATACTGCCAGAAGGTGAAATGGTGCCTATACGCACCGGGTATATAACAGTCTTTTGTTGGCACAGAGGACACAAAACAGTAGAGCCAAATATAAATATATTTTTAAGGAGAACACCTGGCTATACAGCCGTATACTGCCAGAAGGTGAAATGGTGCCTAATACGCACTGGGTATATAACAGTGTTTTGTTGGCACAGAGGACACAAAACAGTAGAGCCAAATATAAATATATTTTTTAGGAGAACACCTGGCTATACAGCCGTATACTGCCAGAAGGTGAAATGGTGCCTATACGCACCGGGTATATAACAGTCTTTTGTTGGCACAGAGGACACAAAACAGTAGAGCCAAATATAAATATATTTTTAAGGAGAACACCTGGCTATACAGCCGTATACTGCCAGAAGGTGAAATGGTGCCTAATACGCACTGGGTATATAACAGTGTTTTGTTGGCACAGAGGACACAAAACAGTAGTGCCAAATATAAATATATTTTTAAGGAGAACACCTGGCTATACAGCCGTATACTGCCAGAAGGTGAAATGGTGCCTATACGCACCGGGTATATAACAGGGTTTTGTTGGTAAAGAGGACACAAAACAGTAGTGCCAAATATAAATATATTTTTTAGGAGAACACCTGGCTATACAGCCGTATACTGCCAGAAGGTGAAATGGTGCCTATACGCAACGGGTATAAAACAGTGTTTTGTTGGCACAGAGGACACAAAACAGTAGTGCAAAATATAGTTTTGTATATAGGTGCTAATACACCACTGAAGTCTTTCTGTCCCTATTCCAGCAGCAGCTACCCCTCACTAAAGCAGCCGTTTTGAGCAGAGTGTATATAGTTTTGTATATAGGTGGTAATACACCACTGAAGTCTTTCTGTCCCTATTCCAGCAGCAGCAGCTACCCCTCACTAAAGCAGCCGTTGTGTGCAGTGTGTATATAGCTAGAATGAGCTATATACCGTTCAGCATAGTAGCCCTAATAAGGACTCTCAATGACTCTCTTGTCTTCTGGTAGCTGGTATATATGGTGGTAAATGCGATATTCTGAGCTTCTGGGGCCCTGCCTGCCTACATATGGGCTATATACTGTTCAGCATAGTAGCCCTAATAATAAGGGCTCTTAATGACTCTCTTGTCTTCTGGTAGCTGGTATATATGGTGATAAAAGCGATATTCTGAGCTTCTGGGGCCCTGCCTGCCTACATATGAGCTATATACTGTTCAGCATAGTAGCCCTAATAAGGGCTCTCAATGACTCTCTTGTCTTCTGGTAGCTGGTATATATGGTGGTAAAAGCGATATTCTGAGCTTCTGGGGCCCTGCCTGCGTACATAGGAGCTATATACCGTTCAGCATAGTAGCCCTAATAAGGGCTCTTAATGACTCTCTTGTCTTCTGGTAGCTGGTATATATGGTGGTAAATGCGATATTCTGAGCTTCTGGGGCCCTGCCTGCCTACATATGAGCTATATACTGTTCAGCATAGTAGCCCTAATAAGGGCTCTCAATGACTCTCTTGTCTTCTGGTAGCTGGTATATATGGTGGTAAATGCGATATTCTGAGCTTCTGGGGCCCTGCCTGCCTAGATATGGGCTATATACTGTTCAGCATAGTAGCCCTAATAATAAGGACTCTCAATGACTCTCTTGTCTTCTGGTAGCTGGTATATATGGTGGTAAAAGCGATATTCTGAGCTTCTGGGGCCCTGCCTGCCTACATATGAGCTATACACTGTTCAGCATAGTAGCCCTAATAAGGGCTCTCAATGACTCTCTTGTCTTCTGGTAGCTGGTATATATGGTGGTAAATGCGATATTCTGAGCTTCTGGGGCCCTGCCTGCCTACATATGGGCTATATACTGTTCAGCATAGTAGCCCTAATAATAAGGACTCTCAATGACTCTCTTGTCTTCTGGTAGCTGGTATATATGGTGGTAAAAGCGATATTCTGAGCTTCTGGGGCCCTGCCTGCCTACATAGGAGCTATATACCGTTCAGCATAGTAGCCCTAATAAGGGCTCTTAATGACTCTCTTGTCTTCTGGTAGCTGGTATATATGGTGGTAAAAGCGATATTCTGAGCTTCTGGGGCCCTGCCTGCCTACATATGAGCTATATACTGTTCAGCATAGTAGCCCTAATAAGGGCTCTCAATGACTCTCTTGTCTTCTGGTAGCTGGTATATATGGTGGTAAATGTGATATTCTGAGCTTCTGGGGCCCTGCCTGCCTACATATGGGCTATATACTGTTCAGCATAGTAGCCCTAATAATAAGGACTCTCAATGACTCTCTTGTCTTCTGGTAGCTGGTATATATGGTGGTAAAAGCGATATTCTGAGCTTCTGGGGCTCTGCCTGCCTACATATGGGCTATATACTGTTCAGCATAGTAGCCCTAATAATAAGGACTCTCTTGTCTTCTGGTAGCTGGTATATATGGTGGTAAATGCGATATTCTGAGCTTCTGGGGCCCTGCCTGCCTACATATGAGCTATATACTGTTCAGCATAGTAGCCCTAATAAGGCCTCTCAATGACTCTCTTGTCTTCTGGTAGCTGGTATATATGGTGGTAAATGCGATATTCTGAGCTTCTGGGGCCCTGCCTGCCTACATAGGAGCTATATACCGTTCAGCATAGTAGCCCTAATAAGGGCTCTTAATGACTCTCTTGTCTTCTGGTAGCTGGTATATATGGTGGTAAAAGCGATATTCTGAGCTTCTGGGGCCCTGCCTGCCTACACAGGAGCTATATACCGTTCAGCATAGTAGCCCTAATAAGGGCTCTTAATGACTCTCTTGTCTTCTGGTAGCTGGTATATATGGTGGTAAAAGCGATATTCCGAGCTTCTGGGGCCCTGCCTGCCTACATAGGAGCTATATACCGTTCAGCATAGTAGCCCTAATAAGGGTTCTTAATGACTCTCTTGTCTTCTGGTAGCTGGTATATATGGTGGTAAATGCGATCTTCCGAGCTTCTGGGGCCCTGCCAGCTACAGCCTGTCTTTCCCTGCTGTGAGCGTCTATCCCTCACTAAGTTCAAGCTGCTATTGCTGACGAAGAGGAAGTGCTGAGTTTTGTAGATTCGAGGTCACATGGTTTTTCCAGCCAATGCGTGTAGACGCCGTTCTCGCGATGCCAGCGTCCTCCCAGGACCTGTCCCACCCCCCCTGCATGGTGATTGGTGTAAAAAACGCGCCAGGGAAGGTGTGAGGGGAAACGAATTGTGAGTGCGCCATCGCCGCTGTACTCGATCGAAATCGAGTATGACGAATAGCGTAGTATTCGATCGAATACCGACTCGGTCGAATACTACTCGCTCATCTCTATTAGTTATCTTTATATAATAATATGTTAGCTTGCTTTAATGTTAATAAGTATATTTTTTTATATCTTGTTTGTAGGAAAAGAACATGTTTATTGTTATGCTCTGATCTTTTTTAAACAATATACCTATATGAACCTGGATTTGTTAGTAACTAGGGATGAGCGAATCGATCCGGACGAAACCGGATTCGATCCGAATTTCATGAAAAATTCGATTCGGATCGAATCCGAATTTCCCCGCGATTCGATCGCTTGAAGTTTTCCTTTAACATCCATTCATTTACATTACAGGCATTCTAAGATGGCGGACGGGACATGTCCAGACATCAACCCCGCGCCAGTGCAAGCTGGGAAAGTCACATGCAGCCTATCAGCAGCCAGCAAGCCCGGTGACGTCACAGCGCTATTTAAGTCGGCGGACATCTTGCTTTTCCTCATTTCTCTATTGCATTCGTTAGAGACAGGCCGCTGCTGTAGGCAGGGAGAGACAGTTAGACAGACAGGGACAGACAGGGACAGGCTGGAGACAGGCAGGAGACAGGCAGGAGACAGACAGAAAGTCAGCGAAAAGCAGGGAAAGTTAGGAAAAATCGGAGGCAGTCACAGGGAGATTTTTTTTTTTTTCATCCAGCCTGAGTGTTACTGGCTGGCTGACTGGCTTTGTTAGCGTTTTCAGGCTGCTTATACACTTACTGTGCATATATACTGAACTGATCTCAAGTCTGCTGTGAGGCATCCCATTCTGTGACTACACCAGCCTCTATTTAATACCATAACCATTTGCACTTATTCTAATAGAAATTTGGCCTGATAAACACACTTGCTGTGCATAGTAGTACTGCTGCCAGGTGCTCTCTGGTTTTTGGGGCATCCCATTCTGTGACTACACCAGCCTCTATTTAATACCATAACCATTTGCACTTATTCTAATAGAAATTTGGCCTGATAAACACACTTGCTGTGCATAGTAGTACTGCTGCCAGGTGCTCTCTGGTTTTTGGGGCATCCCATTCTGTGACTACACCAGCCTCTATTTAATACCATAACCATTTGCACTTATTCTAATAGAAATTAGGCCTAATAAAGACACTTTTGCTGTGCATAGTAGTACTGCTGCCAGGTGCTCTCTGGTTTTTGGGGCATCCCATTCTGTGACTACACCATACTCTATTTAATACCATAACCATTTGCACTTATTCTAATAGAAATTTGGCCTGATAAACACACTTGCTGTGCATAGTAGTACTGCTGCCAGGTGCTCTCTGGTTTTTGGGGCATCCCATTCTGTGACTACACCAGCCTCTATTTAATACCATAAACATTTGCACTTATTCTAATAGAAATTTGGCCTGATAAACACACTTGCTGTGC
This sequence comes from Gastrophryne carolinensis, assembly GCA_027917425.1. Taxonomy (NCBI): domain Eukaryota; kingdom Metazoa; phylum Chordata; class Amphibia; order Anura; family Microhylidae; genus Gastrophryne; species Gastrophryne carolinensis. The sequence goes on along the minus strand of CM051237.1, from coordinate 474,108,960 downwards.
ATAGTAGTACTGCTGCCAGGTGCTCTCTGGTTTTTGGGGCATCCCATTCTGTGACTACACCAGCCTCTATTTAATACCATAACCATTTGCACTTATTCTAATAGAAATTAGGCCTAATAAAGACACTTTTGCTGTGCATAGTAGTACTGCTGCCAGGTGCTCTCTGGTTTTTGGGGCATCCCATTCTGTGACTACACCAGCCTCTATTTAATACCATAACCATTTGCACTTATTCTAATAGAAATTTGGCCTGATAAACACACTTGCTGTGCATAGTAGTACTGCTGCCAGGTGCTCTCTGGTTTTTGGGGCATCCCATTCTGTGACTACCCCAGCCTCTATTTAATACCATAACCATTTGCACTTATTCTAATAGAAATTTGGCCTGATAAAGACACTTTTGCTGTGCATAGTAGTACTGCTGCCAGGTGCTCTCTGGTTTTTGGGGCATCCCATTCTGTGACTACACCAGCCTCTATTTAATACCATAACCATTTGCACTTATTCTAATAGAAATTTGGCCTGATAAAGACACTTTTGCTGTGCATAGTAGTACTGCTGCCAGGTGCTCTCTGGTTTTTGGGGCATCCCATTCTGTGACTACACCAGCCTCTATTTAATACCATAACCATTTGCACTTATTCTAATAGAAATTTGGCCTGATAAAGACACTTTTGCTGTGCATAGTAGTACTGCTGCCAGGTGCTCTCTGGTTTTTGGGGCATCCCATTCTGTGACTACACCAGCCTCTATTTAATACCATAACCATTTGCACTTATTCTAATAGAAATTTGGCCTGATAAAGACACTTTTGCTGTGCATAGTAGTACTGCTGCCAGGTGCTCTCTGGTTTTTGGGGCATCCCATTCTGTGACTACACCAGCCTCTATTTAATACCATAACCATTTGCACTTATTCTAATAGAAATTTGGCCTGATAAAGACACTTGCTGTGCATAGTAGTACTGCTGCCAGGTGCTCTCTGGTTTTTGGGGCATCCCATTCTGTGACTACACCAGCCTCTATTTAATACTATAACCCTTTGCACTTATTCTAATAGAAATTTGGCCTGATAAAGACACTTTTGCTGTGCATAGTAGTACTGCTGCCAGGTGCACTGCTGGCTGTTGGGGCATCCCATTCTGTAACATAGCATACCCCTCTTTATTTACACTAAGCAGCTCTCTTATTTACACTAAGCAGGCCTGTTGGAGGCTGAGTGTTACTGCTCACTTTTGGTGTGCATTATATTCTGTTTCATATAGACCCACCGCTGCCTGGGGGTTCTTAAAATATCACCTACTACTACGCCAGTTAGACTATGTCGGGCAGACAAGTGCCTGGAAGTGAAAAGAGGAGTGGCAGAGGCCAAGATTTCGCAGGCAGAGCTCGCAGCAGACTGGGGGCCAGTAGCAGCAGGAGTCACGCTGAGAGACCTAATCTGCCAGTATCTGCTAGCGGTCGGGTCTCCACCAGTAACGCATCTGCCGTGGTAGATTGGTTGACGCGCTCATCAACAACATCATCACAACTTACGTCTGAGACCCCCAGTCTAGGGTCGGTAGGTTCCTCTGACACAACCCTGAGTTGGCATGCCCCGAGAGCAGTCCCTGTCCTCCCATTGCCTCTGTCCTACGCCGTTCCCTCCCCCAGCGACGTATCCTATGCTTTGGGTTCAGCTCCACTCTTTAGTGAGGAGGACGATCAGATAGAGGACAGTCAGCAGCTACTGCCCAGCCAATAAATGGAGGTGGCTTCTTTAGCTAGGCAGACAAATAGTGATGTGGACAGTGTCGTGGGTGCTGCGAGCGTTCCAGCTCCTGCGCCAGACACTGTTGACGAATCCACGAACATCAGTGACGTACAGCCACAACTCGGTGATAATGATGATGACGATGAAGCCGATCGCACTTGGGAGCCGGGTGATGAAGGGGCTTCATCGTCATCATCAGGAGAAGAGGGGCACAGGTTGCCCCGGAGTCAGCAGCTCAGGCAGCAAGGTGTTAGCAGCATGGTTGGCAGGCAGCATGGGGGCACAATTGTAAAGCCTGGAGCCAAACGGGGCCGGGGCCGGGGTAGAGCACCTGCTGCGCGGCAGGCTACCTTATCGGGAGGTAGTGGGGCAGGGGTTCCTGGAGTTGGCAACAGCAGTAGCGAATCAGTGAGGCCTGTTGGTGGGAAAAGTAGCTACTCGGCAGTGTGGCAGTTTTTCCTGAAGCATCCGCAGGAGGGTAACATGGCCACATGCAAGATATGTAGGCAGAAGGTGAAGCGTGGCCAGGGTCCAAATGTTGGCACCACGGCCCTGCGTCAACATATGCAGAGTCACCATAAAGCGGCCTGGGAGAACCTAGGCTCCGGAGAGGTGGGCCAGACTGCTTCCTCACCGAGTGGCACGCCGCTCCCAATTTCTGCCAGCCAAGGCTCCAGCACCTCAGCCGAAGGCAGCTGAGCGTCATACCCATCCTCTGTCGCTCCTGCTCCTCCTCCTCCTCCTCCAAGTCATGCATCCCGCCAGCAATCCATCAGCGAAGCCATGTCCAAGAGACAGCAGTATGCGCCCACTCATCCTACGGCGCAGAAGCTGAATGTGCTCCTGTCCAAGTTGCTGGTGCTGCAGTCGCTCCCTTTTCAGGTGGTGGAATCTGCACCTTTCAGAGAACTGATGGCTTGTGCCGAGCCGAGGTTTGCCAAGAAGGCAGTACCAGCGCTGCACACTTTTGTTGAACAGAAGGTGGGCCAGTCCTTGAGCCTGTCGGTGTGTAGCAAAGTGCATGGCAGCGCCGACATCTGGAGCTGTAACTACGGTCAGGGACAGTACATGTCGTTTACGGCCCACTGGGTGAATGTGGTCCCTTTGCAGCAGCAGCAGCAACTTGGACAGGTCACGCCGCTTCGGCCTCCGCGCTCCCTGCCCGTTGGGCCTGTGACACCGTGCGACTCGGCCTCCTCATCCTCCGCCATCTCCTCACCCTCCACTGTAGGCTCAAGTCTCAGTGGCCCTCACATGGTTTGTCTTGGCGAAGGGAGTCACACAGGGGAGGAACTGCTTAAATTTATTCATCAGGAAATCCAAACATGGCTTACTCCAAGAAAACTTAAAATGGGAATCATGGTTACCGACAATGGGAAGAACATTTTGTCTGCGCTGTGCCAAGGAAGCCTGACCCATGCCCCCTGCATGGCTCACGTCTTCAATCTGGTTGTCAAGCGGTTTCTGAAGTGTTCCCCCCATCTGCAAGACATCCTAACAACTTCAACGAAACTTTGCATGCACTTCAGCCACTCATACACCGCCAAACACACCCTTCTTGAGCTACAGCGTCAGAATGGTATCCCCCAACATAGTCTGATTTGCGATGTTTCCACCCGTTGGAATTCCACCCTTCACATGTTGGACCGATTATATGAACAGAGAAAAGCCATCACGGATTTCCTGATGATCCAAGCAGATAGGGGGACTCCCCTGTGTAACTTCAATGTCAACCAGTGGCAGCTCATACGTGACACCTGCCGTTTGCTCAGGCCCTTTGAGGAAGCCACTTTATTTGTCAGTCGGCAGGATTACGGGATGAACGACGTGATTCCACTGCTTCATGTACTACAGCACATGTTGGAAACCATGGCTGGTCAGGGCACTGGAGACATGGCGTTTACATCTTACGGCCACATGAACCCCGTTGGGGCTGAACTTGAGGAGGAGGAGGAAGAGGAGGAGGAGGAGTTGCCCAGCGAAACACAGTTTAGGCTTGGCGAAATGGCTGGTTTATCTAGTCAGCGGACAGGAGAGGAGGAGCAGGAGCAGCCAGAGGAGCTAGAGGTTTTTGAGGAAGGCGAGACAGAGGACCCGGGCACACCGTGGCAGTATGCAGTGGAGATGGAGACAGGTAGTCCATCCGAGTCACTTGCGCAAATGGCAGGAAGCATGCTCACGTGCTTGCGTAGTGACCCCAGAATTGTTTCCATCTGTCGGCGGGATGACTTCTGGCTGTCCACCTTATTGGACCCTCGCTTCCGGCACAAAATGGGGGCATTTTTTAAACCCACCGAGAGGGAGGACAAACTGAACTACTACAAAGACATTCTACGTAGGCAGTTGGCCGATGCCTATCTGCGCCATGGTCCATACTCTCGCAGGTCTGACTCGAGGGGACCTCTGCGCTCACCTTCCACTGCCATGGCCGCTGGGGGGGTTGGCAGGAGCAGCAGCAGCAGCTGCATCAGCAGCAGCCTCAGTCTTCAGTCGCTAATGAGTAGCTTTCTACACCCGCATAGTGAGGCTACTCATGAGCAGCAGGAAGACCTGGAGCAGGACCTCAACCAGCAGGTCATGTCATACTTTGACATGACCATGCCAACACACCTTGAGGATCCGCTGGACTTCTGGGCAGCCAAACTTGATTTGTGGCCGCAACTAACAGAGTTTGCCCTGGAAAAGCTGTCCTGCCCGGCAAGTAGCGTGCCATCTGAGCGGGTGTTTAGTGCGGCGGGGGCCATAGTTACGGCGAGGAGAACTCGTCTGTCAACTAAAAATGTGGAGAGACTCACCTTTGTCAAAATGAATCAGGGATGGATCAGCCAGGATTTCCACCCACCAATGCCTGATGCATGCGACTAGATTCAGCATGGTGCCACGTTTTACACTTTCCAAATGGTGCAAAACATATTTATGTCTTTAGGCCAATTTTTGGGCTCCTGCTGATGCCAACTCCAGGGTGTGAATCATCCAATTTTTGGGCTCCTGAAGCCAACTCCAGTGTCTCTTTAAAGTAATATTTGGGCTCCTGCTGCTGCTGCCGCCAACTCCAGGGTGTGATTCATCCAATTTTTGGGCTCCTGAAGCCAACTCCAGTGTCTCTTTAAAGTGATGTTTTGGCTCCTGCTGCTGCTGCTGCCAACTCCAGGGTGTGATTCATCCAATTTTTGGGCTCCTGAAGCCAACCCCAGTGTCTCTTTAAAGTAATGTTTGGGCTCCTGTTGCTGCTGCTGCCAACTCCTGCCAGCTCCAGGGTGTGAATCATCCAATTTTTGGGCTCCTGAAGCCAACCCCAGTGTCTCTTTAAAGTAATGTTTGGGCTCCTGCTGCTGCTGCTGCCAACTCCAGGGTGTGATTCATCCAATCTTTGGGCTCCTGCTGCCAACCCCAGTGTCTCTTTAAAGTAATGTTTGGGCTCCTGCTGCTGCTGCTGCCAACTCCAGGGTGTGATTCATCCAATTTTTGGGCTCCTGAAGCCAACCCCAGTGTCTCTTTAAAGTAATGTTTGGGCTCTTGCTGCTCCTGCTGCTGCCAACTCCAGGGTGTGATTCATCCAATTTTTGGGCTCCTGAAGCCAACCCCAGTGTCTCTTTAAAGTAATATTTGGGCTCCTGCTGCTGCCAACTCCAGGGTGTGATTCATCCAATTTTTGGGCTACTGAAGCCAACCCCAGTGTCTCTTTAAAGTAATGTTTGAGCTGCTGCTGCTGCCAACTCCAGGGTGTGATTCATCCAATTTTTGGGCTCCTGAAGCCAACCCCAGTGTCTCTTTAAAGTAATGTTTGGGCTCCTGTTGCTGCTGCTGCTGCTGCCAACTCCTGCCAACTCCAGGGTGTGATTCATCCAATTTTTGGGCTCCTGAAGCCAACCCCAGGGTCTCTTTAAAGTAATATTTGGGCTCCTGCTGCTGCTGCTGCTGCCAACTCCAGGGTGTGAATCATCCAATTTTTGGGCTCCTGAAGCCAACCCCAGGGTCTCTTTAAAGTAATATTTGGGCTCCTGCTGCTGCTGCTGCCAACTCCAGGGTGTGAATCATCCAATTTTTGGGCTCCTGAAGCCAACCCCAGTGTCTCTTTAAAGTAATGTTTGGGCTCCTGCTGCTGCCAACTCCAGGGTGTGATTCATCCAATTTTTGGGCTCCTGAAGCCAACCCCAGGGTCTCTTTAAAGTAATATTTGGGCTCCTGCTGCTGCTGCTGCCAACTCCAGGGTGTGATTCATCCAATTTTTGGGCTCCTGAAGCCAACCCCAGTGTCTCTTTAAAGTAATATTTGGGCTCCTGCTGCTGCTGCTGCTGCCAACTCCAGGGTGTGATTCATCCAATTTTTGGGCTCCTGAAGCCAACCCCAGGGTCTCTTTAAAGTAATATTTGGGCTCCTGCTGCTGCCAACTCCAGGGTGTGATTCATCCAATTTTTGGGCTCCTGAAGCCAACCCCAGGGTCTCTTTAAAGTTATATCTGGGCTCCTGCTGCTGCCAACTCCAGGGTGTGATTCATCCAATTTTTGGGCTCCTGAAGCCAACCCCAGGGTCTCTTTAAAGTAATATTTGGGTTCCTGCTGCTGCCAACTCCAGGGTGTGATTCATCCAATTTTTGGGCTCCTGAAGCCAACCCCAGGGTCTCTTTAAAGTAATATTTGGGCTCCTGCTGCTGCTGCTGCCAACTCCAGGGTGTGAATCATCCAATTTTTGGGCTCCTGAAGCCAACCCCAGTGTCTCTTTAAAGTAATGTTTGGGCTCCTGCTGCTGCCAACTCCAGGGTGTGATTCATCCAATTTTTGGGCTCCTGAAGCCAACCCCAGGGTCTCTTTAAAGTAATATTTGGGCTCCTGCTGCTGCTGCTGCCAACTCCAGGGTGTGATTCATCCAATTTTTGGGCTCCTGAAGCCAACCCCAGTGTCTCTTTAAAGTAATATTTGGGCTCCTGCTGCTGCTGCTGCCAACTCCAGGGTGTGATTCATCCAATTTTTGGGCTCCTGAAGCCAACCCCAGGGTCTCTTTAAAGTAATATTTGGGCTCCTGCTGCTGCCAACTCCAGGGTGTGATTCATCCAATTTTTGGGCTCCTGAAGCCAACCCCAGGGTCTCTTTAAAGTTATATCTGGGCTCCTGCTGCTGCTGCTGCCAACTCCAGGGTGTGATTCATCCAATTTTTGGGCTCCTGAAGCCAACCCCAGGGTCTCTTTAAAGTAATATTTGGGTTCCTGCTGCTGCTGCTGCCAACTCCAGGGTGTGATTCATCCAATTTTTGGGCTCCTGAAGCCAACCCCAGGGTCTCTTTAAAGTAATATTTGGGCTCCTGCTGCTGCTGCTGCCAACTCCAGGGTGTGATTCATCCAATTTTTGGGCTCCTGAAGCCAACCCCAGGGTCTCTTTAAAGTAATATTTGGGCTCCTGCTGCTGCTGCTGCCAACTCCAGGGTGTGAATCATCCAATTTTTGGGCTCCTGAAGCCAACCCCAGTGTCTCTTTAAAGTAATGTTTGGGCTGCTGCTGCTGCCAACTCCAGGGTGTGATTCATCCAATTTTTGGGCTCCTGAAGCCAACTCCAGTGTCTCTTTAAAGTAATATTTGGGCTCCTGCTGCTGCTGCTGCCAACGCCAGGGTGTGATTCATCCAATTTTTGGGCTCCTGCTGCTGCCAACTCCAGTGTCTCTTTAAAGCAATGTTTGGGCTCCTGCCCCTCATAGTGATGCCACTTCAACTCTCTGCAATTGTGCCGCTCTGCGATTCTATTAGCGATGCCTCTGATCTGCATGTGATATTTATTCAAAGTATTATTTAACTAACCCAGCACTCATCCTATGCGTGTTACAGCAAGGCAGAATGGTTTACAACCCTATTGAGGCTCTAGGAGGCTCAGAAATAGCCATTTTTAATAGCGATTCGTCGCGAATAAATTCGGGTCGAAACGATTTTTGTCGGAAAATTCGGCGAATCAGTCGAATCGAATTTTTCAAAAGTTTGCTCATCTCTATTAGTAACCCCACCTTGTGTAGTAGTAAAACATTCGGTCTGGCTTGGGCATAAGCAAAACAAGGCAATGCAAGCTCTACTCTCCGACCTATTGATCGTTCATCTGATCAAATCGGCCAATCATACTCCATGTGTCACAGTACGGTTAGACGTCGTTCAATTGGCAACATGTGTAGCTATAAAATGCTGCCACCAGAACACAAATAGTGTTTGCCTATATCTAAGCCACACACAACACAATCAGATCGACCAAATCGATCAGCCCACAACCACTTCCAGGCAGGGGGCGATCGAGCGTCCTTGGCAAGTAATGCAGTGACCCTCTGCTGTATTTTCAGAATTTATTTAAAAAAAAAACTGAACTGAACTGAAACAAGAAAAACGATGCAAAGGTGATAAAACAGGATTAACTATAAAACACGGTAAACAAGATAAAATGGGAATACTTAAGAGTCTGTCTTGGCTGCGGTTCGATCAAATCAATTGTCTGTCAGTCCTCACACGGTTCCTGGTCTCCTCCTTAGATGTTAAAAAGGAGTGTGTGTCACCCTTGTAGGTAAGATTCGAGTATCTCTCTGGCCATTCTGAAGCTCACCTTATTCCCTCTAACCAGCGGTCAGCTTCTGACCCCTCCTATTGGGCAGAGCAATTGGAGTCACCTTCTGTTTGATTGGTGCATCTGAGTTTCTCCATCTTTGAGTACCTGAAAATTGGTCCATATGATTTCCCCCATCTGTCCTGGGATTCCACAGGGAGGGGGGATGAGGAGAAAATTAAATGGAAGGGGGCCAGGGGCAGGATATTGGCCCTGTCTCTGCATTCTATGACTAGGTGATCTCTAATAACCCTCACTACATTACTTTGTTTATGCTGGGGAGTTTTATGAGGGAAGAAAGTCATGCCAGCTAACCATGTGTGCATGCAGAGGGTTTTATGGCAGGTAGGAGGGGGAAGTCACGAGGAGAGGTATACAGAGCAGAGGGGCCAGCGAGGCTGAAAACACAAACTATCCATATAGGTCTATGTAGGTGTGTGCGTACAAATACACACAAATATATCATATATATATATATATATATATATATATATATATATGCCAACCTACACACATAGAGAAATCTACTACACCTAGGATATGTTCTGTCACAGGGGGCATCAACCAACGGCGGTGTGGGCCACATGTTGTGCATCCTTGTTTTTGCTTTTGATCATTTTTTTGGAGATCAGAGAGCATGAGAACAATGAAAAAAAATCTAAGATTATTTTATTTAGTAAACTTTGTAAAGACGTAAAGCGTCCCCTTTCCGGGAACACGGGCTCACAAGGTCAGCCATGCCGATTGTATTAGAGAGGAACCGGAGTCTGCAAATCCATTATCTACAAATGGCTCTTTCTCCATTCTGTCTCCGAGCTTTTAACCCCAAATCTATCAACAGTCACTGGTGCCTGAAACCATCATGTCCATTTCTAAATAAAAACCAGTCCATTAATGGGCCGATTAATGAGTCCTATCTGGCTGCTGCTATTAGCGACGGGCCATTTTTGGGTTTTAATTATATTGACAATCCAATGAATTAACAGATAATAGCGCCACAGATTGTTTAACTCAGCAATCGGCGAAAGTTCCTCATTACCGGATAATGGTTGTCGGCTTTCAACTCAAAGTTTCGCTCTTCTCCAGATTTAGTGCAAAGGAGGGATATTAAAATGATTTTGTTTCGAGAGTTTACAAAGAACAAAGGGGCCAGAGGACAGGATGCACAGTGTTTTTTTTCTGGGCGCAGGGATTTTTATGCCGCATGAGTTCTCACTAATTCGGCCAATCTTATGTTAAAGCAAAAGATGGTCATGTGCTGGATTCAATATTTGTATTTTTTACCAACTAGAGTAATTCAGTGTATAATGTAACAGCCACTCAGCTAATAAAAGTTTGTTACCAGTGGCTTAACTAAATGTGATGGGGTCCTGGTGCGAACATTAATATGGACCAAAACCCATGCCGATCGACCTGGGAATATATAAGATTCCCGGGCCAAACGATTCCCTGTCCCCCAGAATCGGGATGCCCCACTGTGTGAAACTCCCCCTCCCAGGTCGCCCCATACACTTACCTTGTTTCCTGGCCCAACGGCACATGCGGAAGCTGCAGCCGCATCCCTGCTATCCCTCTAGCAGGGCGCGTGTCCGTGCCAAGGATTTTTAAATGGCCGGCAAGGGCACGCTCCCTGTTAGAGGGAAGCGGGGGATACAGCACACTTGAAGCGCAACGATTGAACGAGCGCCCGCGCATGTGCCATAGGACTGGGAAGAGGCGAGTTGGCATCGGCGATCTGGGGGGTATCACACAGCGGGGCACCCCCGATCGGGGTGCCCCAGGGGAAAGAACCAGACCAAATGTTTTACTACTACACAAGGCAGGGTTACCAATAAATCCTGGTTCATGCAGGTAGAGATCAGGTATTATTATATAAAGATAACTAACATCCCCACAGAGTAAAAAATCGCTCAAAAATGACTAACGTCCAATCCAATAAATCCAGATTCATACAGGTACATTGTTTTAAAGAGATCAGAACATAACAATAAACATGTTCTTTCCTTAAAAACAAGATGTTAAACAAATCCTGGCAGTTAGCCCAGTTGAGCTTCCAGGCCTAGGAGGGATGCAGCTGAGCTCAAAACCGGCTTCTCCTTTCTCCGGATCAGGGGGTATTTGAGGCTCCTGACCTGTCTCCCCTCCCTCTCTTTTTTGCTAGCTCAATTGTTGGAGTAAAATCCCAGACCCGGGTTAGGAATGGGGGCCTAATTTTTGCTTGTTATTTACTATTATTTATGTTGAGGCTGTGGCCAACTACCGCATTTTTCGGCCTATAAGACGCACATTTGGGGAAGGAGAACTAGAAAAAAAATATTCTAAGCCAAATGTTGTGCTAAAACACCCAATTACAGACAATGTGGCGTTCCCCCCATCCCCATAGGCAGTGTGGGATGCCCCCCTCTCATAGGCAGTGTGGGATGCCCCCCTCTCATAGGCAGTGTGGCATTCCCCCCTTCCTCCTCAACATAGGCAGTGTGGCATTCCCCCCTCCTATTCCCTGTAGGCAGTGTGGCATTCCCCCCTCCCATTCCCCATATAGTCAATGTGGCATCCCCCCTCCCATTCCCATATAGGCAGTGTGGCATCCCTACCCATTCCCATATAGGCAGTGTAGCATCCCTACCCATTCCCATATAGGTAGTGTGGCATACCTACCCATTCCCATATAGGCAGTGTGGCATCCCTACCCATTCCCATACAGGCAGTGTGGCATCCCTACCCAATCCCATAAAGGCAGTGTGGCATCCCCCAATTCCCGTATAGGCAGTGCGTCATTCCCCCCTCCCATTCCCATATAGGCAGTGTGGCATCCCCCCCATCCTATTCCCCATATAGGCAGTGTGGCAATACCCCCCATCCCATTCCCCATATAGGCAGTGCGGCATCCCCCCCATTCCCATATAGGCAGTGCGTCATTCCCCCCTCCCATTGCCATATAGGCAGTGTGGCATTCCCCTATAGGCAGTGTGGCATTCCCCCCTCCCATTGCCATATAGGCAGTGTGGCATTCCTCTATAGGTAGTGTGGCTTCCCCCCCCTTCCATTCCCCATTTAGGTAGTGTGGCATCCCCCCCCCCCTTCCATTCCCCATATAGGTAGTGTGGCATTCCCCTTATAGGTAGTGTGGCATCTCCCCCTTTCATTCCCCTTATAGGCAATAGGTTAAAAAAAAAAATTAAACTCACCTTTAAATCCTTCCCGCTGTCCCCGCCGTCCTCACACACAGACACACACACAGCGGTGGGCGTGGCCGATGCTCGAGCATCAGCCACGCCCACTGCACGTACAGGCGCCGCGGAGGAGACGGCAGATACAGCTGCCTCCAACGCTTCCTCGCTCCCTGCGGCGCCGACACACAGTGAACACCTGGCCTTGGTATAGTGGTGGGCGTGGCCGATGCTCGAGCATCGGCCACGGCCACCACTGTAACAGGCCGGTGTCTGTGTGTGCTGGCGCCGCTGTCGGGACGGCGCGAGCGATGGAGAGGTGAGTTAACTTTTTCCTTTTTATTTATTTTTTTCCAGCATTCGCCCGATAAGACACACTGACATTTTCCCCCCACTTTTGGGGGGAAATAAGTGCGTCTTATAGGGCGAAAAATATGGTAATTTCCATCATTCCAAAGAAATGGTTGTCCGTATGGTTATTTGGGAAAGGCAGACGAACAGCTAAGCTTTCTTTCACCCAGGGCAAGACTCGAAATGGCGCCCTACACCTGTGCCCAGGCCCTTCTTACCTGTTGCACCCGGGTCCCCCCCTAGCTACACCCCTGGGGAAAGGGTGAGGGTTGTGAGCAGCGTAAGCTATATAGAACGGCCTTATTATTGTCATTGGATTTACAGTCCCTTTAACGCTGCTGCATCTCCATTTCTTGCTTCTATGACGCTTGATATTTAATAAGACACCAGAAATGCAAATTTTCCCAAAGCAGCAGTTGAAGTCTTATGCAGTCTTATGTTTCCAGTTATATAAAAGCCATCTTTCCTTATTACCCCCCGACACCTCACGTCATCCCAAGAGCCTCGTAAAAACCTGGAACTCCATCCTCCATATACCCTGCGACGCTTCCCCTCGTCTCTTTTACTATTTTTAATTCGTTATTTTTAACGTTAGATATTTCTCGCCTTGGAGATCCCATCAGGAGAAGCGATTCGGCAGAAATGGCAGCAGTAACTGGGCTATCTCCCATGCTAATCGCCGGCCTGTACTAATATCCTCCCCGCGTCCTGGGTGAATATGCGGCTTCTGAAATATTGACACGTATCTGTGTATTAGGCTGAGTGCGGGGAAATGAGCGCCGCTATATGAGAGCGGTAATAAAAGCTTCCCGGCTTAGAATCTCTTTTCTTCCCCAAAGTCTTCAGTGACTTGGAGAGTCCAAATCTTTTCAAGTTTAATTAAAGCTTTTCTGTCTCTGAGCACCCGGGGAGCATGTAACTGCCTGCCTGTAAAAAGGTTTCTTTTTGGCTTAACTATTAGTTCTACCGGGGGACGGGGTGAGTATGGCTGCTCTTATCAAAGAGGATGTCGCTGCTTTGTCAGGTGGCTCATTAGTTTCTTATAGAATCTAAGGTCTCCTCCCCCAGCCCTAGCTGAATTCTTAAAGCAGACCTAAGTTCAAAAAGAACTTCAGCTATGACCCGTTGACTTATACTTTGGCTACGTAGTGTATGGGATGCAGACACTATTGGTTGGTTCAGGGCCGGCCCCAGGTTTGTGGGGGCCCTTGGCCAAGAGAGTCTTAGTGGGCCCCTAAATAGTGTCACATGAGGTAACCTTTCAGCTCTGCTGTCACAAATGCGTCTCCTGCTGCTGTTCGCCCTCCAGTCCTTATTGCCTTCCCTATAGCCACCAATCATCCTCCAGTCCTTATTGCCTTTCCTATAGCCACCAATCATCCTCCAGTCCTTATTGCCTTTCCTATAGCCACCAATCATCCTCCAGTCCTTATTGCCTTTCCTATAGCCACCAATCACCCTCCAGTCCTTACTGCCTTTCCTATAGCCACCAATCACCCTTCAGTCCTTATTGCCTTCCCTATAGCCAATGTGGAGATTAGCTCTGGTAGGCGACCAGCAGTATAGAGGCGGAGGCAAACAGTTCAAAGTAAAGTCTGTGTTTATTTCACACAACAAATCCACATTAGCATATGTCCATACAGGTTACATCACCTTTTCAGGAAACCGCAGCATAAATGATTCAATCAGGCAAACAGCTTTTAGTCCTTGAGCAAAAGTCCTGTTTACAGTCCAAATAGGCCTCAGGTCCGCATGAACAGCCTCCACAGGAGATTTCAGCCAGGCTCACAGAGTCTCACTCCCATGTGAGCTCTAGACAAAGGACAGGCCACAGCTGATTCCCCAGGCTATTTAAACAGCCCGCAAAACCCGGACCTGGGTAGTGGGATGGAGTCCCACCCTGCTCTACTCCATCCCAGTAAAGCCGTCCCAGGTTAGCCTTTCGGCTATTCTAAAGCAACAGCAGCAGACTGCCACCAGCAGCTGATGCTGGAAATCAGACTACACGACTTTACTGCACCAATGCCAGGTACATTGGTGCTACATACCTGCCGTCAATAACGGCCCCTTGCACCTTACCACACCACCAATCACCCTCCAGTCCTTATTGCCTTCCCTATAGCCACCAATCACTTTCCAGTCCTTATTGCCTTCCCTATAGCCACCAATCGCCCTCCAGTCCTTATTGCCTTCCCTATAGCCACCAATCACTCTCCAGTCCTTATTGCCTTCCCTATAACCACCAATCACCCTCCCGTCCTTATTGTCTTCCTTATAGCCACAATCACCCTCCAGTCCTTATTGCCTTCCCTATAACCACCAATCACCCTCCAGTCCTTATTGCCTTCCCTATAACCACCAATCACCCTCCCGTCCTTATTGTCTTCCTTATAGCCATCAATCACCCTCCAGTCCTTATTGCCTTCCCTATAACCACCAATCACCCTCCAGTCCTTATTGCCTTCCCTATAGCCACCAATCACCCTCCAGCCCTTATTGCCTTCCCTATAGCCACCAATCACCCTCCAGTCCTTATTGCCTTCCCTATAGCCACAAACTGCCCTCCCATCCTTTTGCCTTCACTATAGCCAAAGATCACCCTCCAGTCCTTATTGCCTTCCCTATAGCCACCAATCACCATCCAGTCCTTATTGCCTTCCCTATAGCCACCAATCACTCTCCAGTCCTTATTGCCTTCCCTATAGCCACCAATCGCCCTCCAGTCCTTATTGCCTTCCCTATAGCCACCAATCACTCTCCAGTCCTTATTGCCTTCCCTATAACCACCAATCACCCTCCCGTCCTTATTGTCTTCCTTATAGCCATCAATCACCCTCCAGTCCTTATTGCCTTCCCTATAACCACCAATCACCCTCCAGTCCTTATTGCCTTCCCTATAGCCACCAATCACCCTCCAGTCCTTATTTCCTTCCCTATAACCACCAATCACCCTCCAGTCCTTATTGCCTTCCCTATAACCACCAATCACCCTCCAGCCCTTATTGCCTTCCCTATAGCCAGCAATCATCCTCCAGTCCTTATTGCCTTCCCTATAGCCACCAATCACCCTCCAGTCCTTATTGCCTTCCCTATAGCCACCAATCACCCTCCAGTCCTTCTTGCCTTCCCTATAACCACCAATCACCCTCCAGTCCTTATTGCCTTCCCTATAGCCATCAATCATCCTCCAGTCCTTATTGCTTTCCCTATAGCCACCAATCACCCTCCAGTCCTTATTGCCTTCCCTGTAGCCACCAATTATCTATTATCTCACCTCGCACACCCCAGTGGCTGCCATTGTGCCTACCAAAACCCTGACTATGCATGAACTAGACTCTACCTCAACACAGGCCAGATTGCTAGCCAGTGGCTTTACCTTCCAGCTGTCACACTTATTAAAGTGTACCAAAACCCACAGAGATCGGCCCAGGAATCTATAGGATTCCCTCCCCCCGGGGCATCCAAAATCGGGATGGCCCGCTGTGTGAAACCCCCCAGGTCGCTCATAAACTCACCTTGTTTCCTGGTTCAACGGCGCATGCGAGCCGCTGCTGCATACCGGCTATCCCTCTATCAGCGCGCGTGCCCGTGCCAGGCATTTGTGAATGGCCGGCACAAGCATGCTCCCTGTTATAGGGTAGCGGGGGATGTGCTGTCAGTGCGCTCGGATCCACTTATATTGGATGAGCAGTCGCAGGACCAAGAAGAGGTGAGTTTTTTCCGGCTACCTGGGGGGTTTCACACAGCGGCGCATCCCTGATCGGAGGACCAAAACCCAGAATAGCCAGCGTTTTTCAGCACACCGAATGGGCTCCAGCAGGGGCTCCAGTAAGATGGCCACCGCCATTAGCGAGGTCATTGGCAGAAGACAGTGTCCTCACTCTTGGGGGCGGCCACCTTACTGGAGCCCCTGCCGGAGCCCATTCTGTGAGCTGAAAAACGCTGGCTGTTAAAGAGTACCAAAACCCAGGATTTCCTAGGTTTTGGTCCTCTGATCAGGGATGCCCCGCTGTGTGAAACCCCCCAGGTAACCGGAAAAAACTCACCTATTCCCAGTCTTACAACGCATGCGCGGCCGCTCGTCCAATCAGCGCGTAGCCCATGTTATACAGTGGTGCCTGGGAAGAAGATGGAGGTGAAGGAAAAAAACCTGCGTGGGCCCTTGGCCTTAAAATCAGGGCCCCCTAGTGGTTATGCTGAGTTTCGGACCCTTGATCACACTGCGCTTGGAGCTGATTTTTGCCCGCAGTCACGCGCTTGTTTTCGGACTCTTAATTTCACATTACGGCGACGTCTTCATCACTTCTAAAAGCCGTCGCCCGCGAGCCAGGCAAAATTAAATTTGCTCATTTTATGGAGTATTTTGATAACCCGCTCCCTGCGGCAGACAAAATGTTTGATTTAAAAACTCCAGGAAGGAGGGAGAGAGTTTGCCGACCGTAATGAACAGGGCTCCGGTTATTAGGAAAATGTATTGGCACGGGGGGAAATGGCCCTATTAGCGAGATAACGCGCCTTCCTTTCCAGCCGCTAAAGTGCCTTGTAAATGTATGCGGAGGTTGTGCCCCATTTATATACAGGTTCATTTATGTTTCGAGGACCAGGTAGCTCTGCGGTTTAAGCGCTCATATAATTCTTAACTCGTCCCATTGTATTAAGGTGATTAGCAGCCTTTATTATCCGAAAATTAGTTTGGAGACACAGATATAAATAAGTGTTTGAGCGTCTCCTAAAATCTAGTGACACTAACTGCAGAAAATCCAGCAGCTGGATGAGAAGTAGCAATAAACATTCCCTGCGCCGTTATGCCTCCGGCCTGTAGGTGTCACTGTTGTACTGATTTACAGTGGTCTGTATATCTATGCCGTACGACTCTTCTAGAGATACAAAGGCGGCAAAGTTCAGAGAGCCATATATTGGGATGGGAGGTAAAAACCTTGGGATGGGCTATCTCTTCTCCCTGCTGGGTCTATAACAAACAAGTTGCAGAAAATCCAGCGGCTGGATGAGAAGTAGCAATAAACATTTCCTGTGCTGTTATGCCTCCAGCCTGTAGGTGTCACTGTTGCATTGATTTACACTGGTGTGTATATCTATGTGGTTCTTCTCTCTACTAGACAGGGGTATATTCAGTTTGGAAGCCCTCCAGCTTCCCCCAAATGCTGAGTACTTTAAAAAGATTTCCTTCCTCTCCCACCCATGAGGCTATACCATAATTATAACATTTTATCCAAGTTTTACTTGCAACATAAGTGTGAGGGGCTTGTATAACCCAATGGCATGGGTAAAAATTGTAAAGGTTAATCCGCACTAAATGCTCAAATGCTGAATACAATTAAACTAACTAACATTCCATCCTAGTAAAAACCCAAAAGGGATACTTACCTTTTCTCCCCCCACAGCTGATTAGATGCAGCCTGCCAGTCCCACACCTACCGGATGAGCCCCCAGCCTGATTTTCTGTCACCAACCGTGCCTCTGCTACAAACAGCCACCCCCCAGGGTCAGTCACAGCGGACCCTGAACCTGCTGCAGACAATCCAGCATCTGGCTGAGAAGAATAACATATAAACATTTCTGTGCTGTTATGCCTCCAGCCCGTAGGTGTCACTGTTGTGCTGATTTACAATGGTCTGTATATCTATGCTGTACAACTCTACTAGGCGGCAAAGTTCAGAGAGCCATATTTTGGGATGGAAGGTAAAACCTTGGGATGGGCTATCTCTCCTCCCTGCTGGGTCTATAACAAACAAGATGATTTATTCTGAAAAGCCTGCCAGCTCCCTGCTGAGCGGTCCATTGTGTTACATTATTTAAAGAGGAAGAGGTCCACTTCCCCCCCCCCCCCTCCGGGGGATCCATCTTCTGGGTCCCTCGGATTCCCGCGACCTTCCGACAGGCGGCGCCATCTTGCATCCCATCAGGCGCTGAGCACGGCCCCCGATCTCGCGCCTGTGGCTGGGATGCATTGGAGCCACTTGAAATCTCGCAAGATTTCAGTGAGTGACACTTTGAAGAGGCCAGCTAAAGCCTGTCATAAACTGTCATTTACAGATGGCGAAGCTGGCAGCGGGGGTGAGGATTGTGGCCCCAAAGCAGCCGGATGTCACCGCAGCAGGCAGCAGCGCCATCCAAAAGTTAAAGTAGGGGCTGATGGGGGCCAAATAGCAATTCATTTATCTTGATTGTTTCTATTGTAATCAGCTGTGATACTTTCTAAAGCAGACATGAGCCTACTATTGGAATTTAGACAGCTTACAGTGCAATGCAATGGGTGCATCCAGCTGTGGGATGGAATAAACTCCAGCTGTGGGATGGAATAAACTCCGTAGAGTCTCCTCTCCTCTTTAAGCCAGACTGGGTCTATCCAGTTTGGAAGTCCTCAGCTTCTATAAACTTAAAGCGGACCTTCACTCTGAATAAGAGCCTATCTTATATGTTTCCCACACCCTGTACATACAGATTACTCACATTAATAATCATCCTACCAGCATCTGCTGCATGTTATGAGCCTTTAAACATCCAAGATGGTGGCTCATGGACTATCAGGCAGCCTGCAAACAGGAAGTGCCTTCTGACTGTGCTGCTCTGCATTCTGGGACTGCTGACCTTTTCCTGACCCCAGCTCTGCTCTGTCTGAGCAAAGCACAGCTATAACCCACCGCCCTGTACTTTATCCCACTCTCCTCTCCTCAGTAAGTGTGATGCTTCTGAGTCAAGATGGCGGCACTCGTATCCTAAAGTCCTTAACAGAGTTGCAGCCCAGTGGGGGAAAGAATAATAAGTAAGCGACCAAAAACTTAAAATATATTAATTTTCGCTGCTGGGGAATCATTTTTTAAGGGTTTGGGCTTTTCAAAAAAATAATGCTGAAGGTCCGGTTTAAATGCTGAAGACTTTTTTACTGGTCCCACCCATTAGATTATATCCTATAATCTATAGGGTATAATCTATAGAGCACATTTTATCGGGAATTATTCTATAGGGTATAATCTATAGAGCACATTTTATACTTGTATAACTGACTCTATGGGTAAAGATTGTAAACGTTATTTTATATTAACTTTATATATTTTATATTATCTGAAAACTAATAAGCCTAGTAAAACGCAAAAGGGATACTCACCTTTTCTCCCCAAAGCTAACCAGGGCCAGTCCCACACTTAACGGATGAGCCCCTGCACTGCCCAGGCCTGATCTTCTTTCAACAACAGCGCCTCTGCTACAGACTGCCATCCCCCCAGGTTCAGTCACAGAGGACTCTGATCTGCTGCAGAAAATCCAGCATCTGGTTGAGAAGTGTCAATAAACATTTTCATGCTGTTATGCCTCCAGCCTGTAGGTGTCACTATTATATTGATAAATTGCAATGGTGTGTATATCTATGTGGTGCTTTTCTCTACTAGACAGGGGTTCCTCCCCTTTTGTACTAGTCCAAACCATGAGGTTATACCCTAATTATAATGAGCACATTTTATCCAAGTTTTGCTTGTCACATAAGTAGGAATATAACCAACGTCATGAGTACAAACTGTAATGGTTAACCTGCACTAAATGCTCAAGTTCTGAATAGAATTAAACTAACTTACATTCCATCCTAGTAAAAACCCATGAGGGATACTCACTTTTTCTCCCCCCACAGATGAATAGCTGCAGCCTGGCAGTCCCACACTTACCGGATAAGCCCCCATCCTGATCTTCTGTCACCACCCGCGCCGCTGCTATGAACAGCCCCCCCTCATGGTCAGTCACAGCAGACCCTGAACCTACTGCAGACAATCAGCATCTGGATGAGAAGTATCAATAAACATTTCCATGCTGTTATGCCTCCAGCCTGTAGGTGTCACTGTTGTATTGATTTACACTTGTGTGTATATCTATGCGGTGCTCTTCTCTATTAGAGATGAGTCAGACAAGGGTCTATTCGGTTCGGAAGGATCCCGGCTGCAGTAAGCCCAAATGCCTAATACTTTTTCACTGGTCCTACCCATTAGGTTATGTTTATAATGAGCACATTTTATCCAATTTGCACCTGTCACACAAGTGTGTGTGGGGGGGGGGTGCTTGTATAACCGACTCTATGGGTACAATATGTAAATGTTTTCCCATTAACTGCTCAAATGCAAAATACAATTAAACTAACATTCCAGCCTAGTAAAAACCCAAAATGGATACTCACCTTTTCTTCCCGCTGCCCGACAGTAGTCAGACGGCCCCACACAACAGATGAGCCTCTGCACTGCCCATGCCCGAACTTCTGTCACCAACCGCGCCTCTGCTATGAACGACAATTCCTCCATCGTCAAGAACAGTGACGCTAGAACACCCACTCTGCTCAGAAAGAGGGTGTGTCAGGCTTTGCCGATTAAAAAAAACCCTTTAATTTCGAACAACCATATGGGGTTGGCACCACCTACTACCATGGACAATAAATCTCTAAAGAATGAGTTAATTAATTAAAGGGCGGCCTCTACTTTTTCAAAGAACATGCACAGAGTAAAATAACACATGAACAATTAAAAATGCACTGCCTTCACTCGACCATAATAATGATTAATAAGCAAATCACAAATATTGGGTAAAATACCCTAAGTGGCTGTCCTAAGTCTCTTTATTGCTATGTAAAGGCCCTGGCCCCTCCTGCACAAGAGAAATAGATTTTCCTGGGCACACCCTAAATCTAATTAGCTATACAAACAAATCTTCTTACTATAAAAAAATACATATATATTGTGGTAAAGAGTTTTTCAGGCAGGTACGATCTATGCCGGGATATCAGAGATCCAGTACATATCCCGTACGAGTTTTTCCCCTACTCACAGGTCTTCCCAGGTGATGAGACTAGGAGGCTGATTTATTAATAGCGACATGTAGCGACAGTTGAGCGACTGTAGCAGTATTTTCACAGCGCCCGCTAGTAGTCGCTGTGCTTGGCCGTTGTTCGGTTGTTGACAGCGACTCAGTCAGTGTGGCGTAATGTTGAATACAAGGTTACGAGTCGCTATTTGACAGGTTCCGCGATGTATGGGTGCGCATTATAGCGACTGGTCAGAGCGACCGGCTCCCACCATATTCATCAAAAAATCACGCTCAAAAAATTCAAGCGCTGTGAAATGCATGTTTAAACCCCAGAGCGCTGGAGGCGATGTGTTAAAAGTAGTTTTTTAACCCCCAAACCACCATATTTTTGGAAACCAAAA
Organism: Gastrophryne carolinensis; assembly: GCA_027917425.1. Taxonomy (NCBI): domain Eukaryota; kingdom Metazoa; phylum Chordata; class Amphibia; order Anura; family Microhylidae; genus Gastrophryne; species Gastrophryne carolinensis. The sequence goes on along the minus strand of CM051237.1, from coordinate 474,087,918 downwards.
AAAAAAAATATTTTAAATAATTTTGTAATATGAATACATTAATATCAGACCTGTAATTTTTTTTTTTTCCCTTAAAAAAATCTAAAATGGCAGAAGTGGTCACAGAATTTTTCACATTAAAAAAAAAAAAACATTAATAACAATGAATTATTAATATTTAAAGATTGTTCCATTGAAATGCATTGGAGAGCGCCAGGTAGCGAGAGGTCATACCTGTCGCTGTTCAAGGTCGGACGCTGGCGCTGGCTGCCGCTATATGGCGCTATCTCAGTCGCTAAGCAGGATTGGCTTGATAAATGTGTGATTGTGGTGGGGAGCCGGCGTTCTCGTGGCGGGGACCGTCATTACCGGCCGCTCACCAGTCGCTACCTGTCGCTATTCCTTCATAAATAAGGGCCTATTTGAAGGAAGGAAGCCCTATAAAAGGAGCCGCTGAGGCTTCCAGTGTGGAGAAGGAGAGACTGGGATAAGGAGCCCGTGCCTTGCTGCTCCCAAAACCTACAGGTCTGAGCTGCATCCGAAGGACTTTATGTGTCATGTTTTTTTGAACCTGTGGATTAGCAGCCTGGGCTTGTATGCCCTGAAGGTGGACCTGTTATATTGAGGACTTGCAATACTTGGACATTGCTAGAGTTGGCGAGGTAACCGCTTGCTGTACTGCATTGTACCCTGCATTATACTCTGAAGCTAAGAGATTTTGCCTGTTGGACTTTGTTTTCAATAAATCGCTTAGTATTTGACTAAGAACTGTCTTCAAAAAAACATGACACATTGCCGTTGGCCCCAGATCCTGACAATATATATAAAAATGTGCATATAAAGTGCTATGTGCTGCAATAAGTGTTAACAATAAATAACAATAATAAATCAGTCTCTGTACTCACCATGTTTGGGTCTGGCACCGCTGTTTGAAAACACTTCCCTCATAATCCAGGATATGTTCCACGTGTAGAAGTTTAATGGACCACTGGACGAGGTTTTCACATAATGGAATCCTGAAATGACAAAATAAAACACAGTTCATATGTGTTCACACATCTTAGATCAGACTGCAAACATCTCAAGGGAGGGTATAAAACAGACTAAGCCATAAATGCCCCCGGGGTATAATAAAAAACACTTAACCAGTGCTTGATTATGAGGGGGGGCGCAAGGGGCGCGTGCCCCCCGGGGCCTCCATCACTTGCCCTGCAAAGTGGGTCTCCACCAACCTTTGGGTTATGATCTGGTCCAGGAGGGTTTTCAGACTTTGGTCTGACGAGCTTCGAGCCAGCAACAAAGCTATCGGCAGCAGTGGGGCCTCCTGCGCCTGGGCAGTCAAAGCAACCACAGGGCAGGACGGAGAGTCTAGAGCAGCAAAGCCGCCGCCAGCAACGCTACAGTGATGGGTGCAGAGCTGTCACTGCACATAAGCCACCAAGCACAGCCGCTGGCAGCTCAATGCAGGGAACCAGCCGGGCGACTACACTACCCCCCACCCAGAATGGCAAAGCAGCAGCACCCCGCACAAGGGGGGCACAAGGGACTCGATCTGACATTCTAGTAAGTGGGCGGGTGCCAGACAACCTCCAATCAGTTACTTGGCTGGACTATTATTTTATACTGTATCTGGGGCCTCCACCAGATTTTGTGCCCAGGGGCCCCCACCACACTTGATCCAGCCCTGAATGTAACAACTTTATGAAAATGTCACAATATCTCTGTCTCCTTCCTTCGAACCTCCCCTCTAGTTTAAATCTGCTCCCACATGATCCGGAGCCCACCTTAAAGGGATTGACTAGTCAAACTTTAAAATCATTTGTCAGACAGCTTACCCTATGTAGTGTCTGTTTGTTCTGGGCACAGAAAAGAAGGAGAATGTCTTTTTCCTCTTCCTCTGCCTCCAGCGCCTCCCCCCCCATCCTGACCACCAATCTAATCTTGAGGCTCATGTCAGGTTAACACCTCCTCTTTCCACACTGCTCCGCTCAATCTAATGCAATGCACAAGCTGTGCTTGTATGACTATGAGGCCGATTCATTAATAGCGCCAGGTAGCGACAGATGAGCGACTGTAGCGTGATTTTTTCAGCGCCAGCCAGTATTCGCTGTGCTTGGCCGGCGTTAGCTTGATGACAGCGACTCAGTCGGTGTGTGGTAATGTTGAATACGGGCTGGGGGGTCGCTGTTTCACAGGTTCAGCGTTGTATGTGAGCGCCTGACAACGAATGGCCAGAGCGAACGGCTAGCTTCATATTCATTAACAAATCACGCTCCGAATGTGCTGTCGCTGTCCATTCCTTGTTTAAACCCCAGAGCGCTGGCGGCGATGTGTATTAACTAGTTTTTAACCCCTAAACAACCATATTTTTTGAATGTAACATTATACATGTTTTTAGAATCATTTTGTAATATGAATACATTAATCTCAGACCTGTTAGATCAATTTTGCACAAATTATTTTTTAATTTTTTTTTTACTTAAAAATAAATCCTAACATTGCAGAAGTGGTCTCCGATTTTTTGACATTAAAAAAAAAAAAAAAAAAAAATTAATACCAATTAATTATGAATAATTATAGATTGCTCCATTGAAATGCATTGGACATCGCCAGGGAGCGACAGCTCATACCTGGCGCTGTGAGGGAATTTGCAGCGGCGCTGTTCGGTCCAGGCGGCTTCATGATGAATGCCGCACTAGCCGTCGCTCTCGCCGGCGCTAGCCTCATTTTGCTTGATAAATGCGTCATTGTGACCGCCGCCGGGCGTACTTGAGTCGGTAGTCGCCGTTAGCTGCCGCTACCTGGCGCTCGTCAGACACTACCTGGCGCTATCGCTTGATGAATAAGGGCATTAGCGCTGCCACTCGCATCACGAAGGACATGACTAAAGTGAGGTCAAACTTTAATTTCAATTTACTCTGGCAATATAATTTTGTTTTTAAAAAGGGAAATAAAATGAGAGGATTATCATGTAGCCATACACATAGGAATACGTTTGAGTTTACCTGGACAATCACTTTAATCTATTAGATTCCCGGGCCGATCAATTCCCTCCCCCCTGGGGCATCCAAAATCGGGATGCCCCTCTGTGTGAAACCACCAGGTCGCCCCATACACTTACCTTGTTTCCTGGTCCAACGGTGCATGCGCAAGCACCAGCCGCGTCCCCACTCTCCTTGTAGCAGGGCGCGTGCCCGTGCCAGGCATTTGTGAGTGGCCGGCGCAGGCACGCTCCCTGTTAGAGGGTAGCGGGGGATGTGGCCGCCAGCGCACTTGGATCTGCTCGCCTTAGACGAGCTCTAGGATCTAGAGCACTAATTGTACGAGAGGCTGCGCATGCGCCATAAGACCGAGGAAGGGTGAGTGAGAGTCGGCGACCTGTGGGGTTTCACACAGCGGGCATTCCCTGATCCCTGGGTGCCCGAGGGGCAAAGACCAAAACCCAGGATAGTCAAAATAGTGGGTTTTGATCTACTTCAAACCAAGAAAGAAAAATGTTTTACTGTAAAAATAAAATAATATACCAGACCCACAATAACCCCCATGTTGGTGCAGGGACTCAAAAGAGGGACAGTCCCTCCAAATCTGGAACAGTTGGAAGGTATGCACTCCCTTAGTCCACGTCTCAGCACTTGGGTAGAAGGAATCCCTGCTCTGAGCACCGTATGGGCAGCGTCGCGGATCAAAGTCTCCGTTTGATCATGCATGAATGAGTCCATTGGATGTAGAGGTAAGAGCTTAGATCCGCGCACAGAGGATCGGCATTCAGCAGAGGGATAATACACTTATACTTACATTCTAATTGAAGTTAATTAACGTACCACTGTGTTAATGATTTGCGTGTCTAATTGATTGGTTTTCCCTGCGAATTGCCCTGCGCGAGGGGGGTGGGTCCCATCCTGGAATATTTAAACCCTATACCATTTGTTAACTCTCATGTCATGAATAAGGACCCTGAGTCTGAAACGCGTCGACGCTGGGGTCTGTCATTTGATATACTTTTACACTGCCTAATCTGTTGGATGGCTTTTTCACGTGGATGAAATAAATATGATTTTTTTTTTATCTTCAATCGCTGGCTGGCTTTACTTCATTGAACCGTATGGGCAGCACTGTGTTATCCAGGACTTCGGAGGAGAGAGATTTAGGGATACTGATTACTGAAAGCTGCAAGATGATTGGACAGTGTAGCCAGGCAGTGGGAAAAGCAAGCAGGATGCTCGGCTGCATAGCTCGAGGCATCACCAGTAGGAAGAGGGAGGTTGTGATGCCGCTGTATAGAGCCCTGGTGAGGCCACAGCTAGAATACTGTGTGCAGTTCTGGAGACCTCCCCTGCAAAAAGACATTATTCAAATAGAACGGGTCCAAAGGCCGGCAACAAAAATGGTGGAAGGACTTAAACTTAAAACTTATCAGGAGAGACTTAAAGAACTTTATTTGTACAGTCTGGAGGAAAGAAGGGAGAGGGGGGGCATGATGGAGACCTTTATATATGTGACAAGAGGGAATAAGGTTCAGGAGGGAAGTGTTTTTAAGAAGAAACTTAGAGGCTGATTTATTAATAGCGACATGTAGCGACAGTTGAGCGACTGTAGCGGTATTTTCACAGCGCCTGCTAGTAGTCGCTATGCTTGGCCGTTGGTCGGTTGTTGACAGCGACTCAGTCGGTGTGGCGTAATGTTGAATACAAGTTGACGAGTCGCTATTTGACAGGTTCCGCGATGTATGGGTGCTCATGATAGCGACTGGTCAGAGCGACCGGCTTCCACCATATTCATCAAAAAATCACGCTCAAAAAATTCAAGCGCTGCGAAATGCATGTTTAAACCCCAGAGCGCTGGCGGCGATGTGTTAAAAGTAGTTTTTTAACCCCCAAACCACCATATTTTTGGAAAGCAAAAAAAAAAATTTTTTTTTAAATCTAAAATGGCAGAAGTGGTCACAGAAATGTTCACATTTAAAAAAAAAACAAAAAAACATTAATAACAATTAATTATTGATATTTAAAGATTGTTCCATTGAAATGCATTGGAGCGCGCCAGGTAGCGAGAGGTCATACCTGTCGCTGTTCAAGGTCGGACGCTGGCGCTGTGGGCTGAGGCTGGAATAATGATGAATGAGTCGCTATATGGCGCTATCTCAGTCGCTAAGCAGGATCGGCTTGATAAATGTGTGATTATGGTGGGGAGCCGGCATTCTCGTGGCGGGGCCCGTCATTACCGGCCGCTCACCAGTCGCTACCTGTCGCTATTCCTTCATAAATAAGGGCCTTAATGATAGAACAAGGGGTCCAACTTGAAGCTGGTCGGAGGGTAGAGCAATGTTAGAAAATATAATCTTACAGAAAGAGTAGTAGATGCCAGGAACAAACTTCCAGCAGAGGTAGTTGAACAATCAACAGTCATTGAATTTAAACATGTCTGGGATAAGCACACATCTATCCTAAGATACAGAGAACATACAGTTTATACATAAGGGCCGACTAGATGGAGCGTATGGTCTCCTTCTGCCGTCACCCTTTTATGTTTCTATGTTTCTGTACCCGTCAAGGAACCTCAGCCCCTATTACTATAGCCCCGGCATCATGGTTGGGGCATTGGTTCAGCAGGGATATATTGGGCTGTACAGTGGCTGGTAAAATCCAGGGCTGATTTTCTGCCCTAGTCCGCCACTGCCTCGGCCCCCTTCGCCTTATGCCTTAATCAGGACTCCTACAATTCTACTCCCCAAGCCCCTCAAGGTAATATGCATTTACTTAACATCCCATAAATTTTACCCAGTATATAATAGGGTGCTTAAAGTGACTATAAATCTCCGGAGTTTATTTTCTTTATGCGTTTGGTAATTGATTGATTCATGAATTGATTGCTTTTGTCTGCGGCTCTCTTATGTAATAAAAAGAAATAGAGCAATCTATTGAGGTTAACAAATATAAAACACTTTTACGGCTCCTTTGATGGTTCCAAATAGTTTTTCTTCTCGCCGTAATCTGAAATGCAAAAAAAAACGAGCAAGGTGACGGGAACGGAGCCATTTTGGCTTCAGATCAAAAACATATTAGGTGACCTTTCTCCCATGTTGTGGCTTGCGTTCTGTATTCCCCGCAGAGACGGGACAATCAATCCCAATGCCGGGATAATAGAGACGCCTTTCTTTCTATCTGATAACACTGAATTTATAGTTCACTCCAAATCTCATTTCTTTGGCCTCTGGAAGCCGTGACATTGCCGGGGAGGAGGTCGCAATTTGGGAGCGATGTTTAAAGTGCAATTTAGTTATGCTGCATCTGTAGATTCATGGTACCTTTATTTTGCAAAGGAAGACGGGTAAGTGGCGGCTAGACAAATGGTAAATTACATTTTGAGCCTCGTGTTTAGTAAAGAACTGCAGAAAATCGCAGTGCTAAACTGCTTCAAAACAGAAATAAAGTCTGTTAGTCAAATGTCCCTGTCACAAATCAAGGAGGTTTTATGTCCTGATCCAGACCAGATTTTGATCGTACTGCCTACAACCGTTTACCCACACACACAGGTGTTTGGAAAAGCCGCCACCACTGACCCTAAATAGCCAGGCACCACATACACACACACAGATCTCAAGCTCTCTCCTTATGCAGTTAATATACCCAATCACACCATAAGGTCCTAGGCCCGACTATACAGCTATACAGTCACACCCCGATTTACCGATTATAATATGATCTCACACCCCCAGACCGGCACTGGTAGCGATAGGCAAGCATACAGGGCACAAGATTTAGCACACATACAGTGTCTCTCCTGAAGTTAAGCGAGTTAGCACATAGAAGACCACTTTATAAATCTTTAGGATTTAATTCACCCATAAGGGGCAGTGCATGTAAAACAAAGATGTACAAAAAAAATAACAGACATATAAAATACGGCAAGACGATTATAAAATAAAAGGGAGAAATAAAACATAAATCCTTTACCTCTTGTGAAGATAATGTCCTGCTGTGAGGGGTACACGGAAAGTGATGATAACAGCCTGCTTAATAGAAGCAATCCCTTGGCATGTCATGTCATCTATCCCATCTCTCTCATTTTTAAACTGGTTATTGGGGCACACAGCATGCTGGATGTAGCCAATTGGGTCTCAGGGGAGTTCCATTGTTTAAAGTTATGCTTTAATGTCTATTTTCTTTTGAAGAGAGGTGTGCAGCAAGTGTCTCATTCACTGCTTTGTAGTAAGTAGATGTCAATTACCACATAGGGAGGTGTCACCTGACCTGCCAGGGGGCCTAGTTAGCGCAGGGTTGTGAAATGCCTAGTTCTCCTGTCCTGTCATATGTAAATGGCTTCCTGTTGGCATCTCCAGATAAATGTACTAGCATGCCTCTAATTGACAAGGTGTGTTTAACAACCATAGTTTTGGTCATATTTTTATCTGGCCATATATTTTATATATCCTCACAGTCCCAAAACGCATGTGTTAAAAGGGATCTCCATATAGTGGCATACAATTTGTACAATAGTTTTACGACATTTGCGCTAACCCAAAGTGCATATGCCTGTTCTCTTTACGTGCTGCCGTCACCCGATGATGCAAGGGTTTTTACCAGATAATGGCAATAAGATTGCTTATTACTTAAATTGGAAGCCCAATCCAGTAGACGCTCCAATTCACAATCCTTTTGTTCTCTGCCTCAATGATCAGGGTGTATTAGACCCAAAGGAAGTTTAAAACCACAGAGTGCATGCAAAGAAAAATAGGACAATGCCCTCTGTGGTTTTAAACTACCTTTGGGTCAAGGGTCAAGTCAGAGCATGACATGGGTTCATGGTCAGACAGGCAGGCGTCAGTCCAAACAGCAGTCAAAGGAGTGGTCAGCCAGGCAGTGGGAAAAGCAAGCAGGATGCTCGGCTGCATAGCTCGAGGCATCACCAGTAGGAAGAGGGAGGTTGTGATGCCCTTGTATAGAGTCCTGGTGAGGTCACAGCTAGAATACTGTGTGCAGTTCTGGAGACCTCCCCTGCAAAAAGACATTATTCAAATAGAACGGGTCCAAAGGTCGGCAACAAAAATGGTGGAAGGACTTAAACTTAAAACTCAGGAGAGACTTAAAGAACTTAATCTGTACAGTCTGGAGGAAAGAAGGGAGAGGGGGGACATGATGGAGACCTTTATATATGTGACAGGAGGGAATAAGGTTCAGGAGGGAAGTGTTTTTAAGAAGAAACTTAATGATAGAACAAGGGGCACAACCTGAAGCTAGTCGGGGGGAAGATCAGGAGCAATGTTATAAAATATTATGTTACAGAAAGAGTAGTAGATGCCGGGAACAAACTTCCAGCAGAGGTAGTTGAAAAATCAACAGTCACTGAATGTAAACATGGCTGGGATAAGCCTCCATCTATCCTGAGATAAAGAGGACATACAGTTACATAAGGGCAGACTAGATGGACCGTATGGGCTCCTTCTGCCGTCAACCTTCTATGTTTCTATGGCCCTTATTTATGAAGGAATAGGGACAGGTAGCGACTGGTGAGCGGCCGCTAATGACGGGCCCCGCCACGAGAACGCCGGCTCCCCACCACAATCACACATTTATCAAGCCGATCCTGCTTAGCGACTGAGATAGCGCCATATAGCAACTCATTCATCATTATTCCAGCCTCAGCCCACAGCGCCAGCGTCCGACCTTGAGCAGCAACAGGTATGACCTCTCGCTACCTGGCGCGCTCCAATGCATTTCAATGGAACAATCTTTAAATATTAATAATTAATTGTTATTAATGTTTTTTTTTTTTTTTTTTTTAAATGTGAAAAATTCTGTGACCACTTCTGCCATTTTAGATATTTTTTAAGGGAAAAAAAAAATAAAAAAAAATTGTACAGAATTGATATTACAGGTCTGATATTAATGTATTCATATTACTAAATTATTTAAAATACTTTTTTTTTTGGTTTCCAAAAATATGGTGGTTTGGGGGTTAAAAAACTACTTTTAACACATCGCCGCCAGCGCTCTGGGGTTTAAACATGCATTTCACAGCGCTTGAATTTTTTGAGCGTGATTCTTTGATGAATATGGTGGAAGCCGGTCGCTCTGACCAGTCGCTATCATGCGCACCCATACATTGCGGAACCTGTCAAATAGCGACTTGTCACCCCGCATTCAATACGCCACACCGACTCAGTCACTATCAACAACCGAACAACAGCCAAGCACAGCGAATACTAGCGGGCGCTGTGAAAATACCGCTAGTCGCTCAACTGTCGCTACATGTCGCTATTAATAAATCAGCCTCTATGTTTCTAAAGCATGGTCGACAACTGATAACAATATGCCAGCAGAAGCACTATAACACCCAGCAGCACGCTATCATGGGCAATGTCTGAGTGACATGGGAAAACCCTATAGGGTTTGGGTGCTGGGTATTTGCTGGGGCAGCTTTGAGCTCATTGGCCCATGAATAATATTTATTTAGCACTTGCAGTTTTTTGTAATGGCACTTTAGATATGCATTGGCACTATTTGTGCACATTGTGGATTAGTGGTATATAAGTTTATTTGCACATTGTATATATTTCTCTGGATTTCATTATTGGATGTAAAAGGACACTTTTGGCCTGTGAGTCCCCTGTAGAGATTAAAGTTTTTAGGTATTTGTTGTGAGCTCTTTTTAATCAAAATAAATGTATAATTATCATGTAAATAAAGGCTGATTCATTACTAGCGCCAGGTAACAGCAGATAAGCGTCTGTACAGAGGCGCTAAGAGCGTGGTGATTATTTAACCCCTCTTGAGTAGTTTTTCTGCATTTAGTAAAGAACTGACTTGGACATGTGTGTTAGCAATGTCGGAGTTTGGGGCAGGCAAACAAGGCAGTTGCCTGGGGCCCCAAGGTCTCTGCAGGGTCCTTGGCTGGTTCTAGGGTAGGGCAGGTATTAGCACTAGGGATAACCGGGCAGATGCCAGGGTCCCTGCACCTTGAGAGGGTCCCATACCCGGGCAGATGCCAGGGTCCCTGCACCTTGAGAGGGTCCCATACCTGGGCAGATGCCAGGGTCCCTGCACCTTGAGAGGGTCCCATACCCGGGCAGATGCCAGGGCCCCTGCACCTTGAGAGGGTCTCATACCCGGGCAGATGCCAGGGTCCCTGCACCTTGAGAGGGCCCCATAACCGGGCAGATGCCTGGGCCCCAGCACCTTGAGAGGGTCTCATACCCGGGCAGATGCCAGGGCCCCTGCACCTTGAAAGGGCCCCATACCCGGGCAGATGCCAGGGCCCCTGCACCTTGAAAGGGCCCCATACCCGGGCAGATGCCAGGGCCCCAGCACCTTGAGAGGGCCCCATACCCGGGCAGATGCCAGGGCCCCTGCACCTTGAAAGGGCCCCATACCCGGGCAGATGCCAGGGCCCCTGCACCTTGAAAGGGCCCCATACCCGGGCAGATGCCAGGGCCCCTGCACCTTGAGAGGGCCCACCTCCTTCTCTATACCCTGGGCAGTGTCTATGCAGGACATATGGCCGTGCATTAACCTGAACTAAAGACCGTCAGACAGGGGAAGATTGGCCATTGGGAGAGACTTTCTTTCTGTCAGTCCTTCTATTCTTTGTTTCTTTTCTTTCTATTCTTTTTCATTCATTCTTTATTCCATCTATTTTTTATTTATTTCTTTCATCCGTTTGTTCTGCTATTGCTTTTTCTCGCTTTTTCTCTTTCTTTCTTCTTTCCTTCTATTTTTTTTCTGTCAGTCCTTCTATTTTTTGTCTCTTTCCTTCTATTCTTTTTCATTCATTCTTTCTTCCATCTATATTGTATTTCTTTCTTTCATCTGTTCGTTCTGCTATTCCTTTTTCTCGCTTTTTTCTCTTTCTTTCTTCTTTCCTTCTATTCTTTCTTTTCTACTATTTCTTCTGTATTTTCTCCCATTGCTTCTCCCTGTGTTTCCTGCTTTTTCTGTCATTCCTTTTATTCTTCCTTTGTCTCTGTCATTCATTCTATGCTTTTGTTCTTTCTGTTTATTTCCATTTTTTTTTTATATTTTATATTCATACATGCAAATTTTATTGCCGTTTATGGAGTATCATACCACACCGGCAAGGGGCCCACCAAGACTCTATCACCCAAGGACCCGCATAAACCTGGAGCCGGCCCTGTTCTAGGGTTACCACCTGGCCTACCTACTTGGGGCAGGCAAACTAGGCAGTTGGCTAGGGCCCAAATGTCTCTGGAGGGCCCCTGGCTGGTTCTAGGGTTGCCACTTGGCCATTTTTGATGGTGGCCTTCCTGTGCTGGTAGTTAAAGCTGAACTTCAGTCACCAAGTAACCACCCCCCGTCCTGCCACACTACCCTGGTGCTGAGAAGAAGAAAAAAAAAAACCTTACCTGGGGCAGGCAAACCAGGCTCTGAAGACTCTGTAGGGCCCCTGGCCGGTTCTAGGGTTTCCCATTGGCCATCCCTCCAATACAGCCAGTGAGGAGCATCCCTCTATTACAACCAGTGAGGGGCATCTGTCCAATACAGCCAATGAGGGGCATTATTTCATTCCAGCCAGTGAGGAGCATCCCTCCAATACAGCCAGTAAGGGGCATCCCTCCAATAGGGGGGTTACTTGGTGACTGAAGATCCCCTTTAACTACCGGCACAGGAAGGTCCCTATCGGAAATGTCCTGGTGGCAACCCTAGAACCAGACAGGGGCCCTCCAGAAACCTTGGGGCCCCAGGCAACTGCCTAGTTGTCCTAGTAGTCCTGCCCCTGGCTGAAATGGAGGGATGCCCCTCACTGGTTGCAATGAAGGGATGCCTCTCACTGGCTGTATTGGAGGGATGCTCCTTACTGGCTGTAATAGAGGGATGTCCCTCACTGGCTGTAATGAGGGATGCCCCTCACTGGCTGTAATGGAGAGATGCCCCTCACTGGCTGCAATGGAGGGATGCACCTCACAGGCTGTAATGGAGGGATGCCCCTCACTTGTTGTAATGGAGGGATGCCCCTCACTTGTTGTAATGGAGGAATGCCTCTCACTGGCTGTAATGGTGGGATGCCCCTCACTGGTTGTAGGAATACCTCTCACTGGCTGTAATGGTGGGATGCCCCTCACTGGTTGTAATGGAGAAATGCCTCTCACTGGCTGGAATGGAGGAATGCCCCTCACTGGCTGGAATGAGCGATGCCCCTCACTGGCTGTAATGCAGGATGGCCCTCACTGGCTGTATTGGAAGGGATGCCCCTCGCTGGTTGTAATGGAGGGATGCCCCTCACTGGCTGTAATAGAGGAATGCCCCTCACTGGCTGGAATGGAGGGATGCCCCTCACTGGCTGTAATGGTGGGATGCCCCTCACTGGTTGTAATGGAGGTATACGTCTCACTGGCTGTAATGGTGGGATGCCCCTCACTGGTTGTAATGGAGAAATGACTCTCACTGGCTGGAATGGAGGGATGCCCCTCACTGGCTGCAATGCGGGATGGCCTTCACTGGTTGTAATGGAGGTATACGTCTCACTGGCTGTAATAGAGGAATGCCCCTCACTGGCTGGAATGGAGGGATGCCCCTCACTGGCTGGAATGGAGGGATGCCCCTCACTGGCTGGAATGGAGGGATGCCCCTCACTGGCTGGAATGAGCGATGCCCCTCACTGGCTGTAATGTGTTTGCGGAGGCCTTGCCTGTATTGTTATTATTTATTTAAGGCGGTGGTTTAAAGTGTAAAAAATGTCTTCTCTGTCCCTCTTTACGGCTTTCAAAAGTTGGGAGGTATGTGATTTGCATATGAATGAGCGGCACCCTCCCATTCCAGCACAGGGCTCCCTGAACACTGTCACCTCTGTATTTGGAAAAATATTATTATTATTGTTTATTTATATAGCGCCATCATCTTCCGTAGCGCTGTGCAAAGTAGTGATTACAGACAGGGCAGAAACATAGACTATTACAAATGCAGTGTTACAGAGTTTACAATAGATATTCTGAGTACAAGATACAATAGGGGAGAGAGCCCCGCCCCTGAGGAGCTTACAGTCTAAAGGATGAGGAGTGAAGACGAGGGGGAAGGATCACACACAGTCAGTATTGAGCTTTATGCCATTTAGGGAATTGCCCCGATCGGGATGCCCCGCAGGCAGGGAGCTGATATTCCCGGGCCGATCAGCGGTGGGTGTTGGTCCACTTTAAACCGGACCTTCAGCATGATTTAAGGAAAAGCCCAAACCCTTAAAAAACTATTTCCCAGCATTTAAAATTAATATACTTTGACTAAGTTTTTAGTCACTTACTTATTATAACTCTGTTCAGGACTCTAGGATATGGGTGCCACCATCTGGACTCAGAAGCATCACATACTGAGGAGAGGAGAGCGGGATAAAGTGCTGGGGAGGGGTTATAGCTGTGCTTTGCACAGACAGAGCAGAGCTGGGGTCAGGGAAAGGACAGCAATCCCAGCATGCAGAGCAACACAGTCGGAAGACACTTCCTGTTTGCAGGCTGCCTGATGCTCCATGAGCCATCTTGGATGTTTAAAGGCTCATAACATGCAGTAGATGCAGGTAGGATGATTTTTAATGTGGGCAATCTCTATGTACAGGGTGTGGGAAACATATAAGATAGGCTCTTATTCAGAGTGAAGGTCCGGATTAATGTGGGCAATCTGTATGTACAGGGTGGGGGAAACGTATAAGATATGCTCTTATTCAGGGTGAAGGTCCGGATTAATGTGGGCAATCTGTATGTACAGGGTGGGGGAAACATATAAGAGAGGCTCTTATTCAGGGTGAAGGTCCGGATTAATCTGGGCAATCTGTATGTACAGGGTGTGGGAAACATATAAGATAGGCTCTTTTTTAGGGTGAAGGTCCAGGTTAATGTGGGCAATCTGTATGTACAGGGTGGGGGAAACATATAAGAGAGGCTCTTATTCAGGGTGAAGGTCCGGATTAATCTGGGCAATCTGTATGTACAGGGCGTGGGAAACATATAAGATAGGCTCTTATTCAGGGTGTAGGTCCGCTTTAATCCAGATTGTATGCTTGTCTGATTAGGTGATTTTTAAGGGCACCTTTGAAGGTTTTGAGGGTTGCGGAGCGGCGGATCGGGTGGGGGAGGGTGTTCCAATGTGGCTTAGAACAGTATTTATTGCCCCGGGGAGCACATTCAGGAATTTGCATTGCACGACGCGCCGCGGGATCGCTCCTAAACCGCCGTCACGTACGATTGCCCGTCTCCATAAACGTCTTGTTTTACTGCCGGCGTAGTGGAAGAATCAAGCGTTCTCATAATTGGGGCATATTTTTCATCCAAAGCCGAGCCAAGGTACATCGGCGCGCCAACGCCTAAGCCGTGTCTCCATTCGCAGGTTGAACTCTGTGTTCCTGTACAACGTCCACCCGTTATTATCGATGTCCTGGCACAGCGAGACGCGCGCATCTTCTGCCCTGTCCCCAACGGCCGCAAATCACTTTTACGACTCATTAATTGATTGTCAAAAAGTAATAATCTCATTTTCCGACCAGTGCATTACTTTCTGCTCCAATTATTTACCCTTTATGACTTCCATAATCCGGCTGCCATCTTTAAATCACACGTTTAATGTTAATGCCATGGATAGATTGTACATACATGTTAACAAACATAGGCCCTTATTTAACAAGAGATAGCGCCAGGTAGTGAATGGTGAGCGAACGGTAATGACGCTCACCGCCACGAGAACGCCGGCTCCCCTCCGCAATCACACATTTATCAAGCCGATCCTGCTTAGTGACTGACAGAGCGCCAGATAGCGAATCATTCATCATTATTCCAGCCTCACCCCACAGCGCCAGCGAGCGACCTTGAACAGTGACAGGTATGACCTCTCGCTACCTGGCGCTCTCCAATGCATTTCAATGGAGCAATCTTTAAATATTCTTAATTAATTGCTATTATTATTATTTTTTTTTTAAATGTCAAAAATTCTGTGACCACTTCTGCCATGTTAGATATTTTTTTTAAGGTAAAAAAAAAAAAAAAAAAAATTGTGCAGAATTGATATTACAGGTCTGATATTAATGTATTCATATTACAAAATGTTTTGAAAAACTTGTTTTTTTTTCTCCAAAAATATGGTTGTTTGGGGGTTAAAAAACTACTTTTAACCCATCGTCGCCAGCGCTCTCTCTTTAAACAAGCATTTTACAGCGCGAGAATTTTTTGAGCGTGATTTGTTAATGAATATGCTGGGAGCCGTTCGCTATGGCCATTCGCTGTCATGCGCTCCCATACAGCGCGGAACCTGTCAAACAGCGACTCCTAACCCCGTATTCAACATTACCGCACACCGACTGAGTTGCTGTCAACAGCCGAACAACGGCCAAGCACAGCGAATACTAGCGTGCGCTGTGAAAATACTGCTACTGTCGCTCATCTGTCGCTACCTGGCGCTATTAATGAATCGGCCTCATAGTTTCCCTGAAAATAAGACCTTGCATTATTTTTCAGGATCTTTTAAGCTAAATATAAGCCCTAGTTACAGGGGGTCATGTAAGGCAATGGCCTGGGGCACCAGGAACTGAAGGCCCCCCTTACAGTCAGGGCCATTTAATGCCCTGGGGCCAGGTACTGCTGCGCACTAGCAACCTACCACACCAATATGACACAGGCGTCACATGGCGGCCTTTGACGTATTGTGGAGCCGCGTAGGAGCGAGCAATTTTCTGCAGAATCGCCCATAGGCTTCCAAGCGCACTATGGGCACATAGCATATATAGCCAATATTCAAGTGGATCATAACTAGCTGTAGCGGTAAAATTACCTTTAAGGTCATATAAGGCAATGGCCTGGGGCACCAGGAACACAGTGTGAAACCCCGCAGGTAGACCGAACAAACTCACCTTTCCTGGTCCTACTACGCACTTGTCCATTCAGCTCGCTCGGATCCGTTTGAGCCCCTTTGTCCAGGAGCTCGTCTAATGTTTGCGGATCTGAGTGCACTGGCGGACACATCCTCTCTGCTACCCTCTAACAGGGAGCGTGCCCGCGCCGGCCATTCACACACCCTGCTAAAGGGATAACAGGGATGCGGGCGCTGCTCGTACATGCCCCGTTGGAGCGGGAACTAAGGTGAGTTCCCGACGACCTTGGGGGTTACACACAGCCCGATTGGGGTGCCCCGGGGGAGCGAGTAGAGTTTCATAGGCTGCAGGGTGGGTGTTGGTCCTCTTTAACCCAAAAATAAGCCCTAGTTACAGGTACAGGGGGTCATATAAGGCAATGGCCTGGGACACCAGGAATAGAGGGCACCCCGGTACTGTCAGGGCCATTTCTTGCCCGGGGCATTAGCTACAGCTGCGCGCTAGCAACACCAACTACCACATAAATATGACACAGGAGTCACATGACGGCATGTGTCATATTGTTGAGCGGTGCGATTTTCTGCAGAAGCGCCCGTCCACTTTCATGGGCAAATAGCATATATAGCAAATATTCAAGTGGATCATAACTCCCTGGGGCCGTTAGCCTATAGCTGCAAACTTACGTTCATATAAGGTCATATAGGGCAATGGCCTGGGGCAGCAGGAACAGAAGGCCCCCGACACTGTCAGAGCCACTTCTTGCCCAGGGTGCCAGGTAACCCTGCGCACTAGCAACCTACCACACCAATATTCAAGCAGATCATAACTTGCTGGGGCCACTAGCCTGCCCCTAGGGCATCCTAAAGAGGAAAACTTACCTTCAGATAAGGCCATATAAGGCAATTGCCTGGGGCACCAGGAACAGAAGGCCCCCGTCACAGTCAGGGCCATTTCTTGCCCAGGGTGCCAGGTACCCCTGCGCACTAGCAACCTACCACACCAATATTCAAGCAGATCATAACTTGCTGGGGCCACTAGCCTGCCCCTAGGGCATCCTAAAGAGGAAAACTTACCTTCATATAAGGCCATATAAGGCAATGGCCTGGGGCACCAGGAACAGAAGGCCCCCGTCACAGTCAGGGCCATATCTTGCCTGGGGTGCCAGGTATCCCTACGCACTAGCAATCTACCACACCAATATGACACAGGAGTCATGTGACGGCTTGTGTCATATTGTGGATCCGTGCACTTTTCTGCAGAAGCACCCGTCTACTTCCAAGCGCTCTATGAGCAAATAGGATATATAGCAAATATTCAAATGGATCATAACTCCCTGGGGCTGTTAGCCTTCCCCTGTGGCATCCTATAGCTGTGAACTTACCCTAATATAAGGTCATATAGGGCAATGGCCTGGGGCACCAGGAACAGAGAGCCCCCGTTACCGTCAGGGCCATTTCTTGCCCGTGGTGCCAGGTACCCCTACGCACTAGCAACCTACCACACCAATATGACACAGGAGTCACATGACGGCCTATGTCATATTGTGGATCTGTGCAATTTTCTGCAGAAGCACCCGTCCGTTTCCCAGCGCACTATGAGCACACAGCATATACAGCCAATATTTAAGCGGATCATAACTCGCTGGGGCATCCTATAGCGGTAAACTTACCATAATATAAGGTCATATAAGGCAATAGCCTGGGGCACCAGGGACTGAGGGCCCCTGTCACAGTCAGACATGGTGTGAAACCCCCAGGTCGCCCGAACAAACTCACCTCTTCCCAGTTCTACGATGCGTGCGCAGCCGCTCATGCAATCAGCGCGCTCAGATCCGCTCGCGACCCTTCATCCAGGAGCTAATGCAAACAGATCCAAGAGCAATGGCGGACGATTCTCCCACTACCCTTTAACAGGGAGCGTGCCCACGCCGGCCATTCACAAATGTCTGGCGCAGGCGCACGCCCTGCTAGAGGGATAGCGGGGATGTGGCTTCTGCTCACGCATGTGCCATTGGATCGGAAACGAAGGTGAGTTTTCTGGCGACCTGGGTGGTTTCACACAGTGGGACCTCCCTGATCAGGGTGCCCCGGGGGAGCGAGTATGCCTGTCCTGAAGTAGACTCCAGGGTGGGTTTTGGTCCTCTTTAACCCAAAAATAAGCCCTTGTTACAGAGGCCATATAAAGAAAATAAAGACAGAGACCCCCCCCCCCCCCCCCCCCCCCCGTCACGGTCAGGGCCATTCCTTGCCCGGGGTGCCATGTAACCCAATATGACACAGGAGTCACATGACGGCCTGTGTCATATTGTTGAGCGGTGCGATTTTCTGCAAAAGCGCCCGTCCACTTCTATAGGCAAATAACATATATAGCAAATATTCAAGTGGATCATAACTTCCTGGGGCCGTTAACCTGCCCCTGGGGCATCCTATAGCTGTAAACTTACGTTCATATAAGGTCATATAAGGCAATGGCCTGGGGCACCAGGAACAGAAGGCCCCCGACACTGTCAGAGCCATTTCTTGGCTGGGGTGCCCGGTAACCCTGCGCACTAGCAACCTACCACACCAATATTCAAGCAGATCATAACTCGCTGGGATTGCTAGCCTGCCCCTGGGGCATCCTATAGAGGTACACTTGCCTTCATATAAGGTAATGGCCTGGGGCACCAGGAACAGAGGGCACCAATCACAGTCAGGGCCATTTCTTGCCCAGGGTGCCAGGTACCCCTGCGCAACTTACCACACTGATATGACACAGGAGTTTCATGACGTTCTGTGACGTACTGTGGAGCCGGGCAGGAGGCAGCACCTTTCTGCAGAAGTGCCCGTCCGCTTCCAAGCGCACTATGGGCACATGGCATATATAGAAAATATTCAAGTGGATCATAACTCACTGGGGCATCCTATAGCGGTACCCTTAGCTTTATAAAAGGTCATATAAGGCAATGGCCTGGGACACCAGGTACAGAAGGCCCCAGTCACAGTCAGGGGCATTTTTGCCAGGGGTGCCAGGTACACCTGCACACTAGCTTCCCAGTGTACTATGGGCACATGGCATATATAGAAAATATTCAAGCAGATCATGCCCCTAGGGCATCCTATAGCCGTAAACTTACCGCCTCATCCACAGCTTTCCTCTAGCCATTCAGATAGGAGCAAACAACCAGCATGCCGGGAATGCAGCCAGCCAGTATATGCGCATCACACGGCACCTTTGAGATCAGCCAATCGACAATCATAAAAGGGCCGGGGTGAGCGTGGTCTCAGCTGTGGAAAACACCCAAGCCGGCAGCATCGCCGGCTGCTTGAGGGGGGGGGGGGGGGGGCGGCATGATAAATGAAGCACCCAGAAATGGGTTTTGCTCTGCTTTAACATTTGTTACAGAGTGGCACCCACCAGGAACATGGGCGGAGGTCAGTTGGGCGACCATATTGCCGTAGCTCTAGCACATCTTTTGGAATAATAATTAATAAGATTCTGTGTTATTGTCGATGAAATATATATATATATATATATATATATATATATATATATATATTACATATAAACACATCATATTTTTCGTCCTAGAGATGCACTTATTTTTCCCCAAAAGCCGGGGGGAAATACCCGTGCGTCTTATAGAGCGAAGGTGAACCCCCCAATTCCCAACAGCCACTTAGCCATTTAGTTAAAAAAAAAAACTTCATACCAGCACTGCGATCCAGAAGCCGCCATTCTCCGCAGCCAGCGCATGCCAATGCATCAACGACAGTGTGGAGAGCGGCGTGCCAATGTCAGTGATGCATAGGCGCACGCTGGCTGCGGAGAGTGGCGGCTTTCGGATCGCAGTAAAGATGTGATTTTTTTTTTAAACTAACTTGATTCAACAGTGGTCGAGCGTCAGGGAATTTGCCACACTACCCTGTTATGGGGGTATTCTGCATGCTGTCTATTATATGGGGAGGGGGGATTCTGCATGCTGTCTTTTATATGGGGAGGGGGGATTCTGCATGCTGTCTTTTATATGGGGAGGGGGGATTCTGCATGCTGTCTTTTATATGGGGAGGGGGGGATTCTGCACACTGCTTGTTTTATGGGGAAGGATGGATTTGCCACACTACCCTGTTATGGGGGTATTTTGCACGCTGTATATTATATGGGGAGGGGGTATTCTGCATGCTATTATATGGGGGGGGGGGATTTTGCATGCTGTCTATTATATGGGAAGAGGGGAGTTGGCATGCTGCTTTTTTGGGGGGATGGGGGGTTTGCCACACTCCCTTGTTATGGGGGGGTATTTTGCACGCTGTATATTATATGCGGAGGGGGGATTCTGCATGCTGTCTTTTATATGGGGAGGGGGGGATTCTGCACACTGCTTGTTTCAGGGGGATGGAGGGATTTGCCACACTACCCTGTTATGGGGGTATTTTGCACGCTGTATATTATATGGGGAGGGGGGATTCTGCATGCTGTCTATTATATGTGGAGGGGGGATTTTGCATGCTGTCTATTATATGGGAAGGGGGGAGTTGGCATGCTGCTTTTTTGGGGGGATTGGGGGGGTTTGCCACACTCCCTTGTTATGGGGTATTTTGCACGCTGTATATTATATGGGGAGGGGGGAGTCGGCCTGCTGCTTGATTTTGGGGATGGGGGAGATTTGCCACACTACCCTGTTATAGGTGTATTCTACATGCTGTCTATTATATGAGGAGGGAGTATTCTGCACGCTGCTTGTTTTTGGGGTTGGGGGGCATTTGTCACACTACCCTGTTATGGGGTATTTTGCATGCTGTCTATTATATGGGGAGGGGGGAGTCGGCCTGCTGCTTGTTTTTGGGGATGGGGGATCTGCCATAGTACCTTGTTATGGGGGTATTCTGCAAGCTGCATGTTATATGGGGAAGGGGGATTCTGCATGCTGCTTGTTTTTGAGGATGGGGGGAGCTGCCATATTACCTGTTATATGGGTGATTGGGAGGATTCTGCCATGTCCTGTTTGGTTCAGAATATGTTTTATTTTTTATTTTTATTTTTTTCCTCTAAATTCTAGGCGCGTCTTATGGGCATGTGCGTCTTATGGAGCAAGAAATTTGCTCACTCTCTATATATAAATATATATATAAATATATATATATATATATATATATATATATATAGATAGAGAGAGAGAGAGAGAGAGAGAGCAGCGGCTCACTTACAATTTATTTCCTTGCGTAGGTGGCAGACGTGTGAAGTCAGGGAGTCCTGGGAATCTCGGGGAAGGTAGGGACACTTTTCGCTGGCCACTGTTATTTCCCCTAGGAGTGCTTTGTAGTGATCAGCTCAAGGTGCGAATCCATTACGGCGTTAGAAAATGATGATAGCGGCCTCTGTGTCACAGCTCCAAGGGAGAATTTTCACAGCTTAACAGCAGAAGCAGGAGAAGTGTCTTAAAGCTGATGCACATTGTTATATAAATAGGAGCCTGAGAGTCTCAAGGATTTATCGGGTGAAATCTGAGAAGTTTCATTTAAACCTCAGTCTCCGGCCATAGAGTTTAAGGATGGCGAATGCTGGAAAACCTAATGACGGCATACCTCCCAACTTTTTAGGGACAATTGTTATATGAAGCCACACCCCTGATCCTGAGGGATGGATGAAGCCACGCCCCCTCATTGAGGGATGGATAGGAGATACATTGTAACAGTTACAACAATAGAAACACTTTGAATAGGAGAATGAATCATTTATTGCTGCAGGCCTCAAAGAGGGACAAATGAGAACAACGAAGAACATGGGCTCAAAAAAGGGACAGTCCCGCAAAATCACTTGGGAGGTATGGGATCAGCGGTGGAAGAGTGAAGACATTTAATGTCTGCACCAGGGCCCAATGACATCAGTGCAGTATTTAGATTTTACACATATTGTATTCAATATATATATATATTTACTAGTGTATAGTTTACAAATGTATATTTAAACTTTACTAAACCATATATTTGTTGGAGATATAATACTTTGCAACAGCTTACAGCTTGTCTTTAAATACGATTAGCGACTTTTGCTAGATTCACTGTTGTTAACAGCCATGACGTGTTATGACACTAGATGGCGCTGTGACCAATGCTTAATGTACCAAAAACGACCAAAAACCGGCGCGGTCGGTCAATCGATTCCCTCCCCCGGGGCATCCCGATTTTGCTGTGTGAGACCCTCCCGGTGGCCCCGTTCACTTACATTGCTTTCCAGTCCAACGGTGCATGCACGAGCTGCGGCAGCATCCCTGCCATCCCTCTAGCAGGGCTCGTGCCCACATCAGGTATTTGTGAATGGCTGGCATGGGCACGCTCCCTGTTAGAGGGACAAAAGACAGAGGAAGGTCCCACTCCTTCCAAAACACCCACTAAAATATATGGCACCACTACTTGTAATATGATAAAAAATATATATTTATTGATAACAAGGTCACATTAACTACATACACTAAGGACTGATTAAAAAACACTCAAGACAAAACATTGTCAATAAGGAAGGGAGAAAACACACATGTAGGGGCAGGAAGGGAGGTGGGGGGTACAAGTAATATAATAACATTACATAATTACTGCTGCCTGGCGGGTCAAACAAGTAATAAAGTGCTATAGTGCAAAGTGCATATCCAAAGTCACATTAAAATAAACACTGTGTTATATTACATCCAACACTGTTCCAAATATAAGTGTAAACCTAATAAAACCTAAAACCTATATCTAATAATGAATTTACTCACACAAATAGAGACCAGCCGGGACGGGCCAAGAAATGAAGCCCCCAAAGTTGAAGAAAAGTAACTTACATAACAATACGACCACCAGCCCACTGCCCCTGCGTCTACGCGTTGCGTGACGTCACCCACGACACTTCCTCAGGACATACCTACACTAGTACACCTACCTCCTTATATATATACCTGTTGCGCCCACAGAGGGAAGCGGTGAATGTGGCCACCAGCGCGCTCGGCGCTGCTGTGCTTAGACAAAGGCTTAGACGCTGTGACGTCAGCAGCTCCGGGCATGCTGATTGGACGAGCGGCCGCACATGCGCTGTAGGACCAGGAAGAGTTGAGTTGCGCTTGGGGATCGGGGGGTTACACACAGCCGGCACCCCAAACGGGGGAAAGGACCAAAACCCAGGATAGTCAAAATCCTGGGTTTTGTTCCAATTTAAATGTGATTAGTGACTTTTACTAGTTTTACTGCCGTTTACAGCTATGACACAGTATGACACTGGAGTGACCAAAGCTCAACTGCAGAGTCTATACATTTTATGTTGTTATTTCCTGTGCTTCCGGTTGCTCTTTAGTTTACTTCTTTCTTTTTCCTATCTATATTATCCACCATGTAAGGTGACATTCTCTTACTGCATTCATGTTCCAGTAAAGCCAGTTCCTCTTATACCACTAATGTCTTTCTGGATTACGATGCATGCAGCACTCACACTTTGCAACAGTATTCATATCTACAGCATACCTCCAAACTTTTTAGGGTAGGAAAGAAGGACATTTGTTAAATAAGACAAAAAAAAAAAAAATTGCAATCTATGTTAACTAACTCCATGCTTTTAACAAGTGTTAGCTAGGTTTTCCAATAATATGAGTGTGCAGAGGGTTAAATCTTTTTTGTCTATGGAGCGTGGTCACATCCCCTCTAGCACCTCGTTGACTGATAAGTATTGACTGGATGAGCACATCCTACCTTCCTCTTTGCTGTTACATTTGTTATATTAGGCCACGCCCCCTCATTGAGGGATGATTAGGAGACAGGGTGTAACAGTTACAACAATAGAAACACTTTGAATAGGCAAATTAACTATTTATGGCTGCAAATCTGCATGTTACACCTCAATGATGGACAATATGTAAATGAAGCCACACCCCCTCATTAAGGGATAGATGAAGCCACGCCCCTCATTGATTGATTGATAGGAGATAGGATGTTACAGTTATAGCAATAGAAACACTGAATAGGCAAATGAATCATTTATATCTGCATGTTACACCTCAAAGAGGAAAAATATGTAAATGAAGCTATGCTCCCTCATTAAGGGATGGATTAGGCCACGTCCCCCATTTGATTAATGGATGAAGCCACGCCCCTCATTGAGAGATTGGTGAATCCACGCCCCCTTATTGATTGATGGATAAGAGATAGAATGCATGTTACACTTAAAAAAGGGACAAATGAGAACAATGAGGGACATGGGCCCTTATTTATGAAGGAATAGCGACAGGTAGCGACTGGTGAGCGGCCGGTAATGACGGGCCCCGCCACGAGAACGCCGGCTCCCCACCACAATCACACATTTATCAAGCCGATCCTGCTTAGCGACTGAGATAGCGCCATATAGCGACTCATTCATCATTATTCCAGCCTCAGCCCACAGCGCCAGCGTCCAACCTTGAACAGCGACAGGTATGACCTCTCGCTACCTGGCGCTCTCCAATGCATTTCAATGGAACAATCTTTAAGTATTCATAATTAATTGTTATTAATGTTTTTTTTTTTTTTTTTTTTAAATGTGACAAATTCTGTGACCACTTCTGCCATGTTAGATAATTTTTTAAGGTAAAAAAAAAAAAAAAAAATTGTGCAGAATTGATATTACAGGTCTGATATTATTGTATTCCTATTACTAAATTCTTTAAACATTTTTTTTTTTGGTTTCCAAAAATATGGTTGTTTGGAGGTTAAAAAACTACTTTTAACACATCGCCGCCAGCGCTCTGGGGTTTAAACAAGCATTTCACAGCGCAAGAATTTTTTTTGCCTGATTTTTTGATGAATATGTTGGGAGCCGGTCGCTCTGACCAGTCGCTATCATGCGCACCCATACATCGCGGAACCTGTCAAATAGCGACTCGTCACCTTGTATTCAACATTACTGCACACCGACTGAGTTGCTGTCAACAACCGAACAACGGGCAAGCACAGCGACTACTACCGTAGCGGGCGCTGTGAAAATACCGCTACAGTCGCTCAACTGTCGCTACATGTCGCTATTAATGAATCGGCCTCATGGACTCCAAAATGGGACAGTCCCTCCAAATCAGGGACATTTGGGAGGTATGCTACAGTACAATTTCTGAATGTATATTTAATCCTTACAGTGGTATTATAATTGTTAATAACATTCACTGACATAGTGAAAGAATTGGCATTTGAGCAAAAGTCAAATTAAAACTAAAATATTCTATTAAATAAAATGTCAGAAAATAAAAAAAACTTATCAATAAACAGATCCGTTCTCTTCAACATTTAGACACTGATTCACAGATGATTTAATCAGCACAAAGTTAATTAAAGTCTACCGTCACCCCGAGATGAGATAAATAAATTGAATTGAATCAATTGAATTTCTGTGCGGCGGAGTCGAGAAGAAAGTTTGAAAAAGAAAAAAAAACAAAACTTTTTAACACTTGGCAAGAGTTGTTTGTCCCCAAAACCTTCAAAGCGTCTCACACGCAAGATGGAGCGAATCCGCCAAACATGTCAGCGGGTCACTCGCAGCCATTAGAGTTGGCAGGTAGCGGATGATATATCCAATGCGCTAAAATATACATCATCGCCTGTTTTATTGTCTTGTCTCTCGACCGGGAGACGGCTTCCATTTCATATACTTTCAAAATCAAGTGCCAATCACAATCATAAATACTTTTAAGGACAGGCGGAGAGATTGACTGCGCTCTATGTGAAGGACGTTTACGGGATTTGGTGAACGCTAACTCAGCTCTAAATGGATATTGCTGTAAAATTGAATCAGATGGCGACTTCTTATGTCACATCGGAGGCTGAAGTCGTGAGATACGTCCAAAAAATTTCCAATCGCAAACGACTTGTTTTCACCAAAAAGTCTCTCGCAATTATATAATCCATAGAATGTGTGACGGGTGGAAACCATGGGCAACACTACAAGTAGGAACCATTAGAGCCCTGACAGTGGAATAAGCCTCTGATAGTGATGTAATCTGATGACTGATCCAATGATCTGATGTAATAGAAACATTAATATAATTTCAAGAATGTATATATTCATTCTTATATTATGTATATTATTATATATGATTATCTACAGTGTGTGGAACTTCCCTGTCTCATGGGGAGGCCGATTCATTAATAGCGCCAGGTAGCGACAGATGAGCGCCAGTAGCGTGATTTTCTCAGCGCCAGCTAGTATTCGCTGTGCTTGGCCGGGGTTTGCTTGTTGACAGCGACTCAGTCGGTGTGCGGTAATGTTGAATACGGGCTGGGGGGTCGCTGTTTCACAGGTTCAGCGTTGTATGGGTGCGCCTGACAGCGAATGGCCAGAGCGAACGGCTTGCTGCAGATTCATTAACAAATCACGCTCCAAATTTTTTCGCGCTGTGAATTCCTTGTTTAAACCCCAGAGCGCTGGCGGCGATGGATTTAAAATAGTTTTTAACCCCCAAACAACCATATTTTTTGATTGAAAAATTATACAAGTTTTTATAAACATTTTGTAATATGAATACATGAATATCAGACCTGTAATATCAATTCTGCACAAAATCTTTTTTTTTTTATTTTTACCTTAAAAAAAAATCCTAACATTGCAGAAGTGGTCACAGAATTTTTGACATAAAAAAAAAAAAAAACATTAATAGCAATTAATTATGATTAATTAAAGATTGCTCCATTGAAATGCATTGGACCATGCCAGGGAGCGCCAGGTCATACCTGTCGCTGTGATGGGATTAGCAGCGGCGCTGTTCGTTGCAGTCGGCTTCATGATGAATCCCGCGGTAGCTGACGCTCTCGCGGGCGCTAGCCTCATTTAGCTTGATAAATGCGTCGTTGTGGCCAACGCCGGGCGTACTTGAGTCGGTAGCCGCCGTTAGCTGGCGGGACCTGGTGCTCGTCAGACACTACCTGGCGCTATCGCTTGATGAATAAGGGCATATGTATTCTCCGGTTCCTGCGGCCCACCTAAATTCCCCGCTTCCCGATGGAAAATCTTCTTCTGGGGAACCCGGTTCTCCGGTTTAAAATATTAAAGGTGATAGATATTCACCAGTTCATTATGGGCCTTATTTATCAAGGGATAGCGTCAGGTAGCGACTGGTGAGCGACCGGTAATGACGGGCCCCGCCACGAGAACGCCGGCTCCCCACCACAATCACACATTTATCAAGCCGATCCTGCTTAGCGACTGAGATAGCGCCATATAGCGACTCATTCATCATTATTCCAGCCTCAGCCCACAGCTCCAGCGTCCGACCTTGAACAGCGACAGGTATGACCTCTCGCTACCTGGCGCTCTCCAATGCATTTCAATGGAACAATCTTTAAATATTCATAATTAATTGTTATTAATGTTTTTTTTTTTTTTTTTTTTTTTAAATGTGAAAAATTCTGTGACCACTTCTGCCATGTTAGATAATTTTTTTAAGGTAAAAAAAAAAAAACAAACATTTGTGCAGAATTGATATTACAGGTCTGATATTATTGTATTCATAAGACTAAATTCTTTAAAATTTTTTTTTTTGGGGTTTCCAAAAATATGGTTGTTTGGGGGTTAAAAAACTACTTTTAACACATCGCCGCCAGCGCTCTGGGGTTTAAACAAGCATTTCACAGCGCTTGAATTTTTTGAGCGTGATTTTTTGATGAATATGGTGGGAGCCGGTCGCTCTGACCAGTCGCTATCATGCGCACCCATACATCGCCGAACCTGTCAAATAGCGACTCGTCATCCCGTATTCAACATTACGCCACACCGACTCAGTCACTATCAACAACCGAACAACGGCCGAGCACAGCGACTACTAGCGGGCGCTGTGAAAATACTGCTACAGTCGCTCAACTGTCGCTACCTGCCGCTATTAATGAATCCGCCTCCCCGTATTCTCCGGTTCCGCCTGCACTCATTATGTATTCTTCTCCCCGTCTCATTATGTATATTATTATATATGATCTGATGTAATAGAAACCTAAATACTTTAAGTTGGAAACCTTGTTGGATGCATCTCTTGGGAATCATTGCGTCATGAAACCACATGATGGCAGTGTTGGCTAAGGAATGGACCTAACCAATACTTTAATGGTCTGGCGTTCCCCTTTAGTTTGGTAAATAGAGACTTAGCCAGGTGGCATTGGCAACATTAACTGCCCTGCCATTGGTTGGGACTCGCAACTTACAGGCTGATTCATCACTAACGCCAGGTAGCGACAGATGAGCGTCTGTAGCAGGCATTTTCAGAGCGCCCGCTAGTAGTCACTGTGCTCGGCCGTGGGTCGCTAGTTCTTAGCGACTCAGTCGCTGTGCAGCAATGATGAATACATTGTGGGGAGTCGCTATATGACCAGTACAGCGCTGTATGGGAGCGCATGTTAGCGACTGGTCAGTGCGACCGACTCACAACATATTCATTACAAAACAGCCTCACACATCTCCGGTGCTGAAAAATGCTTCTCTGAAGCCCAGAGCGCAGGAGGCTGTGTGATTAAAGTCTGTTTTTCAGCATCTATCCACCAGTAACAAAGCGAAAACATATGGAATTACATTGTAATAACATTGTAACATGAACACTTTAATGGCAGAGCTGTAATGTCATTTCTGCAGAAATATATAAAACATGAAAAAATTATGGAAAAACTGCTTATTCAATGCCAGGAGAGGTCACAGAATTATTTGAAATTAAAAAAAAAAAAACAAAACCCAGTTTAAAGAGAAGAAAAGTATCGTCCATTGAAATGTATGGGAGAGCGACAGGTAGCGAGAGGTCATACCTGGCGCTGTGCAAGGCTGAACGCCGGCGCTGTTCGCTGAGGCTGGGATAATGATGAATCGGACGCTACATGGCGCTATCCCAGTCGCTCAACAGATTCTGCTTGATATATGTGTAATTGCATGCCGTGTCCGGCGTTCACCTGACGCTACCTGTCACTAATTGTCATTTACAAGGCACTAACTGACGCTATCCCTTCATGAATAAGGCCCTAAGTTGGAAACCTTGTTAGATGCTTCTCTTAGGATCATTGCGCCATGAAACCACATGATGGCAGTGTTGCCTAAGGAATGGACCTAACCAGTACTTTAATGGTCTGGCGTTCCCCTTTAGTTTGGTAAATAGAGACCAGCCAGGTGGCATTGGCAACATTAACTGCCCTGCCATTGGTTGGGACTCGCAGCTTAGACCCTTATTCATGAAGGGATAGCGTCAGGTAGTGCCTTGTAAATGACAGGAAGCGACAGGTAGCGACAGGTGAATGCCGGACACAGCACGCAATTACACATTTATCAAGCGGAATCTGTTGAGCGACTGGGATAGCGCCATGTAGCGTCTAATTCATCATTTTCACAGCCTCAGCGAACAGCGCCAGCGTGCAGCCTTGCACAGTGCCAGGTATGACCTCTCGCTACCTGTCGCTCTCCCATACATTTCAATGGACGTTTCTTTTCTTCTCTTTAAAAGGGTTTTTTTTTTTTTTTTAAATCTCAAATAATGTTGTGACCTCTCCTGGCCTAGAAAAAGCCATTTTTCATGTTTTTATATTTATGCAGAATTGACATTACAGGTCTGCCATTAAAGTTACAATGTAATAACAATGTAATTCCATGGCCCTTATTTATCAAGGGATAGCGCCAGGTAGTGTCTCACTAGCGCCAGGTAGCGCCAGCTATCGGCGGCTACCGACTCCAGAACGCCAGACGGCGGACACAATCACGCATTTATCACGCTAAATGAGGCTAGCGCCGGCGAGAGCGTCAGCTAGCGCGGGATTCATCATGTAGCGGACTGCAACGAACAGCGCCGCTGCTAATCCCATCACAGCGCCAGGTATGACCTCTCGCTACCTGGCGCTCTCCAATGCATTTCAATGGAGCAATCTTTAAATATTCATATTTAATTGATATTAATGTTTTTTTTTTTTT
Source organism: Gastrophryne carolinensis (assembly GCA_027917425.1). Lineage (NCBI taxonomy): Eukaryota > Metazoa > Chordata > Amphibia > Anura > Microhylidae > Gastrophryne > Gastrophryne carolinensis. Next base: position 474,058,242 of record CM051237.1, on the reverse strand, counting down.
TTTTTTAATGTAAAAATTTCTGTGACCACTTCTGCAATGTTAGATATTTTTTTTTAAGGTAAAAAAATTAAAAAAAAAAAATTGTGCAGAATTGAACCTGTTTAATTTTTAAATGAAAAAATTTGGATGTTTGGGGGTTAAAAATTACTTTTAACCCATCGCCGCCAGCGCTCTGGGGTTTAAACAAGCTTTGCACAGCGCGAGAATTTTTTGAGCGTGATTTGTTAATGAATATGCTGGGAGCCGTTCGCTATGACCATTCGCTGTCAGGCGCTCCCATACAGCGCGGAACCTGTCAAACAGCGACTCCTAACCCCGTATTCAACATTACCGCACACCGACTGAGTCGCTGTCAACAACCGAACAACGGCCAAGCACAGCGAATACTAGCGGGCGCTGTGAAAATCACGCTACTGGCGCTCATCTGTCGCTACCTGGCGCTATTACTGAATCGGCCTCCATGTGTTTTCGCTTTGTTACTAGTGGATAGATGCTGAAAAACAGACTTTAATCACACAGCCTCCTGCGCTCTGGGCTTCAGAGAAGCATTTTTCAGCGCCGGAGTTTTGTGAGGATGTTTTTTTTAATGAATATGTTGTGAGTCTGTCGCTACCATGCGCTCCCATACAGCGCTGTACTGGTCAAGTAGCGACTCCTCACAATGTATTCATCATTACTGCACAGCGACTACTAGCGGGCGTTCTGAAATGCCTGCTACAGACGCTCATCTGTCGCTACCTGGCGTTCGTGATGAATCAGCCTGCCCGTTGTAGTGGCAACAATACAGAGGTTATATAAGGGAGAGACCAACCCTTCCAGAGTGTTCTTTGCCAAGACTATGCTCATGAGAGGAAGCATTTCAATGTAGTGGAGGAGCTGAGAGACAGCCATGGAGGAAACCAATGGATTGTACTGTTTGCTGTTTTACCATGGATGGAAGCCTATCAATAAAGACCATGGCCCTTATTTAAGAAGGGATAGCGTCAGGTAGTGGCTGGTTAATGAGAGGTAGCGACTGGTGAACGCCGGACACGGCAGCAATTACACATTTATAAAGCAGAATCTGTTTAGCGACTGGGATAGCGCCATGTATCGTCTGATTCATCATTTTCACAGCCTCAGCGAACAGCCTTGCACAGCGCCAGATATGACCTCTCGCTACCTGTCGCTCTCCCATACATTTTAATGGACGATCCTTTTCTTCTCTTTAAACGGGTTTTTTTTTTTTTTTTCAAAAAAATCACAAATAATTCTGTGACCTCTCCTGACATTGAATAAGCAGTTTTTTCACAATTTTTTCATTTTTTATATATTTCTTCAGAAATGACATCACAGGTCTGGCATTAAAGTGTTCATGTTACAATGTTGTTACAATGTAATTCCATATGTTTTCGCTTTGTTACTAGTGGATAGATGCTGAAAAACAGACTTTAATCACACAGCCTCCTGCGCTCTGGGCTTCAAACAAGTATTTTTCAGCGCCAGAGATTTGTGAGGCTGTTTTTTTGCTGAATATGGTGTGAGTCGGTAGCTATGAGCAGCCGCTAACATGCGCTCCCATACAGCGCTGTACTGGTCAAATAGCGACTCCTCACAATGTATTCAACATTACTGAACAGCGACTGAGTCACTATGAAGTAGCGACCCACGGCTGAGCACAGTGACTACTAGCGGGCGCTCTGAAAATGCCTGCTACAGACGCTCATCTGTCGCTACCTGGCGCTAATGATGAATCAGCCTGCCCGTTGAGTTCACCTAAGAGTTTCATCAATGGAGACCAGAGACTGAAACCAGTAAGTGCACCTCCACCCCGCACATGCCACACCGACATGGGATGCCCTACCCGAGGTCCAAAAACCCCCTTCGCTCCCCCCATGGCCAGGCATGCGCCCACTACAAATGCACAACTAGGAGGACAACCTGAATTTAAACCAGACCTTCAGAATCATTTAAATTGGACCAAAACCCAATGTACAATTTAACAGCCATTTACCTAATAAAAGTTTGTTACCAGTGGCGTAAATGTGATGGGGCCCTGGTGTGAACATGAATATGGACCAATACCTACACTGATTGGCCCTAATCAACCGAATCTATAAGATCTAATTCCCTCCCCCCGGGGCATCCGTAATCGGGATCACCCACTGTGAAACCCCCAGGTCGCCCCCTTCACTTACCTTGCTTCCCGGTGCAACAGCGCATGCATGAGCCACGGCCGCATCCCCGCTATCCCTCCAGCAGGGCGAGTGCCCGCACCAGGTATTTGTGAATGGCCGGCACAGGAACGCTCCCTGCCAGAGGGAAGTGGGGGCTGCTGCTGGCATTAGACGAAGGCATAGACGCCTTGGCTTTGAGCGTGCTGATTGGACGAGCGGCCGCTCGTGCGCCATCGGACCAGGAAGGGGTGATCTGGGGGGTTTCACACCAGAAGAGGACCAAAACCCAGGATAGTCAAAATCCTGGCTTTTGGTCCACTTTAATGAAAAGCCCAGACCTTTAAAAAAACTATTCCCAAGCATATATATTTTAAGTATTAAGAGGCCGATTCATTAATAGCGCCAGGTAGCGACAGATGAGCGCCAGTAGCGTGATTTTCTCAGCGCCAGCTAGTATTCGCTGTGCTTGTCCGGGGTTTGCTTGTTGACAGCGACTCAGTCGGTGTGCGGTAATGTTGAATACGGGCTTAGGGGTCGCTGTTTCACAGGTTCTGCGTTGTATGGGTGCGCCTGACAGCGAATGGCCAGTGCGAACGGCTTGCTGCAGATTCATTAACAAAACACGCTCCGAATTTATTCGCGCTGTGAATTCCTTGTTTAAACCCCAGAGCGCTGGCGGCGATGTGTGTAAAATAGTTTTTAACCCCCAAACAACCATATTTTTTGATTGTAAAATTATACAAGTTTTTCTAAACATTTTGTAATATGAATACATTAATATCAGACCTGTAATATCAATTCTGCACAAATTTTTTTTTTTTTCCTAACATTGCAGAAGTGGTCACATAATTTTTGACATTAAAAAAAAAAAAAAAAACATTAATAGCAATTAATTATGATTAATTAAAGATTGCTCCATTGAAATGCATTGGACATCGCCAGGGAGCGACAGGTCAGACCTGGCGCTGTGATGGGATTAGCAGCGGCGCTGTTCGTTGCAGTCGGCTACATGATGAATCCCGCGCTAGCTGTCGCTCTCGCCGGCGCTAGCCTCATTTAGCGTGATAAATGCGTCATTGTGACCGCCGCCGGGCGTACTTGATTCGGTAGCCGCCGATAGCTGGCGGTACCTGGCGCTCGTCAGACACTACCTGGCGCTAGCCCTTGATAAATAAGGGCCTTAGTCACTTACTTTTTATTCTTTCCCCCGCTGGCCTGCAACTCTGTTCAGGACTCTAGGATACGGGCGCGGCCATCTTGGCTCAGTAGCATCACATACTGAGGAGAGGGCTGAAAAGTACAGGGGGGCGGGGTTATAGCTGTGCTTTGCTCAGACAGAGCAGAGCTGGGGTCAGAAAAAGGTTAGTGATCCCAGAATGCAGAGCGGCATAGTCAGAAGACACTTCCTGTTTGAAGGCAGCCTGGGACTCCATGGGCCACCATCTTGAATGTTAAAAGGCTCAGAAAAATGCACTAGGTGCAGGTAGGATGATCTTTGATGTGAGCACCGCAGCCACATCCCGGCTCACCTCTAGCTGTGCGCTCACCTGCGTTTAGCCTTTCTGAATGGACGGCGTGGGCATGCGAAGGCTAGGAGGTGAGCGGGGGATGTGGCTGGCAGTGCACTTGGCTCTCATAGGCACCCAGGAGTCTTAGGGCCTTATTCATGAAGCTCTAGCGTCAGGTAGCGGCAGGTGAACGCCGGACACGGCTGCAATTACACATTTATGAAGCCGAATCTAATGAGCGACTGGAACAACGCCATGTAGCGTACGATTCATCATGATCCCAGCCTCAGCGTACAGCGCCGGCGTTCAGCCTTGCAGAGCGCCACGTCTTACCTGTCGCTACCTGGCGCTCTCCCATACATTTCTATGGACGATCCTTAAATCCCTTTCCTGATCCCAATTTTTATTTTTTCTAGACATCTGGCCTAGAAAATGACATTTTTGAAAACTTTTTTGATTAATAATATTTTTATGCAGAATTGTCCTAACATGTCTGGTATTAAAGTGTTCATGTTACAATATAATAACAATGTCATTCCATGTGTTTTCGCTTTGTTACTAGTGGATACATGTTCAAAATCAGACTTTTATCACACAGTCTCTGGCGCTATGGGCTACACCGACCCGATTTTGAGCGCCGGAACTGTTTGAGGCTGTTTTTTTGATGAATGTGGTGTGAGTCAGTCATACTGAGCTGGCGCTAATGTTCACTCCCATACAGCGTAGTACTGAGAATCACATAACGTATTTATTAATGCCGGCCAGCGACTGAGGCGCTCTGAAACAACGATCCATGGCCGAGCACAGCGACTACTAGCAGTCGCTCTGAAATCCGCGCTACAGATGCTCATCTGTCGCTACCTGGCGTTAGTAATGAATCAGCCTACCCGCCGTCAGCGGAGCCGGAGGGAGCTGGGTGAAAGCGAGCGCTCTGATTGGATGAATGGGCCGCTCAGCCGATCAGCACACTCGTTCTCACCTGAGTCTGTGTCCTGGGAGCGACAGGAAGGTGAGTGACCTAAGGGCATCCCAATGTGTCGTTCCTCTTTAAACCGGACCTTCACCATGATTTAATGAAAAGCCCAAACCCATAAAAAACTATTCCCCAGCATCTAAAATTAATATATTTTAGGTTTTTAGCCACTTACTTATTATTCTTTCCCCCACCCTGGACTCTGTTCAGGACTCTAGGATACGGGAGCCGCCATCTTGACTCAGAAGCATCACATACTGAGGAGAGGAGAGCAGGATAAAGTGCAGTGGGGCGGGGTTATAGCTGTGCTTTGCACAGACAGAGCAGAGCTGGGGTCAGGGAAAGGACAGCAATCCCAGAATGCAGAGCGACACAGTCAGAAGACACTTCCTGTTTGCAGGGTGCGTGACGCTCCATGAGCCGCCATCTTGGATGTTTAAAGGCTCATAACATGCAGTAGATGCAGGTAGGATGATTTGTAATGTGAGCAATCTGTATGTACAGGGTGTGGGAAACATATAACATAGACTCTTATTCAGGGTGAAGGTCCGGATTAATGTGGGCAATCTGTATGTACAGGGTGTGGGAAACATATAAGATAGACTCTTATTCAGGGTGAAGGTCCGGATTAATGTGAGCAATCTGTATGTACAGGGTGTGGGAAACATATAAGATAGGCTCTTATTCAGGGTGAAGGTCTGGATTAATGTGGGCAATCTGTATGTACAGGGTGTGGGAAACATATAAGATAGACTCTTATTCAGGGTGAAGGTCCGGATTAATGTGAGCAATCTGTATGTACAGGGTGTGGGAAACATATAAGATAGGCTCTTATTCAGGGTGAAGTTCTGGATTAATGTGAGCAATCTGTATGTACAGGGTGGGGGAAACATATAAGATAGGCTCTTATTCAGGGTGAAGGTCCGGATTAATGTGAGCAATCTGTATGTACAGGGTGTGGGAAACATATAAGATAGGCTCTTATTCAGGGTGAAGGTCCGGATTAATGTGAGCAATCTGTATGTACAGGGTGTGGGAAACATATAAGATAGGCTCTTATTCAGGGTGAAGGTCCGGATTAATGTGAGCAATCTGTATGTACAGGGTGTGGGAAACATATAAGATAGGCTCTTATTCAGGGTGAAGGTCTGGATTAATGTGGGCAATCTGTATGTACAGGGGGGAAACATATAAGATAGGCTCTTATTCAGGGTGAAGGTCTGGATTAATGTGGGCAATCTGTATGTACAGGGTGGGGGGAAAACATATTAGATAGGCTCTTATTCAGGGTGAGGGTCCGGATTAATGTGAGCAATCTGTATGTACAGGGTGTGGGAAACATATAAGATAGGCTCTTATTCAGGGTGAAGGTCTGGATTAATGTGGGCAATCTGTATGTACAGGGTGGGGGGGAAACATATAAGATAGGCTCTTATTCAGGGTGAAGGTTCAGATTAATGTGGGCAATCTGTATGTACAGGGGGGAAACATATATGATAGGCTCTTATTGAGGGTGAAGGTCCGGATTAATGTGGACAATCTGTATGTACAGGGTGTGGGAAACATATAAGATAGGCTCTTATTCAGGGTGAAGGTCCGGATTAATGTGGACAATCTGTATGTACAGGGTGTGGGAAACATATAAGATAGGCTCTTATTCAGGGTGAAGGTCTGCTTTAATTTTGTCGATCAGTGAGATCTTCTGAAAATTCACCAGAACCAATCAGCAGAGGCCGAATATGAAATGTTTGACATTTGTCGCCATTTTCTTTTGCTATAGGCAGTACAGAGGCTGCATCACTCCAGGTCATTTCACCTCCAGGTAATGCGGAAATGATCTTGGACTTATTAAGATGCGATCTGTATGCAAATAAGTGAAATAATGAGAGATCATTTGCATCTTATTAGCTCAGTGAATGGAGTGTACAATCATTTCATAGAACATCGGGGTCATTAAACTATCGACCTCATCTTACTGACAATTAGTAACTGTACATAACCCGTGATAAGCCGCCTGTAACTCGTCATTCATTGGGGAAAGCTTAGCCAGTCATATATTAGGATTTATATAGACTTCCTAAACAGTGGCGCGCTTAGGCCCTTATTTAACAAGGGATAGCGCCAGGTAGCGAATGGTGAGCGAACGGTAATGACGCTCACCGCCACGAGAACGCCACAAGCCGATCCTGCTTAGCGACTGACAGAGCGCCAGATAGCCACTCATTCATCATTATTCCAGCCTCAGCCCACAGCGCCAGCGAGCGACCTTGAACAGCGACAGGTATGACCTCTCGCTACCTGGCGCTCTCCAATGCATTTCAATGAAACAATCTTTAAATATTCTTAATTAATTGCTATTAATGTTTTTTTTTTTTTTTTTTTTTTTTTTTTTTTAAATGTCAAAAATTCTGTGACCACTTCTGCAATGTTTGATATTTTTTTTAAGGTAAAAAAAAAGAAAAAAAAAATTTGTGCAGAATTGATATTACAGGTCTGATATTAATGTATTCATATTACAAAATGTTTTGATAAACTTGTTTTTTTTTATCCAAAAATATGGTTGTTTGGGGGTTAAAAAACGACTTTTAACCCATCGCCGCCAGCGCTCTGGGGTTTAAACAAGCATTTCACTGCGCGAGAATTTTTCGAGCGTGATTTGTTAATGAATATGCTGGGAGCCGTTCGCTATGGCCATTCGCTGTCATGCGCTCCCATACAGCGCTGAACCTGTCAAATAGCGACTCCTCACCCAATATTCAACATTACGGCAAACCGACTGAGTCGCTGTCAACTACCGAACAACGGCCAAGCACAGCGACTACTAGCGGGCGCTCTGAAAATGCCGCTACTGTCGCTCATCTGTCGCTACCTGACGCTATTAATGAATCGGCCTCTTAGAGGAACACCGGGGGAGGTTAAAACTTCCCCCAAACCTCACCGATCTTCTGCCCCCCTCTGTTTTTACCTTTGCCCATTATTTACTCACCTTGCCAGGCGATCCATCTTTTGGGTCCAGGGCCGGCTTCTTGTGGGCCCTTGGGCAGCATGGCCTCAGGGGGCCCCTATGTGGTGAAGAGTCGTGTCACATCACCGAGGGACGTCCCAAATCTGGATTCCCCCTAAGGATCATGCTAATTTGGAAAAAAAGCTCTAGTTTTGGTCTACTTTGAAGAGCAACAAGGAAAGTTTTGGGGTTATTGGGTGCCCCCCAAAAATAAGCACCATAGCTCTGGTATACTTAACCCCGCCGTATAAGTAAACTGGGAGGCCGATTCATTAATAGCGGCAGGTAGCGACAATTGAGCGACTGTAGCGGTATTTTCACAGCGCCCGCTAGTAGTCGCTGTGCTTGGCCGTTGTTCGGTTGTTGATAGCGACTCAGTCGGTGTGCAGTAATGTTGAATACAAGGTGACGAGTCGCTATTTGACAGGTTCCGCGATGTATGGGTGCGCATGATAGCGACTGGTCAGAGCGACTGGCTTCCACCATATTCATCAAAAAATCACGTTCAAAAAATTCTCGCGCTGTAAAATGCTTGTTTAAACCCCAGAGCGCTGGAGGCGATGTGTTAAAAGTAGTTTTTTAACCCCCAAACAACCATATTTTTGGAAACCAAAAAAAAAAAAAAATTTTAAAGAATTTAGTAATATGAATACAATAATATCAGACCTGTAATATCAATTCTGCACAAATTTTTTTTTTACCTTAATAAAATTATCTAACATGGCAGAAGTGGTCACAGAATTTTACACATTTAAAAAAAAAAAAAAAACATTAATAACAATTAATTATGAATATTTAAAGATTGTTCCATTGAAATGCATTGGAGAGCGCCAGGTAGCGAGAGGTCATACCTGTCGCTGTTCAAGGTCGGACGCTGGCGCTGTGGGCTGAGGCTGGAATAATGATGAATGAGTCGCTATATGGCGCTATCTCAGTCGCTAAGCAGGATCGGCTTGATAAGTGTGTGATTGTGGTGGGGAGCCGGCGTTCTCGTGGCGGGGCCCGTCATTACCGGCCGCTCACCAGTCGCTACCTGTCGCTATTCCTTCATAAATAAGGGCCTAAATATGATATACATTGTTATACTTACCTGTATTTTATTTATTGTTTTTCCTGTTGTTTGTATTTATATTTTTCATGAATAGTACTAACAATAAAGAATCCAATATAACGAAGTAACGGGCGCTGAGGAAGCCTGGTGTACAGGCGAAACTAGTCCGCCCTGCATTTGGAAAGGATTGTAAAGTATTTGCCTATGTATTTAATTTTATGTATGGCATCAATATGGCTGAAAATTGCCAGGCATGTAACTCTGTAACATGGTACTTTATAATGTTATATGTCATGTCTATGTATGTTGCATTTCTCCACTATGAGTTATGCTTTTAATTGGTTGTAACAATGAAAAATAATGATTTTAGTATATTGAAGTGTATAATAGTTTACTTATACGGTGGGGTTAAGTATACCAGAGCTATGGTTCTTATCTTTGGGGGCACCCAATAACCCCAAAACTTTCCTTGTTGTCCATTTAGTGCACTGAGCCTGGTATCATACCAGCCATTCTGTTTAGGCCACCTGGGATGTCATTATCTGGGTGACCTTTATCCCCCTTTCCTTTTTTTTTTTCCTCTACATATTAATATTTAAATAACTAATTCAACTTTACTTTGAGTCTAGGTAGGATCGTATTATTAGGTTCATAGTGAACCTTTTGTGTGTACCTGCTTTGAAGGGCACCAAACCCCTTTAAACCTGACCTCGGAGTCTAAACAAATCGGGGAGGCCGATTCATTAACAGCGACATGTAGCGACAGTTGAGCGACTGTAGCAGTATTTTCACAGCGCCCGCTAGTAGTCGCTGTGCTTGGCCGTTGTTTGGTTGTTGATAGCGACTCAGTCGGTGTGCAGTAATGTTGAATACGGGGTGACGAGTCGCTCTTTGACAGGTTCCGCGATGTATGGGTGCGCATGATAGCGACTGGTCAGAGCGACCGCCTCCCACCATATTCATCAAAAAATCACGCTCAAAAATTCTTGCGCTGTGAAATGCATGTTTAAACCCCAGAGCGCTGGCGGCGATGTGTTAAAAGTAGTTTTTTAACCCCCAAACCACCATATTTTTGGAAAACAAAAAAAAAAATTTAACATTAATATCAGACCTGTAATATCAATTCTGCACAATTTTTTTTTTTTTTTTTTACCTTAAAAAAATCTAACATGGCAGAAGTGGTCACAGAATTTTTCACATTAAAAAAAAAAAAAAAAAAACATTAATAACAATTAATTATGAATATTTAAAGATTGTTCCATTGAAATGCATTGGAGAGCGCCAGGTAGCGAGAGGTCATACCTGTCGCTGTTCAAGGTCGGACGCTGGCGCTGTGGGCTGAGGCCGGAATAATGATGAATGAGTCGCTATATGGCGCTATCTCAGTCGCTAAGCAGGATCGGCTTGATAAATGTGTGATTGTGGTGGGGAGCCGGCGTTCTTGTGGCGGGGCCCATCATTACCGGCCGCTCACCAGTCGCTACTTGGCGCTATCCCTTCATAAATAAGGGCCTAAATCCTCCTGATTTTGGATGCCCCTGTGTGTGACCCCCCCCCCCCCTTTGTTCATTACTCAGAAACCCAGGGGTGGAATTGCTTGCATAGTGGGTATGGCAGAGATCCCAGGGGGTGTCACAGATTGGGATGCTCCAGGGATAGGAAATCAGCTGGGGTGGGCAACTTAAAAGCAGAACAAAACCCAGCACTTCCTCCCCTAGAATCAAAATCGAGATCCCCCGTTGTGTGGAACCCCGACATTCCAGGAGATGTGGGCACCAGCTGTGGTGGTGCCCTCACAGTCCGCCACCGGTCAAGTGCCCATTGTACACCCCAAAGGACGGACCTGTCAGTAGGCCCCCCTTGGAGGGTGGGGGTCTCGGCAGCTGCCCCGCCTTGCCGGGTGCTGACGCCGGCACTGTCTGGGTCCCTCGGATTCTGGACGACCTTCCAACAGACAGCTGCATCTTGCATCCCATCAGGCACTGCGTGTGACCCCTAATCTCGCGCCTGCACAATGCCCATGAATGGGGTGCAATGGAGCTGTCTGAAATCTCGCGAGACTTCGCTTACAGATGGCTAAGCCGGCGGGGGCAGAGGATCAGGCTCTGAAGACGCCGGATGTCACTTCGGCAGGCAGAGGCAACATCCGAAAGGTAAGTAGGGGTCGATGGGGCGTGGGTGTAAAATGACTCCTTTTTATTTTTGGTCCAATGTTCCTCTTTGACCACAATGCATGAGACCCCACCTGACAGGGGGCTTCAGAGACAGGGTCAGATCTAAAAGATTCCGGGTCTGCCTGCTAGCCTACCCCCCAGGCATCATACACCAGATGCCCTACTGTGTGACCCCCCCCCCGGGGTGCCGGTGATCTTACCTGAACCTGGTGGGTCCTGCAACTCAATCTCTGGCAGCGCCGCATCCAGGACACTGCGGTTGTTGTTCTGGTTTAACCCTAAACTATAAATTTAGAAACATAGAAGGGTGACGGCAGAAGGAGACCATACGCTCCATCTAGTCTGCCCTTATGTGTATACTGTATGTTCTCTGTATCTTATGTGTATACTGTATGTTCTCTGTATCTTATGTGTATACTAGAGATGAGCGAACTTTTGAAAAATTTGATTCGACTGATTCGACGAATTTTCCGACAAAAATCGTTTCGACCCGAAATTATTCGCGACGAATCGCTATTAAAAACGTCTATTTCTGACCCTCCTAGAGCCTCAGTAGGGTTGTAAACCATTTTGCCTTGCTGTAACACGCACAGGATGCGTGCTGGGTTAGTTAAATAATACTGTAAATAAATATCACATGCAGATCAGAGGCATCGCTAATAGAATCGCCGAGCGGCACAATTGCAGAGAATTGAAGTGGCATCACTATGAGGGGCAGGAGCCCAAACATTGCTTTAAAGAGACACTGGAGTTGGCAGCAGCAGGAGCCCAAAAATTGGATGAATCACACCCTGGAGTTGCAAGCAGCAGCAGGAGCCCAAACATTGGCTGAAAGAGACACTGGAGTTGGCAGCAGCAGGAGCCCAAAAATTGACTGACACACCCTGGAGTTTCAAGCAGCAGCAGCAGGAGCCCAAACATAGCTTGAAAGAGACACTGGAGTTGGCTGCAGGAGCCCAAAGATTGGATGAATCACACCCTGCAGTTGCAAGCAGCAGCAGCAGGAGCCCAAATATTACTTTAAAGAGATACTGGATTTGGTAGCAGGAGCCCAAAATTGGATGAATCACACCCTGGAGTTGGCAGCAGCAGCAGCAGCAGGAGCCCAAACATTACTTTAAAGAGACACTGGGGTTGGCTTCAGGAGCCCAAAAATTGGATGAATCACACCCTGGAGTTGGCAGCAGCAGCAGGAGCCCAAACATTACTTTAAAGAGACACTGGAGTTGGCTTCAGGAGCCCAAAAATTGGATGGATGAATCACACCCTGGAGTTGGCAGCAGCAGCAGCAGGAGCCCAAACATTACTTTAAAGAGACACTGGAGTTGGCTTCAGGAGCCCAAAAATTGGATGAATCAAACCCTGGAGTTGGCAGCAGCAGCATCAGCAGGAGCCCAAACATTACTTTAAAGAGACACTGGAGTTGGCTTCAGGAGCCCAAAAATTGGATGATTCACACCCTGGAGTTGGCAGCAGCAGGAGCCCAAACATTACTTTAAAGAGACACTGGGGTTGGCTTCAGGAGCCCAAAAATTGGATGAATCACACCCTGGAGTTGGCAGCAGCAGCAGGAGCCCAAACATTACTTTAAAGAGACACTGGAGTTGGCTTCAGGAGCCCAAAAATTGGATGATTCACACCCTGGAGTTGGCAGCAGCAGCAGCAGCAGGAGCCCAAACATTACTTTAAAGAGACACTGGGGTTGGCAGCAGGAGCCCAAAAATTGGATGAATCACACCCTGGAGTTGGCAGCAGCAGCAGCAGCAGGAGCCCAAACATTACTTTAAAGAGACACTGGGGTTGGCAGCAGGAGCCCAAACATTGGATGATTCACACCCTGGAGTTGGCAGCAGCAGCAGCAGCAGGAGCCCAAACATTACTTTAAAGAGACACTGGAGTTGGCTTCAGTAGCCCAAAAATTGGATGAATCACACCCTGGAGTTGGCAGCAGCAGGAGCCCAAACATTACTTTAAAGAGACCCTGGAGTTGGCAGCAGGAGCCCAAAGATTGGATGAATCACACCCTGGAGTTGGCAGCAGCAGCAGCAGCAGGAGCCCAAACATTACTTTAAAGAGACACTGGGGTTGGCTTCAGGAGCCCAAAAATTGGATGAATCACACCCTGGAGTTGGCAGCAGCAGCAGCAGGAGCCCAAATATTACTTTAAAGAGACACTGGAGTTGGCTTCAGGAGCCCAAAAATTGGATGAATCACACCCTGGAGTTGGCAGCAGCAGCAGCAGGAGCCCAAACATTACTTTAAAGAGACACTGGGGTTGGCTTCAGGAGCCCAAAATTGGATGATTCACACCCTGGAGTTGGCAGCAGCAGCAGCAGCAGCAGCAGCAGGAGCCCAAACATTACTTTAAAGAGACACTGGGGTTGGCAGCAGGAGCCCAAAAATTGGATGCATCACACCCTGGAGTTGGCAGCAGCAGCAGGAGCCCAAACATTACTTTAAAGAGACACTGGGGTTGGCAGCAGGAGCCCAAAAATTGGATGATTCACACCCTGGAGTTGGCAGCATCAGCAGCAGCAGCAGGAGCCCAAACATTACTTTAAAGAGACACTGGAGTTGGCTTCAGGAGCCCAAAAATTGGATGAATCACACCCTGGAGTTGGCAGCAGCAGCAGCAGGAGCCCAAACATTACTTTAAAGAGACACTGGGGTTGGCTTCAGGAGCCCAAAAATTGGATGAATCACACCCTGGAGTTGGCAGCAGCAGGAGCCCAAATATTACTTTAAAGAGACACTGGGGTTGGCTTCAGGAGCCCAAAAATTGGATGAATCACACCCTGGAGTTGGCAGCAGCAGCAGCAGCAGGAGCCCAAACATTACTTTAAAGAGACACTGGGGTTGGCTTCAGGAGCCCAAAAATTGGATGAATCACACCCTGGAGTTGGCAGCAGCAGCAGCAGGAGCCCAAACATTACTTTAAAGAGACACTGGGGTTGGCTTCAGAAGCCCAAAAATTGGATGAATCACACCCTGGAGTTGGCATCAGCAGGAGCCCAAAAATTGGCCTAAAGACATAAATATGTTTTGCACCATTTGGAAAGTGTAAAACGTGGCACCATGCTGAATCTAGTCGCATGCATCAGGCATTGGTGGGTGGAAATCCTGGCTGATCCATCCCTGATTCATTTTGACAAAGGTGAGTCTCTCCACATTTTTAGTTGACAGACGAGTTCTCCTCGCTGTAACTATGGCCCCCGCCGCACTAAACACCCGCTCAGATGGCACGCTACTTGCCGGGCAGGACAGCTTTTCCAGGGCAAACTCTGCTAGTTGCGGCCACAAATCAAGTTTGGCTGCCCAGAAGTCCAGTGGATCCTCAAGGTGTGTTGGCATGGTCATGTCAAAGTATGACATGACCTGCTTGTTGAGGTCCTGCTCCAGGTCTTCCTGCTGCTCATGAGTAGCCTCACTATGCGGGTGTAGAAAGCTACTCATTAGCGACTGAAGACTGAGGCTGCTGCTGATGGAGCTGCTGCTGCTGCTCCTGCCAACCCCCCCAGCAGCCATGACAGTGGAAGGTGAGTGCAGAGGTCCCCTCGAGTCAGACCTGCGAGAGTATGGACCATGGCGCAGATAGGCATCGGCCAACTGCCTACGTAGAATGTCTTTGTAGTAGTTCAGTTTGTCCTCCCTCTCGGTGGGTTTAAAAAACGCCCCCATTTTGTGCCGGAAGCGAGGGTCCAATAAGGTGGACAGCCAGAAGTCATCCCGCCGACAGATGGAAACAATTCTGGGGTCACTACGCAAGCACGTGAGCATGCTTCCTGCCATTTGCGCAAGTGACTCGGATGGACTACCTGTCTCCATCTCCACTGCATACTGCCACGGTGTGCCCGGGTCCTCTGTCTCGCCTTCCTCAAAAACCTCTAGCTCCTCTGGCTGCTCCTGCTCCTCCTCTCCTGTCCGCTGACTAGATAAACCAGCCATTTCGCCAAGCCTAAACTGTGTTTCGCTGGGCAACTCCTCCTCCTCCTCTTCCTCCTCCTCCTCCAGTTCAGCTCCAACGGGGTTCATGTGGCCGTAAGATGTAAACGCCATGTCTCCAGTGCCCTGACCAGCCATGGTTTCCAACATGTGCTGTAGTACATGAAGCAGTGGAATCACGTCGTTCATCCCGTAATCCTGCCGACTGACAAATAAAGTGGCTTCCTCAAAGGGCCTGAGCAAACGGCAGGTGTCACGTATGAGCTGCCACTGGTTGACATTGAAGTTACACAGGGGAGTCCCCCTATCTGCTTGGATCATCAGGAAATCCGTGATGGCTTTTCTCTGTTCATATAATCGGTCCAACATGTGAAGGGTGGAATTCCAACGGGTGGAAACATCGCAAATCAGACTATGTTGGGGGATACCGTTCTGACGCTGTAGCTCAAGAAGGGTGTGTTTGGCGGTGTATGAGTGGCTGAAGTGCATGCAAAGTTTCCTTGAAGTTGTTAGGATGTCTTGCAGATGGGGGGAACACTTCAGAAACCGCTTGACAACCAGATTGAAGACGTGAGCCATGCAGGGGGCATGGGTCAGGCTTCCTTGGCGCAGCGCAGACAAAATGTTCTTCCCATTGTCGGTAACCATGATTCCCATTTTAAGTTTTCTTGGAGTAAGCCATGTTTGGATTTCCTGATGAATACATTTAAGCAGTTCCTCCCCTGTGTGACTCCGTTCGCCAAGACATACCATGTGAAGCACTGCGTGACACCTCCGTGCCCTGCACACATGGTAGACTGGAGGGGCACTGAGACTTGAGCCTACAGTGGAGGGTGAGGAGATGGCGGAGGATGAGGAGGCCGAGTCGCACAGTTTCACAGGCCCAATGGGCAGGGAACGCGGAGGCCGAAGCGGCGTGACCTGTCCAAGTTGCTGCTGCAAAGGGACCACATTCACCCAGTGGGCCGTAAACGACATGTACTGTCCCTGACCGTAGTTACAGCTCCAGACGTCGGCGCTGCCATGCACTTTGCTACACACCGACAGGCTCAAGGACTGGCCCACCTTCTGTTCAACAAAAGTGTGCAGCGCTGGTACTGCCTTCTTGGCAAAGAAATGACGGCTTGGGACTCTCCACCTCGGCTCGGCACAAGCCATCAGTTCTCTGAAAGGTGCAGAGTCCACCACCTGAAAAGGGAGCGACTGCAGCACCAGCAACTTGGACAGGAGCACATTCAGCTTCTGCGCCGTAGGATGAGTGGGCGCATACTGCTGTCTCTTGGACATGGCTTCGCTGATGGATTGCTGGCGGGATGCATGACTTGGAGGAGGAGGAGGAGGAGGAGGAGCAGGAGCGACAGAGGATGGGTATGACGCGCAGCTGCCTTCGGCTGAGGTGCTGGAGCCGTGGCTGGCAGAAATTGGGAGCGGCGTGCCACTCGGTGAGGAAGCAGTCTGGCCCACCTCTCCTTATGGTGACGCTGCATATGTTGACGCAGGGCCGTGGTGCCAACATTTGGACCCTGGCCACGCTTCACCTTCTGCCTACATATCTTGCATGTGGCCATGTTACTCTCCTGCGGATGCTTCAGGAAAAACTGCCACACTGCCGAGTAGCTACTTTTCCCACCAACAGGTCTCACTGATTCGCTGCTATTGTCGCCAACTCCAAAAACCCCTGCCCCACTACCTCCCGATAAGTAGCCTGCCGCGCAGCAGGTGCTCTACCCCGGCCCCGGCCCCGTTTGGCTCCAGGCTTTACAATTGTGCCCCCATGCTGCCTGCCAACCATGCTGCTAACACCTTGCTGCCTGAGCTGCTGACTCCGGGGCAACCTGCGCCCCTCTTCTCCTGATGATGACGATGAAGCCCCTTCATCACCCGGCTCCCAAGTGCGATCGGCTTCATCGTCATCATCATTATCACCGAGTTGTGGCTGTACGTCACTGATGTTCGTGGATTCGTCAACAGTGTCTGGCGCAGGAGCTGGAACGCTCGCAGCACCCACGACACTGTCCACATCACTATTTGTCTGCTTAGCTAAAGAACCCACCTCCATTTCTTGGCTGGGCAGTAGCTGCTGTGTGTCCTCTATCTGATCGTCCTCCTCACTAAAGAGTGGAGCTGAACCCAAAGCATAGGATACATCGCTGGGGGAGGGAACGGCGTAGGACAGAGGCAATGGGAGGACAGGGACTGCCTCGGGGCATGCCAACTCAGGGTTGTGTCAGAGGAACCTACCGACCCTAGACTGGGGGTCTCAGACGTAAGTTGTGATGATGTTGTCGATGAGCGCATTAACCAATCTACCACGGCAGATGCGTTACTGGTGGAGACCCGACCGCTAGCAGATACTGGCAGATTAGGTCTCTCAGCGTGACTCCTGCTGCTACTGGCCCCCAGTCTGCTGCGACCTCTGCCTGCGGAATCTTGGCCTCTGCCACTCCTCTTTTAACTTCCAGGCATTGTCTGCCCGACATAGTCTAACTGGTGTGGTAGTAGGTGATATTTTAAGAACCCCCAGGCAGCGGTGGGTCTATATGAAACAGAATATAATGCACACCAAAAGTGAGCAGTAACACTCAGCCTCCAACAGGCCTGCTTAGTGTAAATAAGAGAGCTGCTTAGTGTAAATAAAGAGGGGTATGGTATGTTACAGAATGGGATGCCCCAACAGCAGAGCACCTGGGAGCAGTAGTACTATGCACAGCAAAAGTGTCTTTATCAGGCCAAATTACTTTTAGAATAAGTGCAAAGGGTTATAGTAAATAGAGGCTGGTGTAGTCACAGAATGGGATGCCCCAACAGCAGTGCACCTGGGAGCAGTAGTACTATGCACAGCAAAAGTGTCTTTATCAGGCCAAATTACTTTTAGAATAAGTGCAAAGGGTTATAGTAAATAGAGGCTGGTGTAGTCACAGAATGGGATGCCCCAACAGCAGAGCACCTGGGAGCAGTAGTACTATGCACAGCAAAAGTGTCTTTATCAGGCCAAATTACTTTTAGAATAAGTGCAAAGGGTTATAGTAAATAGAGGCTGGTGTAGTCACAGAATGGGATGCCCCAACAGCAGTGCACCTGGGAGCAGTAGTACTATGCAAAGCAAAAGTGTCTTTATCAGGCCAAATTACTTTTAGAATAAGTGCAAAGGGTTATAGTAAATAGAGGCTGGTGAAGTCACAGAATGGGATGCCCCAACCGCAGTGCACCTGGGAGCAGTAGTACTATGCAAAGCAAAAGTGTCTTTATCAGGTCAAATTACTTTTAGAATAAGTGCAAAGGGTTATAGTAAATAGAGGCTGGTGTAGTCACAGAATGGGATGCCACAACAGCAGTGCACCTGGGAGCAGGAGTACTATGCAAAGCAAAAGTGTCTTTATCAGGTCAAATTACTTTTAGAATAAGTGCAAAGGGTTATAGTAAATAGAGGCTGGTGTAGTCACAGAATGGGATGCCACAACAGCAGTGCATCTGGGAGCAGTAGTACTATGCACAGCAAAAGTGTCTTTATCAGGCCAAATTACTTTTAGAATAAGTGCAAAGGGTTATAGTAAATAGAGGCTGGTGTAGTCACAGAATGGGATGCCACAACAGCAGTGCACCTGGGAGCAGTAGTACTATGCAAAGCAAAAGTGTCTTTATCAGGCCAAATTACTTTTAGAATAAGTGCAAAGGGTTATAGTAAATAGAGGCTGGTGTAGTCACAGAATGGGATGCCACAACAGCAGTGCACCTGGGAGCAGTAGTACTATGCAAAGCAAAAGTGTCTTTATCAGGCCAAATTACTTTTAGAATAAGTGCAAAGGGTTATAGTAAATAGAGGCTGGTGTAGTCACAGAATGGGATGCCCCAACAGCAGTGCACCTGGGAGCAGTAGTACTATGCAAAGCAACAGTGGTTAACCAGGGTGAAACATCTAACAAAGCCAGTGACCCAGGCAGTAACACTCAGGCTGCATGAAAACAAAAAAAAATCCCTGTCACTGCATCCGTTTTTTTCCTACCTTTCCCTGCTTCTCCCTGACTTCCTGCCTGTCTCCCGCCTGTCTACTGGCTGTCCCTAACTCTCTACCTATCTCTCCCTGAATACAGTCTGCAGTGTCCTCCTGAGTCCTGGCTCTCACGAATGCAATAGACAAATGCGCAAAAGCAAGATGGCCGCCGCCTTATATAGCGCTGTGACGTCACCGGGCTTGCTGGCTGCTGATAGGCTGCATGTGACTGTCCCAGCATACACTGCCCCAGTGTCTGGACATGTCTGGACATGTCACGTAGACCATCCTAGAATGCCTGTCATTGAAATGAATGGATTTTAGAAAAAAACTTCGCTCGATCGAATCGCGGGGAAATTCGGATTCGTTCCGAATCGAATTTGTCATGAAATTCGGATCGAATCCGGGTTCGTCCGGATCGATTCGCTCATCCCTAGTGTATACTGTATGTTCTCTGTATCTTATGTGTATACTGTATGTTCTCTGTATCTTATGTGTATACTGTATGTTCTCTGTATCTTATGTGTATACTGTATGTTCTCTGTATCTTATGTGTATACTGTATGTTCTCTGTATCTTATGTATATACTGTATGTTCTCTGTATCTTATGTGTATACTGTATGTTCTCTGTATCTTATGTACAGTATATACTGTATGTTCTCTGTATCTTATGTGTATACTGCATGTTCTCTGTATCTTATGTGTATACTGTATGTTCTCTGTATCTTATGTGTATACTGTATGTTCTCTGTATCTTATGTATATACTGTATGTTCTCTGTATCTTATGTATATACTGTATGTTCTCTGTATCTTATGTGTATACTGTATGTTCTCTGTATCTTATGTATATACTGTATGTTCTCTGTATCTTATGTATATACTGTATGTTCTCTGTATCTTATGTGTATACTGTATGTTCTCTGTATCTTATGTGTATACTGTATGTTCTCTGTATCTTATGTATATACTGTATGTTCTCTGTATCTTATGTATATACTGTATGTTCTCTGTATCTTATGTGTATACTGTATGTTCTCTGTATCTTATGTATATACTGTATGTTCTCTGTATCTTATGTATATACTGTATGTTCTCTGTATCTTATGTGTATACTGTATGTTCTCTGTATCTTATGTATATACTGTATGTTCTCTGTATCTTATGTGTATACTGTATGTTCTCTGTATCTTATGTATATACTGTATGTTCTCTGTATCTTATGTATATACTGTATGTTCTCTGTATCTTATGTGTATACTGTATGTTCTCTGTATCCTATGTATATACTGTATGTTCTCTGTATCTTATGTGTATACTGTATGTTCTCTGTATCTTATGTATATACTGTATGTTCTCTTTATCTTATGTGTATACTGTATGTTCTCTGTATCTTATGTGTATACTGTATGTTCTCTGTATCTTATGTATATACTGTATGTTCTCTGTATCTTATGTGTATACTGTATGTTTTCTGTATCTTATGTATATACTGTATGTTCTCTTTATCTTATGTGTATACTGTATGTTCTCTGTATCTTATGTGTATACTGTATGTTCTCTGTATCTTATGTATATACTGTATGTTCTCTGTATCTTATGTGTATACTGTATGTTCTCTGTATCTTATGTATATACTGTATGTTCTCTGTATCTTATGTATATACTGTATGTTCTCTTTATCTTATGTGTATACTGTATGTTCTCTGTATCTTATGTGTATACTGTATGTTCTCTGTATCTTATGTATATACTGTATGTTCTCTGTATCTTATGTGTATACTGTATGTGTTCTGTATCTTATGTATATACTGTATGTTCT
Source organism: Gastrophryne carolinensis (assembly GCA_027917425.1). Classification (NCBI taxonomy): domain Eukaryota; kingdom Metazoa; phylum Chordata; class Amphibia; order Anura; family Microhylidae; genus Gastrophryne; species Gastrophryne carolinensis. Next base: position 474,037,621 of record CM051237.1, on the reverse strand, counting down.
CTGTATCTTATGTATATACTGTATGTTCTCTGTATCTTATGTGTATACTGTATGTTCTCTGTATCTTATGTGTATACTGTATGTTCTCTGTATCTTATGTGTATACTGTATGTTCTCTTTATCTTAGGATAGATGTGTGCTTATCCCAGGCATGTTTACATTCAGTGACTGTTGATTTTTCACCTACCTCTGCTGGAAGTTTGTTCCCAGCATCTACTACTCTTTCTGTAAAATAATATTTTCTAACATTGCTCCTGATCTTCCCCCCGACTAGTTTCAGGTTGTGCCCCCTTGTTCTATCATTAAGCTTCTTCTTAAAAACACTTCCCTCCTGAACCTTATTCAATCCTTTCACATATTTAAAGGTCTCCATCATGTCCCCTCTCTCCCTTCTTTCCTCCAGACTGTACAAATTAAGTTCTTTAAGTCTCTCCTGATAAATTTGACCCTAACCTACTGTGAACCCCTATTTTTTCACTTTGCCGTAATATTTAAAGTGGACCTATCACTAGGATTTTCACTATCCCCGTGACAGGTCCGTATCCATCCCGATTTGGGATGCCCCACTGTGTGGAACCCCCCAGAACAGCCACACAATGTACCTTTCTGCCGTTCACATGGTGCATGCGTGGGTTCTCTAATCGCATTCTAATGCACAACAAAGTGCCAACATAAGGAGAGTGGTGCATCCCCTGTTTCCCTGCAGTATGCTGCGCGCTCCTGTCCCTATCCTATCTCAATGGCTGGGCAACCTCAGCTGCATGGATGCTGGGGATGCGGCTGTGGCATATGATCACAGGTCCAATGGCGCAGGGGATTCACACAGGGGGGTATCGCGAATCGGGTACAGGGGGGTATCGCGAATCGGGCCACTTAGGCCCTTATTTATGAAGGAATAGCGACAGGTAGCGACTGGTGAGCGACCGGTAATGACGGGCCCCGCCACGAGAACGCCGGCTCCCCACCACAATCACACATTTATCAAGCCAATCCTGCTTAGTGACTGAGATAGCGCCATATAGCCACTCATTCATCATTATTCCAGCCTCAGCCCACAGCGCCAGCGTCCGACCTTGAACAGCGACAGGTATGACCTCTCGCTACCTGGCGCTCTCCAATGCATTTCAATGGAACAATCTTTAAATATTAATAATTAATTGTTATTAATGTTTTTTTTTATTTTTATGTGAAAAATTCTGTGACCACTTCTGCCATTTTAGATAATTTTTTTAAGGGAAAAAAATTAAAAAAAAAATTGTACAGAATTGATATTACAGGTCTGATATTATTGTATTCATATCACTAAATTATTAAAAATTTTTTTTTTTTTTTTTTTGGTTTCCAAAAATATGGTGGTTTGGGGGTTAAAAAACTACTTTTAACACATCGCCGCCAGCGCTCTGGGGTTTAAACATGCATTTCACAGCGCGAGAATTTTTTGAGCGTGATTTTTTGATGAATATGGTGGGAGCCGGTCGCTCTGACCAGTCGCTATCATGCGCTCCCATACATAGCGGAACCTGTCAAATAGCGACTCGTTACCCCGTATTCAGCATTACTGCACACCGACTCAGTCGCTATCAACAACCGAACAACGGCGACTACTAGCGGGCGCTCTGAAAATGCCGCTACAGTCGCTCAACTGTCGCTACATGTCGCTATTAATGAATCGGCCTCCCCGTTGGCTGGCCCTGGACTGTGTGGTTGCTTTATACAGAATGACACAGAAAGACATTTATTAGCCACTATTACTTTCATTAGAGTTATTTTTAATTAAATTTAAAATAGGACCAATTTTTTTTTCTAATATCGCCAAAATTACATTCTGATTCAACTCAACTGAATCCGCAAAATCGCGGTTGAATGTAATTTAGATCCGAACTATTATACAGCCCTACTTTGGATATATTTATTCCTGTAAAGCACATATTAGGGGGGCTGGCACACTCTCCTTGCCATAGGGCCTGGACCACAATAGCACATTTATGAGAGAGACCGGCAGGCTGATTCATTACTAGCGCCAGGTAACGGCAGATGAGCGTCTGTAGCGAGGCATCGAGAGCGACCGCTAGTAGTCGCTGTGATCAGCCATGGTTCGCTGCTACCGAGCGCCTCAGTCGCTGGCCGGCATTGATGAATTTGATGTGTGAGTTGCTACAACACCAGTACAGCGCTATATGGGAGCAAACGACAGCGACTCAAACCATATTCATCAAAAAAACAGCCTCACACAGCGCCGGTGCTCAAAATTGTGTCGCTGTAGCCCAGAGCGTCAGACGCTGTGTGATCCATTTTTGAACACATATCCACTAGTAACAAAGCGAATACACATGGAATGACATTGTTATAACACTGTGACATTTACACCTTAGTGCCAGACCTGTAATGACAATTTTGCATAAAAATATAAAAATTCAAAAATGTTTTCAAATATGACTTTTTCTAGAGCAGGAGAGGTCACACAATTATTTTTTTTTAAAATAAATAAATAAAAGAAAACCCTGTTTAAAGAGAAGAAAAGTAACGTCCATTGAAATGTATGGGAGAGCGACAGGTAGCGACAGGTAATACAAGGCGCTCTGGAAGCTGGAGCGCCGGCGCTATACACTGAGCCATCTGTGATGATGAATAGGTCGCTACGTGTCGCTGTAAGAGGCGCTCACCAGAATCTCTTTGATAAATGTGGTATTGCGTACAGCGCCCTGCGTTCACCGGACGCTACCTGCCGCTATCCCTTGATGAATAACCCCCTTAGGAACATCGGACCTAAAATAAAAGAGGCCAATCCCCCCCCCTCCATCAGACTCTACTTACTATTTGGATGTCGCCGCTGCCTGCTTTAGGGCCCGATCCTCACCCCACCACCTGCTTAGTCCTGTGGCGCTCAGTGAAGTCTCGCAGGATTTCGGGAGGGTCCATTGCATCCCATTCATGGCCACTGTGCAGGCGCGAGATCGGGAGCCACGCACAGTGCCTGATGGGATGCAAGATAGCGCTGTCCATCAGGAGGTCGCCCGAAAATCCGAGGGACCCAAAAGAAGGCGAGGTGAGTAACTTCCCAAAGGTAAAATCGGAGAGGGGGGCAGCAGGAGTTTGGTGAGCTTTGGGGGAGGTTTCAACCTCCCCTGACATTCCTCTTTAACAAGCACTAGCGCCACCTAGCACCAGGTCCCCGTCTTGTCTGGCATAATGTCATAGCGTCATATAGCGTCCCATGTATCAACAGCGCCGGCAATTATTTGAGCACCGGCGCTGTGTTCCCTACATCGCACCATGCTCTCTGTGTCATTCTCCCATAGAGTTTAATGGGGCTTTCAATTTATGTAATTTTTTGGCCCTTTTCATTAGAGTTTTTTTGTGTGTTTGTGCATGTGCCACGGGATCCCCGGCCTGTTTGGGCTGTTTTTTGTGATCATTTTCTGCACTTTTATTTTGCGCCGCAAACTTGCGTTTTTTCCATGCTACACATGTATCACGACATTCAAACGTCCCCAATGTAATTCCCAGGGGTTGCGCATTGTCATTGTGACTTAGGGCTTTATTCATCAAGGGATAGCGGCAGGTAGCGCCTCATAGCGGCAGGCAGCGTCTGGTGAACGCCGGGCGCTGTACGCAATACCACATTTATAAAGGCAATTCTGGTGAGCACCTTTTACAGCGTCATGTAGCGACCGATTTATCATCACAGATGGCTGACCATATACTGCCGGCACTCTGGCTTCCAGAGCGCCTGGTATTACCTGTCGCTACCTGCCGCTCTCCCATACATTTCAATGGACGTTACTTTTCTTCACTTTAAACAGGGTTTTATTTTTTTTTTTTTTTAAATCATTGTGTGACCTCTCCTGGCCTATTAAATGTCAATTTTGAAAACTTTTTTTAATTTTTTATATTTTTATGTAGAATTGTCATTACAGGTCTGGTATTAAAGTGTTAATGTCACAGTGTTACAACAATGTCATTCCATATGTTTTCGCTTTGTTACTGGTGGATATGTGTTCAAAAACGGACTTTAATCACACAGCGGCTGGCGCTCTGGGCTACAGCGACACAATTTTGAGCGCCGGCGCTGTGTGAGGCTGTTTTTTTATTGAATATGGTTTGAGTCGCTCACACTGACCAGTCGCTACCATTCGCTCCCATATAGCGCTGTACTGGTGTTATAGCGACTCACACATCAAATTCATCAATGCCGGCCATGTTACTAGAGCGACTGAGGCGTTCTATAATAGCGACTTATGGACGATCAGAGTGACCACTGGCAGTCGCTCTTAGCGCCGCTGCACAGACGCTCATCTGCTGTTACCTGGCGCTAGTAATGAATCAGCCTGCCCGACTGTAAACTTGCAGGGGCGGGGCTCTCTTTCGCATTGTCTCCTGTGCTCACAACACCTGCTTTGAACCTCGTGGCATCTAATTTTGTATTGTTCCCTGTACTATATGTTTTACCTTGTCTGTAATCAAACCTTGTAAAGTGCTACAGAAGATGATGGTGCCATATAAATAAACAATAATAATAATAATAATAATAAATAATAATAATTGTGCTGCCATCTTTGTAAATTTATTTTGGGGTATTTCACCAGGCGCTGTATGCCTGAAATTCTGGGTTTTTATAAGCGCCAGTGTGGGTGCTGTGTTTTTTTTTTTTTGGTAAATGCTCCCCTTTTCCTGTGCTCACCCCTGGCGCTACCGGTCGCTGGACCCATACAAAAAAATAAAGCATGTGCAGCGCCAAACGCATAGCCATCAGCGCAGAACCGCAGAGCGCCGGCATCCTGTGGCCTGCATTGCTGCTGAGGCGCAGAGAGCAATTCTCGGGAGATGCTCAAGTGGCACTAGATGGCGCTAATGTTAAACTGGACTCTTAGGCCCTTATTTAAGAAGGGATAGTGTCAGGTAGTGGCTGGTTAGTGAGAGGTAGCGACAGGTAGCGACTGGTGAACGCCGGACACGGCACGCAATTACACATTTATCAAGCAGAATCTGTTTAGCGACTGGGATAGCGCCATGTAGTGTCTGATTCATGATTTTCACAGCCTCAGCGAACAGCGCCGGCGTTCAGCCTTGCACAGCGCCAGGTATGACCTCTCGCTACCTGTCGCTCTCCCATACATTTCAATGGACGAACCTTTTCTTCTCTTTAAACGGGTTTTTTTTTTCCAAAAAATCCCAAATAATTCTGTGACCTCTTCTGACATTGAAAAAGCATTTTTTTTCATAATTGTTTCATTCTTTATATATTTCCTCAGAAATGACATTACAGGTCTGCCATTAAAGTGTTCATGTTACAATGTTGTTACAATGTAATTCATATGTTTTCGCTTTGTTACTAGTGGATAGATGCTGAAAAACAGACTTTAAACACACAGCCTCCTGCGCTCTGGGCTTCAGAGAAGCATTTTTCAGCGCCAGAGATTTGTGAGGCTGTTTTCTTGTTGAATATGGTGTGAGTCGGTCGCTATGAGCAGTCGCTAACATGCGCTCCCATACAGCGCTGTACTGGTCAAATAGCGACTCCTCACAATGTATTCAACATTACTGAACAGCGACTGAGTCGCTATAAAGTAGCGACTCACGGCCAGGGCTGTATTTAGGTTTCGTGGTGCCCTAGGCACTCTTTGGTCATGCGCCCCCCCCCCCCCCCCACATACTATGATGAATTTGCCAATCCCCCCCATGCATACACACATCATGATTAAAGTGGACCAACACCCAGCGTGATCCGCGATTCCCGGGCTGATCCAATCCTTCCCTGCGGGGCATCCAAAATCGGGATGCCCGCTGTGTGAAAACCCCCAAGCCGCCCGCTGCACTTACCTGATTGTCGGTCCAACGGCGCATGTGCGGGCCGCATCTCGCACTTGTCTTTAGCAGACACGCTCCCTGTTAGAGGGAAGCGCGAGATGCAGCCGCCAGCGTGCTCGGAGCTGCTGCGGTAAGACGTCTCATTGGCGTGCAAAACACAGCAGCTCTGAGCTCGCTGATTGGATGAGCGGCTGCGCATGCGATGTAGGAGTGGGGTGAGGTGAGTTGTAACTTGCGATCTGGGGGGTTTCACATAGCGGGTCATCCCCGATCGGGGTCCCCCGGGGGAAAGGACCAAAACCCAGGGTAGTCAAAATCCTGGGTGTTGGTCCACTTTAAAGAGAAACAACACACCAGATTTTCACTTGTTGCTCACTTGTTTCACTTGGTGTTGTTTCTCTCAGTGAGGGCATCTTGAATTGGGATGCCCCACTGTGTGTACCCTCCCAGGTTGCCCAATTCACTCACCTTCCTGCTACCTGTTGCTCCCACAGTCCATACTGGGGTCAGAATCAGCGCACTGACTGATAGGCTGAGCGGCCTGCTCAACCAATCAGCGCGCTCGCTTTCACTTGGCTCCCTTTGGCACCACTGAAGGCTAAGCAGCCAAAGGGAGCAGAGTGCGCATCCAGCCGCATCCCCTGCTCACCTACCAGCAGTTGCATGTGCGGTGGACGTGTGGGTGGTGCACCCATTCAGAAAGGCCAAGCGCGGGTTCAGGTAGAGGTGAGCCGGGATGTGGCCGCTGTGCAGAGATGTGGTGAGGGCTCTAGGAAAGGTGAGTGAAATGGGGCTTCTGGGGGGGGGTTTACACAGTGGGGCATCCCAGTTCAGGATACCCAACAGTGTATAACCCCCCAGAAAGTCCAGTAAACACTTACCTTCCCTGGCTTCAACGGTGCATGCAGGGGCTCTGGTCCAACGAAAGCCGCTCACCGTCACTGCGTAATTCAACAGGTTGTGATCCCCATTAGTTCTAATGAGAGCCACCTGCTGAATTACACAGTTACAGTGGACGGCTCTCATTGGACCAGAGCCTGCGCATGCACCTTTGGACCGGGAAGAGGTGAGTGTCTATGGGTGTCGTGGGGGCTGGCCTCTGATATTCCCCCCCAGGATATTCCAAATCGGGATGACCCTGGGGAAGCAGGGCTGTATTTAGAATTTATGCGGAAGATAAATAGATAGATAGATAGATAGATAGATAGATAGATAGATAGATAGAGGAGGGAAAGATAGACAGAGATAGATGGATGGTTGGATAATAGATGGGCAGAGAGATAGATAGACAGATAGATATATGGGCAGAGATAGATAGATAGATAGATAGATAGATAGATAGATAGATAGATAGATAGATAGATATATGGGCAGAGATAGATAGATATATATTTGGGCAGAGATAGATAGATAGATAGATAGATAGATAGATAGATAGATAGATAGATAGATATTTGGGCAGAGATAGATAGATAGATAGTTGGATAATAGATGGGCAGAGAGATAGACAGATAGATATATGGGCAGAGATAGATAAATAGATAGATATATGGAGATAGATAGATAGAGATAGATGGATGGTTGGATAATAGATGGGCAGAGAGATAGACAGATAGATATATGGGCAGAGATAGATAGATAGATAGATAGATAGATAGATAGATAGATAGATATATGGGCAGGGATAGATAAATAGATAGATATATGGGGATAGATAGATAGATAGATAGATAGATAGATAGATAGATAGATAGATAGATAGATATTTGGGCAGAGATAGATAGATATTTGGGCAGAGATAGATAGATATTTGGGCAGAGATAGATAGATAGATAGATAGATAGATAGATAGATAGATATGAGATAGATAGATAGATAGATAGATATGAGATAGATAGATAGATATGAGATAGATAGATAGATAGATAGATAGATAGATAGATAGATAGATAGATAGATAGATATGAGATAGACAGATATGAGATAGATAGATATGAGATAGATAGATAGATAGATAGATAGATAGATGAGGGAAAGATAGACAGAGATAGATGGATGGTTGGATAATAGATGGGCATAGAGATAGGTAGATAGATAAATGGCCAGAGTGAGGGAGAGAGATAAGACAGACAGTGAAGCTAGATAGATGGAGAGAGAGAAGAGGGTCTGTGAAATCAAACAACCAAAAAATAAGTTCAAAATGACTGTACATGTATTGGAGGCAAATGTTGGGCTGGCAGCCCACTTCCTCCATCAGTGCACTACAATGACATTTAAAACATTGCTGGCATGCCCCCCCCCCCCCCATGAAAACGGGTCTATGTACATTTGATCAGGACTCGGCTTGGCACCTTTGCTGTCTCCTGAGCCTCCCCCAGCTTCTCCCCGCCGCCTCTGTTACCTTGAATGGAGCTCCGCACAAGCTACTTTGATGATGAGCATGCTGGGAGTGACGTGTGTATTCCCAGCTGCCCCTGCAGAGCCACTCTATTGGCAGGCAGCGCAGAGAGGGGCGGGGCGGCAGCCCGGGAGCTTCACACTATTGATGTGTAAATAGATTTTGCTTTACAGTGCTGAGGAAGGGAAGCGCGAGTGGGCGGGAACATTACCCGCGCATTAACATATGAATAGACCCCATTGTACTATGTACATGTGGCAGGAGGCAGCGTTTCACAGGTATTAGCATATGAATCGGCCCCATTGTACTTTGGGGGAGGGGCAGTTTCGGGTGGGGGAGGGGCAGTTTCGGGTGTGGGCGGGCGGGCGGCAGCTATAACAAGTAAAATTACATTTTATTGCTGCAGAGAGGCCGCCCTATGCAACTGGCCGCCCTAGGCACAGGCCTAGAGTTGCCTAATGTTAAATACGGCCCTGCTCACGGCCGAGCACTGCGACTACTAGCGGGCGTTCTGAAAATGTCGCTACAGACGCTCATCTGTCGCTACCTGGCGCTAATGATGAATCAGCCTCTTAATGTTTAGGACACTCAGCATGATAGATGGCAGCATGATCTAATTCATCGATCTCCGCAAGTGATACAATTCTTGTACTATCATAATAAAAGATGTGAAAAGCACTAATTCTTTTCTAAGTGTCTGTAAGAAAAAAAAATAATGGAAGCATGTGAAATCCATAATACTCATCCTATTACTTTAATAGGGGATAGAGATAAATTGCCTAGGGGGGGACAATAGAATGTTAGAAAGCACATACATACATTGCTATGCATGCATCAGAAATGCCTTATATTAGAGATATGAGCCGCCATTTGGAGGTAAAAGCTGCACTGTACTTGGGAGACTATATATGAAAAATATCCAGGGCCGATTTTTGCCCCCAGTCCACCGCTCGGATTCAGGATTTCAGGGAAAGTTCGGCCGGCACAAACCCCAAAAGATTCTACTTAGGCCCTTATTTAAGAAGGGATAGCGTCAGGTAGTGGCTGGTTAATGACAGGTAGCGACAGATAGCGACTGGTGAACGCCGGACACGGCAGCAATTCCACATTTATCAAGCAGAATCTGTTTAGCGACTGGGATAGCGCCATGTAGCGTCTGATTCATCATTTTCACAGCCTCAGTGAACAGCGCCAGCGTTCAGCCTTGCACAGCGCCAGGTATGACCTCTCGCTACCTGTCGCTCTCCAACACATTTCAATGGACAATCCTTTTCTTCTCTTTAAACAGGGTTTTTGTTTTTTTGCCAAAAAAATCACAAATAAATCTGTGACCTCTTCTGACATTGAAAAAGCTGTTTTTTCACATTTTTATGATTTTTTAAATATTTCTTCAGAAATGACATTACAGGTCTGCCATTAAAGTGTTCATGTTACAATGTTGTTACAATGTAATTCCATATGTTTTCGCTTTGTTACTAGTGGATAGATGCTGAAAAACAGACTTTAATCACACCGCCTCCTGCGCTCTGGGCTTCAGAGAAGCATTTTTCAGCGCCAGAGATTTGTGAGGCTGTTTTTTTGCTGAATATGGTGTGAGTCGGTCGCTATGAGCAGTCGCTAACATGCGCTCCCATACAGCGCTGTACTGGTCAAATAGCGACTCCTCACAATGTATTCAACATTACTGAACAGCGACTGAGTCGCTATGAAGCAGCAACCCACGGCTGAGCAAAGCGACTACTAGCGGGCGCTCTGAAAATGCCGCTACAGACGCTCATCTGTCGCTACCTGCTGCTAATGATGAATCAGCCTGTTAGTGACTAATCCAACTTTCCCTAAAATTGATCATATTTGATTGCTAATAATGTGATTGATAATATTTGATTGATAATACTTTCATTTGATAATATTTGATTGATAATAACTGATGTTGCTAAACCTTAGTATTGAATTGAGCAGTAAAAGTGGATGCTAAGTGCTGTAAATGGCAAAGCTCCCTGTTTCCCCCATTTGTCTCTGCGGTACTGTGTGCTCCAGAGTTCAAATTGGATTTTGATAGGAAAAGAAGGAGTTGTCTTGATACTTGTAGAGGATATTTAAGCATAGCGCGGCAGGCTCGGTGCAGCCCAAGGAGTAAGTCGAATGTGGTGTGAGTCAGTCGCTCTGAGCTGGCGCTACCATTCGGTCCCATACAGCGTAGCACTGCGACTCACACATCATATTCAAATCTGCGCTACAGACGCTCATCTGTCGCTACCTGGCGTTCGTAATGAATCAGCCTGCCCATCTATTCTAGGTACAGTAGGGATATTAAAACATCAGCCTGGTTGACAAACCAGCAGACAAAGGGTTAAAGCGGACCAAAACCCACATATTTAACTAGCATCCCCTGAATTGTTCACTCTGTGAGGATTACCTTTTGCCAATTTTCACTGCTGCTTCACTCTAATCCCAGACAATGGCGCCTGTTTTAGCTGTAAAGCTCCGCCTCCTCCATTCATTGCCATTGTTGTGTGTGGCAATGATGTAATTGCCAGACCGATGCAATGACTGATCACCTGACATCTTACAGAGAGGGACATGGGCCAAACCAAATTGACAAGGGTCATAAAAAAAGGGGCAAAACTCCACAAATACCATAAAACAATAATATTTTACACTGTAGCAAAAATAAAAACACACATGCACTGTTAAATCAATTCATCCACTATTCCTGTAATGTTAAAATACTTAGGCCCTTATTTATCAAGGGATAGCGCCAGGTAGTGTCTCACTAGCGCCAGGTAGCGCCAGCTATCGGCGGCTACCGACTCCAGAACGCCAGGCGGCGAACACAATCACGCATTTATAGCTCCACAAAAAAGTAGTTTTTTAACCCCCAAACAACCATATTTTTTGAAAAAAAAAATAAACAAGTTTTTATAAACATTTTGTAATATGAATACATTACTATCAGACCTGTAATATCAATTCTGCACAATTTTTTTTTTTTTTTTTTTTTTTACCTTTAAAAAATTATCTAACATTGCAGAAGTGGTCACCGAATTTTTGATATTTAAAAAAAAAAAAAAAAAAAACCTTAATATCAATTAATTATGAATATTTAAAGATTGCTCCATTGAAATGCATTGGAGAGCGCCAGGTAGCGAGAGGTCATACCTGTCGCTGTTCAAGGTCGCTCGCTGGCGCTGTGGGGTGAGGCTGGAATAATGATGAATGATTCGCTATCTGGCGCTCTGTCAGTCGCTAAGCAGGATCGGCTTGATAAATGTGTGATTGCGGAGGGGAGCCGGCGTTCTCGTGGCGGTGACCGTCATTACCGTTCGCTCACCATTCGCTACTTGGCGCTATCCCTTGTTAAATAAGGCCTATAGTATAATTGAATCATGACATGTATCATAAGCAATAGATAATGTGAGAACGGGCAGGCTGATTCATCACTAACGCCAGGTAGCGACAGATAGCGGCATTTTCAGAGCGCCCGCTAGTAGTCGCAGTGCTCGGCCGTGGGTCGCTACTTTATAGCGACTCAGTCGCTGTTCAGTAATGTTGAATACATTGTGAGGAGTCGCTATTTGACCAGTACAGCGCTGTATGGGAGCGCATGTTAGCGACTGCCCATAGCGACCGACTCACTACATATTCAGCAAAAAAACAGCCTCACAAATCTCTGGCGCTGAAAAATACTTGTTTGAAGCCCAGAGCGCAGGAGGCGGTGTGATTTAAGTCTGTTTTTCAGCATCTATCCACTAGTAACAAAGCGAAAACATATGGAATTACATTGTAGCAACATTGTAACATGAACACTTTAATGGCAGAGCTGTAATGTCATTTCTGAAGAAATATATAAAAAATGAAAAAATTGTGAAAAAACTGCTTTTTCAATGCCAGAAGAGAAGTCTTAAAGGAGCCACAGCACTCAACCCTGTTAGCTTGCAGGCCAGCCTATAATCTGTCTCTAAACTTGGTTAAAAACAGAGGACTCGGTCACACACATCTGCAGAAGTAGCTTAAGCTGCACCACTACGCCAAAGTGCCTCTGTGGGGTGCAGTCCTAACTCTAATCTCTGAGAGCCCATTTGGGACATACAATGCAATAGATAGTGGTGCAGCTTCAGCTACTTCTGCAGATGTGTGTGACCGAGCCCTCTGTTTTTAACCAAGTTTAGAGACAGATTATAGGCTGGCCTGCAAGCTAACAGGGTTGAGTGCTGTGGCTCCTTTAAGACTTTTGTATCCTAATTGCCCTGTTCACGTGCACCTCCCAGGTTAGTTATAAAATGGTCTGAGCGGCTGCTGCCCTCCTTTGTTTCAATGCCAGAAGAGGTCCAGAGATTTTTTTGAAAAAAAAAACAAAAAAAACAAATACCCTGTTGAAAGAGAAGAAAAGGTTCATCCATTGAAATGTATGGGAGAGCGTCAGGTAGCGAGAGGTCATACCTGGCGCTGTGCAAGGCTGAACACCGGCGCTGTTCGCTGAGGCTGTGAAAATGATGAATCAGACGCTACATGGTGCTATCCCAGTTGCTGAACAGATTCTGCTTGATAAATGTGTAATTGCTTCCGTGTCCGGCGTTCACCAGTCGCTACCTGTCGCTACCTCTCATTAACCAGCCACTACCTGACGCTATCCTTTCTTAAATAAGGGCCATAGTGACATTACCAATACAAAGAGAACCCTGATCGCATAACCTGCCTACGTTTCGGGGCTACCCGGCCCCTTTCTCAAGGCTAAGAAGGGACTATAGGCAGGGGCTTTGGCCAAATGCATTTTACAAGTTTGTGGGTTTTGGTCCGCTTTAAGCTATCTTAGCATCGTCTATGCTGAGGTGTGAGGTCCCCTTTAATGTTCTCCTCCATATCCTCCACTGTTCCCAGAATGAAATGATTTGTGTTTTGCAGCGGCGGCCTCGCTGGCTCCGGCTTATATGTCGTCCAACGCTGACATTTGCTGCTGACCTCAGGTGTCACCCAACAGCAAGGCGCAATGTTCATAGCGCCCCAGCCGCTCGCTGCTGGAATAAATCATTATCAGGTTTTATCCCTAATCCAGATATTCCAGACCAAGCGCTCTGATCCTGGAAGTGTGTGTATATTGTACTGTGTGTGCACTATCATGTACAACTCCCAACTTTTTATGGTGGGAAAGAGGGACAGTTGTTAAATTAAGCCACGCCCCCTCATTGAGGGATGGATAGGAGATACATTGTAACAGTTACAACAATAGAAACACTTTAAATAGGCAAATGAATCATTTAATGCTGCAGATCTGGATGTTACACCTCAAAGAGGGACAAATGAGAACAACAAGGGACAGGGGGACATTGACTCAAAAGAGGGACAAGATGTAAATGAAGCTGCACCTCTCATTGAGGGAAGGATGAAGCTACGCCCCTCAATGAGGATTAGATGAGACCACGCCCCCTCGTTGAGGATTAGATGAGGCCACGCCCCTTCGTTGAGGATTGGATGAGGTCACACCCCCTCATTTAGGATTAGATTAGGGCACGCCCCCGCATTGAGGATTGGGTGAGGCCCCGCCCTCTAATTGAGGATTATATGAGGCCACGCCCCCTCATTGATGATTGGGTGAGGCCACATCCCCCTCATTGAGGATTAGATGAGGCCACGCCCCCTCATTGGGGGATGGATAGGAGATATGACATTTTTAACAGTTACAACAATAGAAACACTTTAAATGAATCATTCATTGATGCAGATCTGCATGTTACACTTTAAAGAGGGACAAAGGAGAACAACAAGAGACAGGAGGACATAGACTCAAAAGGGGGACAGCCCCTCCAAATCAGGGACACTTGGGAGTTATGCTGGAAGTATGTGTATTTTGTGTAATGTACTGTGTGTAGACTATAATGTACACCTCCCAACTTTTTATGGTAGGAAAGAGGGACAGTTGTTAAATTAGGCCACGCCCCCACATTGAGGGATGGATAGGAGATAAGTTGTAACAGTTACAACAATAGAAACACTTTAAATAAGCAAATTAATCATTTATTGCTGCAGATCTGCATGATACACCTCAAAGAGGGACAATATGTAAATGAAGCCACGTCCCCTCATTGAGGGATGGATGAAGCCACACCCCTCATTGAGGAATAGATGAGGCCACGCCCCCTCATTATGGATTGGATGAGGCCACGCCCCCTCATTGAGGGATGGATAGAAGATATAACAGTTATAACAGTATAAAAACTTTAAATAGGCAAATGAACCATTTATTGCTGCAGATCTGCATGTTACATCTCAAAGAGGGACAAAGGAGAACAACGAGGGACAGGGGGACATGGACTCAAAAGGGGGGCAGCCCCTCCAAATCAGGGACACTAGGGAGTTACGCTGGAAGTATCTGTATATTGTGTAATGTATGGTGTGTACGGTATAATGCACACCTCCTACCTTTTTACGGTAGGTAAGAGGGACGATTGTTAAGTTAAGCCACGCCCCCTCATTGAGGGATAGTTAGAAGATAGGATGTAACAGTTACAATAGAAACACTTTGAATAGACAAATGAATAATTTATTGTTGCAGATCTGCATGTTACACCTCAAAGAGGGACAAATGAGAACAACGAGGGACAGGGGGACTCCAAAGAGGGACAGTTCCTCCTAATCAGGTCCAGGGCACCCAGCAACACCATGGGACATCCCAGTATGCTTCCCCTGGGAATACCAACCCCTGTGGGTACCTGACTGGTGAGTAGTACATCTATCTTTTCCAGAGACAACAGTATGAGGAGGGGATAATACCTTAGGGTCCAGGCTCTCACCCACCCTAAAAGTTCTCCTTTTGTTCATTTCCATAGGATCCCTCTGCCCTATGAACCAACCCAATGAGGAGCATCCCCGGGGGTGAGCTCTATCTGCTGCCAGCTAATGTTCCACGGACCAACCCTGGACTAACCATTTTCTTACCCTTGTTTTCCAGGAGGAGATGTTCCATGACCTGGACTCATTGAGGACTCCCCGGACCACCCAGGGGGTCTCCTACTGGCACTGTCAAGGCACCTAGCAACACCATGGGACATCCCAGTATATATCCCCAGGGTATACCAACCCCTGCAGGCACCTGACTGGTGAATACTACTAAGGCTAAGAAGGGGTTAAAACTTACCTAAGGATCCAGGCTCCCACCCAAAAACCCTAAAAGTTCAACTTTTGTTCCATTTTCATAGGATCCCTCTGCCCTATGAACCAACCGAATGAGGAGCATCCCCGGGGGTGAGCTCTATCTGCTGCCATCTAATATTCCATGAACCAACCCTGGACTAAACTTTTTCTTACCCTTGTTTTCCAGGAGGAGACGTTCCATGACCTGGACTCATTGAGGACACCCAGTGGGGTCTCCTGCTGGCAAGGTCCAGGGTGGGAGCACCTAGCAACACCATGGGACATCCCAATATGCATCCCCTGGGGATACCAACCCCTGTAGGCACCTGACTGATGAATACTACTAAGGCTAAGAAGGGGTTAAAACTTACCTTAGGATCCAGGCTCCCACCCAAAAACCCTAAAAGATCCACTATTTCCATATGATCTCTCTGCCCTATACCCAACCCAATGAGGAGCATCCCCGGGAGTGAGTTTTAACTGCTGCCATTTAACGTTCTAGTTCTACTACTACCTACCTATCTTCATTCATCATAGTCTATGGAGAATAACTAACCACATTTCCAACTACAATCTCTCTCTAGGACTACTCCTTAGAGAGGGTCCTAACCTTTCTTATTTGTAGTTTCCAACCCCAATTCAGAAAATGAACCTCAATTCAGAAAATGTAGGTGTTTGGCACCTTTAACCCCTTCTTAGCCTACTAAGGCTTACCTTAGGATCCAGGCTCCCATCCAAAAACCCTAAAAGTCCACCATTTTCATAGGATCCCTCTGCCCTAAATACCAACCCAATGAGGAGCTTCCCCGGGGGTGAGCTCTATCTGCTGCCATCTAATGTTCTAGTTCTAACTATCAA
This sequence comes from Gastrophryne carolinensis, assembly GCA_027917425.1. Taxonomy (NCBI): domain Eukaryota; kingdom Metazoa; phylum Chordata; class Amphibia; order Anura; family Microhylidae; genus Gastrophryne; species Gastrophryne carolinensis. The sequence goes on along the minus strand of CM051237.1, from coordinate 474,021,429 downwards.
CTATCTTGGTTCATCATAGTCTATGGCAGGGGTACTCAACCACTTCAATCACCTCAATCATCCTCCAGTCCTTATTGCCTTCCCTATAGCCACCAATCATCCTCCAGTCCTTATTGCCTTCCCTATAGCCACCAATCACCCTCCAGTCCTTATTGCCTTCCCTATAGCCACCAATCGCCCTCCAGTCCTTATTGCCTTCCCTATAGCCACCAATCGCCCTCCAGTCCTTATTGCCTTCCCTATAGCCACCAATCATCCTCCAGTCCTTATTGCCTTTCCTATAGCCACCAATCGCCCTCCAGTCCTTATTGCCTTCCCTATAGCCACCAATCACCCTCCAGTCCTTATTGCCTTCCCTATAGCCACCAATCGCCCTCCAGTCCTTATTGCCTTCCCTATAGCCACCAATCGCCCTCCAGTCCTTATTGCCTTCCCTATAGCCACCAATCGCCCTCCAGTCCTTATTGCCTTCCCTATAGCCACCAATCGCCCTCCAGTCCTTATTGCCTTCCCTATAGCCACCAATCGCCCTCCAGTCCTTATTGCCTTCCCTATAGCCACCAATCGCCCTCCAGTCCTTATTGCCTTCCCTATAGCCACCAATCGCCCTCCAGTCCTTATTGCCTTCCCTATAGCCACCAATCGCCCTCCAGTCCTTATTGCCTTCCCTATAGCCACCAATCGCCCTCCAGTCCTTATTGCCTTCCCTATAGCCACCAATCATCCTCCAGTCCTTATTGCCTTTCCTATAGCCACCAATCGCCCTCCAGTCCTTATTGCCTTCCCTATAGCCACCAATCGCCCTCCAGTCCTTATTGCCTTCCCTATAGCCACCAATCATCCTCCAGTCCTTATTGCCTTCCCTATAGCCACCAATCATCCTCCAGTCCTTATTGCCTTTCCTATAGCCACCAATCGCCCTCCAGTCCTTATTGCCTTCCCTATAGCCACCAATCATCCTCCAGTCCTTATTGCCTTCCCTATAGCCACCAATCATCCTCTAGTCCTTATTGCCTTCCCTATAGCCACCAATCACCCTCTAGTCCTTATTGCCTTCCCTATAGCCACCAATCACCCTCCAGTCCTTATTGCCTTCCCTATAGCCACCAATCACCCTCTAGTCCTTATTGCCTTCCCTATAGCCACCAATCACCCTCCAGTCCTTATTGCCTTCCCTATAGCCACCAATCACCCTCTAGTCCTTATTGCCTTCCCTATAGCCACCAATCACTCTCCAGTCCTTATTGCCTTTCCTATAGCCACCAATCACCCTCCAGTCCTTATTGCCTTTCCTATAGCCACCAATCACCCTCTAGTCCTTATTGCCTTCCCTATAGCCACCAATCACCCTCCAGTCCTTATTGCCTTCCCTATAGCCCCAATCACCCTCCAGTCCTTATTGCCTTCCCTATAGCCCCCAATCACCCTCCAGTCCTTATTGCCTTCCCTATAGCCACCAATCATCCTCTAGTCCTTATTGCCTTCCCTATAGCCCCCAATCACCCTCCAGTCCTTATTGCCTTCCCTATAGCCACCAATCATCCTCCAGTCCTTATTGCCTTCCCTATAGCCACCAATCGCCCTTCAGTCCTTATTGCCTTCCCTATAGCCACCAATCATCCTCCAGTCCTTATTGCCTTCCCTATAGCCACCAATCACCCTCCAGTCCTTATTGCCTTCCCTATAGCCACCAATCACCCTCTAGTCCTTATTGCCTTCCCTATAGCCACCAATCACCCTCCAGTCCTTATTGCCTTCCCTATAGCCACCAATCACCCTCCAGTCCTTATTGCCTTCCCTATAGCCACCAATCGCCCTCCAGTCCATATTGCCTTCCCTATAGCCACCAATCATCCTCCATTCCTTATTGCCTTCCCTATAGCCACCAATCACCCTCCAGTCCTTATTGCCTTCCCTATAGCCACCAATCGCCCTCCAGTCCATATTGCCTTCCCTATAGCCACCAATCACCCTCCAGTCCTTATTGCCTTCCCTATAGCCACCAATCACCCTCCAGTCCTTATTGCCTTCCCTATAGCCACCAATCGCCCTCCAGTCCATATTGCCTTCCCTATAGCCACCAATCGCCCTCCAGTCCTTATTGCCTTCCCTTTTCCTATAGCCACCAATCACCCTACAGTCCTTATTGCCTTCCCTATAGCCACCAATCGCTCCCACCCAAAAAATCAACTATCTTCGCTCATCATAGTCTATGGCAGGGGTACTCAACCACTTCTTGCAAAGGTCCATTTAAAAGCATCTGGTGAGAGGTGAAGGCCAGGGTGGAGGACTGTCATGGGGGGATGGATAGTTAGAAATCAGCATACTGGGGGAGGGGCTATAGATTACCAGGGCAACATTTTAAAAAAGGCAGCTTGCCCCCCCCCACCCCAAAAAATCCTATTGGGCACTGGGAAAAATAGGAGCTCTGGTCCGCGGCACACTGCTTTAAACCCCCCCCCCCCCCCTTGCATTCTGTGGAGTCCATGTACAGGGGTGGACTAGGATTGAATGGGGCAAAGAGACTGAGAAACAAAGCACTACATCGCTGATCAAGGGGTCAGCCCCGAGCACGGCAACACAGAAGCAACTGAGTGCAGGACTGTCAGAGTCCGGAAATCTGTCTCTGAGGTCCACATTCGGACTCTGGTCCACCAGTTGAGAGTAGTTGGTCTAATATTATTATTATTGTTTATTTATATAGCGCCATCATCTTCCGTAGTGCTTTACAAAGTAGTAATTACAGACAGGGTAGAAACATACGGTACATAGACTATTTCAAATGCAGTTTTACAGAGTTGACAATGGATTTTCTGAGTACAAGATACAATAGGGGAGAGAGCCCGGCCCTTGCGAGCTTACAGTCTAAAGGAAGAGGGGTGAAGACGAGGGGGTAGGATCACAAACAGTCAGTGTTGAGCTTTGTGCCCTTTAGAAGATTGGTTAGGCCAGATTATATGCGTGTCTGAATAAGTGAGTTTTAAGGGCGCCTTTGAAGGTTTTGAGGGTTGTGGAATGGTGGATTGGGTGCGGGAGAAGATTGGAGTTGCACGTGAGAAGTCCTGGAGGCGGGCGTGAGAGGAGGTGACCAGGGGGGAGGACAGGAGAAGGTCGGCAGAAGAGCGGAGGCTGCGTCTAGGTTGATACTGTTGGATTAGAGATGAGATGTAGGGAGGGGCCTGGTTGGAGAGAGTTGGAGTTTAACTAACCATATTTCCAACCCCTTTCAACCCATCACAAAAACATTATCAGAAAATGTAGGTGTTGGGCATATAAAGGAAAGACACTGCACTTGAACGGATGTGGTGTATAACCCAACCCCATGGAAGATAACATCTCTGCCGTCCCCTTATTTTGATAATAAAAAAAAAAGGCACAAAAAATGCAAAGCACTTAGGAGCGAAAAACGTTCAAGGAAAAAAAAGCGATAAAATCAGAAAATATGCAAATGGTGAAATAGTAATTCTAAGGTGTTTGGAGAAGACGGCGGAGCAGTCAGGTGAGTGTTACCAATCATCCGGCTTTAGATTGTTTTTCTCCTCTCCCCTCGGGTTTTTATTCCGCTCCCTCCTCTTGTTCCACCTCTGATGAGTCGTGTGGAGAATGTCGAGTGATTAGGAATTAATCCCCGGGAGGCTGCTCTTGGCTTTTTTTATTTTTTTTTTATGTTTGCCTCCATTCAATAAAAATATTTCTCTGAACTTGGTTGGCACTTGCGGTGTTTAATCTCACATCCTCTGAGCTGGGCCTCGTCCAGGTAAATAATTGCCGGGAACGTACAAAAAGGATTGTTCCTCTGCTTATTTCCTCTGATTTCAGGAGGAATCTGCTCACTTTCTAAACAAGGTGGTACTTCAGGGCTTTGTAACTCTTTTAAAATTGATTTAGGGCCTTATTCATGAAGGTATAGCGCCAGGTAGCGTCAGGTAGCGCCAGGTGAACGCCGGACACGGCAGCAATTACACATTTATGAAGCCGAATCTGGTGAGCGACTAGTACAACGCCATGTAGCGTCCAGTTCATCGTTATCCCAGGCTCAGCGTACAGCGCCGGCGTTCAGCCTTGCAGAGCGCCACGTATTACCTGTCGCTACCTGGCGCACTCCCATACATTTCTATGGACGATCCTTAAATCCCTTTCCTGATCCCAATTTATTTATTTTTTTTCTTTTAAAAAATCTCAAATCTTTCTGACATGTTTCCTGGGCAAGAAAATGAAATTTTTTTAATTTTTTAAAACTTTTTGCATTAATAATATTTTTATGCAGAATTGTCCTTATATGTCTGGTATTAAAGTGTTCGTGTTACAATGTTATAACAATGTCATTCAATGTGTTTTCGCTTTGTTACTAGTGGATACATGTTTAAAAACGGACTTTAATCACACAGCCTCTGGCGCTATGGGCTACAACTACATAATTTTGAGCGCCGGCGCTGTTTGAGGCTGTTTTTTTGATGAATGTGGTGTGAGTCAGTCGCACTGAGCTGGCGCTACCATTCCCTCCCATACAGCGTAGTACTGTGAATCACATAACGTATTCATCAATGCCGGCCAGCAACTGAGGTGCTATCAGAAACAACGAACCATGGCCGAGCATAGCGACTACTAGTGTTCGCTCTGAAATCCTCACTACAGACGCTCATCTGTCGCTACCTGGCGTTAGTAATGAATCAGCCTGCCCATTTACTGTAGGTTAGTCTATATAGGGTTTAGTGCAGGGAATGCAGTGTGACTGTAAGGACACTAGGGGGCTTATTCACTACTAGAACCAGGTATCGGCGGATGAGAGTCTGTATAGCGGCTTACACTGTAAGCGGGTAACAGGGGTGCTGTAACAGAGCGCCTCAGTCGCTGTAGTAACCTGGCCCGCATTGATTAATGTGATGTATGTTGGGCGCTCTAACACCAGTACAGCGCTGCAGGGAGCGAGAGGCAGCGCCAGCTCAGTGTGTCTGGCACTCGGCGCTCAACACCATACTTATCAAAAAAGGACAAACACACAGCGTCTGCGCTCTAAAGCTGGGCGCTGTAGCATAAAGCGCAAGACGCTGTGTGATGAAAGTCTGTTTTGATCACATATCCACCAGTAACAAAGCAAAAACACATGGAATGACATTGTTATAACACTGTGACATTAACACTTTAGTGCCAGACCTGTAATGACAATTCTGCATAAAAATATAAAAAGTCCCAAAAGTTTCTAAAAGTGTTTGTTTGCAGCCAGGAGACGTCACACAATGATTGGAGCAAAAAAAAAAACATTTCAAACACGCTGTTTAAACACAATCAAATGAACGAAATGTATGGGAGAGCGACACTGAGCGAAAGGTAATACCTGGCTCTGGAAGCTAGAGCGCCGGCGCTATACACTGAGCCACCTGTAATAATACATGTGACGTTACATGGCGCTGTTAGAGGTGCTATACACTGACCTGCCTGTAATAATACATGTGACACTACATGGCGCTGTTAGAGGCGCTATACACTGAGCCACCTGTAATAATACATGTGACACTACATGGCGCTGTTAGAGGCGCTATACACTGACCTGCCTGTAATAATACATGTGACGCTACATGGCGCTGTTAGAGTCGCTCACCAGATTCACTTTCACAAATGTGGTTTTGCGTACAGCGCCCGACGTTCACCAGACGCTGCCTGCCGCTACCTGGCGCTATCCCTTCTTAAATAACCCCCTAGGTGTCACCCTCACTGCATTGCTGTGGAGCTAGCCGCAGAATAGGGTGTGACTAGTGTTGGGCGAACCCCTAGAGGTTCTGGTTTGGTAAGTGCAGCCAAACTTTAAACGAAAGTGTACTGAATTAAATGGCGGTCCAAAGTTTTGGGGGGGGGGGTGATTCTGACTCTGGTGGCCCCGGGGGGGGGGGGGGGGGGTTGGGAGTGGGCCCCCTCGCTCCTGCCACTTGCTGCGCTTCCTGGCCCTTCCCTATTTTATAGTGAGCCCAAACTATCCTGGGTTTTGGTCCTTTCCCCCGGGGTGTGAAACCTCCCAGATCGCCGAAGTTAATTCACCTCTTCCCGATCAGCGCATCAGAGTCGCTGACGTCACGCCGTCTAAGCCTTTGTCTAAGGCCAGCGTCTCCAAGCGCATGTGTGAGCCGCGGCTGCATCCCTCGCTTCCCTCTAAGAGGGAGCGTGTCTGCGCAGCCTATTCACAAATGCCTGGTGCGGGCATGCGCCCTGCTAGAGGGATAGCGGGGATGGGGCTTGCACATGTGCCGTTGGACTGGGAAACAAGATAAGTGCATGGGGCGATCTGGGGGGTTTCACACAGCGGGGCATCCCGATTTTGGATGCCCGGGGGGGGGAATCGATTGGCCCGGGAATCTTATAGATTCCCAGGTCGATGGGCGTGGGTTTTAGTCCACTTTAAAGAGTCACTCCAGCCTCTTCCTGAAAAAAAAAAAACATAACCCCCAGGTCACCCCATACACCTGCCCCCTCCAAATAGTAATCCTGCTAATGTAATAATTTGCCATTTTTTTCTTTTATTACATTAGCAGGATCGCTATTTGCAGGGGGCAGGTGTATGGGGTGACCTGGGGGTTATGTTTTTTTCAGGAAGGGGATGGAGTGGCCCTTTAACCTCAGACCCTCAAACCTGTCCCCAACACCTAACTGTAACCCAACCCCAAACATACAGTAACTTCTAAACCTATGGCTGATACCATACCTCCCAAGTGTCCCTGATTTGGAGAGACTGTCCCTCTTTTGAGTCCATATTCCCCTGTCCCTCGTTGTTCTCATTTTTCCCCCTTTGAGGTGTAACATGCAGATCTGCAGCAATAAATGATTCATTTGCATCTTCAAAGTGTTTATATTGTTGCATACCTACCAAAATTTCAGGGTTGGAAACAGGGGCATTTGTTAAATTAGACCATGCGGGATGAGGGATGGGTGAAGCCACGCCCCCTCATTGAGGGATGGATGAAGCCACGCCCCCTCATTGATTGATGGATAGGAGGTAGGATGTAACAATTACAACAATAGAAACACTTTGAATAGGCAAATGAATCATTTATTGCTGCAGATCTGCATGTTACACCTCAAAGAGGAACTATATGTAAATTAATCTCTCATTGAGGGGTGGATGAAGTCACGCCCCCTAATTGAGGGATGGATGAAGCCACGCCTCCTCATTGAGGGATGGATAGGAGATAGGATGTAACAGTTACAACAATAAAAACACTTGGAATAGGCAAATGAATCATTTATTGCTGCAGATCTGCATGTTACACCTCAAAGACGAACAAATGAGAACAATGAGGGACAGGGGGACATGGACTCAAAAGAGGGACAGTCTCTCCAAATCAGGGACACTTGGGAGGTATGTTGTCGTAACTGTTACGCCCTATCTCCTATCCATCCCTCAATGTGGGGACGTGGCCTAATTTAACAAATGTCCCACTTTGCCACCCTGAAAAGTTGGAAAGAATGAATACCTAAGCCCTAAAACTAATTTGAATGCTTCATTTACCCCAAAACCTTAAAGTGGACCAAAACCCACCCAGGAGTCTATGAGACTCCAGAACAGGCATACTCACTCCCTCCCACTGTGTCAAACCCCCCAGGTCACCTTTTGTGAATGGCATTTGTGAATGGCCGGCTTGGGCATGTTCCCTGTCAGAGGGTAGCGGGGGATGCAGCTGCCGATGCGCTCGGATCTGCCCTTCTTGGACAAAGGAGCGGGAGCGGGTCTGAGTGCGCTGATTGGACAAGAGGCTGCACATGCGCCGTAGGACCGGGGAAGGGTGAGTGAGATTTGCCGTTTCACACAGCGGGGCATCCCCGATCAGGGTGCAAGGACCAAAACCCAGGATAGTCAAAATCCTAGGTTTGCTCCACTTTAATCCAAAAAATAAATAAATAAATAAATAACCATAACAATGAACCATAACAATGAAAAATGGGAATAGATCTGTACAACAATCATCTATAGTGGTCAAATTAATGGAAACACTCTTAAAAAAACAGATAATTTCCCATCTAAAAATTAATGACCTATTGGACCCAAAACAGCACAGCTTTACTGAGGGCAGATCATGTCAGACCAATCTTATTGATTTCTTTGACAATGTCACTAAAGTGTTAGATGAAGGTGGTGCTGTGGATATCGCCTATCTGGATTTTAGCAAAGCCTTTGACACTGTACCACATAAGGATCATAGATAAGTTATTGAAGGTAGGACTCAATCCCTGGATAGTTCAGTGGATTTCCAGTTGGCTGAGGGATCGGTATCAGAGCGTTGTTGTAAATGGCGTGCAATCTGAACAAAGGCGAGTTACAAGTGGTGTGCCGCAAGGCTCTGTCCTGGGCCCCATTCTTTTTAATATATTTGTAAGTGACATAGGAGAAGGCTTGGTAGGAAAAGTTTGTCTGTTTGCTGATGATACAAAGGTCAGTAATAGGGAGGATATTCCTGGAGGTGTCTGCAACATGGAAAATGATTTAGCTTTACTGGATAGATGGTCAAAACTGTGGAAACTAGAGTTTAATGTCTCTAAATGTAAAATCCTGCACTTGGGTTGAAGGAATCCCTGCTCTGAGCACCGTATGGGCAGCACTGTGTTATCCAGGACCTCGGAGAAGAGAGATTTAGGGATACTGATTACTGATAGCTGCAAGATGAGTGGACAGTGTAGCCAGGCAGTGGGAAAAGCAAGCAGGATGCTCGGCTGCATAGCTCGAGGCATCACCAGTAGGAAGAGGAAGGTTGTGATGCCGCTGTATAGAGCCCTGGTGAGGCCACAGCTAGAATACTGTGTGCAGTTCTGGAGACCTTACCTGCAAAAAGACATTATTCAAATAGAACGTGTCCAAAGGCGGGCAACGAAAATGGTGGAAGGACTTAAACTTAAAACTTATCAGGAGAGACTTAAAGAACTTAATTTGTACAGTCTGGAGGAAAGAAGGGAGAGGGGGGACATGATTGAGACCTTTAAATATGTGAAAGGATTGAATAAGGTTCAGGAGGGAAGTGTTTTTAAGAAGAAACTTAATGATAGAACAAGGGGCCCAACCTGAAGCTAGTCGGGGGGAAGATCAGGAGCAATGTTAGAAAATATTATTTTACAGAAAGAGTAGTAGATGCTTGGAACAAACTTCCAGCAGAGGTAGTTGAAACATCAACAGTCACTGAATTTAAACATGTCTGGGATAAGCACACATCTATCCTAAGATAAAGAGAACATACAGTATACACATAAGGGCTGACTAGATGGACCGTATAGTCTCCTTCTGCCGTCAACCTTCTATGTTTCTATGTTTCTAACAAGGACAAAAGAAAAAGGAAGACTTCTAGGAAAAATGGGCAGAGGTTCATTATCTCAACGGTGAGTGCGGACTAGAGATGAGCGAACTTTTGAAAAATTCGATTCGACTGATTCGCCGAATTTTCCGACAAAAATCGTTTCGACCCGAATAAATTCGCGACGAATCGCTATTAAAAACGGCTATTTCTGAGCCTCCTAGAGCCTCAATAGGGTTGTAAACCATTCTGCCTTGCTGTAACACGCACAGGATGCGTGCTGGGTTAGTTAAATAATACTTTGAATAAATATCACATGCAGATCAGAGGCATCGCTAATAGAATCGCAGAGCGGCACAATTGCAGAGAGTTGAAGTGGCATCACTATGAGGGGCAGAAGGAGCCCAAATATACACTGGAGTTGGCCTCAGGAGCCCAAAAATTGGATGAATCACACCCTGGAGTTGGCAGGAGTTGACAGTAGCAGCAGCAGGAGCCCAAATATACACTGGAGTTGGCTTCAGGAGCCCAAAAATTGGATGAATCACACCCTGGAGTTGGCAGAAGTTGGCAGCAGCAGCAGCAGGAGCCCAAATATACACTGGAGTTGGCTTCAGGAGCCCAAAAATTGGATGAATCACACCCTGGAGTTGGCAGAAGTTGGCAGCAGCAGGAGCCCAAATATACACTGGAGTTGGCCTCAGGAGCCCAAAAATTGGATGAATCACACCCTGGAGTTGGCAGGAGTTGACAGTAGCAGCAGCAGGAGCCCAAATATACACTGGAGTTGGCTTCAGGAGCCCAAAAATTGGATGAATCACACCCTGGAGTTGGCAGGAGTTGACAGTAGCAGCAGCAGGAGCCCAAATATACACTGGAGTTGGCCTCAGGAGCCCAAAAATTGGATGAATCACACCCTGGAGTTGGCAGGAGTTGACAGCAGCAGCAGCAGGAGCCCAAATATACACTGGAGTTGGCTTCAGGAGCCCAAAAATTGGATGAATCACACCCTGGAGTTGGCAGAAGTTGGCAGCAGCAGCAGCAGGAGCCCAAATATACACTGGAGTTGGCCTCAGGAGCCCAAAAATTGGATGAATCACACCCTGGAGTTGGCAGGAGTTGACAGTAGCAGCAGCAGGAGCCCAAATATACACTGGAGTTGGCTTCAGGAGCCCAAAAATTGGATGAATCACACCCTGGAGTTGGCAGAAGTTGGCAGCAGCAGCAGCAGCAGGAGCCCAAATATACACTGGAGTTGGCCTCAGGAGCCCAAAAATTGGATGAATCACACCCTGGAGTTGGCAGGAGTTGACAGTAGCAGCAGCAGGAGCCCAAATATACACTGGAGTTGGCTTCAGGAGCCCAAAAATTGGATGAATCACACCCTGGAGTTGGCAGGAGTTGACAGTAGCAGCAGCAGGAGCCCAAATATACACTGGAGTTGGCCTCAGGAGCCCAAAAATTGGATGAATCACACCCTGGAGTTGGCAGGAGTTGACAGTAGCAGCAGCAGGAGCCCAAATATACACTGGAGTTGGCTTCAGGAGCCCAAAAATTGGATGAATCACACCCTGGAGTTGGCAGAAGTTGGCAGCAGCAGCAGCAGGAGCCCAAATATACACTGGAGTTGGCTTCAGGAGCCCAAAAATTGGATGAATCACACCCTGGAGTTGGCAGAAGTTGGCAGCAGCAGCAGCAGGAGCCCAAATATACACTGGAGTTGGCCTCAGGAGCCCAAAAATTGGATGAATCACACCCTGGAGTTGGCAGGAGTTGACAGTAGCAGCAGCAGGAGCCCAAACATTACTTCAAAGAGACCCTGGGGTTGGCTTCAGGAGCCCAAAAATTGGATGAATCACACCCTGGAGTTGGCAGAAGTTGGCAGCAGCAGCAGCAGGAGCCCAAACATTACTTTAAAGAGACCCTGGGGTTGGCTTCAGGAGCCCAACAATTGGATGAATCACACCCTGGAGTTGGCAGCAGCAGCAGCAGGAGCCCAAATATACACTGGAGTTGGCTTCAGGAGCCCAAAAATTGGATGAATCACACCCTGGAGTTGGCAGAAGTTGGCAGCAGCAGCAGCAGGAGCCCAAATATACACTGGAGTTGGCCTCAGGAGCCCAAAAATTGGATGAATCACACCCTGGAGTTGGCAGGAGTTGACAGTAGCAGCAGCAGGAGCCCAAATATACACTGGAGTTGGCTTCAGTAGCCCAAAAATTGGATGAATCACACCCTGGAGTTGGCAGAAGTTGGCAGCAGCAGCAGCAGGAGCCCAAATATACACTGGAGTTGGCCTCAGGAGCCCAAAAATTGGATGAATCACACCCTGGAGTTGGCAGGAGTTGACAGTAGCAGCAGCAGGAGCCCAAATATACACTGGAGTTGGCTTCAGGAGCCCAAAAATTGGATGAATCACACCCTGGAGTTGGCAGGAGTTGACAGTAGCAGCAGCAGGAGCCCAAATATACACTGGAGTTGGCCTCAGGAGCCCAAAAATTGGATGAATCACACCCTGGAGTTGGCAGGAGTTGACAGCAGCAGCAGCAGGAGCCCAAATATACACTGGAGTTGGCTTCAGGAGCCCAAAAATTGGATGAATCACACCCTGGAGTTGGCAGAAGTTGGCAGCAGCAGCAGCAGGAGCCCAAATATACACTGGAGTTGGCCTCAGGAGCCCAAAAATTGGATGAATCACACCCTGGAGTTGGCAGGAGTTGACAGTAGCAGCAGCAGGAGCCCAAATATACACTGGAGTTGGCTTCAGGAGCCCAAAAATTGGATGAATCACACCCTGGAGTTGGCAGAAGTTGGCAGCAGCAGCAGCAGCAGGAGCCCAAATATACACTGGAGTTGGCCTCAGGAGCCCAAAAATTGGATGAATCACACCCTGGAGTTGGCAGGAGTTGACAGTAGCAGCAGCAGGAGCCCAAATATACACTGGAGTTGGCTTCAGGAGCCCAAAAATTGGATGAATCACACCCTGGAGTTGGCAGAAGTTGGCAGCAGCAGCAGCAGGAGCCCAAATATACACTGGAGTTGGCTTCAGGAGCCCAAAAATTGGATGAATCACACCCTGGAGTTGGCAGGAGTTGACAGTAGCAGCAGCAGGAGCCCAAAAAATGGCCTAAAGACATAAATATGTTTTGCACCATTTGGAAAGTGTAAAACGTGGCACCATGCTGAATCTAGTCGCATGCATCAGGCATTGGTGGGTGGAAATCCTGGCTGATCCATCCCTGATTCATTTTGACAAAGGTGAGTCTCTCCACATTTTTAGTTGACAGACGAGTTCTCCTCGCCGTAACTATGGCCCCCGCCGCACTAAACACCCGCTCAGATGGCACGCTACTTGCCGGGCAGGACAGCTTTTCCAGGGCAAACTCTGCTAGTTGCGGCCACAAATCAAGTTTGGCTGCCCAGAAGTCCAGCGGATCCTCAAGGTGTGTTGGCATGGTCATGTCAAAGTATGACATGACCTGCTGGTTCAGGTCCTGCTCCAGGTCTTCCTGCTGCTCATGAGTAGCCTCACTATGCGGGTGTAGAAAGCTACTCATTAGCGACTGAAGACTGAGGCTGCTGCTGCTGATGGAGCTTCTGCTGCTGCTGCTGCCAACCCCCCCAGCGGCCATGGCAGTGGAAGGTGAGCGCAGAGGTCCCCTCGAGTCAGACCTGCGAGAGTATGGACCATGGCGCAGATAGGCATCGGCCAACTGCCTACGTAGAATGTCTTTGTAGTAGTTGAGTTTGTCCTCCCTCTCGGTGGGTTTAAAAAATGCCCCCATTTTGTGCCGGAAGCGAGGGTCCAATAAGGTGGACAGCCAGAAGTCATCCCGCCGACAGATGGAAACAATTCTGGGGTCACTACGCAAGCACGTGAGCATGCTTCGTGCCATTTGCGCAAGTGACTCGGATGGACTACCTGTCTCCATCTCCACTGCATACTGCCACGGTGTGCCCGGGTCCTCTGTCTCGCCTTCCTCAAAAACCTCTAGCTCCTCTGGCTGCTCCTGCTCCTCCTCTCCTGTCCGCTGACTAGATAAACCAGCCATTTCGCCAAGCCTAAACTGTGTTTCGCTGGGCAACTCCTCCTCCTCCTCTTCCTCCTCCTCCAGTTCAGCTCCAGCGGGGTTCATGTGGCCGTAAGATGTAAACGCCATGTCTCCAGTGCCCTGACCAGCCATGGTTTCCAACATGTGCTGTAGTACATGAAGCAGTGGAATCACGTCGTTCATCCCGTAATCCTGCCGACTGACAAATAAAGTGGCATCCTCAAAGGGCCTGAGCAAACGGCAGGTGTCACGTATGAGCTGCCACTGGTTGACATTGAAGTTACACAGGGGAGTCCCCCTATCTGCTTGGATCATCAGGAAATCCGTGATGGCTTTTCTCTGTTCATATAATCGGTCCAACATGTGAAGGGTGGAATTCCAACGGGTGGAAACATCGCAAATCAGACTATGTTGGGGGATACCATTCTGACGCTGTAGCTCAAGAAGGGTGTGTTTGGCGGTGTAGGAGTGGCTGAAGTGCATGCAAAGTTTCCTTGAAGTTGTTAGGATGTCTTGCAGATGGGGGGAACACTTCAGAAACCGCTTGACAACCAGATTGAAGACGTGAGCCATGCAGGGGGCATGGGTCAGGCTTCCTTGGCGCAGCGCAGACAAAATGTTCTTCCCATTGTCGGTAACCATGATTCCCATTTTAAGTTTTCTCGGAGTAAGCCATGTTTGGATTTCCTGATGAATACATTTAAGCAGTTCCTCCCCTGTGTGACTCCGTTCGCCAAGACAAACCATGTGAAGCACTGCGTGACACCTCCGTGCCCTGCACACATGGTAGACTGGAGGGGCACTGAGACTTGAGCCTACAGTGGAGGGTGAGGAGATGGCGGAGGATGAGGAGGCCGAGTCGCACGGTGTCACAGGCCCAATGGGCAGAGAGCGCGGAGGCCGAAGCGGCGTGACCTGTCCAAGTTGCTGCTGCAAAGGGACCACATTCACCCAGTGGGCCGTAAACGACATGTACTGCCCCTGACCGTAGTTACAGCTCCAGATGTCGGCGCTGCCATGTATTTTGCTACACACCGACAGGCTCAAGGACTGGCCCACCTTCTGTTCAACAAAAGTGTGCAGCGCTGGTACTGCCTTCTTGGCAAAGAAATGACGGCTTGGGACTCTCCACCTCGGCTCGGCACAAGCCATCAGTTCTCTGAAAGGTGCAGATTCCACCACCTGAAAAGGGAGCGACTGCAGCACCAGCAACTTGGACAGGAGCACATTCAGCTTCTGCGCCGTAGGATGAGTGGGCGCATACTGCTGTCTCTTGGACATGGCTTCGCTGATGGATTGCTGGCGGGATGCATGACTTGGAGGAGGAGGAGGAGGAGCAGGAGCGACAGAGGATGGGTATGACGCACAGCTGCCTTCGGCTGAGGTGCTGGAGCCTTGGCTGGCAGAAATTGGGAGCTCACTTGGTGAGGAAGCAGACTGGACCACCCCTTGGGAGCCTCGGTTCTCCCAGGTCGTTTTATGGTGACGCATCATATGTTGACGCAGGGCCGTGGTGCCAACATTTGGACCCTGGCCACGCTTCACCTTTTGCCTACATATCTTGCATGTGGCCATGTTACCCTCCTGCGGATGCCTCAGGAAAAACTGCCACACTGCCGAGTAGCTACTTTTCCCACCCCCTGGCCTCACTGATTCACTGCTGCTGTTGCCAACTCCAGGAACCCCTGCTCCACTACCTCCCGATAAGGTAGACTGCCGCACAGCAGGTGCTCTACCCCGGCCCCGGCCCCGGCCGGCTCCAGCCTTTGGAATTGTGCCCCCATGCTGACTGCTACCACCTTGCTGCCTCAGCTGCTGACTCCGGGGCAACCTGCGCCCCTCTTCTCCTGATGATGACGATGAAGCCCCTTCATCACCCGGCTCCCAAGTGCGATCGGCTTCATCGTCATCATCATCATCATCACCGAGTTGTGGCTGTACGTCACTGATGTTCGTGGATTCGTCAACAGTGTCTGGCGCAGGAGCTCGCAGCACCCACGACACTGTCCACATCACTATTTGTCTGCCTAGCTAAAGAAGCCACCTCCATTTCTTGGCTGGGCAGTAGCTGCTGACTGTCCTCCTGTATCTGATCGTCCTCCTCACTAAAGAGTGGAGCTGAACCCAAAGCATAGGATACGTCGCTGGGGGAGGGAACGGCGTAGGACAGAGGCAATGGGAGGACAGGGACTGCTCTCGGGGCATGCCAACTCAGGGTTGTGTCAGAGGAACCTACCGACCCTAGACTGGGGGTCTCAGATGTAAGTTGTGATGATGTTGTTGATGAGCGCGTCAGCCAATCTACCACGGCAGATGCGTTACTGGTGGAGACCCGACCGCTAGCAGATACTGGCAGATTAGGTCTCTCAGCGTGACTCCTGCTGCTACTGGCCCCCAGTCTGATGCGAGCTCTGCCTGCGGAATCTTGGCCTCTGCCACTCCTCTTTTCACTTCCAGGCACTTGTCTGCCCGACATAGTCTAACTGGCGTGGTAGTAGGTGATATTTAAAAAAACCCCGGGCAGCGGTGGGTCTATATGAAACAGAATATAATGCACACCAAAAGTGAGCAGTAACACTCAGCCTCCAACAGGCCTGCTTAGTGTAAATAAGAGAGCTGCTTAGTGTAAATAAAGAGGGGTATGCTATGTTACAGAATGGGATGCCTCAACAGAAGTGCACCTGGCAGGCAGCAGTAAGCCTATGCCCAGCAAAAGTGTCTTATAATATAAATATAATAAGAGCAAATGCTTATATGGTCTTAAACAGAGGCTGCTGTAGTCACAGAATGGGATGCCCTGGGCAGGAATGGACCTGGCAGGGTCCAGTAGTGCTTTGCCCAGCAAAAGTGTCTTTATCAGGCCTAATTTCAAATATGATAAGAGAAAATGCTTATATGGTCTTAAACAGAGGCTGCTTTAGTCACAGAATGGGATGCCCTGGGCAGGAATGGACCTGGCAGGGTCCAGTAGTGCTTTGCCCAACAAAAGTGTCTTTATCAGGCTAATTTCAAATATGATAAGAGCAAATGCTTATATGGTCTTAAACAGAGGCTGCTTTAGTCACAGAATGGGATGCCCTGGGCAGGAATGGACCTGGCAGGGTCCAGTAGTGCTTTGCCCAGCAAAAGTGTCTTTATCAGGCTAATTTCAAATATGATAAGAGCAAATGCTTATATGGTCTTAAACAGAGGCTGCTTTAGTCACAGAATGGGATGCCCTGGGCAGGAATGGACCTGGCAGGGTCCAGTAGTGCTTTGCCCAGCAAAAGTGTCTTTATCAGGCTAATTTCAAATATGATAAGAGCAAATGCTTATATGGTCTTAAACAGAGGCTGCTTTAGTCACAGAATGGGATGCCCTGGACAGGAATGGACCTGGCAGGGTCCAGTAGTGCTTTGCCCAGCAAAAGTGTCTTTATCAGGCTAATTTCAAATATGATAAGAGCAAATGCTTATATGGTCTTAAACAGAGGCTGCTGTAGTCACAGAATGGGATGCCCTGGGCAGGAATGGACCTGGCAGGGTCCAGTAGTGCTTTGCCCAGCAAAAGTGTCTTTATCAGGCTAATTTCAAATATGATAAGAGCAAATGCTTATATGGTCTTAAACAGAGGCTGCTTTAGTCACAGAATGGGATGCCCTGGGCAGGAATGGACCTGGCAGGGTCCAGTAGTGCTTTGCCCAGCAAAAGTGTCTTTATCAGGCTAATTTCAAATATGATAAGAGCAAATGCTTATATGGTCTTAAACAGAGGCTGCTGTAGTCACAGAATGGGATGCCCTGGGCAGGAATGGACCTGGCAGGGTCCAGTAGTGCTTTGCCCAGCAAAAGTGTCTTTATCAGGCTAATTTCAAATATGATAAGAGCAAATGCTTATATGGTCTTAAACAGAGGCTGCTTTAGTCACAGAATGGGATGCCCTGGGCAGGAATGGACCTGGCAGGGTCCAGTAGTGCTTTGCCCAGCAAAAGTGTCTTTATCAGGCTAATTTCAAATATGATAAGAGCAAATGCTTATATGGTCTTAAACAGAGGCTGCTTTAGTCACAGAATGGGATGCCCTGGGCAGGAATGGACCTGGCAGGGTCCAGTAGTGCTTTGCCCAGCAAAAGTGTCTTTATCAGGCTAATTTCAAATATGATAAGAGCAAATGCTTATATGGTCTTAAACAGAGGCTGCTTTAGTCACAGAATGGGATGCCCTGGGCAGGAATGGACCTGGCAGGGTCCAGTAGTGCTTTGCCCAGCAAAAGTGTCTTTATCAGGCTAATTTCAAATATGATAAGAGCAAATGCTTATATGGTCTTAAACAGAGGCTGCTTTAGTCACAGAATGGGATGCCCTGGGCAGGAATGGACCTGGCAGGGTCCAGTAGTGCTTTGCCCAGCAAAAGTGTCTTTATCAGGCTAATTTCAAATATGATAAGAGCAAATGCTTATATGGTCTTAAACAGAGGCTGCTTTAGTCACAGAATGGGATGCCCTGGGCAGGAATGGACCTGGCAGGGTCCAGTAGTGCTTTGCCCAGCAAAAGTGTCTTTATCAGGCTAATTTCAAATATGATAAGAGCAAATGCTTATATGGTCTTAAACAGAGGCTGCTTTAGTCACAGAATGGGATGCCCTGGGCAGGAATGGACCTGGCAGGGTCCAGTAGTGCTTTGCCCAGCAAAAGTGTCTTTATCAGGCTAATTTCAAATATGATAAGAGCAAATGCTTATATGGTCTTAAACAGAGGCTGCTGTAGTCACAGAATGGGATGCCCTGGGCAGGAATGGACCTGGCAGGGTCCAGTAGTGCTTTGCCCAGCAAAAGTGTCTTTATCAGGCTAATTTCAAATATGATAAGAGCAAATGCTTATATGGTCTTAAACAGAGGCTGCTTTAGTCACAGAATGGGATGCCCTGGGCAGGAATGGACCTGGCAGGGTCCAGTAGTGCTTTGCCCAGCAAAAGTGTCTTTATCAGGCTAATTTCAAATATGATAAGAGCAAATGCTTATATGGTCTTAAACAGAGGCTGCTTTAGTCACAGAATGGGATGCCCTGGGCAGGAATGGACCTGGCAGGGTCCAGTAGTGCTTTGCCCAGCAAAAGTGTCTTTATCAGGCTAATTTCAAATATGATAAGAGCAAATGCTTATATGGTCTTAAACAGAGGCTGCTTTAGTCACAGAATGGGATGCCCTGGGCAGGAATGGACCTGGCAGGGTCCAGTAGTGCTTTGCCCAGCAAAAGTGTCTTTATCAGGCTAATTTCAAATATGATAAGAGCAAATGCTTATATGGTCTTAAACAGAGGCTGCTGTAGTCACAGAATGGGATGCCCTGGGCAGGAATGGACCTGGCAGGGTCCAGTAGTGCTTTGCCCAGCAAAAGTGTCTTTATCAGGCTAATTTCAAATATGATAAGAGCAAATGCTTATATGGTCTTAAACAGAGGCTGCTTTAGTCACAGAATGGGATGCCCTGGGCAGGAATGGACCTGGCAGGGTCCAGTAGTGCTTTGCCCAGCAAAAGTGTCTTTATCAGGCTAATTTCAAATATGATAAGAGCAAATGCTTATATGGTCTTAAACAGAGGCTGCTTTAGTCACAGAATGGGATGCCCTGGGCAGGAATGGACCTGGCAGGGTCCAGTAGTGCTTTGCCCAGCAAAAGTGTCTTTATCAGGCTAATTTCAAATATGATAAGAGCAAATGCTTATATGGTCTTAAACAGAGGCTGCTTTAGTCACAGAATGGGATGCCCTGGGCAGGAATGGACCTGGCAGGGTCCAGTAGTGCTTTGCCCAGCAAAAGTGTCTTTATCAGGCTAATTTCAAATATGATAAGAGCAAATGCTTATATGGTCTTAAACAGAGGCTGCTTTAGTCACAGAATGGGATGCCCTGGGCAGGAATGGACCTGGCAGGTTACAGTAGTGCTTTGCCCAGCAAAAGTGTCTTTATCAGGCTAATTTCAAATATGATAAGATCAAATGCTTATATGGTCTTAAACAGAGGCTGCTTTAGTCACAGAATGGGATGCCCTGGGCAGGAATGGACCTGGCAGGGTCCAATAGTGCTTTGCCCAGCAAAAGTGTCTTTATCAGGCTAATTTCAAATATGATAAGAGCAAATGCTTATATGGTCTTAAACAGAGGCTGCTTTAGTCACAGAATGGGATGCCCTGGGCAGGAATGGACCTGGCAGGGTCCAGTAGTGCTTTGCCCAGCAAAAGTGTCTTTATCAGGCTAATTTCAAATATGATAAGAGCAAATGCTTATATGGTCTTAAACAGAGGCTGCTTTAGTCACAGAATGGGATGCCCTGGGCAGGAATGGACCTGGCAGGGTCCAGTAGTGCTTTGCCCAGCAAAAGTGTCTTTATCAGGCTAATTTCAAATATGATAAGAGCAAATGCTTATATGGTCTTAAACAGAGGCTGCTTTAGTCACAGAATGGGATGCCCTGGGCAGGAATGGACCTGGCAGGGTCCAGTAGTGCTTTGCCCAGCAAAAGTGTCTTTATCAGGCTAATTTCAAATATGATAAGAGCAAATGCTTATATGGTCTTAAACAGAGGCTGCTTTAGTCACAGAATGGGATGCCCTGGGCAGGAATGGACCTGGCAGGGTACAGTAGTGCTTTGCCCAGCAAAAGTGTCTTTATCAGGCTAATTTCAAATATGATAAGAGCAAATGCTTATATGGTCTTAAACAGAGGCTGCTTTAGTCACAGAATGGGATGCCCTGGGCAGGAATGGACCTGGCAGGGTCCAGTAGTGCTTTGCCCAGCAAAAGTGTCTTTATCAGGCTAATTTCAAATATGATAAGAGCAAATGCTTATATGGTCTTAAACAGAGGCTGCTTTAGTCACAGAATGGGATGCCCTGGGCAGGAATGGACCTGGCAGGGTCCAGTAGTGCTTTGCCCAGCAAAAGTGTCTTTATCAGGCTAATTTCAAATATGATAAGAGCAAATGCTTATATGGTCTTAAACAGAGGCTGCTGTAGTCACAGAATGGGATGCCCTGGGCAGGAATGGACCTGGCAGGGTCCAGTAGTGCTTTGCCCAGCAAAAGTGTCTTTATCAGGCTAATTTCAAATATGATAAGAGCAAATGCTTATATGGTCTTAAACAGAGGCTGCTTTAGTCACAGAATGGGATGCCCTGGGCAGGAATGGACCTGGCAGGGTCCAGTAGTGCTTTGCCCAGCAAAAGTGTCTTTATCAGGCTAATTTCAAATATGATAAGAGCAAATGCTTATATGGTCTTAAACAGAGGCTGCTTTAGTCACAGAATGGGATGCCCTGGGCAGGAATGGACCTGGCAGGGTACAGTAGTGCTTTGCCCAGCAAAAGTGTCTTTATCAGGCTAATTTCAAATATGATAAGAGCAAATGCTTATATGGTCTTAAACAGAGGCTGCTTTAGTCACAGAATGGGATGCCCTGGGCAGGAATGGACCTGGCAGGGTACAGTAGTGCTTTGCCCAGCAAAAGTGTCTTTATCAGGCTAATTTCAAATATGATAAGAGCAAATGCTTATATGGTCTTAAACAGAGGCTGCTGTAGTCACAGAATGGGATGCCCTGGGCAGGAATGGACCTGGCAGGGTCCAGTAGTGCTTTGCCCAGCAAAAGTGTCTTTATCAGGCTAATTTCAAATATGATAAGAGCAAATGCTTATATGGTCTTAAACAGAGGCTGCTTTAGTCACAGAATGGGATGCCCTGGGCAGGAATGGACCTGGCAGGGTCCAGTAGTGCTTTGCCCAGCAAAAGTGTCTTTATCAGGCTAATTTCAAATATGATAAGAGCAAATGCTTATATGGTCTTAAACAGAGGCTGCTTTAGTCACAGAATGGGATGCCCTGGGCAGGAATGGACCTGGCAGGGTCCAGTAGTGCTTTGCCCAGCAAAAGTGTCTTTATCAGGCTAATTTCAAATATGATAAGAGCAAATGCTTATATGGTCTTAAACAGAGGCTGCTTTAGTCACAGAATGGGATGCCCTGGGCAGGAATGGACCTGGCAGGGTCCAGTAGTGCTTTGCCCAGCAAAAGTGTCTTTATCAGGCTAATTTCAAATATGATAAGAGCAAATGCTTATATGGTCTTAAACAGAGGCTGCTTTAGTCACAGAATGGGATGCCCTGGGCAGGAATGGACCTGGCAGGGTACAGTAGTGCTTTGCCCAGCAAAAGTGTCTTTATCAGGCTAATTTCAAATATGATAAGAGCAAATGCTTATATGGTCTTAAACAGAGGCTGCTTTAGTCACAGAATGGGATGCCCCAACAGGAATCGACCTGGCAGGGTCCAGTAGTGCTTTGCCCAGCAAAAGTGTCTTTATCAGGCTAATTTCAAATATGATAAGAGCAAATGCTTATATGGTCTTAAACAGAGGCTGCTGTAGTCACAGAATGGGATGCCCTGGGCAGGAATGGACCTGGCAGGGTCCAGTAGTGCTTTGCCCAGCAAAAGTGTCTTTATCAGGCTAATTTCAAATATGATAAGAGCAAATGCTTATATGGTCTTAAACAGAGGCTGCTTTAGTCACAGAATGGGATGCCCTGGGCAGGAATGGACCTGGCAGGGTCCAGTAGTGCTTTGCCCAGCAAAAGTGTCTTTATCAGGCTAATTTCAAATATGATAAGAGCAAATGCTTATATGGTCTTAAACAGAGGCTGCTTTAGTCACAGAATGGGATGCCCTGGGCAGGAATGGACCTGGCAGGGTACAGTAGTGCTTTGCCCAGCAAAAGTGTCTTTATCAGGCTAATTTCAAATATGATAAGAGCAAATGCTTATATGGTCTTAAACAGAGGCTGCTGTAGTCACAGAATGGGATGCCCTGGGCAGGAATGGACCTGGCAGGGTCCAGTAGTGCTTTGCCCAGCAAAAGTGTCTTTATCAGGCTAATTTCAAATATGATAAGAGCAAATGCTTATATGGTCTTAAACAGAGGCTGCTTTAGTCACAGAATGGGATGCCCTGGGCAGGAATGGACCTGGCAGGGTCCAGTAGTGCTTTGCCCAGCAAAAGTGTCTTTATCAGGCTAATTTCAAATATGATAAGAGCAAATGCTTATATGGTCTTAAACAGAGGCTGCTTTAGTCACAGAATGGGATGCCCTGGGCAGGAATGGACCTGGCAGGGTCCAGTAGTGCTTTGCCCAGCAAAAGTGTCTTTATCAGGCTAATTTCAAATATGATAAGAGCAAATGCTTATATGGTCTTAAACAGAGGCTGCTTTAGTCACAGAATGGGATGCCCTGGGCAGGAATGGACCTGGCAGGGTCCAGTAGTGCTTTGCCCAGCAAAAGTGTCTTTATCAGGCTAATTTCAAATATGATAAGAGCAAATGCTTATATGGTCTTAAACAGAGGCTGCTTTAGTCACAGAAT
This sequence comes from Gastrophryne carolinensis, assembly GCA_027917425.1. NCBI lineage: Eukaryota > Metazoa > Chordata > Amphibia > Anura > Microhylidae > Gastrophryne > Gastrophryne carolinensis. Next base: position 473,998,739 of record CM051237.1, on the reverse strand, counting down.
GGGATGCCCTGGGCAGGAATGGACCTGGCAGGGTACAGTAGTGCTTTGCCCAGCAAAAGTGTCTTTATCAGGCTAATTTCAAATATGATAAGATCAAATGCTTATATGGTCTTAAACAGAGGCTGCTTTAGTCACAGAATGGGATGCCCTGGGCAGGAATGGACCTGGCAGGGTCCAATAGTGCTTTGCCCAGCAAAAGTGTCTTTATCAGGCTAATTTCAAATATGATAAGAGCAAATGCTTATATGGTCTTAAACAGAGGCTGCTTTAGTCACAGAATGGGATGCCCTGGGCAGGAATGGACCTGGCAGGGTCCAGTAGTGCTTTGCCCAGCAAAAGTGTCTTTATCAGGCTAATTTCAAATATGATAAGAGCAAATGCTTATATGGTCTTAAACAGAGGCTGCTTTAGTCACAGAATGGGATGCCCTGGGCAGGAATGGACCTGGCAGGGTCCAGTAGTGCTTTGCCCAGCAAAAGTGTCTTTATCAGGCTAATTTCAAATATGATAAGAGAAAATGCTTATATGGTCTTAAACAGAGGCTGCTTTAGTCACAGAATGGGATGCCCTGGGCAGGAATGGACCTGGCAGGGTCCAGTAGTGCTTTGCCCAGCAAAAGTGTCTTTATCAGGCTAATTTCAAATATGATAAGAGCAAATGCTTATATGGTCTTAAACAGAGGCTGCTTTAGTCACAGAATGGGATGCCCTGGGCAGGAATGGACCTGGCAGGGTACAGTAGTGCTTTGCCCAGCAAAAGTGTCTTTATCAGGCTAATTTCAAATATGATAAGAGCAAATGCTTATATGGTCTTAAACAGAGGCTGCTGTAGTCACAGAATGGGATGCCCTGGGCAGGAATGGACCTGGCAGGGTCCAGTAGTGCTTTGCCCAGCAAAAGTGTCTTTATCAGGCTAATTTCAAATATGATAAGAGCAAATTCTTATATGGTCTTAAACAGAGGCTGCTTTAGTCACAGAATGGGATGCCTCACAGCAGACTTAAGATCAGTTCAGTATATATGCACAGTTAGTTACTATAAGCAGCCTGAAAACGCTAACAAAGGCTGGATGAAAAAAAAAAAATCTCCCTGTCAGCCAGCTCCGTTTTTCCTACCTTTCCCTGGCTTTCTGTCTGTCTCCTGTCTGTCTCCTGCCTGTCTCCTGCCTGTCTCCAGCCTGTCCCTGTCTGTCCCTGCCTGTCTAACTGCCTCAGCTACACAGCGTTCTGTCTGTCACGAATGCAATAGAGAAATGAGGAAAAGCAAGATGGCCGCCGTTAAATACCGCTGTGTGACGTCACCGGGCTTGCTGGCTGCTGATAGGCTGCATGTGACTGCCCCAGCTTGCACTGGCGCGGGATAGATGTCCAGACATGTCCCGTCCGCCATCTTAGAATGCCTGTAAATGTAAATGAATGGATGTTAAAGGAAAACTTCGAGTGATCGAATCGCGGGGAAATTCGGATTCGATCCGAATCGAATTTTTCCTGAAATTCGGATCGAATCCGGGTTCGTCCGGATCGATTCGCTCATCCCTAGTGCGGACCGCCGCGGGTCGCACAGGGAAGAGCGCACAACAATGGGGAGCGCCTCTATTCATGGGGAATAAATGGCGACAATTTCCTGTTCCTTGGCACCAGCGTACAATTGTGCGAGGAGCTGATTAGGGATAATTGAGTGGCGTCCCGCTCGTCGGTGTTGGCCGCGGCCTGGCCCTCTCCGGCTACACCTTTATTATCTATGGCACCCGGAGGACAAATCAATATTCTGAATTATATTAATCAGCTATCATATCAATTGTTCAGCCACGCTCCCACCTCTCCAGAGCGATCGTCTCGTGCCCCTGCTGCTGCTGCTGCTATTGAAGGAGGTGATGGCAACTTTTCTCTCCTCCCATGCCAGGATTTTATCTCAGCGCTTTTAGGGTTAATGTAAAGTGGGCCCAAAATCCCCCGTCAGTCTAAAAAGACTTTAGGACCGGAGGCAGTGGCGGACTGGGGCCAAATATCAGCCCTGGATTTTGCCAGCCCCTGGCTGCCCCGGGACATTTCTGCTGAGACCATGATGCCGGGGCTACAGCATTGGGGGCTGGGGTTGCTTGGCTTCTGGGTGTAGTGGGGCTGGGTACGGGGGGCAGGGGTTCCTTGACTTGTGGGTACAGTGGGGCTGGGTACAAAGGGCTGGGGTTCCTTGGCTTGTGGGTGCAGTGGGGCTGGGTACAGGGGGCTGGGGTTCCCTGGCTTGTGGGTGCAGTGGGGCTGGGTACAGGGGGCTGGGGTTCCTTGGATTGTGGGTGCAGTGGGGCTGGAGTTCCTTGGCTTGTGGGTGCAGTGGGGCTGGGTACAGGGGGCTGGGATTCCTTGGCTTGTGGGTGCAGTGGGGCTGGGTACAAAGGGCTGGGGTTCCTTGGCTTGTGGGTGCAGTGGGGCTGGGTACAGGGGGCTGGGGTTCCTTGGCTTGTGGGTGCAGTGGGGCTGGGTACAGGCTGCTGGGGTTTCTTGGCTTGAGGGTGCAGGGGGATGGGGTTCCTTGGCTTGTGGGTGTAGTGGGGCTGGGTACAGGGGGCTGGGATTCCTTGGCTTGTGGGTGCAGTGGGGCTGGGTACAGGGGGCTGGGGTTCCTTGACTTGTGGGTGCAGTGGGGCTGGGTACAGGGGGCTGGGGTTCCTTGGCTTGTGGGTGCAGTGGGGCTGGGTACAGGGGGCTGGGGCTCCTTGGCTTGTGGGTGCAGTGGGGCTGGGTACAGGGGGCTGGGATTCCTTGGCTTGTGGGTGCAGTGGGGCTGGGTACAGGGGGCTGGGGTTCCTTGGCTTGTGGGTGCAGTGGGGCTGGGGTTCCTTGGATTGTGGGTACAGTGGGGCTGGGTACAGGGGGGTGGGGTTCCTTGGCTTGCGGGTGCAGTGGGGCTTGGTACAGTGGTTCCTTGGTTTCTGGGTGCAGTGGGTCTGGGTACAGGGGGCTGGGGTTCCTTGGCTTGTGGGAGCAGTGGGGCTGGGTACAGGGGGCTGGGGTTCCTTGGCTTGTGGGTACCGGGGGCTGGGGTTCCTTGGCTTGTGGGTGCAGTGGGGCTGGGTACAGGGTGCTGGGGTTCCTTGACTTGTGGGTGCAGTGGGGCTGGGTACAGGGGGCTTGGGTTCCTTGGCTTGTGGGTGCAGTGGGGCTGGGGTTCCTTGGCTTGTGGGTGCAGGGGGCTGGGGTTCCTTGGCTTGTGGGTACAGGGGGCTGGGGTTCCTTGGCTTGTGGGTACAGGGGGCTGGGGTTCCTTGGCTTGTGGGTGCAGTGGGGCTGGGTACAGGGGGCTGGGGTTCCTTGGCATGTGGCTGCAGTGGGGCTGGGTACAGGGGGCTGGGGTTCCTTGGCTTGTGGGTGCAGTGGGGCTGGGTACAGGGGGCTGGGGTTCCTTGGCTTGTGGGTGCAGTGGGGCTGGGTACAGGGGGCTGGGGTTCCTTGGCTTGTGGGTGCAGTGGGGCTGGGGTTCCTTGGCTTGTGGGTGCAGGGGGCTGGGGTTCCTTGGCTTGTGGGTACAGGGGGCTGGGGTTCCTTGGCTTGTGGGTACAGGGGGCTGGGGTTCCTTGGCTTGTGGGTGCAGTGGGGCTGGGTACAGGGGGCTGGGGTTCCTTGGCATGTGGCTGCAGTGGGGCTGGGTACAGGGGGCTGGGGTTCCTTGGCTTGTGGGTGCAGTGGGGCTGGGTACAGGGGGCTGGGGTTCCTTGGCTTGTGGGTGCAGTGGGGCTGGGTACAGGGGGCTGGGGTTCCTTGGCTTGTGGGTACAGTGGAGCTGGGTACAGGGGGCTGGGGTTCCTTGACTTGTGGGTGTAGTGGGGCTGAGTACAGGGGGCTGGGGTTCCTTGGCTTGTGGGTGCAGGGGCAGGGGTTCCTTGGCTTGTGGGTGCAGGGGGCTGGGGTTCCTTGGCTTGTGGGTACAGGGGGCCGGGGTTCCTTGGCTTGTGGGTACAGCGGGCTGGGTACAGGGGGCTGGGATTCCTTGGCTTGTGGGTGCAGTGGAGCTGGGTACAGGGGGCTGGGGTTCCTTGGCTTGTGGGTGCAGGGGCTGGGGTTCCTTGGCTTGTGGGTGCAGGGGGCTGGGGTTCCTTGGCTTGTGGGTACAGGGGGCTGGGTACAGGGGGCCGGGGTTCCTTGGCTTGTGGGTGCACTAGGGCTGGGTACAGGGGGCTGGGATTCCTTGGCTTGTGGGTGCAGTGGAGCTGGGTACAGGGGGCTGGGGTTCCTTGGCTTGTTGGTGCAGGGGGCTGGTGCTCTTCGGCGTGTGGGTGCAGGGGGCTGGGGTTCCTTGGCTTGTGGGTACAGTGGGGCTAGATACAGGGGGCTGGGGTTCCTTGACTTGTGGGTGCAGTGGGGCTGGGTACAGGGGGCTGGGATTCCTTGGCTTGTGGGTGCAGTGTAGCTGGGTACAGGGGGCTGGGGTTCCTTGGCTTGTGGGTGCAGGGGGCTGGGGTTCCTTGGCTTGTTGGTGCAGGGGGCTGGGGCTCCTTGGCTTGTGGGTGCAGTGGGGCTGGGTACAGGGGGCTGGGATTCCTTGGCTTGTGGGTGCAGTGTAGCTGGGTACAGGGGGCTGGGGATCCTTGGCTTGTGGGTGCAGGGGGCTGGGGTTCCTTGGCTTGTTGGTGCAGGGGGCTGGGGCTCCTCGGCTTGTGGGTGCAGGGGGCTGGGGTTCCTTGGCTTGTGGGTACAGGGGGCTGGGGCTCCTTGGCTTGTGGGTGCAGGGGGCTGGGGTTCCTTGACTTGTGGGTACAGGGGACTGGGGTTCCTTGACTTGTGGGTGCAGGGGGCTGGGGTTCCTTGGTTTGTGGGTACAGGGGGCTGGGTACGGAGGGCCAGTAATGGAGACGTTGTCATCCTCTAATTAATGTGTCACCATGAAACAATTACTGGCATCCAGACAATGGCGGGGACGTGCGATTCATTTGATCAGGGGCTAAAAAATTCATTGCGCTCGCCTCCGGCCAATCAATAACAATAACCCTCCCCCCCCACAGGTTTTCAAATCTTGCCGGAGTCCAGCCCTTTAATTGGCTTTAATTGCATTCTTCACGCAGGGGCGGGGGTCTGATTTAAAAGGAAAGAGGATTAGGAAAGCGGTCGATTATAAACAGATGAGAACAAAAGAAGGGGGGGATAAAAACGTTCAAGAAGCCAAAGCAAGGGGCCCTCTTTGCTCGGCAGCACCGCCTAAGCAGGGGAGTGTTGTGCTGCTCAAATTCGGGTCAAAGTAAAAGGGTTTCTCTGGGCCCAGTGTAAACTCAATGCAATGTTTCCTGATTCATTGTGCTGCTGATTTCTAGAGCCTTTTCTTTAATCAAACCCACATTTTTTTTTCTACTGCATCACACTGTGGTAAGTTTATTACTTATTATTTTCAACAGTGTACACAGTTTGCTGTATACAGTACGAGTGGGACCCATTATGTCATAGTGATGTCAGGCCCCTGTAGTTAATCTGGGTCTGCATACCTGTTGTTCTGGAGACCAATGGTGGACTGAACTCCGCCCCCTCCTGCATCACACTGTGGTAAGCTTATTACTTATTTGCTGTATACTGTACTAGTGGGACCCAATGATTGTTGGAGATATAATACTTTTGCAACAGCTTACAGCTTGTCTTTGAAAGTGATTAATGACTTTTGTTAGATTTATTGCAGTTTACAGCTATTGCAGGTTATGGCACTAGATGGCGCTGTGACCAATACGCAACTGTAGAGCTACTATGTAAATTTACTGATACGTTATTTCCTGCGCTTCTAGTTGCTCTCTGGTTTTCCTCTTCCTGTCTATGTTATCCACCATGTAAGGTGACTTTCTCTTACTGCTTTCATGCTCCAGTAAAGCCAGTTCCTGTTATACCACTAATGTCTATCTGGATTGTGATACTGCTGCACCCAGCACTCACACTCTGCAACAATGATGTCATAGTGACGTCAGGCTCCTGTAGTTAATCTGGGTCTGCATACCAGTTGTTTTGGAGACTAAATGGTGGACTGAACTCCGCCCCCTCCTGCATCGCGCTGCAGTAGGTTTATTACTTATTATTTACACAATGTGCACAGTTTTCTGTATACTGTACATGTGGGACCCAATGATGTCATAGTGACATCAGGCTCCTGTAGTTAATCTGGGTCTGCATACCAGTTGTTCTGGAGACCAAATGGTAGACTGAACTCCGCCCCCTCCTGCATCACACTGCAGTAGGTTTATTACTTATTATTTATACAATGTACACAGTTTGCTGTATACTGTACAAGTGGGACCCAATGATGTCATAGCGACGTCAGGACCCTGTAGTTAATCTGGGTCTGTATAATATAATGTTGTTTTGGCGACCAAATGGTGGACTGAACTCCGCCTCTCCTGTATTACACTGTGTAACAAGGTTTAATACATAGTATAATGTGTGTGGGTGTGAGGGAGCGCACTCACTATATAAATTATTATTAATAATAATAGTAATAATAATAATAATACAAAATTATACGTATATATACCTATATATAGGTATAATACTGATTATTACATTAACAAAATGTACACAGCTGGCTGTATATTGTATGAGTGGTACCCGATGATGTCATAGTGACGCCAGGAAGGATTTTGGCGCTATCCTACCTAACCTTTGTACCACCACCAACTCTTCTTGGATGTTTCTCCCTAATAAAGGGGTTAAGCTGAACCCCAAGATAACACGTTTGGATTTATTACACGTTTTAAATGATTTTGAAGTGCTGGCTTTCCTATCTATATTGGGACTACAGCGCCACCGCTGGCCATAATAGCTGTGCGGCCGTCACAAAACTTACACTGTGTAATGGACACGCGCTTGGCCAGGGGCATTATCAAAAGTAGATGCTACTATTTTTACTGGCCCCTGGCCTGGTCGGTGCCGGTATTTGTTTTGTTTTCCTGGTAATTGTAATTGGGGGTATATTTTCCCATCCTCACTTACCAGTAAAAAAAAACAAACAAAAAAAAAAACATCCGCACCGTCAGGCCAGTGGCCGATAAAGTAAAAAAAAACATACATAAGTACCCCTCAGGAAATAGTCACAAGCAAAGTGCACATCCCGCTCCAAGGACAAGGTCTCAGCCTTTTAAGGCCTCTATCTTTTATACACCCAAAGTGTTATGTAAGGATGAGACTGCAGAAAAGGAGAGCTGATATTGTCCTTGAACAAAATGTATCAGATGAGGTCAAATCTGCCCAAAGCTCTTTTCTAGAAAAGCAACACAGCTATATAGAGCTTCAGCCTGATTGGTGGGCGGATTATCGGAGATGTCAAGTTGGGTTTGCTGGTTTTACAGATAGTAAGAGATGGAATATGTGAGAACTCTGCTTGCTATACAGTGTAGCCAATCAGCTTCTGCCATGGAGAGCAATATAGCGTCTGTGACAGTCACCAAGCGACATATGACACCTGCTACCTATTAAAGTGGAACAAAACCCAGGGTTTTAACTATCCCGTGTTTTGTACCGTACCCCGGGGGCATCCCGAATTGGCACGCCCCGCTGTGCGAAACTCCCCACACCCCCTGAAAAACTACCCTCTTCCCAGGCCAACGGGGCATGTGAAGGCTCTTGTCCAATCAGAGCTATTTGCCGTGCATATGTAATGCTCGGCAAACGGCTCTGTTTACATGCAGGGTTTTGGCAATGAAGAGGGCAGCAACCCCAGCAGTGCACGCGCTCCCGCTTCCAACCTATTTGAATAGCTGGGGACGGGATTGCTCTCTCAGGCGCAAGATGCGGGGATGCGGCCGTCCAATGTTTGCATCGCCGAGGACGCCAGGAAGCAGGTGAGTTTTGCGGCGCCCTACGGGGTTGTCACACAGCAGGTATCCCGATTTGAGATGCTCCCAGGGAAGGCCATTGGCAGGCCCTGGAATGTTTTGGATTTCCAGGCAGGCCACAGTAGGATTTGTTCCACTTTAAGACAAAAGAACATGTCTGCTGTTGGCTGAAGATCTATGGAAACTCAGCGGCGGATTGAGTCGTAAATTCAAGATGCAGCCGCTTCCTGCAAAATGAAATAATGGGAGAACAGAAGCTCCTTGAAATAAAAGTCTAATTTGTAGTCTATCAACAGCCATCACCTCGGGGCCTGGAGGAAATCATTCTTGGGGTCACTAGAGGAAATCATTCTTGAGGCCACCAGAGGAAATCATTCTTGGGGCCACCAGGGGAAATCATTCTTGGGGCCACCAGAGGAAATCATTCTTGGAGCCACCAGAGGAAATCATTCTTGGGGCCACCAGGGGAAATCATTCTTGGGGTCACCAGAGCAAATCATTCTTTGGAGCCACCAGTGAAAATCATTCTTGGGTCCCACCAGAGGAAATCATTCTTGGGGTCACCAGAGGAAATCATTCTTGGGGTCACCAGATGAAATCATTCTTGGGGTCACCACAGGAAATCATTCTTGGCGTCACCAGAGGAAATCATTCTTGGGACCACCATAGGAAATCATTCTTTGGAGCCACCAGTGAAAATCATTCTTGGGTCCCACCAGAGGAAATCATTCTTGGCGTCACCAGAGGAAATCATTCTTGGGGTCACCAGAGGAAATCATTCTTGGAGCCACCAGAGGAAATCATTCTTGGCGTCACCAGAGGAAATCATTCTTGGGGTCACCAGAGGAAATCATTCTTGGAGCCACCAGAGGAAATCATTCTTGGATCCACCAGAGGAAATCATTCTTGGAGCCACCAGAGGAAATCATTCTTGGGTCCCACCAGAGGAAATCATTCTTGGGGTCACCAGAGGAAATCATTCTTGGAGCCACCAGAGGAAACAATTCTTTGAGCCCAACAGAGGAAGTAATTCTTGGAGCCACCAGAGGAAATCATTCTTGGGGCCCCGGAGTTAAAGGAAATCATTTTTGGGGCCACCAGAGGAAATCATTCTTGGGGCCACCAGAAGAAATCATTCTTTGGGCCCAACAGAGGAAATCATTCTTGGAGCCACCAGAGGAAACAATTCTTTGGGCCCAACAGAGAAAATCATTCTTGGAGCCTTGGAGCACCAGTGCAGAATAGAGGCCGATTGGGCTTTATCGGGTTTTGTCTGTGTAATGCAATATGTACATGTAGAGCAGGAAATCGGCGCCCGTCTCCAGCTAACTGTGCCGTCCGCTTATTATCGGCACAAGCAGGTTTGGGGAGGTTATATTTATGCCAATCACATTCACAGCAGGACTGTTAATGAAAACAGACGGGTCCGGCAGCGGGCGCGCTCACGCTAAACTGTCTACATACAGCCGCTAAATAAGGAAGCAGTATGAGAAACAACAGCGTTACATAACGGCAACTTTTTATACAATGTTTCAGAAGCCAAACTTCTGTAAATGTTTGTAGTGCAACAGCCTAGACTCGCCTTACTCCCAGGCAGGACCAGATTAAAGTGGACCAAAACCCACTTTGATTGGCCCAGGAATCTATAAGATCGATTCTATCCCGCTGTGTAAAACCCCCCAGGTTGCCTGTACACTTACCTTGCTTTCCGGTCCAATGGCGCATGTGCGAACTGCGGCTGCATCCCAACTGTCCCTCTAGCAGGGTGCGTGCCTGCGCCAGGCATTTGTTAATGGAAGGCATGGACACGCTCCCTGTTAGAGGGAAGTGGGGGATGCGGCTCTGAGCGCTCTGGCTTAGATGAAGCCATAGATGACGTTACAGCAGCGGTTCCGAGTGCGCTAATTGGACGAGCAGCCACGCATGCGCCGTAGGATCGATAAAAGGTGAGTTGGTTTCAGTGACTTGGGGGGTTTCACGCAGCAGGGCATCTCTGACCGGGGTGCCCCGGGGAAAGGACCAGTGCCCAGGATAGTCAAAATCCTGGGGTTTGGTCGACTTTAAAGCGGAACCAAATCAGAGAATATGACTTTCCAGGGTTTTGTTCCAGTCCCCGCTGTGTGAAACCCCCTTACCTCTTCATCGTTCCAACGTTGCATGCATGGGCTCTTGTCCAATGAGAGCCATCTGCCATCCATCTTGTCCAATGAGAGCCATCTGATTTAGAGGGACTGTCCCTCTTTTGAGTCCATGTCCCCCTGTCCCTCGTTGTTCTCATTTGTCCCTCTTTGAGGTGTAACATGCAGATCTGCAGCAATAAATGGTTCATTTGCCTATTCAAAGTGATTATTTTGTTTAAATTAGTATAACCTATCCATCCCTCAATGAGCGGGCGTGGCTTCATCTATCTCTCAATGAGGGGGTGTGGCTGCATCCATCTCTCAAAAGGGGTGTGGCCTAATTTAACAAATGTTCCTCTTTCCCACCCTGAAAAGTTGGTATGTATGCCGTAGGCTATGACTATGACTAGAATGAGGAGTGTGCATTGGCGCATGCTGAGCATCCCCGGCGCCATGCGCGCTCTCCTGCCCCGGGCATTCAGATAGGCAGGGGCGGGAAAGTAAGCACACGCCAGTGCTGCACGGGATGCTGCAGCGCGTGCTCCCCATTCACAACAATGAGAGACGTTCGCCCAATGACGTAGTCGCAGCAGACAGCTCTCATTGGATGAGAATCTGCACATGCGTCGTTGGAGAAGGAAAAGGTGAGTGTTTACCGGTCCTTGACACAGAATCGGGATGCCCCGGGGGGGGGGGGGGGCATTTAGATTCCAGGGCCATGCTGGGTGGATTTTGTTCCAATTTGGTGCAATTAAGCACCTGCTCCGGCCCAAGGTAGCTCAGATAATTGTATAATAAATAATATTATTTAAGAAACTCTAATGCCAGGTAGTGCCACGTAGCGTCAGGTGAACGCCAGACGCAGTATTTGAAAACCATATATATTAAAGTCAATCTGGTGAGCGACTCTAATAGCGTCATGTAGTGTCACATGTATCACTAGCGGTGGCTCAGCATATAGCGCCGGCGCTCTGGGTTCAGCAGCGCCATGTAGCTCCTGTCGCTCAGTGTCGCTCTCCCATACATTTCAATGGGGTTTTATTTGGTTGTGTATAAATAGCGTTTTCCTAAAGTAATGTTCTACATTTTTGGTTCAAATCATTGTGTGTCTCTCCTGCCCGGCAACCATTATTGTGTTTTTATTTTTAATGCAGAATTGTATGTGCAGGTCGGCCATTGCAGTGTCACAGTGTTAAAACAATGTCATTCCATATGTTTTCTCTTTGGTGCTGGTGGATATGTGTTGAGAAATCACACAGCATCTGGTGCTCAACGCTACAGCGCCCAGTTTTAGAGAGCCAACGCTGTGTGTGTGTAGTTTTTTCTTAAATATGGGCTTCAGCGCCGAGTGCCGGACGCACTTATCTGGTGCTGCCTATCGTTCGCTGGAGCATTGTTCTATTGTTAGATGTAGCGTTATCTTGGGCGCTATGACCTCGGGACACCACCTAGCGTTCTCTGCAGTTTATGAGGGAGAAGGTTCTACAGCGCCCCCTACAGACATCATATTTATCAATGTTGGACAGGATACTACAGCGTCACTTGTCCGGCCACTAAACTAGGTCATAGCGCCAAACACCCGCATGCAGCGACCACTTGCGGACTCCCTAAGTGCCGCTACATAGACGCTCACATGGCGCTAGTATTAAATTAGCCTCCATGACTCCAGGGCTCAGAGGTTTTTACCTCCTGCTGCCGCTTCTCTCCCTCCTGCAGTGCATTGTAACAAGCCGGATGAATCACGGCCTTACATTGTAAAAGCCAACCAGCTCCCCGCTGTTTATTTCATTGTAACAGCCAGGCTTTGTCTGATGTCACAGTGGTAACAGGAGCAGCTTCATCGTGATACATTGTATAGCCGTCACCAGCCTGCTCACAGCTTTCTGTGATGTGTGAGTGATCTCTCTATCACAGTGCAGCGAAGAAGAGATTAGAAGGAACAATGCTACATTGCTAATTTTTTGTCTCTGGTTGTGGGTTTTGGTCCACTTTAATGGAACATTCCAGAAGAAGGGTTAAATTAGCCTGCTTTCTGCTCTCCCTGTGCTGGCTGTCAGCCTGCTTTTTTTTCTTAATAAATCCAATTGAACTCCATCTCTCCTGCTGCAGAGGGTGACTCACCCATACAGGTTTCAGTGTCTCAGTCCCCTTAAAAGTCAATTCAATTTGGGGACCCAGAAAGGAGTCGGAAGAAGGGAGTTCACAAGGGATTATCAGGGAATGCAAAGTGCTGTTAAATGCAAGATGCCCTTGACAGCCAGCATGGGGCAAGTAGAAAGCAGCTAATTTAACCCTTTGCCTGGAATGTCCCTTTAAAACTCGTCCAGCCACTGTGGAGTTTAAATGATGCTGAGGGAGCCAATGATCCAGCAGCAAGAGGTAGGTGAATAGAAACCCCGATGGTTATACAGATGTGATGCTTTCATTGGGGGTTTGGCCACTGCAGGAAGGTATCCCAGGACGCTGTCCTTGTTACTCTGCAGCATTATTACCCCGACCTTGAAGCCTCTATAAAATGTAACGGCGTGTGAAAGCGATACACTTCTCACTTCCGCTAATTGGAATCACAATAAATAACGAATATGCAATTCCAAAACAAATCAATGAGATTTACACCCCGAGGACCGAACCAGCGCCAGGAACTGCTGAATCACCGACAGTTACTCACCTGTCACTGCTCATATTCAGGTTAAGGTTAGATTGTAAGCTCTTCTCCTTCTGTATCCTCCCTTATACCCTAATAGAGTGTAAGCTCTTCCTCCTTCTGTATCCTCCCTTATACCCGAATAGATTGTAAGCTCTTCTCCTTCTGTATCCTCCCTTATACCCTAATAGAGTGTAAGCTCTTCCTCCTTCTGTATCCTCCCTTATACCCGAATAGATTGTAAGCTCTTCTCCTTCTGTATCCTCCCTTATACCCTAATAGAGTGTAAGCTCTTCCTCCTTCTGTATCCTCCCTTATACCCGAATAGATTGTAAGCTCTTCTCCTTCTGTATCCTCCCTTATATCCTAATAGATTGTAAGCTCTTCTCCTTCTGTATTCTCCCTTATACCCGAATAGATTGTAAGCTTTTCTCCTTCTGTATCCTCCCTTATACCCTAATAGAGTGTAAGCTCTTCCTCCTTCTGGATCCTCCCTTATACCCTAATAGAGTGTAAGCTCTTCTTCCTTCTGTATCCTCCCTTATATCCTAATAGATTGTAAGCTCTTCTCCTTCTGTATTCTCCCTTATACCCGAATAGATTGTAAGCTTTTCTCCTTCTGTATCCTCCCTTATACCCTAATAGAGTGTAAGCTCTTCCTCCTTCTGTATCCTCCCTTATACCCGAAAAGATTGTAAGCTCTTCTCCTTCTGTATCCTCCCTTATATCCAAATAGATTGTAAGCTCTTCTCCTTCTGTATCCTCCCTTATACCTTAATAGAGTGTAAGCTCTTCCTCCTTCTGGATCCTCCCTTATACCCTAATAGAGTGTAAGCTCTTCTTCCTTCTGTATCCTCCCTTATACCTTAATAGAGTGTAAGCTCTTCCTCCTTCTGTATCCTCCCTTATACCCGAATAGATTGTAAGCTCTTCTCCTTCTGTATCCTCCCTTATATCCTAATAGATTGTAAGCTCTTCTCCTTCTGTATCCTCCCTTATACCCGAATAGATTGTAAGCTCTTCTCCTTCTGTATCCTCCCTTATATCCTAATAGATTGTAAGCTCTTCTCCTTCTGTATCCTCCCTTATACCCGAATAGATTGTAAGCTCTTCTCCTTCTGTATCCTCCCTTATATCCAAATAGATTGTAAGCTCTTCTCCTTCTGTATCCTCCCTTATACCTTAATAGAGTGTAAGCTCTTCCTCCTTCTGGATCCTCCCTTATACCCTAATAGAGTGTAAGCTCTTCTTCCTTCTGTATCCTCCCTTATACCTTAATAGAGTGTAAGCTCTTCCTCCTTCTGTATCCTCCCTTATACCCGAATAGATTGTAAGCTCTTCTCCTTCTGTATCCTCCCTTATATCCTAATAGATTGTAAGCTCTTCTCCTTCTGTATCCTCCCTTATACCCGAATAGATTGTAAGCTCTTCTCCTTCTGTATCCTCCCTTATATCCTAATAGATTGTAAGCTCTTCTCCTTCTGTATCCTCCCTTATATCCTAATAGATTGTAAGCACTCCTCCTTCTGTATCCTCCCTTATACCTTAATAGAGTGTAAGCTCTTCCTCCTTCTGTATCCTCCCTTATACCCGAATAGATTGTAAGCTCTTCTCCTTCTGTATCCTCCCTTATATCCTAATAGATTGTAAGCTCTTATCCTTCTGTATCCTCCCTTATACCCAAATAGATTGTAAGCTCTTCTGCTTCTGTATCCTCCCTTATACCCTAATAGAGTGTAAGCTCTTCTCCTCCAGTATCCTCCCTTATACCCTAATAGATTGTAAGCTCTTCTCCTTCTGTATCCTCCCTTATACCCTAATAGAGTATAAGCTCCTCTCCTCCTGTATCCTTCCTTATACCCTAATAGATTTTAACTTTTTTTATTAAGTAAAATCAAGCAATCATATACAATAGATACAATATATACAAAGTTACAATAATAAATAAATAAAATAAATAATAACTAAACAAAAAGAAACAGGCCTAACAATTCGGCATATAATATATAATATCCATTATTCTATATACAATCCTATCTACAACCTAAACACTACACTCTACACAACTCAGCAGGAAGACTAAGAGACCCCGTCACCTGTGCATGCAGCCGTTCTTCAAAAATCTGTCTTTGTTATAAAAAAATCTATGGGTGATAAGAGATAGGAAAGCTCACCCAGAGGGAAGTCATGGGGATCAAGGAGGCCTGATGTTCCTCCACGCCTTCATCCAGGCCCCCCGTTCCCACCTGTCCCTCTCCAGCACCCGGATCTTGCCCACCTCATGCAGGATGTCATGCACCACCACCGGGACAGGGAGGACTTTCTTCCTAATGCAGAGCTGGCACCGTGCATTCCACGTGAAATAGCGGATCACTAGACTAACTAGATATAAAGTGTCCAAACAAAAATCCCCTCTGTTCTTGAATGCCCCATACACCCACTCAGCATAGGAAAGCTGGGAGAAGAAGGGGGCACCGAGGGCCAACCCCACCTGTTTACACACATCTACATTAAAGGGACACCGGAGCAGGAAGTGGTCCATAGTCTCCACCTCATCCTGACACTCCTCAGGGAGACAAATTATCTCTGGCAGGCTGCGACTCTTCCGGATCCCCCTAAGGTAGAGTTTTCCTTGGAAGGAGAGCCAGGCTATATCCCGGTATTTCAAAGGAATTCTTGAGGAGTTAATAAGCCTCAAACCCTCCCTCATGATGGAGCCTGGGCAATCCCTGAGGGACAAGGGCTCATGAAAAGCCAGACCCAGGACCCGACTCACCAGAAGCTTCCTCGGAGTAGATCTCATGTCCTCTGCTGTCAATTGCCATTGCCGAAGTATTTTCAAGCACGGGGCAACATAGGCCGGGAGCTGAGCCTGAGGAACTCGAGGGCTTTTCACCCGGCCACCATTCTCCCAGTCTCACAGGAAGGGCTTAAACCAGGACTGGAAAATACCCACCCAGCCAGGCGGGCTCTCTGCCAACATGCTTCCAAAATTATGTTTCAGAAACAAGAGAGAGAAAAACACTACTGGGTTGACCATCCCTAGGCCACCCTCCCACGTGGATAGGTAAGTGACATTTCTTTTCACCAGGTTCATACGGTTTCCCCATAACATCTGGAAAAACACGCTGTAGACCCTGGTGTAGAGAGATACTGGCAAAACACAGACAAAGCTGACGTATAAAAAGATGGGGATCAGGTAGGTCTTGATAAGGTCAACCCTTTCCCTGAGAGACATTTTCCAGCTCTTCCAGACTGCAACCTTGGCATTGGCAATTTCCAGCCTGCGCTCCCAGTTTTTTTGGCCATAATCACCAGGACCGAAATTAATGCCAAGGATCTTAATTTCCTGCTGGGGCACTGGGAAGGCGTCCGGAAGTTCGAAGCCCTCACCTTCCTTACCCATCCAGAAAACTTCACTCTTCTCATGATTGACCTTGGAGCCCGACGCTTCTGTATACTGTGCTATTTGAGAGGCCACCTCCTCTGCCTCATTTGTCCCAGAGACAATCACAGATACATCATCAGCATAGGCAATGACCTTCAAAGGAGGCTCACCAGGCACACCCAGAGGAACCCCACATAATATGCTGCTCTCAACCCTCCTTATAAAGGGATCGATTGCAAACACATACAGTTGGGGACTCAGAGGGCATCCCTGTCGCACACCAGAGCCAACTTTGAAAGGCCTTCCAACCCAACCATTAACAAGAGGGAAGCTCTCAGCCCCTTCATACAGGGTTTGTAGCCAATTAATGAACCGCACTGGCAGGCCATACTTCCCAAGAAGCAGCCATAGGTACTCATGATTGACCCTATCAAAAAGCCTTTGCCTGATCTAACGCCAACAAGTACTTTCCCCAGCCTGCAGCCCTGCATCGCTCCAAGGCTTCCCGGACAGCTAAAACCGCTGAGAAGGTGCTTCTACCTTGGATGGAGCAGTGCTGATGACGGGAAAGCAGTTGCTCCGCTACTGGCGACAAGCGCCAGAACAAAATCTTTGCCAGTATCTTTCTATCGACATTGAGATGGCTGATGGGGCGCCAGTTCTCAATCATCGAAGAGTCCTTTCCTTTTGACAGAAGGATCACAGCCGAGCACCTCATGGAGGGAGGGAGGGAACCCTCTGCCAGACAGCAATTAAAAACCTCCACCAAATGTGGCGCCAGGATGGTCTTAAAACATTTATAAAATTCAGCTGTCAGACCATCTTACCCAGGCGACTTTTTGATGGCAAGGTGATCAATCGCACTTACCACCTCATCGGCAGTGACCGGCTCTGTCAAGCTAGTGATAGAAAGGTCACCATTTTCCAATCCTGGAGTAGAGTCCAGGAAACTTTCCATCCTTGCCCGGTCAAGAACCTTTCTGCCCAGGAGGTCAGCATAAAAGGACCTAATAATCTCCAGGATCCCAGATTTAGATCTTACCAGGGAACCTGTGCTATCCTTCAGACCAAGGACATGGCCTTCAATCCACTGCCTGATGATTAGTCGCGTTTGACCACAAGGATAGTATGATCTTTACTTTGTCTTTCCAGTGATTGCTTACTACCTCAGCTCCCTTAAACAGCCCTCTGCACTAACAGCACTTTTGTGTATTGAGTTTACATTGGGGGTATCATCCCCTGCTTTACTTGGTGAATATAGCCTTCTTATCTAGCATTTGCACTTTAGATTTGATTGATTGCACAGGTTTATAGTCTTGATAAATTATTTGTAGTGATTACCTTTTTATACTTGTATTTTTTGCACTAAGTTGAGTAATCGAACACTCACTTGAGTAATTAGAAATATATAAAAAATATATAAATAAATATATATATATATATATATATATATATATTTATATATATATATTTTTTTTTTTTGGGGGGGGGGGCTATTTGTGGAGCTATTTTATATTGATTTCTATTTGTACTTTTTGATACCTTGTGGTCTTCTATAATATGGATTGCTAAGTATTTTAGCATCACGGAAATAGTGGATTAATTGATTTTAACAGTCTTTGTGTTGCATGTGTGTTTTTATTTTTGCTATAGTGTAACATTTAATAAAATATTATTTTATGGTATTTGTGGAGTTGTGCCCCTTTCTTATGACCCTTGTCAATTTGGTTTGGCCCACAAACCTCTGAGTCCTTCACACAACAGCTGGAGTTATACTGAGAAGAGATGACATCCAGGTACATGACTCTGTTTACTTCTGAAGGCAATTGATCACATTGGATTTCATTTAGGGGAACTAGAGTACAGCAGAAAAATGTGACCGGGCGCCTCAGTCCCACAGCACCAAAGCAGCTGCTTGGAGGTAGTTCCGATTATGACTTTATAAATGGCCAATTTTCACTGCTTTCCTTGCCTGAGCTGTCAGTGTACGGTGGGCGGCCATGTCTTGGTAGTTTCGCAGTTGGGCCACACTTCTTTCAGTTACAGATGATGGAGCACAGAGCTCCCTGACATGATCAGACCTTATACTCTATACAACTTTAACCCTGAGCTGTCTGCTGTGTTCCTGGGTTTTTATGATTCTGTTTGGTCACTGATGTTCTCTAACAAACCTCGGAGGCCTTCACACAACAGCTGGATTTATACTGAAAAGAGATGACATCCAGAACAGAACTCCATTTACTTCTGAAGGCAATTGGTCACATTGGATTTTATTTAGGGGGATCAGAGTACAGCAGAAGAATGTGACCGTGCCCCTCGGTCCCACAGCACCAAAGCAGCGGCTTGGAGGTAGTTCCGACTATGACTTTATAAATGGCCAATTTTCACTGCTCTCCTTGCCTGAGCTGTCAGTGGATGGTGGGCAGCCATGTCTTGGTAGGTTTGCAGTTGGGCCATACTCCCTTCAGTTACAGATGATGGAGCACAGAGCTCCCTGACATGATCAGACCTTATACATTATAGAACTTTATCCCTGAGCTGTCTACTGTGTTCCTGGATTTTCATGATGCTGTTTGGTCACTAATGTTCTCTAACAAACCTCTGAGGCATTCACACAACAGCTGGTGTTATAGTGAGAAGAGATGTCATCCAGGTACAGGACTCTATTCCTCGGTCCCACAGCACCAAAGCAGCTGCTTGGAGGTAGTTCTGACTATGACTTTATAAATGGCCAATTTTTACTGCTCTCCTTGCCTGAGCTGTCAGTGGATGGTGGGCAGCCATGTCTTGGTAGGTTTGCAGTTGGGCCTTGCTCCCTTCAGTTATAGATGATGGAGCACAAAGCTCCCTGACATGATCAGACCTTATACATTATAGAACTTTATCCCTGAGCTGTCTACTGTGTTCCTGGGTTTTCATGATACTGCTTGGTCACTAATGTTCTCTAACAAACCTCTGAGTCCTTCACAAAACAGCTGGAGTTATACCGAGAAGAAATGTCATCCAGGTACATGACTCTGTTTACTTCTCAAGGCAATTGGTCACATTGGATTTTATTTAGGGGAATCAGAGTACAGCAGAAGGATGCGACTGGGCCCCTCGGTTCCACAGCACCAAAGCAGCTGCTTGGAGGTAGTTAGGACTATGACTTTATAAATTGCCAATTTTCACTGCTCTCCTTGCCTGAGCTGTCAGTAGACGGTGGGCGGCCATCTCTTGGTAGGTTTGCAGTTGGGCCATACTCCCTTCAGTTACAGATGATGGAGCAAAGAGCTCCCTGACATGATCAGACCTTATACAACTTTATCCCTGCGCCGTCTGCTGTGTTCCTGGGTTTCCATGATGCTGTTTGGTCACTGATGTTCTCTAACAAACCCCTGATGCCTTTACACAACAGCTGGAGCTATACTGAGAAGAAAGGACATCCAGATACAGGACTCTATTTACTTCTCAAGGCAAATGGTCACATTGGATTTTATTTAGGGGAACTAGAGTACAGCAGAAGAGTGCGACTGGGCCCCTCAGTCCCACAGCACCAAAGCACCTGCTTGGAGTTAGTTCCGACTAGGACTTTATAAATGGCCTAACCTTCATTACACAGAGGCCCAGTGACGTGGGCGCGGCTTTGTCAGCAGTCTGCGTACATATGCGTGATCTACCGCCTCCCCGGCTCAGCAAGCTTTCTATTAATCGGCGGCTGTACACAGGGTCTCTTCTTAGACTGAATTATTCTGTTCCGTTGACCTTCCATTAACACCGTATTCACCAGACACACTTGACGCTGAATTATTGCGCTAAATTCGCCTCCTGCGTCTCGGTAATTAAACACGGGGCCGGAGTGCGGCGGATGATCGGAGGAGGAGGGGGGCCCCCGGAATCCCACGCCGGATGCCTGTGATTTGATTGCCTTCCAGTAATGTCCTTGATCTTATCTCAGGCAGAATAATGTTTCTGGAGATGTCTATTGATTATGTTGCATATTCGCAAGACGGATATGACGGCGCTGGCTCACCTCTCCCAGACGCTCATTTTTAATTCGAAAAATGTGGAGAGGGAAAAAAAAGAATATGGGGACTGGCATCCCATCCTAATTATGGGGACCTGCGCGGCAGGTTAATGCAGTGCAATTGTATAAATCACTTTAGGGCGACTCCAGAAATTCAATGTGAATGACGATTGGTAAAGATCACTAGCGCCAGGTACCCGCAGATGAGCGTCTGTAGAGAGGCGCATAGAGCGACAGCTAGTAGTCGCTGTGATCGGCTATGGTTTGCTGTTACCGAGCGCCTCAGTCGCTGGCCGTCATTGATGAATTTGATGTGTGAGTCGCTATAACACCAGTACAGCGCTATATGGGAGCGAACGGTAGCGACTGGTCAGTGTGAGCGACTCATAGAAACTGTAGGGATCTTCCCGGGGGATGGTGTGTTTGGACACAGTTCACAGCAGACTTAGATTTTATAAAAGCAGGTCTTGGCGTTTATTCATGGCATAAACAGTCCAGCAAACAAAAATATACAGCAACAACGTGCTTCTTTTTGTACAATCAAAATAAAAGACCTTACTAACAGGTTCTTCTCACCTATCTGACACTTTCAAAACACAGCGTTCGCCTGGACATCGCAGGGTGAGTTTTTAGCTCCAGCAGTGGCTGCGTTCGCAGCTTCCTTCAAACACCCACAGGCTGTTCATTCCTGGCTGAGAGCAATCACCTGCAGGCTCTGCAGAGCTTTTACCTTCCCAGGCTAATTAGGATCAGAGCTCACCTGATTCAAAACCCAAACTGGATCGGGGGGGTGTGGAATGACAGGTCCCTCTACCAAACCTACCTGCCATTCCATATAAATCCAGGCCCGGCAAGATTAAACAACAACTCAGCAGCATATCACTGCTGAGAAACAAATCAATCCAGGACTTACCATCTCACCCAGCGTAGTAACCTAGGTGAAATGTACACCCCCCTCACTTCTCCAGTGACATGTCTACATATCCCCCCCCTCTTTTTCAGACCGGAGGGCTGAGCATTTTGTCCCCACAGACAATGTACCCTCGACAATGCGTCAGCATTTGCCTGTAATTTCCCTGGCCTGTGTTCCACAGTGAAATTAAAGTTTTGTAGGGACAGAAACCATCTTTTTCCACCACTTTCTTCAACATATGTTTCAAGGTTTTATTAAATCTCTCCACCAATCCGTCCGTCTGGGGGTGGTATACAGAGGTACGGATGGGTGAGATTTTAAATAGTTTGCATAACTCCTTCATCACTTTTGACATAAAGGGTGTACCTTGGTCAGTCAGGATTTCTTTGGGGATTCCAGTCCTAGAGAACATATAAAACAACTCACGTGCAATTGTTTTAGATGCAGTGTTTCTTAAGGGCACAGCCTCAGGATAGCGGGTCGCATAATCCATGACCACCAAAATATACTGGTGTCCTCCAGCTGATTTTACAATGGGACCCACTAAATCCATTGCAATACGCTCAAAAGGCACCTCTATAACAGGGAGCGAAACCAAAGGACTGCGAAAATGTGACACTGGGGCACTAAGCTGACATGTGGGGCACGACTCGCAGTACTTTTTAATATCATCATATATCGCCGGCCAATAAAACCTCTGGAGAACCCTCTCCTGCGTTTTGTTAGTCCCCAAGTGTCCCCCAAGAACATGGTTATGTGCCATGTCAAGCACCTGACGCCGGTACGGCTTAGGCACCAGAAGCTGTTCCACAATCTCATCCTTAATCTTAGTGACTCTATAGAAAAGATCATTAGTCACAGAAAAATGTGGAAATCTTTTCTCAGCATCTGGTTCCTGAGGTACCCCATTCATGACAGCAACCTGCTCTCTCGCATTTTTGAGAGTGGGGTCCTGTAACTGTGCAGTCCCAAAATTATCCCTAGACACCTCTAAGTCTGGTATATTTTGCTCAGTGGGAGGAGCCTCCTCCTCTCCAGCCAGGACCTGCAAAGGAAAACAATCATTTTCATCCTGCACACTTTTATCATTTACAGTGGGTAATGCAACAACCTTAGGAGTATCCTCACTCCTTTCGGGGGATTTTCTTTTTCCCCAGAGAGCCCAGAATAATGGAAAATCGCGCCCCAATATTACATTATGCATGAGATTTTTAACCACACCCACTTCATATTGTACGGTGCCTTGTTCAGTCCCGACTTTAGCCAGCACTATAGGGTACACTTTTGTATCCCCATGTATACACACAACACTCATATGCTTTTTACACTCAAAGTCCCCAGCCACCAGGCTGGCATGCACCAAGGTTACGAGGCTTCCTGAGTCCAGCAACGCCTTAACAGGAAAGTCATTAATTGTAATGTTGCAGATTTGCGGTTCAGTCTCTAGTCCAGGAACTGCAACACAAGATGGTTCCGCAAATAGCGACTGACGCCGACTAGCCTCACATTCCATGGGCTCAGTGGTAAGAGGGCAATGGGCAGACACGTGTCCCGTCTCATGGCATCTCCAGCACTGGATAGAGCCTGGTCTCCTTGGCAAGGAGTCCTTTTTAGGGCCACTTAGCCACCCGGGACCATCCCCAGTCTTTTGCCCCTGAGACACCACTTGAGCCCTTTTTCCTCCCTCAGCACCCCTCCACACTCCCCCAATAGATGGAAGTCTCTTACCAGCTGATGGCACATATCTGGCACTCCGGGGAGGTGAAGATGCTGCAGAAACATCACGGAGGTAGTCCTCAGTCGCCTGGAACCTCTCCACAAGGTTGACAAGTTCGTTTGCATTCTTAGGGTCACCTTGTCCCACCCAGCGTTGCAGGTCAGCAGGAAGTGCTCGGAGGTAGCGATCCATCACAACCCTCTCTAGGATCTGTGCAGGAGTAGAAGTATCTGGCTCCAACCATTTTCTCGCCAAATGGATCAGGTCATACATCTGGGACCTCGCTGATTTGTCCAAACTGTAGCTCCAGTTGCGTACCCTCCTGGCACGGACCGCAGTAGTAACGCCTAGCCGGGCAAGTATCTCCGCTTTTAGCCGAGTATAGTCCTTAACCTCTTGCTCACTGAGGTCATAGTAGGCCTTTTGAGGTTCTCCTGTTAAATAGGGCGCAATTACCTCTGCCCACTCAGCGACTGGTAACTTCTCTCGCTCAGCCACACGCTCAAACACAGTTAGGAAGGCCTCAACATCGTCCTCAGCAGTCATCTTTTGCAGCGCTCGCTGCACAGCTCTTCTCACATCAAAAGTCTCTGGAGCGGCTCGCACCACTGTTTGGGGGTTAGCAACCACAGGCGCCTCTTGTTTTGCTATCAGGTGTTCAATAAGTTGTTGTTGGGCAGCCATGGTCTGTTCATGTCGTCTATTGGCCTCTATCTGAGCCTGTTGTTGTTGCAAACTCACTTGCATAAACTGCTTCAGCATCTCCTCCATGTTGCCCGACTGTTCTTGGAGTGTAGTTGCAGCTTTCACCCAGGACATAAGCAGCTGTAGCCAAGTCTGTCCACACCGTTGCCCCTAGCAACCGTTTTGCCCGCTCCGCAGCACCAATTGTAGGGATCTTCCCGGGGGATGGTGTGTTTAGACACAGTTCACAGCAGACTTAGATTTTATAAAAGCAGGTCTTGGCGTTTATTCATGGCATAAACAGTCCAGCAAACAAAAATATACAGCAACAACGTGCTTCTTTTTGTACAATCAAAATAAAAGACCTAGCCCGTCTGGGCGCTTACTAACAGGTTCTTCTCACCTATCTGACACTTTCAAAACACAGCGTTCGCCTGGACATCGCAGGGTGAGTTTTTAGCTCCAGCAGTGGCTGCGTTCGCAGCTTCCTTCAAACACCCACAGGCTGTTCTTTCCTGGCTGAGAGCAATCACCTGCAGGCTCTGCAGAGCTTTTACCTTCCCAGGCTAATTAGGATCAGAGCTCACCTGATTCAAAACCCAAACTGGATCGGGGGGGTGTGGAATGACAGGTCCCTCTACCAAACCTACCTGCCATTCCATATAAATCCAGGCCCGGCAAGATTAAACAACAACTCAGCAGCATATCACTGCTGAGAAACAAATCAATCCTGGACTTACCATCTCACCCAGCGTAGTAACCTAGGTGAAATGTACATCCCCTCGACCACTTCTCCAGTGACATGTCTACAAAACATAGAAACATAGAAGGTTGACGGCAGAAGGAGACCATACGCTCCATCTAGTCTGCCCTTATGTGTATACTGTATGTTCTCTTTATCCTAGGATAGATGGAGGCTTATCCCAGGCATGTTTAAATTCAGTGACTGTTGATTTTTCAACTACCTCTGCTGGAAGTTTGTTCCCAGCATCTACTACTCTTTCTGTAAAATAATATTTTCTAACATTGCTCCTGATCTTCCCCCCATTAGCTTCAGGTTGTGCCCCTTGTTCTATCATTAAGTTTCTTCTTAAAATCACTTCCCCCTGAACCTTATTCAATCCTTTCACATATTTAAAGGTCTCAATCATGCCCCCCCCCCCTGTTCATCAAAAAAACAGCCTCACACAGCGTCGGCGCTCTGGATCTGGGCGCTGTAGCATAGCGCGCCAGACGCTGTGTGATTTAAGTCTGTTTCTGAACACATATCCACCAGCAACAAAGCGAAAACACATGGAATGACATTGTAGTTACATAGTGACATTAACACTTTAATACCAGACCTGTAATGACAATTCCGCATAAAAATATAAAAATATAAAAAAATTTAAAAATAACTCTTTCTAGGCCAGGAGAGGTCACACAATTATTATAAAGAGAAGAAAAGGAACGTCCATTGAAATGTATAGGAGAGCGACAGGTAGGGACAGGTAATACCAGGTGCTCTGGAAGCCAGAGCACCAGCGCTATACACTGAGCTGTCTGTGATAATGAATCGGACACTACATGGCGCTGTTAGAAGCGCTCACTGGAATCGCTTTGATAAATGTGGTATTGCGTACAGCGCCCGGCGTTCACCTGTCGCTACCCGGCGCTGCCAGTCACTACCTGGCGCTATGGCTTGATGAATAACCCCCACAGTGTGTTATAGAACCAGCCCAGAAACAGGCACCTTGTTACAGCAAAGCAGATTGTCTGGTTACCTAAAGCAGCCCTAAACCAGAGGAGTAGTTTCTGGCACCCGGGGCAAAGATTCAAAATGGTACCCCCCACTTATGCTCAGGCCCTCCCTTTGGTGCCCCCCCAACCTCCCGCATCCAGGGCAAGTGCTCCCCCTGCTCCCCCCTAGTTCCGCCCCTGCCTAAACCACGTGAGTCTGGCAATTAGGATACACAAGTGGACCAAAACACAGAATTTTCATTATCCTGGTTTTTGGTCCATTCCCGCCGGGTCACCCCGATCGGGGGCGCCCCGCTATGTGAAACCCCCCAGAGATCGCGCATTAACTCACCTCATCTGGGTCCTATGGTGCATGCGCGGCCGCTCGTCCAATCAGCGCACTCGGAGCTGCTGAGCTATGGACGTCTAACCCAGCGCCTTAGCTAAGCGGCTCTGAGCCCTCTAACATGGAGCGCGCCCGTGCCTGCCATTTGCAAATTTCCTGCACTCGGTGTAGCGACATCTAGCCTGTTGAGTTTAACTCATTGCAACCATCCCTGGTGTAAAAAGGGCCCAATTTGCGTCATCGATAAAGACGAAGGTATAAAAACTGGAGAGGCTTCCAGTGTCAGGCAGAAGCTCAACACATGTCTAAGAGGAGGCCATTCTCTCTCTGCCAGGATTCTCTGACTAATTGCAATGTCGATGTCTCCAGGTTGATATAAAAGACAGATGATGCCATAGGTGAGGCCGCACATTTCCAGTGGTGATATAAATAAAGTATCTCATCTTTGATTATATTATTTTTTAATCTTTGGATTATAGTTGATTCAAAAGTTTACTTCAAATCACCTCTTGTATTCTCTGTATTCGATGTAGTTTGTATCGCTTGTATTCAATTTCTATGTAAACTCTAATTATCTGTTGCACTGTGTATATGCCAAAAAGAATTCCTTGATGTACTTGGCGAACAATAAATAGAATTGAATTGTATATCAGATTAATCATTTAATAAAGTTGTATAAAGTGTTATCTGAATCTGTAAATTTTTATCTGTTGACTAGTTGGCATTGCAGACATCTCAAATGGTGCTTCCCCGAGGGGGCACAGACCAAGACCCAGGATAGGTAAAGCCTCGGGTTTTTGTCCTCTTTAAGACTTTCCAGTGACCCCTGTGCCAAGTTAGCTCAGAACAGTGTTAAATAAATGAGGATTACTACTTCTGTATATGTGTGTGCATGGACAATAGGATTTCTGCAGCGAGGTATGACAATGACAGTAACACTTTACGTACAGCAATTCTCAGCATCTACCAGCTGTGTCCAGTAAATCAAACACAACTAGTAAGCCTCCCGTAGAGCGGCCATCTTTCTTTTCACTACAGGGAGCTCCCTCCAGACCTGCTAAACTTTCCCAAAATAAACTTCCAACATGGAAAACATGAAAAACACAGTTTGTTATTTCAGAGAGCTCAGTGGGAAATATTCAGCTTCTATAACAAGTGTTTAAAATATTCAACAATGGATACAATATTGTCCAGGAGGAACTAGCAGTTCACCCATCTTAGTTATAGGTGGCTGATTGTTGCTGTTCAAAGTTGGGTTAAATTTACATTCAACATGAACTGATTCAGTTCCATGAAGATGTGTTCATGTCCTCACCCTGGCTTTATCTCTTCAAGGGTAACTGTCCTGCTGGCAGAAGATTAAAGCTTATCCATGCAAGTAATATACCCTATTTGCTGGAAGTCAAATATAGGCTGCCTGTTCCATGACCACGTCCCCAATAAAAGATTGGGCGATTGGTTCAAGTATAGGGTTGAAAACAGAAAGCAGATTTGGGGTTCTTAGGTAGGTCACCCCTACTTGACCACATCACAAATATAATTGTTGTATTAAAACATCTCTTGGTTATTAGACATAATTAAAAGATATCTTTGTTATACATAGACTTAGCTTCAAGAAGACTTTTTTAGAACATCTTTATACACGATGAAAATGTACGATGGAATATCCCTTAATCTCTCTTGTGTACTCTCATGTCTTGTTGGGTGACACTTGACTGGGTAAACGTGTTTCGCCTATTTGGCTTTCTCACTACACTGTGTCTAAACAGATTAATTTATATATTAAACACAGTTTTGGACACCATTGCTCACGTCTTCTTGAAGCTAGGAGGCCGATTCATCAATAGCGCCAGGTAGCGACAGATGAGCGACTGTAGCGTGATTTTTTCAGCGCCAGCCAGTATTCGCTGTGCTTGGCCGGCATTAGCTTGATGACAGCGACTCAGTCGGTGTGCGGTAATGTTGAATACGGGCTGGGGGGTCGCTGTTTCACAGGTCCAGCGTTGTATGTGAGCGCCTGACAACGAATGGCCAGAGCGAACGGCT
This sequence comes from Gastrophryne carolinensis, assembly GCA_027917425.1. NCBI lineage: Eukaryota > Metazoa > Chordata > Amphibia > Anura > Microhylidae > Gastrophryne > Gastrophryne carolinensis. Next base: position 473,971,359 of record CM051237.1, on the reverse strand, counting down.
AGCTTCATATTCATCAAAAAATCACGCTCCGAATGTGCTGTCGCTGTTGTTTAAACCCCAGAGCGCTGGCGGCGATCTGTATTAACTAGTTTTTAACCCCTAAACAACCATATTTTTTGAATGTAACATTATACATGTTTTTAGAATCATTTTGTTATATGAATACATTAATCTCAGACCTGTTAGATCAATTCTGCACATATTTTTTTTTTTTTTACTTAAAAATAAATCCTAACATTGCAGAAGGGTTCTCCGATTTTTTGACATTAAAAAAATTAAAAAAAAAATTATTACCAATTAATCATGAATTATTATAGATTGCTCCATTGAAATGCATTGGACATCGCCAGGGAGCGACAGCTCATACCTGGCGCTGTGAGGGAATTTGCAGCGGCGCTGTTCGGTCCAGGCGGCTTCATGATGAATGCCGCGCTAGCCGTCGCTCTCGCCGGCGCTAGCCTCATTTTGCTTGATAAATGCGTCATTGTGACCGCCGCCGGGCGTACTTGAGTCGGTAGTCGCCGTTAGCTGCCGCTACCTGGCGCTCGTCGGACACTACCTGGCGCTATCGCTTGATGAATAAGGGCCAAAGTCTATGTATAACAAAAATAAAATATCTTTTAATTATGTCTAATAAACGAGAGATGCTTTAATACAACAATTATATTTGTGATGTGGGCAAGTAAATGGGGGTGTAAAAATAGGGGTGACCTACCTAAGAACCCCAAATCTGCTTTCTTATCCATGCAAGCAAATACATATGTTTCTACATCCAAGAAGAGCCGCATAGGAATGAAACAGAGGGGAAGAGCTTGGTTCAGCTCCAGTGTTGGACATGGACCATTATGTGAGCTAACTGTCAGGGAATTGAGGCGAATCAGGCAACTGAGGCGACTTTTCTTTCTGAGGCAACTGAAGAAGGCTGGGCTTTCGAAAAGGTTGCTGGTGCTCTTCTTCAATGGCGTCATTGGTTCTGTACTGTGTTTTTCTCTCTCTGTCTGGTTCGAGGGAGCTACAAAAAGGGACAAGTGTAGACTCCAAAGAACAATAAAGACAGCAGAAAGAATAATTGGAGCCCCCTTACCATCCCTACAGGAACTGCACAAATGCAGAATCAAGACTCGGGCAGAAAAGATACTTTGGGATCCCTCCCACCCTGGACACGCCCTATTCCAGTACTTACCATCTGGGCGGGGTCTTGCGGTACCAGCATGCAGGACTTCTAGGTCTTCTAGGTCTAGGAAGGGTTTCTTTCCTTTGGCTATCCGCATACTCAACAATATCCAGGCATCATAGGTCCAGGCTCAATCCGGTATTACTTGCAGCTTGCACTTTGGAAGAGTATCCATGCCTGTATCTCTGTTCATTGTTCCCCTTCCTATGTTACTGTAACTATAATTAACTGTTAACTGTTTTTTTGCACTGTGTATATGCCAAAAAGAATTCCTTGTTCATCTCACGATGTACTTGGCGAACAATAAATTGAATTGAATTGAATTGGAATGCCTATATTGGGATTCCCAGGATGGAAAACAAATAGGAACTGAAATACCGATAAACAAGGAAAAACATGTACAGTGAGGAATCTTGTTTAATGAATGATTATTGTTGACAGTGATAAAACACAAAATACAAAGTCCAGAAATGATGATACAGCAGGGGGTCCCAGAAGTTGAAAGCAGGTTATCCTTTTAGCAGATGGACATCCTCAGGGCTGCTGTGGCCTCCAAACCCTGGAATCCCATTTTGGGAAGGCCATTTGGTGAAATCCCAATAGTGACCCTGAAACTGTGGGTTAGTTTCTGTCCAAATCCTGTTTTTAATTCAAATCCTAAAATATTTGAACAAAAAATTGGGCAAACTGATGTGCATTTGAACCCCTAACCCCCCCCCCCCCCCCCCCCCCCGGGTGCCCACCGCTCCAGGAATGTGTTTGTATTCACTGCTTGTGTTTGTCTAACTGCATGTATAGATTAAATGCAGGATTAAGTGCAATGGCCATATATGTCCAACCCCCCTCAAAACAGGCAAAAAAGTGGACCGAAATTGAAACCCCTTGAAAATCAGACATGAAACTTACCTTGGTGAGGCAGGCATAGTTATGTATAACAACTATCAAACATTGGTGTGCAAGGGTTTTTTTTTATCTCTGTGATTTTTGGTGTAACTATAAAGCTTTTAGCAGATGAGCATCCTCAGGGCCGCTGCACTCTCCAAATCCTGGCATCCCATTTTGGAAAGACCACTTGCTGAAATCCCAGTAGTAACCCTAAAACTCTGGGTTACGTTAAGTCCAAATCCTGTTTTTAATTTAAAATCCAAAAGTAGTTGAAAAAAAAATTGGACGAACTGAAGTGCTTTTAAACGCCCAACTGCCCCCCCCCCTAGGTGCCCACCGCTCTGGGCATGTGTTTGTCTCACTGCTTGTGTTTGTCTAACTGCTTGGATGGTTTAAATGCAGGGAGAATATGTAAATGTGTGTGCAAGCATACAATGGCCATATATGTATAAGAACTATCAAACATTGGTGGTCAAGGGTTTTTTTTTATCTCTATGTGATTTTTGGTGTTACTATAAAGCTTTTAGCAGATGGGCATCCTCATGGCTGCTGCACTCTCCAAACCCTGGCATCCAGGGGCGGACTGGGGCTAAAAAACTTTTTGGGGCCCTGCTACACTGTTCCTGGCCCAGTATTGTATCTTAATGTCACTATATATACACCCCCATTTTGTTCCATAAGACGCACCCAGGGTTTATAGGACAACAATAAGAAAGAAAAGATTCTGACCCAAATGGCCTTGTTACAGCAAAGAAGATTGTCTGGTTACCTAAAGCAGCCCTAAACCAGAAGAGAAGCTAGGCTTTCTGGCACCCGGGGCAATGATTCAAAATAGTACCCCCCCCACTTATGCTCAGGCCCTCTCTTTGGTGCCCCCCTGACCTGCTGCATCCGGGGCAAGTGCCCCCCCCCTAGTTCCGCCCCTGCCTAAACCACGTGAGCCTGGCAATTAGGATACACAAGTGGACCAAAACCCAGAATTTTCATTATCCTGGTTTTTGGTCCATTCCCGCTGGGTCACCCTGATCGGGGGCGCCCCGCTATGTGAGATCGTGCATTAACTCACCTCATCCCGGCCCTACGGTGCACGTGAGGCCACTCATCCAATGAGCGCACTCGGAGCTGCTGAGCTATGGACGTCTAACCCAGTGCCTTAGCTAAGCGGCTCTGAGCCCTCTAACAGGGAGCGCACACGCGCCGGCCATTCACAAATTTCCCGCACTCGTTGTAGCGACATCTAGCCTATTGAGTTTAACTCATTGCGACCATCCCTGGTGTAAAAAGGGCCCAATTTGCGTCATCGATAAAGACAAAGGTATAAAAACTGGAGAGGGTTCCAGTGTCAGGCAGAAGCTCAACACATGTCTAAGAGGAGGCCATTCTCTCTCTGCCAGGATTCTCTGACTAATTACAATGTCGATGTCTCCAGGTTGAGATAAAATACAGATGATGCCATAGGTGATGCCGCACATTTCCAGTGGTGATATAAATAAAGTATCTCATCTTTGATTATATTATTTTTTAATCTTTGATTACAGTTGATTCAAAAGTTTACTTCAAATCACCTCATATGGCCGGCATCCGATGAAAACAATGGATGCCGCCCATTGATGCCCATCGACCAGCACGCAACAGCCAAGTGTTGGTAAGCATGTATGTGTGTGTGTTTGTGTGAGAGCGGCGGCGGTGGCGGCAGGAACAGCAGGGCCGGGTAGGCCGCACTGGCCACCCCCACCCTCCAGCATCTGTTGTTCATGGGGTCGCAGCCTTCCCTGGCACCGGCCTACCGGGATTTTGCCTGGTATGCCATATGGCCAGCCCGCCCCTGCTGGCATCCTCTTTTGGGAAGTCCATTTGCTGAAACCCCAATAGTAACCCTGAAACTGTGGGTTACTTTATGTCCAATTTCTGTTTTTAATTCAAAATCCAAAAATATTTGAACAAAAAAATTGTGCAAACTACATCAGAACCAAAAGGAGGCATTTTCCCAGCAACACCAAACTTTTGCATTTTAATACTCTCGCTTCTCGGCCTGTTGCGATGAATTATCTCCGGCAATATTCCGCGCAATGAACGCTGCGAGACAGCTATGCGCGCTTGACATTTAAAAACTCGAGACGCCCTTGACGCCAGTTTTTGGAAGAGGACTGCTAATGACGGCGCACACTCTTTGCTTTTATTCGACGATAAAAAAAATTCTTTCCCCCATTATGAGAAAAAGGCATAAATCTCCTTTCTCTGCACCTTCTAGGAAACTGTTGGATGGCAAAAGTGTCCGACATGGAAGATGAAATAAGCAGGAACGCGTCTGTACAGGAATACAATGCGGAGAAGTCAAGGGGAAAAATGAAAACTTTTAAACGTGAGCAGGAGTGTAACCAGTAGTCAAAGTCGAAGAAGCGGGGCTATATTTACCATTAGGCAAACCTAGGCCTGTGCCTAGGGTGGCCACCTGCAAAGGGGGCGCTGATTTTACTGCTATAGTTAAAAAAAAAGTTGTTGGCAGGTTAATGCCTCCTTACAAATGCTCCCCCATAGTGTATGTGAGTATAGAGGGGGGAGAGGGCGCAACGAGTTAAAGGTAGTGTCTGCAGCCTCATCCTCTCCCCTTTATTGCTGTGGCCATATGACTCCTGTGTGTCAGTAATCTATAAAACAAGTACATTTCACCCTTCGAAACCTCTCCTCCCTACTCATTTATTTTTTTATATTGGAAGACCAGGACGTCCAGGCAGGCATCAGCACTGGGCATCCTAATGCAGTTGCCGGGGCCGCTGCACATTGAGAGGGCCCACCTCATTACCTCTTCCCTGAGCAGCCCCTATGCAGGATGCAGGACCGTGCAATAACCAGATCTAAGGGATGTCAGCCAGGGGCAAATTGGCCATTGGGAGAGACTTTCTTTCTTTGTCAGTTCTACTAGTCTCTGTTTCTTTCCTTCTAGTCTTTTTTTTTATCTGTTCTTCGTTGCTTTCTTTCATATGCTATGCCATTCCTTTTAATTTTTCTGTCGTTCCTTCTAGTCATTGTAAGGACTGTACCGGACACCAGTCTGTCTTGAGCTGATAATCCCCAATCTCCACCGCCTCTTCTGCCTATAGACAAGTCCCCGCTTGTAGGAGACGCGGGTAATGCCTCTCCTACTCGGTTACCCCCAGGACTTATAGGGCGCAAAGATTATCAGCTTAAGGTGGAGTCTGATGAACGGCAGGGAGTCCCAAGCGAGGATGCCGGATGGCGGAAGTCCGATTACAAGCCGAGGTCAGACCCGGGAGGTCTCGGGGCGAGGTATCAGAGGGGTCAGGCGAAAATCGTGGTCAGGCAGGCAAAAGGTCGGTTCAGGCTGAGGTTAACAACAGGAATCAAACGAGCTTCAATGCTTGGTACTAGGCGCTATAACAGGCAATGACACACTGCAGTGGAAATCCCTTTATAGTGGGAAAACCGGCAGGATTGGACAGGGAGACAGTGGCTGGGATTGGTGCACTTAGGATCTGACGGCAGATTGGAGCACTGGCCCTGTAGTCTGATTGGTGAGCTCTGGGCTGATTGCTTCAGCTGAGCTTCCCAGGCAAACTGCTCAGAGCTGCACCTTCTAGACTTTGTTCTCTTAAACAGCCTCCGGTGGCCATTCTGAGTATTGCACCCCCGGAAGACATGAGCTGACTGTAAAGGCCAGCAAGCACAAGCTGAGTGACAACGGGCAAGGGGGGAGGACTTACTCGGCGACACACGCGCCGCTGGGGATGGCATCGGAGGCAGAGGCGGCTGCTGGGCAGGAGAAACCCTGGCCAGTTGCCTAGGGACACCACGGGCACGGACTGAAGGCAAGTCATTCCTGACAGTACCCTCCCCTTCACGAGGGGCCTCCGGACCCTCACCAGACTTAACAGGATTATCACCCTGAATGGTTCCGGCGGACTTCAATAAAGATACATGGGGTACCCTCATGGATGGAGAGGCAGACGGACAAATAAGCTCTGAGACTTGGGTTGCTCCAACTGTGATACTATAGCAATGTTCTGCACAGTGCGGGCTCCATCCTGTCAATTCCCCAGTTTCCCAATTAAAGGTAGGGTTGTGCACCTTTAACCAGGGGAACCCTAAGACAACTGGGGCTTCAGGGCTGTCTAAGACAAAAAATTCAAGGTTCTCTGAATGGGAAGGTCCCACAACTAGGTTAATTAGAGGGGTTTTGGAGGTGACAGTTCCTCTAGGAACAGGAGTATTGTTTACTGCCAAAATCTGAAGGGGCTTCCCAAGGGGGATTAAGGGAATGCCTAAGGCGGCTACTATGGATTTATCCAAGAAGTTGCCAACTGCTCCGCTATCGACAAAAGCAGAGACGGATTTCCTGGACAACTCCCAACCCACAGTAGCAGGTAACAACATTTTATTTCTATGAAGGGAAGTTACCTGACCGTCCTGACAAACTTTCACTATCTTGTCAGGACGTTGCAATCCCGCCAAAGGTCTTTTATTGGGGCAGGTCCTAACCAGGTGACCTGAAACCCCGCAATACATGCATAGGCCTAAGGTGCGACGTCTACTCTTTTCAGCCGGGGAAAGGTGAGTAGCACCAAGTTGCATAGGCTCTTCTGGGGGCGAAGATGAGACAACACCCATAGAGGATGACTCCTGGTGGGAAGATTCCCAGGAGTGAGAGTGATTCTTCTCTATATGTCTCTCCCGTAGCCGTCTGTCAATTTTAATGGCCATAAGCATGAGTTCATCCAGGCTTTTAGGGTAAGGAAAATTTGTTAGAACATCCTTAACACCTTCTGAAAGACCAATTCTATACTGACTACAGAGAGCAGGATCATTCCAACAGGATTCAATCGCCCAGCGGCGGAATTTGGCACTATATTCCTCTGCTGAGCGTTTCCCCTGTTTCAGGCTTCGAAGCCTGGCATCAGCGGTCGAAGTCCTGTCAGGGTCCGAATATAGGATCTCCATAGCGGAGAACAAGGCTGAGACAGATTGCAAGGGCTCATCTGTGGGCGCTAAGCCAAACGCCCAGGACTGTGGATCACCCTGGAGCAGAGAGATAACCAGGCCCACCCTCTGCATTTCTGTGCCTGAAGAGTAGGGCCGTAGTCTGAAATAAAGTTCACAGGAGTTCTTGAAGTTGGAGAATCTTGTACGATCCCCATCAAATTTCTCAGGAAGGGGAACCTTCGGTTCAACAGGAGGCGAGGATACAGGTGGTGCAGGCAGCTGGCGATTTTCTTGATCAGCCACACGTTGGGCCAGCTGGTTAATGGCGGTAGCCATGGCCTGCACTTGTTGTACAAGTTCTTCCATATCAATTTTTGGGCCTGTTATAATGTAAGGACTGTACCGGACACCAGTCTGTCTTGAGCTGATAATCCCCAATCTCCACCGCCTCTTCTGCCTATAGACAAGTCCCCGCTTGTAGGAGACGCGGGTAATGCCTCTCCTACTCGGTTACCCCCAGGACTTATAGGGCGCAAAGATTATCAGCTTAAGGTGGAGTCTGATGAACGGCAGGGAGTCCCAAGCGAGGATGCCGGATGGCGGAAGTCCGATTACAAGCCGAGGTCAGACCCGGGAGGTCTCGGGGCGAGGTATCAGAGGGGTCAGGCGAAAATCGTGGTCAGGCAGGCAAAAGGTCGGTTCAGGCTGAGGTTAACAACAGGAATCAAACGAGCTTCAATGCTTGGTACTAGGCGCTATAACAGGCAATGACACACTGCAGTGGAAATCCCTTTATAGTGGGAAAACCGGCAGGATTGGACAGGGAGACAGTGGCTGGGATTGGTGCACTTAGGATCTGACGGCAGATTGGAGCACTGGCCCTGTAGTCTGATTGGTGAGCTCTGGGCTGATTGCTTCAGCTGAGCTTCCCAGGCAAACTGCTCAGAGCTGCACCTTCTAGACTTTGTTCTCTTAAACAGCCTCCGGTGGCCATTCTGAGTATTGCACCCCCGGAAGACATGAGCTGACTGTAAAGGCCAGCAAGCACAAGCTGAGTGACAACGGGCAAGGGGGGAGGACTTACTCGGCGACACACGCGCCGCTGGGGATGGCATCGGAGGCAGAGGCGGCTGCTGGGCAGGAGAAACCCTGGCCAGTTGCCTAGGGACACCACGGGCACGGACTGAAGGCAAGTCATTCCTGACAGTCATTCTGTCTTTTCTTCTCTTTTTTTTTTTCTTTCATTCCTTCTATTCTTCTATGCTTCATTGCCCAAAGGCCCACATAAATCTGGAGCTGGCCCTGTTCAGCCTAACAAAAGGGGGCAGCAGCACTTGAAGAGCCTGGGGCAGCATGAACACCAAATACGGCCCTGAGTAGATCACAAAGTGGAGGACACTTGCTGGTGAAAATTCAGAGGAAGTGTTTTGGACCTAAAAATAATGAACGACCTCTAATTGTTCTATATTGGCAAAAGAAAGAAAGGCACCAAAACAAAGGATGTATGTCAGACATTGCTTTAGAACAGGGGGGCTCAAGAGTGTAGGACATGTTCGTGATTTGGTAACTGGTCGGGGCCACAATGAAATGAAATGATTTGGAATTTAGATTCTTTTTATTATCTTTGACTATCATAAACACAATTTTAATGAATCTAAATACATGTACCTACTACTGAATTACAGAAACAGCCACCAATATCATTCCTTCATATATACCGTATTTTCCACACTATAAAACGAAGCTAGGATTTGAAGGAAAATAGAATATTCTAAACCAAATGTGCTAAAACACCCCATTACAGGCAGTGTGGCATTCCCTCCTCCCATTCCCCATAGGCAGTGTGGCATTCCCCCCTCCCATTCCCCATAGGCAGTGTGGCATTCCCTCCTCCCATTCCCCATAGGCAGTGTGGCATTCCCCCCTCCCATTCCCCATAGGCAGTGTGGCATTTCCTCCTCCCATTCCCCATAGGCAGTGTGGCATTCCCTCCCCCCATTCCCCATATAGGCAGTGTGGCTTCCCCCCATCCCATTCCCATAGGCAGTGTGGCATCTCCCCATCCCATTCCCATAGGCAGTGTGGCATCCCCCCCATCCCATTCCCATAAGCAGTGTGGCATCCCCCCATCCCATTCCCATAGGCAGTGTGGCATCCCCCAATCCATTCCCATAGGCAGTGTGGCATCCCCCAATCCCATTCCCATAGGCAGTGTGGCATCCCCCAATCCCATTCCCATAGGGGTGTGGCATGCTCCCCTCCCATTCCCATTGGCAGTGTGGCAATCCCCCCTCAGATTCCCATAGGCAGTGTGGCATTCCCCCTTCCCATCCCCATATTGAGCGTGGCATCCCCCCTCTCATTCCTCATAGGCAGTGTGGCATCCCCCTTCCATTCCCATAGGCAGTGTGGAATTTCCCCATCCCATTCCCAAAGGCAGTGTGGCATTCCCTCCTCCCATTCCCCATATAGGCAGTGTGGCATCCCCCCTTCCATTCTCATACGCAGTGTTGCATTCCCCCCTCTCATTCCCCATAGGCAGTGTGGCATCCCCTTTCCATTCCCATAGGCAGTGTGGCATTCCCCCCATCCCATTCTCATAAGCAGAGTGGTATTCCCCCATCCCATCCCCATAGGCAGTGTGGCATTCCCCCCTTTTATTCCTCTTAGGCAATGTGGCATCCCCCTTACATTCCCATAGGCAGTGTGGCATTCCCCCCTTTTATTCCCCTTAGGCAGTGTGGCATCCCCCCTTCCATTCCCATAGGCAGTGTGGCATCCCCCCCTTCCATTCCCATAGGCAGTGTGGCACCCCCCTTCCCATTCCCATAGGGGTGTGCCATTCCCCCCTCTCATTCCTCATAGGCAGTGTGGCATTCCCCCCTCTCATTCCCCATAGGCAGTGTGGCATCCCCCTTCCATTCCCACAGGCAGTGTGTCATTCCCCCCTCCCATTCCCATAGGCAGTGTGTCATTCCCCCCTCCCATTCCCATAGGCAGTGTGTCATTCCCCCCTCCAATTCCCATAGGCAGTGTGGCATTCCCGCCTCCCATTCTCATAAGCAGAGTGGTATTCCCCCATCCCATCCCCATAGGCAGTGTGGCATTCCCCCCTTTTATTCCCCTTAGGCAGTGTGGCATCCACCCTTCCATTCCCATAGGCAGTGTGGCATTCCCCCCTTTTATTCCCCTTAGGCAGTGTGGCATCCCCCCTTCCATTCCCATAGGCAGTGTGGCATCCCCCCTCATATTCCCCCCCGCTGTCATTTTCATTAATAAAATTCATGCTGGCTATAGCGTAGCCTTTATCAATAGCTTTTATCAATGAAAATAAGCATGTCATGTCAATAAGCAACAATTTAACCTTTTGTTCAAGGGCTAGGCTAAAACAGCTGCCTTGTGAAGGGCTGAGTGTGAGAATAGTTACGTTTTACAACACATTTTACATTTTAATATTACCAGTCTCTATAGCTTATATAATAATGGGCTCTCTGCAGGATCTATGGGGGCTCCACAGAGGAGTAGCATGGCTTTCTGGCACCCGGGGCAAAAATTCAAAATGGCGCCCCCACCTGTTCTCAGGCCTTCCTTTGGTGCCCCCCTGACTTGCTGCACCAGGGGCAAGTGCCCCTCTGCTCCCCCCTAGCTACGCCCCCTGGGGTTCCACCTGGGTGAAGCCCAGGTTCCTGGTAGGGTACCCGGACATCCCCTGTTTGGTACAAACCCTGAACTTAACAGCCCGGGTTCGTTCATACCTAATTACTAACCTACTGCTTTCCTTTACTGATCCTCTCTCCAAGCTTGCTAAATTGTACACCTGCCCCTAGGGCAAGTCCCGGGGCCAGCAACAAAGCTATTGGCGGGGGGGGGCGCCTTGTGACCAAACTGGTAATTGATGTGTGTGTGTGTGTGTGTGTGTGTGTCTGTATATAGATAGATAGATATGAGATAGATAGATAGATAGATAGATAGATGATAGATAGATAGATACCCTGTTTCCCCGAAAATAAGACACTATCTTATATTAATTTTTCCCCGGAAATATGGCACTTGGCCTTTTTTTCGGGGGATGTCTTGACAGAAGACAGGCAGCGTGCGTCTCCTCCACCTCCCTGGAGCTCCCCCCTTACGTGCCCCGTCATTACGCCCCCTAGTGGTTACAATACAATTTTCGGGGGATGACTTATATAACGATATCCTCCGAAAGCAGGCACTAGGCCTTATTTTCGGAGGATGTCTTATTTTCGGGGAAACAGGGTAGATAGATAGATAGATAGATAGATAGATAGATAGACTTTGGCTGAACCCTCTGTTCTGTATAACTCTCCCCCCCTCCTGCTTGCCATAAAACCCCCTGCATGCACACAGGGTCGGCTGAAATGACTTTCTCCTCTCATAAAACTCGGCAGCATAAACAAAGTGTTATCAGAATCACCCAGCCATAGAAAGCAGAGACAAGTTCCATCTCCTGCCCCCCTTCCATGGAATGTCCTACATCCCTCCTCCCTTTGGAATCCCAGGACAGATGGGGGATATCATATGGACCTTTCAGGTACCCAAAGATGGAGAATCCCAGATGCACCAATCAGACAGTGGGAGACTCCAATCGCTCTGCCCCATAGGAGGGGTCAGAAACTGACCCCTGGTTAGACGAAATAAGGTGAGCTTCAGAAGGGGCCGAGAGACACTCTAATCTTACCATCAAAGGTGACACACGCTCCCTTTTAACATCTAAGGAGAAGACCAGAAGCGTGTGAGGACTGACAGACAATTGATTTGATCGAACCGCAGCCCAGATAGACTCTTAAGTATATTTTTCACCTTTTTTATTTGTAATTGCTATCTAAATTATTTGTACCGTGTTTTATAGTTAATTCTGTTTTATCACCTTGCACCGTTTTTCTTGTTGTTTTTCTGTTTTTCGTTTTTTTTTTTTAAATAAATTCTGAAAATACCAAATGATGCTGATGCTCTAAATTAAGGATCTAAAAAGCTCACGCTATTTCTGAAGATCCTTACTTGCCTGGGACACTCCATCATCTCAGCCTGGAAGTGACTGTGTGTCGAACGATCCATTCGATCTGATTGTGTTGTGTGTGGCTTATATAGAGGTGAACACTGTTTGTGTTCTGGTGGCAGCAGTTTATAGCCACACATGTTGCCAACTGAACAATTGCAGTGACACACGTGGGGTACAATTGGCCGGTTTGATCAGATTAACGATCAATAGGTCTGATCAACCCGTGCAATCGTCACACTCCTGGGCAAAGCCTTTTTTTCGTTTTTGCAAACCTGCAGCCAAATCCACCACAGGGCAGGACGGAGAGTCTAGAGCAGCAAAGCCGCCGCCAGCAACGCTACAGTGATGGGTGCAGAGCTGTCACTGCACATAAGCCACCAAGCACAGCCGCTGGCAGCTCAATGCAGGGAACCAGCCGGGCGACTACACTACCCCCCACCCAGAATGGCAAAGCAGCAGTACCCGCACAAGGGGGGCACAAGGGACTCCATCTGACGTTCCAGTAAGTAGGCGGGTGCCAGACAACCACCAATCAGTTACTTGGCTGGACTATTATTTTATACTGTATCTGGGGCCTCCACCAGATTTTGTGCCCAGGGGCCTCCACCGCACTTAATATGGGCCTGTCTGCCGCTCTGATACATTGTTTATTATCATGTTTAATGCTTAAGCTTGACAAATGTTATAGAAAATCCGCCTTTTTGTTACTGATCGCTATGTGATATATATCCACCCAAGAGAGCGATCAAATAAACTAATGACGCGCCAATTAGGCGTCTTCTCTATTGCGGAGGTGCTACTGGAATATATGCAGCGGCAGATCGACTACAACAATGTATAATAATAATAATATTCCTAACGAGATTATTTGAAGCCTGGAGATTTATAGAGCGGGTTACAGAGAAATCGGCGACGCTCGCGGCTAAGATTTCCTTAATGCACGAATTATGAATAATAAAGCGGCGCACGGCTGAACAAAGCCGAGACAGTCAAAGCCTTGAAGTCCCAGGCGATGTGCTTGTTTTGTTAAATATCGGCGCCAACCGAGGATTAGAGGAATTGGCGGGATGACCTGAAGCTAGGTTTACGTCTGGGGTACGAATGCGACAAGTCCTGTTCAGAATTTTTGAATGAACGTTATTATTATGGCGAAAGATTTTTGATATGTTTGGCGGAACTATGGCATCACCATGTGACAAGTCCTGCATGCAACGCTCTGAATTTTTTAATGAACATTACGATGGCAAAAAAATTTTGAGGAGTTTGCGGGAACTATGACATCACCATGTGCGGAACTCGGCTCCAGATTTCTGGACCGCTGCCCTTGATCGCAGATATAGTGCTTACCTGTCCGTGTCATGGCTCCCTGGCCCTTAGCATTGCAATATGAAGTAGTTCACAGCAGGAAGGGGCATTGCAAGGTACACACAAACTTTGTTTCTCGGTCTCTTTGCCCCATTCAATCCTTTCACCCTGCCCCAGCTCAGCCCCATCTATCCCTGTCCAACCATTTTGTCCCTCCAGCTTTGCCCCATCCATCCCTGCCCCTTAAGCTCTACCCCATCCATCCCAGTTTCTCTGGGCCATCCATTCGTGTTCTCCCAGTTTTTCCCATCCAATCCCTGTCCTCCCAGCTTTGCCAATACATTACTCTTTCTTCCAGCTCTGCCCTATCATTCCTGTCCTTCTAGTTCTGCCCATCCATGCCTTCTCCCAGCTCTCCATCCATCCCTCCCTGCCCTTCCTGTTCTCTCTATCCATTCCTCTTCCTTACAGCTTCTCTCCCATTCATCCCTCTCCCCCGAGCCCTATCTATCCAATCCTCTTAAAGGAGACACACCACTATGATAACAAGCTAAGTGTACCGGAATTTGCAACACCGACTTCCCACCAGAAATGCGGGAAGCAGGCATTCTGAACTAATAGGCAATTGTAAGTAACAACCCCCTTTTTTATATCATTTGAATCATGTGATGCATACTACAGTAAGTGAATAGCAAACTAACTACCCTACAACCCCACCAGGACCCAGTACACTGAGGAAGCCCTTAAAGGGGCGAAACGCGTCTGTACTGAACTATTTGCTACAAACCTGGGTATTACGCTTACTACAGACTGAACACTTGCTACAAACAGGGTCATAAAATATAAGGACTGAATATACTCCAAGAACTGTGCCCCTACAATGCACATAAGGGTATGCAACCCGGCACTAGGGGAAAACAAACTGTACATTTCAATTGTATGTAAATTGTATTTTGTAAGGTAAAGATTGTAACAATTAAACTAACAAAAACATGTCTAATCATACGTTATTGTCGAAGCGCCAATCCCCAGAACCCGGCAGGGACAACCAATACCCAACCAGGGCACTGGGAAGCCCCCCCCAGAATTTAGTTGTCTTTGACCTCTGGTCAGCGGTGCCTAACCCCACACCGATGCCAAGAGAACCAAACAAAAAATGTCCCTTTCCAGACCCCCACCTCCCCCCTTTTCCCTCGCCATTTATAAACCCTATCTATCCATCCTTGTTACCAGACCTTATTGTCAGTAATATTTTGGGCCCTAGTCCACCCCTGTGCACTGCCTGCACAGAATGCAAGGGGTGGGGGTGGGGGGTTAAAGCAGTGTGAGCTGTAGGTTCTGTGGGGCCAAAAAAAAGCTCCTGTTTTTCCCAGTCCCCCAACTTGGGGTGGCAGTCTTTTTTAGTTTTGCCTGGGCAATCTATAGCCCCTCCCCCAGTGCACTGATTTCTAACTATCCAACCCCCACTACAGCCCTCCGCCCGGACCTTCACCTTTTACTTGATGTCTTTATATGGACCTTTACAAGAGGTGGTTAAGTACCCCTGATCTAGAAGGTCTTCTCCTCACTACTATTTCTGGAGGCTGCTAGGCTCATCCCTTTGTCTATTAGCTATCAGGCCTTCTACTGCTGCCCCTGTTTGGGGAGCTTTATATGTTTGCTACTCCGCTAGCCAAGAGCAACATTATTCCTATTTGTCATCTCCCTTGTTCATGCCAATGAGCTAGTAGGCCTTCTCCTCGCTACTGTTCCTCATCCTTTCACACGAGTTAGTAGTCCTTCATTTCTCTATTGTTTCTGGGGGATTCTAGATTCTCTTCCCTGTGTCCATGACCCATCAGGCTTCCTCTACTGCTGCACCTGGCTGGGGAGCTTTATATGCTTGCTGCTCCACTAGCCAACAGCAACAGTATTCCTCTTTGTCATCTCCTTTGTTCATGTCAGTGAGCTAATAGGCCTTCTCCTCACTTCTGTTCCTCATCCATGCACATGAGTTGGTAGGCCTTCATTTCTCTATTGTTTCTGCTAGTTGTTCATGTCGGTCAGCTAGTAGGCCTTCTCCTCGCTACTGTTTCTGGGGGATTCTAGATTCTCTTCCCTGTGTCCATGACACATCAGGCTTCCTCTACTGCTGCACCTGGCTGGGGAGCTTCATATGCTTGCTACTCCACCGCTAGCCAAGAGCAACAGTATTCCTCTTTGTCATCTCCTTTGTTCATGTCAGTGAGCTAGTAGGCCTTCTCATCGCTACTGTTCCTCATCCTTGCACATGAGTTTATAGGCCTTCATTTCTCTATTGTTTCTGCTAGTTGTTCATGTCAGTCAGCTAGTAGGCCTTCTCCTCGCTACTGTTCCTCGTCCTTGCACATGAGTTGGTAGGCCTTCATTTCTCTATTGTTTCCGGGGGATTCTAGATTCTCTTCCATGTGTCCATCACCCATCAGGCTTTCTCTTCTGCTGAACCTGGCTGGGGAGCTTTATATGTTTGCTACTCCACCTCTAGCCATAAGCAACAGTAACTCTTTGTCATCTCCTTTGTTCATGTGACAATGTGCTAGTAGGCCCTCTCCTCAGTTCTGTTCCTCATCCTTGCACATGAGTTGGTACATGAGTTGGTAGTTCTTCATTTCTCGATTGTTTCTAGATCCTCCTCCCTGTGTCCATGACCCAGCAGGCTTCCTGAAGTCTGTTGGGACCATCATCCTAAATCCTCATTCTGGGTGAGTTTTTTTTTTTACGAGTACCTTGAGGGCTCTCGAAGCTCGATAATGATTTATTGCATTTTTTCAGTTCCTTAGTCCTGTATTTCTTAGTTCTTTGCCTGAGGTTAAGGTCACTGTTGTGTTGCTATTCCCGTCTAGTTTATTGTGTATTTAATTGTACTGCATTTTGTTGGATTGCCTGATGTAAGGCAGTTATGTTGTGTTTCTCTCCGTGCACAACAATGATTTATTGCCTTTTTTTTCCAGTCCTGCTTTTCTTAGTTTGTGCCTGGGGTCGTTGTTTTGTTGCTCTTCCTGCCTAGTTTATTGTGTATTTAATTGTATCGCATTTTGTAAGGCAGTTTTGTTGTGTTTCATATTTCATTAAAATCCTGGCATTCTCCAACACATTTACTCTGGTCCATTCCTTGTCCTGGCAGAGAGCCCTGCCTGTCGAGCTTTTCCCATTACAGCCAAAAGCTTCTATTGAGAAACCAGTGATGCATCACATTTTCCTGTATTCCTTTTGGGAAACCAAAAAAATACCAATGACACAAAAATATTTCTAAATTCCAGTTAAAAGGATCACTAGGGGTGCAATGACCCAATAGTAATAATAACAAAAAGATTGATAAGATTTTCTGTACATATTTTGTATATTTTTTTCTATTCCATTATGACTTTTTTTTTTACCAGAAAGCTTAGATTAACAATGTTGCATTGAGGGCCAGAATTAACAAGCAACCTTAATCACGATCAGTACACGATTGGGCACTCAACGAGATCTAAGCTTACGGAACAAGCATCTGCCATAATGGACGGTGACCTTCACGAAGGTCCATTGATACCAGGTGCTAAAACAAATCTGAATGTTTCGAGACGTGGCTTTTTAACCCCTGGAGACATAACGGCCCATATGCAACACATTTCCATCTCTCATGCACAATTAACAAAAGAAATCTCACATCAGGGGTGAAGTCAAGTCCATGCGTCCACCTCGGACTGCATTGACCGAGGCTGACCCGTTCACACTGGAGGCAGCCGCGTCTGACTTTTTTTTGGCAGGCGAAGAGACGGGCCTTTTATCTTAACTGTATCAGGGCTCTAATGACTCTCCATATATGCCCTCTGCAATTACCCTAAACAAACCACAAGAAGCGGTTTTCATTAGGCTTTTTTGACAAAACGGCTACACAATTGAATTTTACAGTGCAGCAAGCCGTAAAGCAGTCAATTGCCAATGAGCTAAAAGAAATTAAGTCAAGCATTAATGATTTAGCTCCGAAAATACAAAAACTTGAGATAGAACTAAAAAGGAAGGTGGAAGAAGACCGAGCAAAAGAACAAACCAAAAGAGAACAACCAGGTTACCAACGTGACAATTTGGTAAATCGTTCAAGTGGTCAATACGTATGGGCATGTAGGAAAAGAGATTTAACATAGAAGAAAAAGTTTAAAGAAAAGACTAAATGGGCCGAGGAAAACCGGAAGACAGAAAGGGGAAAAACGGAAATGAAAAGGAAGGAAAAATAAAAGAAAAGAAAACGGGGGAAGCAGGAAGAGGAAAGAAGAGAAAAAAAGTTTCTGTACGGAAATTTATCAGCATTCGATCAGCATTTGAATAAGGGACATTTCAAGTTGAATTATTGGGTGGGTGGGACCGGCTTTATGGGATCTGACCAGGACTCTCTTTTGGTGATGATGTCCCGGTACTCTTCAAGTACTGCCAGTGGGTGGGTGGGAAGGGAGGGGGGTTTCACGTGGGGGGTGGGTGACGGGCTCTGCACCCCAGTATTTTTTCACATACCCCCAAGCTCGTCAGAGGCTTGGCTGTAACAACAATGTCCATAGGGTAGGTCAAGTGAAGTGACATATTTTATATCCAGATGTGCACTATAGACTGTGGCACCTATAATATTTGTGGGGCTAACTCACCGGACAAGCATTGCCAGGTAATGAAGGTATTAAATACTAATAAAATTTCAATAGCTTTCCTACAGGAAATCTATTTCATGGAAGGCCGTACACCAAGATTCCCTTTCCGTGAGTTTGGTCAGGCCTACTTAAGCATGTACAGGGATAAAAAAATAAATGGGAATGCTATTCTATTCAAAAAAACCTTGAATGTCAAAATTAAAGAAAAATTCAGAGATACACAAAGTCGCTACTTAATCCTCATTGGAGAGATAAATAATATTAAGTGCTCCTTAGCCAACTTAAACGCACTATTTAAAAACCAACAAAAGTTTTTATCCCTTTTTCTGTTTAAATTAAAATACGTTAAAAAAAGTTCATTCTTGGGGGTTACTTCAATCTTATCAGGGATGCTTTTTAGAACACATCTGGGAAACCAAGGGCAGAATCATTCTGCTTGGGCTCAACTAAGCTATGGTCTAAATTTAGGGCGCAATCATCGGTCTATGTATGGCGGGTCACACCTACATAATAAACTACACCTGTTATTACAGACCATACAACGTCTATTCACTTATAGATTATTTCTTTCTATATCATTTCTCACTCTCTTCAGTAATTTCAGATCATGCACCTATCATTTTAAGTCTGGCTTGGACTGGAGGAGCAGAGGAGAAAGCGTACTGGCAATTCCTGAGAAGATGGCTGGATGACCAGGCAATAAAATGCGAGATACAGTTAGCAACCATGGAATATTTTGCAAACCTGGCTCCTAACTAGCTTCATTTTGGGAGGCATATAAATGTTACCTTAGAGACATCTGCATTAAGATCGATCTTCAGAGAAAAACAGGACCGATTTTGCTGACTTAATAAAACATCTAGAATATCTAGAAAATATTCACAAATACTCTCAACATGAGGAAATCTCATCTCCAAAAAATGGGAGATCCGTCGCCAGATTAAAACTGTAACCGAAAATCATCGAGGATCTAAAGTGACCGACAAAAACAAAAAATAAAAAATTACTTTCACTACCCCAACACTCTTGGTTGAACTTGATGGACATATGTCTTTTTACAACCATATTAACTATGTAACTCTGTAAGATCAGAAACAAGATCATCCAGCCGATGCTCCCTGGCAGAGCAATGGCCAAGGTAATAGCAGAAAGGAAGGCTGAAAATTGTATTGAGAAAATTACCAATTCAGATAACACCATTGCATATATACGACCGGAGATATTAAAAAAGAATATATGAAATTTTACATATTCCATTTACATGACAGTCCCGATCTTAACTACACAGATTATTTTAAAAATTCACTTTGCTGTGATTGATCCGGAAATGAGAGCCCAACTAGATGAGCCGATCAGCTCGCAGGAAATTAAAAATGCGATTTCTAAAATGAAGGCTGGAAAGGCAGTAGGCCCTGATGGCTACCCGACCGAATTCTTTACTTCTTTACAGGACAGCATCCTGATGAATATGTAGTTTCCTGCCACGCAACGCGCCGGTGTGTTTCAGCCCTGATGGACACCCAGATCCATATGATTTGGTGATATCTGCTTCTCTCTATTTCATCCCGGCTGCCTTCATCCTCATGTTGTTTGCACTGTTTTTTTATCATTGTCACCACTACTGTTGATAACTGTCACTTTATGGATCGAGGTATGCCTGTGTGTGGGCTTTTTAGCTTCGTATGGGCCCCTAACAATCTTCTTTTTGCAGCCCTATTGCATTGTTTAGTACCTTGATGTACATATGCACTAGCACATTATGGTATTGTTTATAATTGCAGCCTAGGATCATTCTATATCTCTTTGTATTGCTTGTTATATCAATGGTTTTAATTGTATGTTATGTGTAGTATATGTATTATCTTTAAGTACTAGCAATAAACTTTTTTTGCTATTGATGTGCAGCAGTACATTTGTGGAGTGGTTTGCGCTTGTGATTTAACTGATTTAGGATTGCACGTCACATGCCAGCGCTTCTTTAACTTATAATATTAAGCCGTGCTTTGGCTTTGTCTTAGCATCCTTACAGGACAATTTAATCTCACACTTACATGCTTATTACAATGCTATTAACAAAGGCGATAATCCCCTCTCAGAATATGCCAATGAAGCTAAAATTATTCTTATCCCCAAGATAAATGTGCTGGCTATAGACCGATATTGCTTATTAATTGTGACTTAAAAATCTACGCCAAAGTACTGGCATCAATATTGGAATTGGTATTGCCATCTCTAATCTCACCCTTTCAAGCAGGCCTCATGTCTGGCACACCACAAAATATTGCCATTGCGACCAGCTTGGTCAGCCATTTAAACCAAAGCAACAAGGAGGCAGTATTGGTCACAATAGATGCTGAAAAAGCTTTTGACAGGGTGTCTTTGGGATTTCTTGAAGGCACCCTGTTAAACTTTGGATTTGGGATCATCTTCACAAAAAAAAAATAGCATTATACTGTAACCAATCCACCGGCATTGTCATTAACAAATCAAAAACTAATAGGATCAACATACACAAGGCAGGGCTGTCCGCTTTCTCCTCTTCTCTTCAATCTCCATCTTGAAGTCCTACTTCGCCAAATGATTGACTCTCCAGAAATTAAAGGAATACATTTCAATAACTGCTCAATTAAAACCATAGCCTACACATACGACATTCTTTAGTGTCTCAAAGATCCCTATACTTCTTTAACCACCTGTTTTAATCTCATCCGCCAATTTGGGTTATTCTCAAACTTTAAAATCCAGCTAAATCATGTAGCATGCCCTTTGGCCTTTCCCATAATCCTAAAAAAATACTAGAGCATCATTCCCCTTTATTATGGACGATAAAATTATAACTTACCCGGGGGATAAAGATCCCCTCCAATCAAGACCTTATTTCCAAATATAATTACATTACATTACTCATTCCTAGAGGAGGCTACGAACTGGGAATCTGTTAGATTAAATTCCACATATCTTTTTTAAAACTCTAAATTTCTAGCTGTTTCTAGATTCTATTGGACAACTACTACACAACTAACTTCCACTACTATTATTTAGCCAGTGCAACTGCCAGAATATTAAAATGGTGACAATAATCAAAGAGGATGTGGGTAATGGCAGAGGCAAGCCAGGCACTTGCTACACTTACCTACACTTGGAACCCGATGCACATCATCAAGGCTGCCCAAGAAATAACAAACACAGCAACATGCAATATTTTTAAAATTTTCGGAAGACTAGCTAAGGACAAAAACTTCTCATCAAACGCTAATGTTATGATCTCCATTGAAGGTAACCCCGATATACTATTACGTAGCAGACTTGAGAAAATACCACATCCAGGCTCTCTATCCGTTCTGAGACTCCATAACATTATCTCTCCTCTGGAGAAGTTTGATCATCAAAAAATTTGACCAGATTTACCGTAACTCGGCTCAAATCTTTTTAATCAAGGCTCAGATCAGAAAGTGTATGAATTCTCTTATACTTAATGTATCAACCCCTCTCAGTTTCACGAATCTGGAAATCCACCAGACTGGGCCGGCTATATCAAGCCATTTTCTTACAGGTCTGTCCTTTTCCTAAGCATACTAAAGAAAAATGGGAATCAGACCTTGATCACCGAATAGCGGCTGCAACATGGGAATACAAGTGTCAGTTGAAGTAGTTACCCCACTCATCTCACCAGCAAACTTTTAGTTGTAAACTCCTACTTTGGGATCACATGACTGGTGACTATAACAAGCATATGCCTCAAGTAACTTGCTGGTGGTGTGAATCAGAGCCCTCCACTTACCTACACATTTGGTGGCTCTGCTCTTTCTAGCTAAAGATAATTACATTTATGAACTCGATCCACAAAACCACACTTAATCCTGTCTTTTGTCTCCAGTGGCATATCAAGCACTAAGAAAACTATCCACCTCACTCTGTTCACAGGGAAAAAATGCATTGCAAAAAAAGGCAAGCAACTAATGCCCTTTCCCTTACTACCTGGCACCTACAGCTAAAAACCCTTATTCAGCAAGAACTGAAATCCAATAACGACTTAACAAAGTTTGATAACTTGAATCATATGCTGACACAACTTTTGTGCATCAGGATAGAAAACCAGGAAGCCAATATCAGACAGATAATAATCCACAGACTTGACTCTATAAAATTAAAATTAGCATACTTATGTCAATGATGAGATCCGCTAACTCCACGAATGCCCCTTTCTAAAAGGACATAACCATTCTGAAGGCATAAATTATTATACAAAAAGTACTGGGGTAGACAGTAGCACAACAAATATCTACATAGAATCTAGGCATCAAAACCCAGGATTTGGAATTTGGAATTTGGGAAACCCCCCAGGTCGCTCTAAAAAAAACCCTTCCCCTCATTCAAGGGCACATGCTGGACACGCAGCCAATCAGCAAGCTCAACTCCATTCAGCACTTTTGGCTAAGAATCAGCTAAGAGCCAAGTGGCGTCAAAAGCAGCAGAGCAGACCAGAGGCCGCATCCACACTAGCCTCTAGTAGTTGGCTTGCCTGCGCCGGCCATTCATAAATGCATGGCACGGGCACATGTCTGGCTAAAGGTATAGCGTAGTGCGGCCATGCGCTGTTGGATAATGTAGATTTTACTGGGGGAATCAGGGGAGTTTTACACAGTGGGGTATCCCAAATCTAGATGCCCCTGGGAAGAGGGGATTAGGTGCTCCTGGAGACTTATAGATGCCAGGGCTGTCCAATATGGTTTTTGGATACCCCTTGATTTCTAAAGGAGACTGGGTTAGGATTCAGGTCTCTGAACCCGAACATTTATTCAAAGTTCGGCCGGACTTGCCGAACCCAAACTTCGGGGAGTTTGCCCATCCCTATTCATCACAAAACAACTCAATAAAATAAAATGGAAAGTGGATCCAATTACGCTCACGGAATTAAAGCGGACGAAACCCTCCTAAAGGGTTTTCATCCGTTTAAATTTCTAGGGTTAATAACATTATGGTATTTGAAAACACCTCATCCAAACTTAGGGACCTTGGATTTTCTGGGCATTAAAGAGGAACATCAGGGGAGGTTAAAACCTCCCACAAACCTAACCGATCTGCTGCCCCTCCCCCTCCAGTTACCTTTCGAAAGTATTTACTCACCTCGCTGGGGGATCCATCTTCTGGGTCCTTCGGATTCTGGGCAACATTCCGGCGGGTGGCGCCATCTTGCATCCCATCAGGCACTGCGCGCTGCCCCTGATCTTGCGCCTGAGCAGTGTCCATAAATGGGATGAATGGGGCTGCCTGAAAACCCAAAGAACTTTACTGAACTGCGAGACCTCGTGGGACATTGACATGAATGGCTAAGGCCGCGCATGTCATTTACAGACGGCTAAGCGGACGGCGGGGTTAGGATTGGGCCCTGACCCAGCCGGATATCGCCGCAGCAGGGGGTGGTGACATCCAAAAGGTAAGTAGGGGCCAATGTGGGGGTGGAATCTGCCCCTTTTTATTTTAGGTTCGATGTTCCTCTTTAACTACAATTAAAGATATTGCAGAATCCCTTCCCTTACTGCCCCTCCTCTTATTTATAAAGAGGATCGAAATCCCTGGATTCTAAAAGACCCCATGGCCATCTGCTAACCTGCCCCTGGGGCATCCTATAGCGGGATGGCCTGCTATGTGAAAATGGGTTTCGATCCATTTGAAATGTTATTAAAACTGGAACTTTATTCTTACTTTATTTTATGTAAGTACAAGCATGATACTTTATCATCTGTCTTTTCCTGCTGTTATTATCTAATTACGCTGTTTATGGACAACAGCTGTTCATACTCTAGATTTACAATACACATTACTTTATCTGTATCTGTCGTCTGTAGTTTTTATGATCAATAAATACTATTGGGAAAAATGGAGAAAATTAAGAAAGAAAATGTGACCAAAATCCGTCCAGTGGCATCTAAAGCATTTTTATAAAATGAAAAATCTGGGGTTAAGGCTACAGGATTCCTCCAGGGTGACAGCTGCCACTAAAGTAATCCTGTGAAGCCTGTACCAGCCTTCAAAAGTGCCACTTCAGAGGGTCCAGGCTAAGAAACCAGAGAGGCAGGATGTCAGATCACCCAATTACTGGCTTACTGATCCATGTGCCATCTGGTGGTAGTAAAGGATAATGACGTGTTATTTTCACTGTTAGAATAAATAGGCCCTTTTTTAACAAGGGATAGCGACAGGTAGCAACTGGTGAGCGGCCGGTAATGACGGGCCCCGCCACGAGAACGCCGGCTCCCCACCACAATCACATATTTATCAAGGCAATCCTGCTTAGCGACTGAGATAGCGCCATATAGCGACTCATTCATCATTATTCCAGCCTCAGCCCACAGCGCCAGCGACCTTGAACAGCGACAGGTATGACCTCTCGCTACCTGGCGCTCTCCAATGCATTTCAATGGAACAATCTTTAAATATTCATAATTAATTATTAATTGTTTTTTTTTTTTTTTTTTTTTTTAATGTGAAAAATTCTGTGACCACTTCTGCCATTTTAAATAATTTTTTAAGGTAAAAAAAAATAAAAAAAATGTACAGAATTGATATTACAGGTCTGATATTAATGTATTCATATTACTAAATTATTTTAAAAACTTGTTTTTTTCGGTTTCCAAAAATATGGTGGTTTGGGGGTTAAAAAACTACTTTTAACCCATCGCCGCCAGCGCTCTGGGGTTTAAACATGCATTTCACAGCGCGAGAATTTTTTGAGCCTGATTTGTTAATGAATATGGTGGAAGCCGGTCGCTCTGACCAGTCGCTATCATGCGCTCCCATACAGCGCAGAACCTGTCAAATAGCGACTCCTCACCCAATATTCAACATTACGGCAAACCGACGCTCAGTTCAGCTCAGTTGTTCGCTATCAACTACTGAACAACGGCCAAGCATAGTGAGTACTAGCAGGCGCTCTGAAAATGCCGCTACAGTCGCTCAACTGTCGCTACCTGCCGCTGTTAATGAATCAGCCTCCCAGTATAACCCCATGTGAAATCGGAGAAGGAACCATTTACTATGCTCCATCTGTACATTTAAGTTTGTGGCAGTGGGCTTCAAAAACATGGAAAGTTGAAGGGGCATGAATACCTTTTCAAGACACTTTTATTGCAAACAAAGCGGGTGAAGAGAAGAAGCAGCTCTCCAAGCCAAATATATAAGGTCTAGCACATCAACCGCCTGTGCTTCAGCGTCAGTCCCAACCCATAGCCCGCAATTTGCTGTCTGTTACTCAGTTGCCCCCCTGCTCAGCAGAAGCTGGTTGGCTCAGAGAAAAAGGACCAGAAGCCAGGGGATGGCTCTAGACCTAAATGTAGCTGATGCTCGCTAAGTACCATATTTATTGCTCCATAAGATGCACGGGGAGGGGTGGGGGAGTGGAGATTCTGCACACTGCCTCTTATGGGGTGATTGGGGGATTTCTGCACACTGCCTGTTATGGATTGATTGGGGGGTGGATTCTCCACACTTCCTTTTATGGGTTGACTGGTGGTAATTCTACACACTGCATATTATGGGGAGATTTGGGAGGATTCAGCATATATGTTTGGGACCAGAATGATAGAGGAAGGCACACCAATATATGGATCAATATATCATTCATTTTTGATTCAAAATATCAATAGAAACATATAACATAACACATTAAAAACCATTAAAATACATAAATACAAATACACACAGGTCAAACCATCATAAATGGAGGAGTAGAGAGAGGAATAATAAATAGTTCAATAATAAATTATTTCACCAATGTCAAGACACAAAACAGCATAATAACCAAAGAAATTACCAACTATTAACTAAGACCTGCCCATGATCGGATCCTAATTATATTAATGATAGTAATCGACATACACATAAAGTGCTGATGCAAATCTGTAAGCTACCTTAATAGATCAATACATATAAAGTACTGGGCAACCTACAAAACAAATAAATGCACTTAAATCAACCGTGAGAAATAACCACTTCAATAACTATAATCAAATAAAAGTGCCAATAAAAGTAACCAATGAAAATCCTTACATATTGAAATCAATCACAAAATGACACCAATCTCAAAGAATAACACCAATCTCAAAAGTAATGCTAATGTCAATAATGTCTCTCCACCGCCTACCACCACCAAGGGAGCCACACGTTACCTGGGTCGTGGGACCCACTTCATCAGGGGATTCTGCACACTGCCTGTTATGGTGTAATGGGGTGGGGATGCTGCACACTGCCTATTAAGAGGTGACCGGGGGGATATTCTGCCCACCCCCTGTTCTTGGGCTCTTTGGGGTATTTTGCACACTGCCTGTCATGGGATTCTTGGGGGGGTCTGATTCTCCACACTTCCTGTTATATGGGGTTCTTGGTTTGGGTTCTGCAAACTGGCTGCTGTGGGGCTTCTGGGGAGGGGGCTCCGCACACTGCCTGTTGTGGGCTTCTTAGCGGGGTTCTGTGTGCTACCTGTTGTGGGGTTTTTGGGGGGATTGCACACAGCTTGTTGTGGGGTTCCTAGGGGGGTTCTGCACGCTACCTGTTGTGGGGT
Organism: Gastrophryne carolinensis; assembly: GCA_027917425.1. NCBI lineage: Eukaryota > Metazoa > Chordata > Amphibia > Anura > Microhylidae > Gastrophryne > Gastrophryne carolinensis. The sequence goes on along the minus strand of CM051237.1, from coordinate 473,944,840 downwards.
TCTTTGGGGGGGGGTGGTTGCACACAGCCTGTTGTGGGGTTCCAGGGAGGGAATGTGCACACTGCCTGTTATGGGGTCCTGGGGGTATTCTACATGCTGCCTGTTATTGAGTTTATGGGGGAGATGCACACTGCTTATTATTGGGTTTTCTTTGGGGGGGAGGGGTTCTGTCTGATATTGGATTCTGGGAGGGAGTATATTATTTTTTTTACTTACTTTCCTCCTCTAAACCCTATGTGTGTCTTCTGGTCAGGTGACTCTTATAAATACCTTGCTTCTATGAGTCCAGAGAAGGCAGCATTATATTGGAGCTGGAGCCTCCTGAGAATGACGTCAGTATCTATGATGTTCACTTTAATCTTCTCCGCTAAATCTCTCCTGAAGTGCTGGGAAAGTGTCTCCTCGAGAGGAAATCTTCCCCAATCCCTTTTAATTCACTGAAGCCTTCAACTAGAGCCTGAAAGCGCGATGCGGCTGCTTCCTAAGAGCAACAGCATTTTCCAAGATAAACTAGCTCACCCCCGCCATCGATCTCCGGGAATTTACCGTGCGCATCGATCCGTATTTAGAAATAAAATTCTGAGTCTAAAGTATTTTATCAAAGTAAAATATTCTCTTTCTATCCTTCAACTTCATGGTTTGATAGTGTACAGTGGCGTAACTAAATGTGATGGGCAGGGGCGTGCATAGCCGTGATGGGGCCCCATAGCACCGCTGGAGGAGCGGAGTACACGCGCAGTGCAGTTGGTGGGGCAGAGCATGCAGTGCCGACATAGAGACAGGGACCGCGCGTGGTCCGGCGTAGAAGCAGGGGCCCACAACCCAGAGGGAAGGAGGCCGCATGTACCAACGTAGAGACAGGGGCCCGCGTCCCAGAGGGAAGGAGGTGGCATGGCTAGGTAAGTATGTGCTGCAGGTACAAACCGCAGAGGAGGTGGAGGCCACATGCGCCGGGCCCCCTTGTTCCACTGGCCGGGGGCACATGTCTGCACTATGGTATGTACGCCCCAGGTGATGGGGCCCTGGTGAGAACATTATATGGGACGCTGTCAAGGCTCATACAGTAAACTTTTTCTGTCTTTGAATATAGTTGGATGCAGCTAGACAACTAAAGACTGAAAGCAAAAATCTGATAAATAAGGGGGAAGAGCAACAATGAGCACAAGGTTAAAGACCCACTTTAGGGTACTCCTCACATCTCTGGTGGCACAGATCACCTGTTTCAACATGTTTCTTATATGTTCTAGTCTGTGTCCTAGTTCCCAAGCTTTGATACTGTTTCCACGTACTACAATTCCTAATCCATATCGTGTTCCTGTTCCCATTCTGTGCTTGTGCTCCCGGTCCAAGTCTGTGCCCATGATCTCATCTGCCTTACTTTCCCTGTTGGGTTCCTATATCCTGCTATTTGTAAGTTTCCTGTTCATGTCTGTCGTTCTTAGTCCTCTTTAGTGCACTGCCTTGTGTGTCTGTTGGTCATCTGTTTGTTGAAGAAACTGTACAATAGACTTCCAGCTTAGTCTATGCTGGAGTGACTTTAACTAAATTTACTGCAGTTTACAGCTATGACACGTTATGACACTAGATGGCGCTGTGACCGATGCTTAACTGTAGAGTCTATACATTTTACTGCTGTGTTGTTATTTCCTGCGCTTCCAGTTCCTCTATGTTACTTCCTTTTTCCTGTCTGTGTTAGTCACCATGTAAGGTGACATTCTCTTACTGCATTCACATTCCAGTAAAGCCAGTTCCTGTCCTACCCCTATCTATCTGGATTACGACACCGCTGCACCCAGCACTCACACTCTGCAACACTATTCCACTGACCCCAGTCTGCGACCACCTAAGGAGCACTAAAGTCCTCTGCTTCCTTATAACCAAGCACAAGGTTAAAGACCCACTTTAGGGTACTCCTCACATCTCTGGTGGCACAGATCACCTGTTTCAGCATGTTTCTTATATGTTCTAGTCTGTGTCCTAGTTCCCAAGCTTTGATACTGTTTCCACGTACTACAATTCCTAATCCATATCATGTTCCTTTTCCCATTCTGTGCTTGTGCTCCCGGTCCAAGTCTGTGCCCATGATCCCATTCCCGGCCCATGACTATGCTCCTGTTCTCAGTCTGTGCCTGTTCTTCAATTCCTAGCTCGTACCGTGTCCCTGTTCCCATTCTGTGCTTGTGCTCCCATTCCCAGTCTGTGCTTGTGCTCCCATTCCCAGTCTGTGCCCATGATCCAATTCACAGTCTGTGCCCATGATCCAATTCACAGTCTGTGCCTGTTCTTCAATTCCTAGTCCGTATCATGTTTCTGTTTCATTCTGTGACAAGCCAATGCTTCTGCACCCAGTCTAATACTCCTATTCCAAGTCCATGCCTGTGCTCCAATTTCTAGTCTATATTGTATTCCTGTTCCCTGTCTGTGCCCGTGTTCCCATTCCCTGTCTGTGCCTGTGTTCCCATTCCCTGTCTGTACCCGTGTTCCCATTCCCTGTCTGTACCCGTGTTCCCATTGCCTGTCTGTGCCCGTGTTCCCATTCCCTGTCTGTGCCCGTGTTCCCATTCCCTGTCTGTGCCCGTGTTTCCATTCCCTGTCTGTGCCCGTGTTCCCATTCCCTGTCTGTGCCCGTGTTCCCATTCCCTGTCTGTGCCCGTGTTCCCATTCCCTGTCTGTGCCCGTGTTCCCATTCCCTGTCTGTACCCGTGTTCCCATTCCCTGTCTGTACCCGTGTTCCCATTCCCTGTCCGACTATCGACCTCTCAAAGACTAATATTTTAGACGTTATGATAGATGAATCATAATTCTGTTTAACCATTGAGTATACTGCCAGGGTTCTAGCATCCCATCATCCTTTGCAGATTGAGACGGGGAGGGGATCTGGCTAATAATAGCCAGGTCAGAATTCAGTTATCAACATGTCAGTCTGAACACAATAGAGGTACACGTAGAGAACTACAACCTCTAACCCTCTCGGTCAGCTCTTAAATACAGATTTCCTTGTCATGAACAGTTTAATAGTATAAGAGCGAATGAGAGCAAGGTGACACGCAAGACATTGGAGAACACCATTGATTTCCATAGACCAGTGGTTCTCAACCTTTTGATGCCAAGTACCTGCTAGCGACAAGCAGTTGCACCAAGTTCCCCCGAAAAAGGGGATCAATGACTAGTGTTACTGAAATAAGTAGGCCACTGGCTTTGAAGCACTTTTTGAAGCAAGATAGAATAATATTTTACTGTTTAAATAATATACCAGACCTATTGGAGTGACTCTGTTTGTGCATCCTTGAACATTGTTAACCCCCCTCCCCAGGGTATGCGTACCAAAGGTGGAGAAATGGTGCCTTAGACCGAACATGGTCAACCCTCCTCTTCAAGGGCCAGGTTTTGCAGATCTCCAAGCAGGTGGAGTAACTGGAGCTCAAACAGACCTATAGGGTCAGTTCTATAGATATCCACAAAACATGACTAATTGGTTGCCATTGAGGAGAGGGTTGGGCACCAATACCTTAGACTAGTCAAACATCTCCCTTCGTTCAGTTAACACACACACACATACCTACCAACTTTTCAGGGTGGGAAAGAGGGACGTTTGGTAAATTAGACCACAGGTTTAGATAGGATGTAACATCTAAAACAATAGAAACACATTGAACAGGCAAATGCATCATTTATTTCTGCAGATCTGCATGTTACACCTCAAAGAGGGACAAATGAGAACAACCAGGGACATAGGGACAGGGTCGGCGTCAGCATCCGGCAAGCCCGGTCAGCTGCCAAGGGCCTCACCCATCAGGGGGCCCACTGACAACTGGCACAATGTGGTTAAAGAACTGCGCACACTTCCTTTCTCTGTCTCCTCAACTCTGACCCATTGGTTGTATGTCACCTCTGCCTCATCCATCCCTATCCCCTGAGCCCTGACCCATTCATCCCTATCCCCTGAGCCCTGACCCATTCATCCCTATCCCCTGAGCCCTGACCCACCTTTCCCTATCCCCTGAGCCCTGACCCATTCATCCCTATCCCATTAGCCCTGACCCATCTTTCCCTATTCACTCAGCTTTTCCCCATTCATCCCTATCCCCTGAGCCCTGACATATTCATCCATATCCTCTGAGCCCTGACCCATTCATCCCTATCCCCTGAGCCCTGACCCATTCATCCCTATCCCATTAGCCCTGACCCATCTTTCCCTATTCACTCAGCTTTTCCCCATTCATCCCTATCCCCTGAGCCCTGACATATTCATCCCTATCCCCTGAGCCCTGACCCATTCATCCCTATCCCCTGAGCCCTGACCCATTCATCCCTATCCCCTGAGCCCTGACATATTCATCCTTATCCCCTGAGCCCTGACATATTCATCCCTATCCCCTGAGCCCTGACCCATTCATCCCTATCCCCTGAGCCCTGACATATTCATCCTTATCCCCTGAGCCCTGACCCATTCATCCCTATCCCCTGAGCCCTGACCCATTCATTCATATTCATTGAGCCCTGACCCATCTTTCCCTATCCACTCACCCTTGCCCCATCCATCTCTATCCCCTGAGCCCTGACCTATCTATCTTTGTTCTCTTAGCTCTTTCCCATTCATCTATGTTCCCTCAGCCTCCCTCTTCCTCAATACTTCCCCATTCATGTGGGGCCAAACTAAAAAATAGCCGGGTCGGAGGGCAAGCAGCCCTTCTTAGTTTTGGCCATACAATATATAGACCCCTGAGCTGCAACTATCCACCGCAAAGGGGCCCACTGCTGCCATGCCGCCCGAGAGCCCACATAAACCTGGAGCCGGCCCTGCATAGGGACATGGAATCCAAAGAGGGACAGTCCCTCTGAATTAGGGACATTTTGGAGGTATGCACACACACATACACACTCAAGTGATACATACTCCAATACAATAATCGCAGATGCCTATTGCTGGTACCGAGATCTGTCTATATCGATGGCAGATAAGTCAAGCCTAAACATGATATATGTGACCAGTGTAGGGGCAAAATAATCATACGTGTGCTGATTAATAGCTATTGTCACACAAATAGAACATATATGATTCATATTGGCATGTAGCTTATAATTCAAGGATCAACACTCAGTGACACGTATTTTAGAGTGAACCAGTTGACGTCACGTGGTCTAAGCCTTCATCTAAGGCGTGCGGCTCCGAGCGCACTGGCGGTCACATCCCCCGCTTCCCTCGAACAGGGAGCGTGCTCATTCACAAATGCTTGCCGCGGGCACACACCCTGCTAGAGGGATAGCGGGGATGCAGCAGCGGCTCGCGCATGCACCTTTAGACTGGGAAACAAGGTAAGTGTATGGGGCAACCTGGGGGTTTCACACAGTGGGGCATTCCGATTTTGGATACCCCGAGGGGAGGGAATCGATCGTCTTGGGTTTTGGTCCACTTTAAAGTGGACCAACACCCAGGATTTTGACTATCCTGGGTTTTGGTCCACTTCGGTGGGGCACCCCGATCGGGGGTGACCCGCTGTGTGAAACCCCCCAGAAAGCCCCGAAAACTCACCTCACCCCGCTCCCATGTGACCGCTGCAGCCAATCCCCGCCGACGGACAAGCGAGAGGCAGAGGCGGACAAGCAGAGCGCGTCTGCTGCAGCCTCCCGCGCGTCCCTCTTACAGGGAGCGCACCCACGCCGGCCACCCGCGCATGTGCCGCTGGAACGCGGAAAAGGTATTATTGTGGGCTTCCTGGGGGGTTTCACCCCGCGGGGCATCTGAAATTGAAAATCTTATAGATTCCCGGGCCGTTCCCCCCTAGGTGTTGGTCGGCTTTAAAGTGGACCAACACCCAGAATTTTGACTATCCTGGGTTTTGGTCCACTTCGGTGGGGCACCCTGATCGGGGGTGCCCCGCTGTCTGAAACCCCCCAGAAAGCCCAGAAATACTCACCTCACCGCGCTCCCACGTGACCACTCCAGCCAATCACAGTGCTCAGAGCCGCTGTGGTATGCGCGTCCAAGGCTGCTTGGACGCGCATAGCAGCTCAGCTGGCTCTGAGCGCTGGAAGCCGCGTCTCGCGCTTCCCTCTAACAGGGAGCGCGCCTGCGCCGGCCATTCACAAACAGCCGGCGCGGCTGCGCGCCCTGCTAAAGGGAAGCACAAGACGCGGCCGCGGCTCGCGCATGCGCCAATGGAACGGGGCTGAGGTAAGGTTTGTGGGCTTCCTGGGGGGTTCCTCCCCGCGGGGCATCCGAACCCCCCGGGACATCCCGATTTCGGATGCCCCACGGGGAGGGATCTGATCGGTCCTGTAATCTTATAGATTTCCGGGCCGATCCCCCCTGGGTGTTGTAAAAAAACCTACAGGGTATTGGATTTATACCTGGGGCCAAAACAACTGATGCCCACCGGGCATTGTCCCGGGTTTTCCTATGGCCAGATTATGGAGCACAAGGGGGTTGGGGGCAAAGGAGGACAGCTGGGGCCGGGGTAATTTTACCAGCAAATGTTTGTGCGATTGGCCAAACGATGAACTCTATGATAACACAAATCCTCATGCTCCAATTCTACAGCGGTACAATACAGTCGAACGAAAGGTCACCATAATCCGCAGACTTACTAAACTAGGCGACAAACAGTGTGACGCGCCCAATAGCTTAAATATGCGCTCTACTCATCTGACTTTGGTCACCGCAGGGCGCCGTACCCTTGCCCAGCACCGTTACTCTCGGCCCAGCCGTACAGATAGTGATTTGTGACCGCAGTCAGTCGCTGCGCTGCGTGACCCCCGCTGGGCCGATGACTCAGGCGCAGGTGGGGAACGAGCTGTCAACAGCCACCCTGCATTACATTATGACTCCATCGATGTTCTAGCTGCGGAGGTTGATCCATGAGCCCGGCAAGCTAGCAAACTGGAAGCACTTAATGGAAAAAAAAAAAAACACTACCCCAGATAAAGTTTGGAAGCGAAATGCGGTGAATTTTAATTAACAAACTCTTGGAAGTAAACACGTTGCGAGAGATGAAAGATTCCGCCTCGTTTTCCATTCTAAGTTCATGGCTGCGCTCAATCACGGAACTGCTTTTTATTAGCTACTGACTGGAGGCCAAAGTGTTTAGACTAAAACCACATGACGGTATCAGGTAATGCGCTCGCTTTGTTATATATCTCCAATACTTACCTCCAGGAATGGTTTATTCTGTGACTATTAATTACATATCTACCGACTTTTCAGGGTGTTAAAATAGGTCACATCTCATTAAACCAGACCTTCACCCTGAATAAGGGCCTATCTTATATGTTTCCCTGCCCCGTACATAGAGATTGCCCACATTAATCCGGGCCTTCACCCTGAATAAGAGCCTATCTTATATGTTTCCTCCCCTTTACATACAGATTGCCCATGTTAATCCGGACCTTCACCCTGAATAAGAGCATATCTTATATTTTTCCCCCCACCCTGTACATACAGATTGCCCACATTAATCCAGACCTTCACCCTGAATAAGAGCCTATCTTATATGTTTCCTCCCCTTTACATACAGATTGCCCACATTAATCCAGACCTTCACCCTGAATAAGAGCCTAACTTATATGTTTCCCTGCCCCGTATATAGAGATTGCCCACATTAATCCGGACCTTCACCATGAATAAGAGCCTATCTTGTATGTTTCCCCCCTGTACATACAGATTGCCCACATTAATCCGGGCATTCACCCTGAATAAGAGCCTATCTTATATGTTTCCTCCCCTTTACATACAGATTGCCCACATTAATCCGGGCCTTCACCCTGAATAAGAGCCTATCTTATATGTTTCCCACACCCTGTACATACAGATTGCCCTCATAAATCTGGACCCTCACCCTGAATAAGAGCATATCTTATATGTTTCCCCCCTGTACATACAGATTGCCCACATTAATCCGGACCGTCACCCTGAATAACAGCATATCTTATATGTTTCCCACACCCTGTACATACAGATTGTCCACATTAATCCGGACCCTCGCCCTGAATAAGAGCCTATCTTGTAGGTTTCCCCCACCCTGTACATACAGATTGCCCACATTAAAAATCATCTTGCCTGCACCTACTGCATTTTATGAGCCTTTAAACATCCACATGGAGTCTCAGGCTACTTGCAAACAGGAGGTGTCTTCTGACTGTGTCGCTCTGCATTCTGATATTGCTGTCCTTTTCCTGACCCCAGCTCTGCTCTGTCTGAGCAAAGCACAGCTATAACCTTGCCCTCTGTACATTTGCCTCCCTCTTCTCTCCTCAGTATGTGATGCTTCTGAGGCAAGATGGCGGCGCCCGTATCTTAGAGTCCTGAACAGAGTTGAAGCCCAGTGGGGGAAAGAATAATAAGTAAATGGCTAAAAATATAAAATATATTAGTTTTAGATGCTGGAGAATAGTTTTTAAAGGTTTGGGCTTTTCATTAAACTGGACCTTCACCATGATTTAATGAAAAGCCCAAACTCCTAAAAAACTATTCCCCAGCATCTAAAATTAATATATTTTAAGTTTTTTTCACTTACTTATTATTCTTTCCCCCGCTGGGCTGCAACTCTGTTCAGGACTCTAGGATATGGGCGCCGCCATCTTGCCCCAGTAGCATCACATACTGAGGATAGGAGAGCGGGATGAAGTGCAGAGGGTGGGTTATAGCTGTGCTTTGCACAGACAGAGCAGAGCTGGGGTCAGGGAAAGGTCAGCAGTCCCAGAATGCAGAGCGGCACAGTCAGAAGTCACTTCCTGTTTGCAGGCTGCCTTGGATGTTTAAAGTGGACCAACACCCAGGGGTGATCGGCCCGGGAATCTATAAGATTCCTGGGCCGATCACCTCCCTCACCGCGGGGCATCCGTGATCGGGATGTCCCGCGGGGGGAAACCCCCCCCAAAAGCCCCCAAAAACCTTACCTTATCGGCGACGGATCAGCCGCCGCCGCCTCCCACGCGCCCCTCTAGCAGTGCGCGCACCTGCGCCGGCCGTTTGTGAATGGCCGGCGCGCGCGCCCTGTAAGAGGGACGCGCGGGAGGCGGCGGCTTGTCCGTCACCGAAAAGGTACGTTTTTTGGGGCTTTTGGGGGGGTTTCACACAGCGGGGCATCCTGATCTCGGATGCCCCGCTGAAGTGGACCAACACCCAGGATAGTGAAAATCCTGGGTGTTGGTCCACTTTAAAGGCTCATAACATGCAGTAGATGCAGGTAGGATGATTTTTAATGTGGACAATCTGTATGTACAGGGTGTGGGAAACATATAAGATAGGCTCTTATTCAGGGTGAAGGTCCGGATTAATGTGAGCAATCTGTATGTACAGGGTGTGGGAAACATATAAGATAGGCTCTTATTCAGGGTGAAGGTCCGGATTAATGTGAGCAATCTGTATGTACAGGGGGAAACATACAAGATAGGCTCTTATTCAGGGTGAGGGTCCGCTTTAAATTATGCTGAAGGTCCGGTTTACACTGTCATTAACTGTCATTAAAAATAGTTAATCAAAACAAAAATAAAACAGAAAACATTTGTAAAAATATATAAATAAAAGAAGTTGATAAAGCGACAAGCTTGTCTTCTCTGCAGACTTGAATTAAATGAAGGAAACCCGCGCGGCGCTGTAGCGGCTCTTCTCAGCCTTCTCCCCACTTTTAATGTCAATCTTTCTGAGAACTTCACAGTCAGAGGTGCGCGTCCCCGATGGTCCTTTTCTTTTAAAGTGTTTTCTAATTTGCCCGTTTTCTCCAGACGCCGAAGACGAAACAGCTTTCCCTGCCAGACGCTGACAACAGCTGTCTACCTGCCTGATGTTTGCTTCACCCTGGGAAGCCCTTCTCGTGCTTCTGTCTCGTATCAGTCGATAAAGCGAGCGCACACCAGGGAGAAATATTAACAGCGACCTGATTAAAATCAGCCAGATTTAGAGATGTCTGAAAAGAAGGAAAATAGTCTCATACATAGAATAAATCCACACCTACCAAATTTTCAGGGATATTTGTTAAATTAAGTCACGCCCACTTGTTGAGTGATGATAGGAGATAAATTGTAACAGTTAAAACAATAGAAACACTTTAAAGTGGACCAAAACCCACAATTCCTTCCCACCGGGGCATCCAGAATCGGGATGCCCCACTGTGTAAAGCCCCCCAGGTCGCCCCATACACTTACCTTGCTTCCCGGTCCAACGGCGCATGTGTGAGCCGCTCCGGCATCCCCGCTATCCCTCTAGCAGGGCGGGTGCCCGCGCCAGGCATTTGTGAATGGCCGGTGCGGGCACGCTCCCTCTTAGAGGGAAGCAGGGGATGCAGCCGTCAGCATACTATGAGCCGCTGGCCTTAGACGAAGGCTTAGACGACGCAACGTCAGTGGCTCCGAACTCACTGATTGGACGAGCAGCCGCGCATGCTCCGTAGGACCGGGACATCGGCAATCTGGGGGGCTTCACACAGCGGGGCACCCCCCGATCAGGGTGCTCTGGGGGAATGGACCAGAACCCAGGAAAGTCAAAATCCTGGGTTTTGGCCACTTTAAATAGGCAAATGAATCATTTATTGCTGCATATCTGCATGTTAGACCTCAAAGAGGGACGATATGTAAAAGAAGCCACGCCCCTCATGGTGGGATAGATTAAGCCATGCCCCCTCATTGAGGGATGGATAGGAGATAGGGTGAAACAGTTACAACACTGTAAACACGTTGAATAGGCAAATGAATCATTTATTGCTGCAGATCTGAATGTTAGATCTCAAAGAGGGACAGATGAGAACAACAGGGGGCAGAAGGACATGGACCCAGAAGAGGGACATTCCCTTCAAATCAGGGACAGTTGGGAGGTATGTTAATGTAGTGCCAAATATAACTATCTATCATTATTGGTCCTGATTGCAGGAAATTGGGATATCACTGTTGTAAGAGATGCCCACCGGAGACTACTGTCCAGTAGGGGTGCTGCATGGAGGAGCTGCGGGTAACCCCAGACCTGCACTGAGAAGCTGCGGGGAACACCAGACCTGCACGGAGGAGCTGCGGGGAACACCGGACCTGCATGGAGGAGCTGCGGGGAACACCGGACCTGCATGGAGGAGCTGCGGGGGAACCCCAGACCTGCACTGAGAAGCTGCGGGGAACACCAGACCTGCACGGAGGAGCTGCGGGGAACACCGGACCTGCAGGGAGGAGCTGCGGGGGAACCCCAGACCTGCAGGGAGGAGCTGCGGGGAACACCGGACCTGCACTGAGAAGCTGCGGGGAACACCAGACCTGCACGGAGGAGCTGCGGGGAACACCGGACCTGCATGGAGGAGCTGCGGGGAACACCGGACCTGCATGGAGGAGCTGCGGGGGAACCCCAGACCTGCACTGAGAAGCTGCGGGGAACACCAGACCTGCACGGAGGAGCTGCGGGGAACACCGGACCTGCAGGGAGGAGCTGCGGGGGAACCCCAGACCTGCACGGAGGAGCTGCGGGGAACACCGGACCTGCACTGAGAAGCTGCGGGGAACACCAGACCTGCACAGAGGAGCTGCGGGGAACACCAGACCTGCAGGGAGGAGCTGCGGGGGAACACCGGACCTGCATGGAGGAGCTGCGGGGAACACCGGACCTGCATGGAGGAGCTGCGGGGGAACCCCAGACCTGCACTGAGAAGCTGCGGGGAACACCAGACCTGCACGGAGGAGCTGCGGGGAACACCGGACCTGCAGGGAGGAGCTGCGGGGGAACCCCAGACCTGCAGGGAGGAGCTGCGGGGGAACATCAGACCTACATGGAGGAGCTGCGGGGGAACCCCAGACCTGCAGGGAGGAGCTGCCGGGGGAACCCCAGACCTGCAGGGAGGAGCTGCGGGGGAACCCCAGACCTGCAGGGAGGAGCTGCGGGGGAACACCAGACCTGCATGGAGGAGCTGCGGGGGAACCCCAGACCTACAGGGAGGAGCTGCGGGGGAACACCAGACCTGCATGGAGGAGCTTCCGGGGGAACACTAGACCTGCATGGAGGAGCTGCGGGGGAACCCCAGACCTGCAGGGAGGAGCTGCGGGGGAACACCAGACCTGCATGGAGGAGCTGCGGGGGAACCCCAGACCTACAGGGAGGAGCTGCGGGGGAACACCAGACCTGCATGGAGGAGCTTCCGGGGGAACACTAGACCTGCATGGAGGAGCTGCGGGGGAACCCCAGACTTGCAGGGAGGAGCTGCAGGGGAACACCAGACCTGCATGGAGGAGCTGCGGGGGAACACCAGACCTGCATGGAGGAGCTGCGGGGGAACCCCAGACCTGCAGGGAGGAGCTGCGGGGGAACCCCAGACCTGCAGGGAGGAGCTGCGGGGGAACACCAGACCTGCATGGAGGAGCTGCGGAAGAACACCAGACCTGCACGAAGGAGCTGTGGGGGAACACTAGATCTACACAGAGGAGCTGCAGGGACACAAAATGTAGACTTTTTTTGGTGATTGCCTAGACATTGCCTTTAGAGCATCATTTAGCCTCTTGGTCTAGTTTTTGTTCCAATCCATTGTTACAGGGGCCCGCGGATTTTTTATCTTTTACATCCTCTGTATGAAGCAGCAATCAGAGCTTTTTTTCTCCCTTTCACTTCGGATGATTCCAAGTTGTGACTTGATGGAGTTCAGGGTTGATCATCCCCCGTTGGGAGGAGGCGGGTGCACATTCGTCCGACTGCCGTGACTTTATCAAATCCCCGGCTCACGTTCTACAATGCGCACGGGGAATTCTCATCTGCAGAGCTGTCACGGGAAAAAGTACGGGCAACATTAAGACAACCATAAAAATATTATGAAGTGTGCAATTACGGGTTATTGGAGCCAATTACCTTTCCTCACTGTCATCATGGCTCTCGTCAGGTTCAGCTCCAGGGCAGATCCAATCTGCGCACTACATTACAGGCGCCATTGTCAGTCAGCCGCGCCGCGCTCGCAGGTGGCGGCCGGGCCCGCTGGAGGGGGAGTCATTGTGTCCGAGTTTATTTAAAGGATGACGTGTCCACCTGTTCCAGCTTAAGAGCGAAATAGAAGGAGGGATCGTCAGGCTTAGCTTATGTCTCTGGTGAGCGTGCTATAGCGGGACCTCGTACTAGCGCGCATGCACATAGGAATTGCTATAACTGCACATATAATATAATAACGAGTAATAATGCAAACCATAATAATATAATAATAATAATATATAATATAATATAAAATAATATAACACTAATGCATAATAACGCGTAATAATAATATTATAATAACTGCATAATGGTTAGTACCATACCTCCCAAGTGTACCATACCTCCCTTGTTGTTCTCCTCTGTCCCTCTTTGAAGTGTAACATGCAGATCTGCAGCAATAAATGATTCATTTGCCTATTCAATGTGTTTACAGTGTTGTAACTGTTACACCCTATCTCCTATCCATCCCTCAATGAGGAGGTGTGGCTTCATCCATCCCTCAATTAGGGGGCGTGGCTTCATCCACCCCTCAATGAGAGATTAATTTACATATAGTTCCTCTTTGAGGTGTAACATGCAGATCTGCAGCAATAAATGATTCATTTGCCTATTCAAAGTGTTTCTATTGTTGTAACTGTTACATCCTATCTCCTATCCATCCCTCAATGAGGAGGCGTGGCTTCATCCATCCCTCAATTAGGGGGCGTGGCTTCATCCACCCCTCAATGAGAGATTCATTTACATATAGTTCCTCTTTGAGGTGTAACATGCAGATCTGCAGCAATAAATGATTCATTTGCCTATTCAAAGTGTTTCTATTGTTGTAACTGTTACAATGTATCTCCTATCCATCCCTCAATGAGGGGGTGTGGCCTAATACAGCAAATGTCCCTCTTTTCCACCCTGAAAAGTTGATAGGTATGTTAGTATTAGGCTTCCAATTTGGGTCAAACTTTAAAGCGGTCCAAAACTATAAGATTCCCAGGACAATCGAGTTCCTCCCCCCGGGGCATCCAAAATCGGGATGCCCCGCTGTGTGAAACCTCCCAGGTCGCCCCATTCACTTACCTTGTTTCCCCGTCCAACGGCACAAGCACGAGCCACATCCCCGCTATCCCTCTAGCAGGACATGTGCCCACACCAGGCATTTGTGCATGGCCGACGCGGGCACGGTCCCTGTTAGAGGGAAGGGGGGATGCGCCCGTCAGCGTGGCCTTAGACAAGGGCTTAGGCGATGTGGTGTCAGCCGTTCCGAGCACGCTGATTGGACGAACGGCTGCACATGCGCCGTAGGACCGGGAAGAGGTGAGTTGGCATCGGCGATCTGGGGGGTTTCACACAGAGGGGCATCCCCGTTCAGGGTGCCCCGGGGGGGGGGAGAACGAAAACCCAGGCTAGTCAAAATCCTGGGTTTTGTTCCACTTTAAGACCATCTGGGGGGCATCCAGAAAGCTGGAGCCCCCATTTTGCACCGCCCCCAAACGCCAAAGGCTCATATTCTTAACCTATGCTCGAGCCTCACAGAGAAGGCAGCCATGCGATTGGCCACCGGTGCTCACGTGGGTAGTAGATGCATTCTTGGTTCCGGGCGTCCATGACCCAACCATGTGAGTTCTGACAGCCAATTGCACGGCTGCATTTTTGGCGAGGCTCGAGGATAAGGTAAGAATATTGGGTGTTCTGCGGGGTGATGCGAGAGGGGGGCTCCAGCATTCTGGATGCCCCCTTAAATTGGCAGCACTAACACCCTATGGGAAAATGGGTTTCGGTCCACTTTAAAGGGTCTGTAAACCCAATTGCAAAAAGGGCAGGAAGCTTTTTGATGCCAGTCCCATGTGTCGCTCCTCCATTTCCTGCAATGGTCTAACAGCCACTCTGTCCCTTGGTGCTTTCAGTGTGAGTGAGCACAGCAAGCCACAGTGGTCCTGTGCTGACCATGCTGACCACAGCAGATCAGATCCAGAATTAAACCGGACCTTCAGCATTATCTAATGAAAACCCCAAACCTTTAAAAACTATTCTCCAGAATCTAAAATAATATATTTTAAGTTTTTAGTCACTTATTATTCTTTCCCCCGCTGGGCTGCAACTCAGTTCAGGACTCTAGGATACGGGCGCCGCCATCTTGCCTCAGAAGCATCACACACTGAGGAAAGGGAGGGGGGGGGAAGTACAGGGGGCAGGTTATAGCTGTTCTATGTACAGACAGAGCACAGCTGGGGTCAAGAAAAGGACAGCAATCCAAGAATGCAGAGCGGCACAGTCAGAAGACACTTCCTGTCTGCAGGCAGCCTGAGACTCTATGTGCCGCCATCTTGGATGTTTAAAGGCTCAGAAAATGCACTAGATGCAGGTAGTTTTAATGTGAGCAATCTGTATGTACAGGGTGGGGGGAACATACAAGATAGGCTCTTATTCAGCATGAAGGTCCGGTTTAAAAGCGAAGAAAATGGCTTTGCTTAGAATACATTATGTACTTACATATAATCAGAGAATTTGAGATGCTTTCAAATGGCTTATTTTACACTGTCCACAAGGGTAAGTCGGAGGTGTGCCTGGACAGGGACTTTATCCTTCGCCTGGACAGTCCCTTTAATCTTTAATAAAATGTACCATTGATATATATGTAATGGTGCACTGTACCGCCCCCTCTGCTGATGGACACCCTAGGCACATGCCTAGGGTTGCCTGATACCTTGAGGTCACCACCTGTACTCTATTCAAACAAAAAAAAAATGTGCACCACCAATCTTAACAAATCAGAATGGATAATAGCTAACAAAGGGCGATGTGCCGAGAAGTTGCCGCAAATTCTCCCCAAAGTCAGTGGCTCCAGTTACCACAAGATAGAGGCACACCACATCAGCACCAAACACCCCAACAAATCAATCACCATAAACAATTCATCAAAACATATTTAATACATTGAAAACAAATCACATGATATCCTTTAAAAAACACACATCTACAGCAGGGGCATCCCATCTGGGCGTAAAAATATAACCAAACCACAATAACCTACACAAGTGCATAAATATCTAACTCCATAATAGATCAATCCATTCCAATAATTCTAATTATGCTACAGAAAGTGCTGAAGTGCTTATTACAGTGTAAGACAACTAAATAAATAAATAATAAATATAAAATATAAATTTAAATAAATATATATATATATATGTATATATATTAAATAAAAAATAATAATAATTAATTGTTAAGAGACCAATGCAAAAATAGAAACAACGTGGAAAGAGATCACTTAAAAAGTGCTGCCCAAGAAAATGGTATCCCTGCTGATCCTGTCACGGAGGTAGGTAGCCCACGCGTTTCGTAGTCTCCCTAGACGGATTACTTCATCAGGGTGCCACCTGTAGTCAGTAGGTTCTTTTCTCACCTCAATATATAGATTAGTAACCAGAAAGTGAAGGCATGAAGCTATTCCCGGAGCGCTGTAATGTATTTCCCAGGGGGTGATGATGACCGGCGTCCTGAGATTTTATGGTCTCTGTATGATGTGATGGAGGCGCGCTCAGGTTCTGTGGGCTCAGCAGTGACCGGGGTCACCGGCGCTTGCCGAGTAAATCAGGTGCAGGATCGAAGACAAACTAATTGGCGAGTTATCCATTTTTTATATTGTGCCGTATGAACTATTAGCCGGATTTCCCAGAGGCCGCTTTAAGTAAAATGCAGGAATAGGAATGTGAATGGAAAGCAGATTTTATAATGACGGCGATAAATTTGGGAACTTGTAGCTTTTATATCCCCCCCTCCCCCCAACCAACTCACCCAGTCAACTGATACTAACTGCCAAATGGTATTCCTTGTATATAGGTAACATATGCACCTCTCCAGGAATACTAATTCTGTTTCCGGACCCTAACCCTGAATAAGAGCCTATCTTGTATGTTAACCACACCCTGTACATACAGATTGCCCACATTAATCTGGACCTTCACCCTGTATAAGAGCCTATCTTATATGTTTCCCACACCCTGTACATACAGATTGCTCACATTAATCCCACCCTCACCCTGAATAAGAGCCTATCTTGTATGCTCCCCCTGTACATACATATTGCACACATTAATCCGGACCCTCACCCTGAATAAGAGCCTATCTTGTATGTTTCCCCCCCTGTACATACAGATTGCACACATTAATCCGGACCCTCATCCTGAATAAGAGCCCACACAGTAGATCCCACCATCTTGCTTAGCCTCTTCCTCATTGACCTTTGGCCCCTCTTAGGCCTACTCTAGTTCCAGGACAGTCTTTCCACACGGTCACTGGCTCCACATGAATGTGTGGCAGGTATAACACCTGCACCAGCCTCTTGCCGGCCTGCCAGCCCCTTGGCGTGCCCAGCTTCCCCTGGCTGCCACCTACATGCGCTCCAGGGCCCACTTCCCATGCTGGACATCACCTCCTCTGACCTCCTTACTGGTCTTTTCTGGACTGAACTCTCTTCTCCTCCTCCCCCTGGGCCCTCTTCTTCCTTCACCTGGGCCCTCTTCTTCCCCCCCCGGGCCCTCTTCTTCCTCCACCTGGGCCCTCTTCTTCCCCCCCCTGGGCCCTCTTCTTCCTCCACCTGGGCCCTCTTCTTCCTCCCCCTGGGCCCTCTTCTTCCTCCCCCTGGGCCCTCTTCTTCCCCCCCCTGGGCCCTCTTCTTCCTCCACCTGGGCCCTCTTCTTCCTCCCCCTGGGCCCTCTTCTTCCTCCCCCTGGGCCCTCTTCTTCCTCCCCCTGGGCCCTCTTATACCCTCTATGACCAATCAAGTAAAGAGGTGGGCCACACTCAGTTTACCCCCATGTGTGGCAGTGGTAAGCCTATGTTTCCATTGCTGGCACAGGCTAGGAACAGGTGAGTAGAATAACAGACTGGGAACACGTGAGTGGAGTAGCAGGCTGGAAACATTTACACACAAACAAGAAACCAGTCTATGCCACCAAAGGGGGCAAGTCACCGACCATGGGGGGGTGGGAGGTCCGGAACTCGGTGAAGAGCCTGTTACCAATTAACATCTTCAGCAGAGCTTGCGATGGTGGAGGGTACACAGGGCCCCGGGCAGTCATGTGCTGGCCGCAGACTTAGGAAAGTGAAAACAGTGGACAGATGGTACACAACAAAGAAATCCCACTTACGGTACAGCAAGGATCAGCAGACTGGAGCTAGACGGTCAACTAGTGGATGGCCTAAGCCTATCACAGACGACGGAGGGTCTGGGTCCCATTACAGACAATAGAGGGTCTGAGCCCCAGTGCAGACAAAGGAGGATCTGGGTCCCAGTATAGACAAGGGAGGGTCTGGGCCCCAGTACAGACAATGGAGGGTCTAGGTCCCAGTACAGACAATACAATAGAGGATTTGAGCCCCAGTGCAGACAAAGGAGGCCAAAATTGCTAAAATACTGAGAGATCCCTATACACCATAGTTATGTGCATTGCCGAGTGGGACTGCCTCACACCGAGAAGTCATCAGGCAACCAGTCTACGCCACCAAAGGGGGCAAGCCACTGACCATGGGGGGGTGGGAGGTCCGGAACTCGGTGAAGAGCCTGTTACCAACCCACATCCTCAGCAGAGCTTGCGATGGTGGAGGGTACACAGGGCCCCGGGCTGTCCTGTGGTGATCAGACGTGGGAAAGTGAAAACAGTGGACAAACAGTACACAACAAAGAAATCCCACTTACAGTACAGCAAGGATCAGCAGATTGGAGCTAGACGGTCAACTAGTGGATGGCCTAAGCCTATCACAGACAACGGAGGGTCTGGGTCCCAGTACAGACAATGGAGGGTCTGGGCCCCAGTGCTGACAATGGAGGGTCTGGGCCCCAGTGCTGACAATGGAGGGTCTGGGCCCCAGTGCTGACAACGGAGGGTCTGGGCCCCAGTACAGACAATGGAGGGTCTGGGCCCCAGTATAGGCAATGGAGGATCTAGGTCCCAGTACAGACAATGGAGGGTCTGGGCCCCAGTATAGACAATGGAGGGTCTGGGTCCCAGTGCAGACAAGGGAGGGTCTGGGTCCCAGTACAGACAATGGAGGGTCTGGGCCCCAGTATAGACAATGGAGGGTCTGGGTCCCAGTGATGACAATGGAGGGTCTGGGTTCCAGTATAGACAATGGAGGGTCTGGGTCCCAGTACAGACAATGGAGGGTCTGGGCCCCAGTGCTGACAACAGAGGGTCTGGGTCCCAGTACAGACAATGGAGGGTCTGGGTCCCAGTACAGACAATGGAGGGTCTGGGTCCCAGTACAGACAATGGAGGGTCTGGGTCCCAGTACAGACAATGGAGGGTCTGGGCCCCAGTGCTGACAACAGAGGGTCTGGGTCCCAGTACAGACAATGGAGGGTCTGGGTCCCAGTACAGACAATGGAGGGTCTGGGTCCCAGTACAGACAATGGAGGGTCTGGGTCCCAGTGCAGACAATGGAGGGTCTGGGTCCCAGTGCAGACAATGGAGGGTCTGGGTCCCAGTGCAGACAATTGAGGGTCTGGGTCCCAGTGCAGACAATTGAGGGTCTGGGTCCCAGTACAGACAATGGAGGGTCTGGGTCCCAGTGCAGACAAGGGAGGGTCTGGGTCCCAGTGCAGACAATGGAGGGTCTGGGTCCCAGTACAGACAATGGAGGGTCTGGGTCCCAGCGCAGACAAGGGAGGGTCTGGGTCCCAGTACAGACAATGGAGGGTCTGGGTCCCAGTACAGACAATGGAGGGTCTGGGTCCCAGTGCAGACAATGGAGGGCCTGGGTCCCAGTGCAGACAATGGAGGGTCTGGGTCCCAGTGCAGACAATGGAGGGTCTGGGTCCCAGCGCAGACAAGGGAGGGTCTGGGTCCCAGTACAGACAATGGAGGGTCTGGGTCCCAGTGCAGACAAGGGAGGGCCTGGGTCCCAGTGCAGACAATTGAGGGTCTGGGTCCCAGTGCAGACAATTGAGGGTCTGGGTCCCAGTACAGACAATGGAGGGTCTGGGTCCCAGTGCAGACAAGGGAGGGTCTGGGTCCCAGTGCAGACAATGGAGGGCCTGGGTCCCAGTGCAGACAATTGAGGGTCTGGGTCCCAGTGCAGACAATTGAGGGTCTGGGTCCCAGTACAGACAATGGAGGGTCTGGGTCCCAGTGCAGACAAGGGAGGGTCTGGGTCCCAGTGCAGACAATGGAGGGCCTGGGTCCCAGTGCAGACAATTGAGGGTCTGGGTCCCAGTACAGACAATGGAGGGTCTGGGTCCCAGTGCAGACAATGGAGGGTCTGGGTCCCAGTACAGACAATGGAGGGTCTGGGTCCCAGTGCAGACAAGGGAGGGTCTGGGTTCCAGTGCAGACAAGGGAGGGTCCGGGTCCCAGTGCAGACAAGGGAGGGTTTGGGTCCCAGTGCAGACAAGGGAGGGTTGGGGTCCCAGTACAGACAAGGGAGGGTCTGGGTCCCAGTGCAGACAATGGAGGGTCTGGGCTCCCGGTACAAACAACGGAGATCCTGGGCCCCAGTACAGATACAAGTTTTATTCCTCTTTAATGTTTGTTATGTGTAAAACAAAATGGTTTAATAAAAATGTCCAGTGATACATTTAAAAACTTTATCCAATAATTAGAAAACGGTTTGCGAAGGCCGCAAGATTTTGCCTAGGGGCCTCTACTGGCCTCCATCAGGCCCTGGGGCCAGCCTTATATATATATATATATATATATATATATATATATATATATATATATATATATATATTCCATACAGTTCCCCGTCATGTCCTCACCCACACACATTGCCTCTAACTTGCGTTTCCATACAGCGCTGCACGCTTATTTCTGACTGTATATTAATTAGGGAGTTAATAGAGAACGCCTGAGTCATCCCCAAAAGCACCATAGATCATCCCCTGCCAAACCTGGCAAGGTAGGTGAATTAATGCTTTGTGTTCCTGGCTTAAATGGAGACTCTGACATTTTCATGAATAGCCACTTTAAATACATTAAGCTCGGTTAATGGAAACAAGCGAGTTGTAACAGAAAAATATTTGGCGTATAAATCCCCCCCTAAAAAGATAAAGTGCGGGAATAACGAGGAGCCTCGCCAACGTTCCCGCTGTCTGATGGGGACTATTAAGACAAAGGCTTGTGTAATTAGCACTAATTCATTTTCATGGTGTTATAAAACAGGCGTCTTGTAAACAGTGTCGGCGAAAAAAAAAAAAAAGGCGCAAAGCGCGGCATAGCGTTCAAGTTTCCAGTAGATTCTGGAGTGAATCCGACCTTGAGGTCAGATCAGGTCAACAGATGAGTCTTTGGGGGTTATTCATGAAGGGATAGCGCCAGGTGGCGCCTTGTAAGCGACAGGCAGCGTCTGGTGAACACCGGGCGCTGTACGCGATACCACATTTATGAAGGCGATTCTGGTGAGCGCCTTTTACAGCGACACGTGGCGTCCGATTCATCATCACAGACGGCTCTGTGGATCCCGGCGGCGCTCTGGCTTTCAGAGCGCCTGGTATTACCTGTCGCTACCTGTCGGTCTCCCATACATTTCAATGGACGTTACATTTCTTCTCTTTAAACAGGGTTTACTTTTAATCATTTTTTTTTTGTTTTGTGTCATCATTGTGTGACCTCACCTAGACTCTTTAAATACATTTTTGAAAACTTTTTAGATTGTTTTATATTTTCATGCAGAATTGTCATTACAGGTCTGGTATTAAAGTGTTAATGTCACAGTGTTATAACAATGTCGTTCCATGTGTTTGTGCTTTGTTACTGGTGGATATGTGTTCAAAAACGGACTTTAATCACACAGCTTCTGGCGCTCTGGGCTACAGCGACACAATTTTGAGTGCCGGCGCTGCGTAAGGCTGTTTTTTTGATGAATATGGTTTGAGTCGCTCACACTGACCAGTCGCTACCGTTTGCTCCCATATAGCGCTGTACTGGTGTTATAGCGACTCACACATCAAATTCATCAATGCCGGCAATGTTACTACAGTGACTGGGGCGCTTTGTAATAGCGACTCACGGCCGATCAGAGTGACCACTAGCGGTCGCTCTTAAGGCTGCTGTGCAGACGCTCATGTGGCGTTACCTGGCGCTATTAATGAATCAGCCTGTAAGTCTGTTTTTTGCTGTTTTTTTCATCTGTAATATTGTATCCAAGGTTGTCATCACTTCCATCAACAGCATACAAAGTCAGTTCTTCTTTAGTAGGAATAAGGCTGCAGCAGTTTCTGTCCCTTCTAATGGTAGCTTGGGGTCTTATCTCCCTCCTTAAGAACCAGGGTGTACCTTCTTGTTCCTCTATAGCAGTGCTTCTCAACCTTTCCAATGCCGTGACCCCGCAATACAGTTCCTCATGTTGCCCGGGCCCCGCAATACAGTTCCTCATGTTGCCCGGACCCCGCAATACAGTTCCTCATGTTGCAGTGACCCCGCAATACAGTTCCTCATGTTGCCCGGACCCCGCAATACAGTTCCTCATGTTGCCCGGACCCCGCAATACAGTTCCTCATGTTGCAGTGACCCCGCAATACAGTTCCTCATGTTGCCCGGACCCCGCAATACAGTTCCTCATGTTGCAGTGACCCCGCAATACAGTTCCTCATGTTGCCCGGACCCCGCAATACAGTTCCTCATGTTGCAGTGACCCCGCAATACAGTTCCTCATGTTACAGTGACCCCGCAATACAGTTCCTCATGTTACAGTGACCCCGCAATACAGTTCCTCATGTTGCAGTGACCCCGCAATACAGTTCCTCATGTTGCCGTGACCCGCAATACAGTTCCTCATGTTGCCCGGACCCGCAATACAGTTCCTCATGTTGCCGTGACCCGCAATACAGTTCCTCATGTTGCCGTGACCCCGCAATACAGTTCCTCATGTTTCCGTGACCCCGCAATACAGTTCCTCATGTTGCCGTGACCCCGCAATACAGTTGCTCATGTTGCCGTGACCCCGCAATACAGTTGCTCATGTTGCCGTGACCCGCAATACAGTTCCTCATGTTGCCCGGACCCGCAATACAGTTCCTCATGTTGCCCGGACCCCGCAATACAGTTCCTCATGTTGCCGTGACCCCGCAATACAGTTCCTCATGTTGCAGTGACCCCGCAATACAGTGCCTCATGTTGCGGTGACCCCGCAATACAGTTGCTCATGTTGCCGTGACCCCGCAATACAGTTGCTCATGTTGCCGTGACCCCGCAATACAGTTCCTCATGTTGCAGTGACCCCGCAATACAGTTCCTCATGTTGCAGTGACCCAGCAATACAGTTCCTCATGTTGCGGTGACCCAGCAATACAGTTCCTCATGTTGCGGTGACCCCAAACCAAAAAATAATTTTGGTGGCTACTTTAAAACTGAAATTTTGCTACA
The DNA here is from genome assembly GCA_027917425.1 of Gastrophryne carolinensis. Classification (NCBI taxonomy): domain Eukaryota; kingdom Metazoa; phylum Chordata; class Amphibia; order Anura; family Microhylidae; genus Gastrophryne; species Gastrophryne carolinensis. The sequence goes on along the minus strand of CM051237.1, from coordinate 473,921,557 downwards.
GTTATGGTTCGGAATGTAAATACCTGATATGCGTTATGTATTCTCATTGCTACAAATCAAACATAATTTAAACATAGTGATTAATCATAAAAACAATATTTAATTATATGTAGAGAAATATTTATTACTAATTCCAAGAAATAACATTTCACCATGGCATAGCATGTGTTGGAAACTGTCATTTCTCCGCCTTTTATTGAAATTAATAGGAGGCTGCGGCGGATTGTGTGGTAACTCGAGATTCTCGGGAGCTCTCTTCCACAAAATCCGCCGCACTCACAATGAAATCAATAGGAGGCGGATTCAATGCCGGAAACCACTGATTTCAGCAGTTTCCTCATTCAGAATATGGGAAAATAGTGGGAGATATGGGAGATAAATATACATTGGGGAACAGTGTGACCTACATCTTATAGTGTCTCTTATAGTATAAGACACTGTGTAAATGTTTGGTGCTTTGTGTAAGTGTAAGCTGCTTTGTGTACTGTGTAATGATTACACACAAAGCACCTTACACTTACACAGTATTGTGTGTATGGTGTGTGCACTGTTATTACACCAGCAGGCGTCTCGCAGGCTCTCTTGGCTTCTGTCCTCCGGTGCTTGCTGCGTCCGCCCACTGATGATGTCAGCAAGTGCCGGACACACCTAATGCGCTGCTATGGACTGTGGAGCGTTCCCCCATCTTCCCCCGCCCCTTAGGCCCCGGACGGATGATGCAATCATGTCTGCGCGGGCATTCAGTTTGGAACGTGCATCCATAACGGAGTGCGTTCCAGCTGAATAGCGCTGCTGCAGACGGTAGCGCGACTTCTCAGTGGCTAAAGCCATCGGAAATATGTATGTTTCCGATGGCTTTAGGCGACCCCTGTGTTTTGGTCGTTCGACCCTCCGCCGGGGTCCCGACCCACAGGTTGAGAACCGCTGCTCTATAGCAAAGGTAGAATCAGGCTCTGGATGGATCCTTCTCTCAGTCTGGCCACTGTCTCCTCTCCTCCGGTTACTACAATCAGGGCCGGCTTCAGATTTGTCGGGGCCCTTTGGCAAGAGAGTCTTAGGCCCTTATTTATGAAGGAATAGCAACAGGTAGCGACTGGTGAGCGGCCGGTAATGACGGGCCCCGCCACGAGAACGCTGGCTCCCCACCACAATCACACATTTATCAAGCCAATCCTGCTTAGCAACTGAGATAGCGCCAGATAGCCACTCATTCATCATTATTCCAGCCTCAGCCCACAGCGCCAGCGTCCGACCTTGAACAGCGACAGGTATGACCTCTCGCTACCTGGCGCTCTCCAATGCATTTCAATGGAACAATCTTTAAATATTAATAATTAATTGTTATTAATGTTTTTTTTTTTTTTTTTTTTAAATGTGACAAATTCTGTGACCACTTCTGCCGTTTTAGATAATTTTTTAAGGTAAAAAAAAATAAAAAAAATTGTGCAGAATTGATATTACAGGTCTGATATTATTGTATTCATATTACTTAATTCTTTAAAAAATGTTTTTTTTTTTTTTCCAAAAATATGGTGGCGCCTCCAGCGCTCTGGGGTTTAAACATGCATTTCACAGCACTTGAATTTTTTGAGCCTGATTTTTTGATGAATATGGTGGGAGCTGGTGGCTCTGACCAGTCGCTATCATGCGCACCCATACATCCCGGAACCTGTCAAATTGCGACTCGTCACCTTGTATTCAACATTACGGCACACCGACTGAGTCGCTATCAACAATCGAACAACGGCCAAGCACAGCGACTACTAGCGGGCGCTGTGAAAATACCGCTACAGTTGCTCAACTGTCGCTACCTGGCACTATTAATAAATCGACCTCCTCGTGGGCCCCAAAGTAGTGTGTCACATGATGCCAACTTTCAGCTCCGCTGACGCAAATGGCTCATCTCCTGCTGCTGATCGCCCTCCAGTCCTTGTCAGTCATCACTTGGTTCTCGCCACTGAGCTTCCATTCCAGGCCACCTTCTCCAATGTTGCTGACCATCCCCTGTTGCTGTTGCCAGCCATGAGCGGGTCAGCACACAGTACCCGGCATTCAGTGGTTCGGGTCCACCGTAAAATAATACCATGTCCAAGTGTGAGCCTGAGTGGGCCCCTGAAGATGCCAGGGGCCCTGGCAATTGCCCAGGTTTGCCCTGTGCCGGCGCCGGCCCTGACTACAATAATTGGTTCTTAGCTAAGCTGTCTCTATCAAGTGTCCCAATTCTTTTATAGTGTTCTTCCACTACAGAACTGAAGCTTAGAGTTCCTCCTAAACCCAACTGTGAGTCAGACCAATCTATTCATCCATCAACTGTCAGAGCCGGTGTCGGGATGTTTACAGGATCTGAGCTTCTAAATTGACCCATTAAACCCATGTTCTTCCTTTGCACTTCCACTGAACTAACTGTGATTTAGCCAATGTAACTTAACCCTTTCTACGTTAAACTAGAGTTCAAGCTCCACTACATCTAGTGTTGAAAGTAGAACTTAATGTATTGTCTATTAATGCATACCTAAATTAATATCTACTTTTGGAGGTATCCCCAGGGCTGTATTTCCCATTAGGCAACCCTAGGCACGTGCCTAGGGTGGCAACCTGGAAGGTGGGAGGACTCTGCCCTTACTATTGTAGTAAAGAATAGAAATTAGAACTCCCATAGCCAGAACATTAATGCCTCCTAACAAGCACCCCCCCCCCCCAACCACAGAAGGACGCAGAGTGTATCTGGGGAGAGAGGGTGCAATGGGTTGAACACAGGTCAGAGAATCTCCCCTCCGCTGCTGTGGTCATGTGACTCCTGTATGTCAGAATGCCAGATAGATAGAAGATAGAACACGCTCACTTGCTTCTCTGCATTTCTGCCCTTTGTGTCCTCTCCCTCCTCCACACACATACTCTTCATCTAACCCATTGCACCCTTTCCCCTATCCACACCTTTTTTAATGTGGACCGTGACTAACTTAAAAATAGGGGGCGCAAGCACCTTAAGTGCCTAGGACACTATGAACCCCAAATACGGCCCTGGCTATCCCATGTGTTTCCTCCAGAAATGTGACCCTTAAACCTGCCAGGATTTCACCATGTGGATCCAAAATTATTTTTTATTTGGTTTGGTCCGTGTGTAAGCTCACTTAAATTCTACTAGCAGGCTGATTCATTACTAACGCCAGGTAGCGACAGATCGAGCGTCTGTAGCAGGCATTTCAGAGCGCCCGCTAGTGGTCGCTGTGCTCGGGCGTGGTCCGCTAGTTTAGAGTGCCTCAGCCGCTGTGCAGCATTGTTGAATACGTTGTGGGGAGTCGCTATATGAGCAGTACAGCGCTGTATAGGAGCGAATGGTAGCGACTGGTCAGTGCGACCCACGCCATATTCACCTGCCGCTACCTGTTGTTTATAAGGCACTACCTGACGCTATCCCTTGATGAATAAGGCCCTAGGTCCCAGGACTAGGTCCTCCCAGGTAATTTGCTATAGCCATTACACATGACCACACCTACTTAGATTTCTTTAAAATGACATTCATTTTATTAATACACATTACTTAACATTACTGCTCCGCTGAACACCACCACTCTCCAAGAGGAAGCACAGCCATCTTACCCGGCCAGACACTATACTCTCCAGGAGGAGCCGCAAAAACGTCTCTGTGTACAAAGCGAGCCCTACCGACAGTACTACAACTTTTCAAGAAAGCACAGCAGTGCTTTAACCCCTGATACTACAACCAATAGAAGCTTTTTAAAGGGCCGGAACCTCCTACAGACAAATGGCACTAGCATAGCGCAGCGGAGCATACGATCCCAGCTGCCACGGCTGCAACTTCACCCTTGCAAGTTCTGCAGGACCCTAAAAAGGCAGACAAAGTAATATAAATTATAGGCCTCACACAAAAGGCTGGTGAATAAGGAAATAAAATTAGGGTTACACCACCACTCTTCCTCCAGGATGACCATATAAATGTCAATATATGACTTTAATTGAAAGGGCATTGAGAAAGGTCAGCACGGGCGAAACATGTCTGCCTTAGAACAGTAGGATAGAGACTGAGATGGAATGGTGAAAAAACCTATTACCGTATTTTTCGCCCTATAAGACACACCTGCCCATAAGACGCACCTAGGATTTGGGGGAGGATAATAAGAAAAAAAATATTTTAAAGCAAAAACGCACCATTACAGACAGTGTGGCATTCCCCCTATCCCATTACCATAGGCAGTGTGGAATGCCCCCATTCCATAGACAGTGTACCATGCCCCCATCCCATTCACAGCAGCAGATGGAGGAGCGGTGGGCGCTGTCTCTGGCCCCGCCACTGTCATTGCTGCCGGTAAAAGACAGCGATCGCAGCGGCGGGGCCGGGACAGAGCCCCCGCCGCTCCTCTGGGCTCCCGCAGTGTGACAAGCAACGCGGGAGCGCCAGGAACGGGTGAGTTTTTTTTTTTACTTTTATTTTTTTTTTGCATTCGCCCGATAAGGCGCACGGACATTTTCCCCCCACTTTTGGAGAAAAATAAGTGCGTCTTATAGGGCGAAAAAATACGGTATATCACAAACCACAGGGTGTAATCATCATATGTCTTAAGTAATGTGTATTAATAAAATGAATGTAATTTTAAAGAAATCTAAGTAGGTGTGGCCATGTATAATGGCTATAGCAAATTGCCTGGGAGGACCTAGTCCTGGGACCTAGTAGAACATACCTAAATTAATGTTGAACAGGTTCATACCTACCACATGCGCCCTTTGACCTCCGACAACGCTTGTCAGATGGGCATGCGCAGCATCACACATGGCTGGAGTCCATTTAGAACAGCGGTTAGCCAGTTAAAGTCCAAGCATTTTGTAACACTCCACCTACTCTTTCCCCTGTGCTAAGCCTAATTAGGGAAATTTGCACGGGAGCTGAAGCTGGAACCTTGAGTGACAGCTCAGTTGCCCAATCATGTGATATCATGTGATCAGATACAGTATTTTCTTTTCCATTAAAATAATAGTCCAGCCAAGTAACTGATTGGTGGTTGTCTGGCACCCGCCTACATATTGGAACGTCAGATGGAGTCCCTTGTGCCCCCCTTGTGCGGGTGCTGCTGCTTTGCCATTCTGGGTGGGGGGTAGTGTAGTCGCCCGGCTGGTTCCCTGCATTGAGCTGCCAGCGGCTGTGCTTGGTGGCTTATGTGCAGTGACAGCTCTGCACCCATCACTGTAGCGTTGCTTGCGGCGGCTTTGCTGCTCTAGATTCTCCGACCTGCCCTGTGGTGGCTTTGGCTGCAGGTTTGCAAAAACAAAAAAAAAAGCTTGCCCAGGTCCACTGCCGCTGATAGCTTTGTTGCTGGCCCCGCGGCCCATCAGACCAAAGACTGAAAAGCCTCCCGGGCCATAACCCAATGTCATAGTTTTCTCATCGGAGAAATCCCAATAGTAGTAATTGACCAGAATTAGACAGAGACAGAGGCGGATATGTGGCAAAATGTGTTTGATAATAACAAAACAGTAAGTACACACCAACCAAGCTGCTATATACATATATACACATATGGGTTGATTCAAAGAAACATGTAACAGCTTGGATTTGGCTCACGATCATCCTATTTTTCACGTCCGCTCGTGCGTTCGTATGAACTTGCGAGTGATTCAATAAGCAAATACGTTTCTATCCTAAAAGATACGTCCGTTCGTATGATATCTCCCGAACTTGCCTCAGTCAGTTGCCAATCGTAAAAATCACGTTCATGTGCTCACCTGTTGCGGCGGCAGCCTGTTTTTTCGGCTGCTTCCATCGTCAAGCTCTTCCAATTACTTGCGTTTGCCTCTGGTTTTCATTGGTTTTTGGCCTCTTAGATTCGTGCGTTCGTATGTTTATAAGATCTTGCGCATGCGCACCCTCAACCAGAAACTTACCTAAACCCCTTAGCGCTTGCATCCCACTTCATTTCTCGGTCCCTCAAACTTACCTAAACCCCTTAGCGGCTGCATCCAACTTCATTTCTCGGTCCCTCAAACTTACCTAAACCCCTTAGCGCTTGCATCCCACTTCATTTCTCGGTCCCTCAAACTTACCTAAACCCCTTAGCGGCTGCATCCAACTTCATTTCTCGGTCCCTCAAACTTACCTAAACCCCTTAGCGGCTGCATCCAACTTCATTTCTCGGTCCCTCAAACTTACCTAAACCCCTTAGCGGCTGCATCCCACTCTCATTTCTCGGTCCCTCAAACTTACCTAAACCCCTTAGCGGCTGCATCCCACTCTCATTTCTCGGTCCCTCAAACTTACCTAAACCCCTTAGCGGCTGCATCCCACTCTCATTTCTCGGTCCCTCAAACTTACCTAAACCCCTTAGCGGCTGCATCCAACTTCATTTCTCGGTCCCTCAAACTTACCTAAACCCCTTAGCGGCTGCATCCCACTCTCATTTCTCGGTCCCTCAAACTTACCTAAACCCCTTAGCGGCTGCATCCAACTTCATTTCTCGGTCCCTCAAACTTACCTAAACCCCGTAGCGGCTGCATCCCACTTCATTTCTCGGTCCATAAAACGTAAGAATATCACATAATTTACATATGTCTATATGTTTCTAAGTGTGTTGTTTCTGGTTTGTGTAATTTTGTGGGTGTGTGCATATTAGAAAAGACACATTTCTGAAGGATTAAAATATAATTTATTTAAAATATTTTCTTTGTTTTTTTTTGAATAATTGTAAAAACTTTGATTTTTTGGGGGGTTTTTTTTTGTAAACCTTTTTTTTTTTTTTTTCAACGAAAAACACATATAAATATTTTGTATTTTTTTAACAGTAAAACACCTTTTTTTTTTTTTTTTTTTTTTAAAATACATCTTTTTGGGTTTGTAACCAAAAAGATAAAACAAGTGTTAAAATTTATAAAATTTTAAAAACAACTTTAAGAAAGGAGCCAGGACCAAGGGCACTAATCCTCCTCGTCTTCTTCATCTGTTGGCCCCAACGTCGCCTGTATGGCCAGCAGCTCGGCCACCAACTCCTTCATTCTTTTTTTTTTTCCCGCCAAGGTTTGGGGGATCATCCCTGTAACCAATAGAGAAAGAAACATAAATAGGAGTCCCAGACCGGTTTGTATGCTGGAAATAGATTTAGGGTTAATCAAATACATGTAAATGCATGACATATGTCCTTCTTCAAAGGGATACAGTTAATGCATTTCCCACAGGTAAGTGTTTAAACTCCTTAAACCGGACCTTCAACATTATTTAATGAAAACCAATAACTATTCACAAATGATTCTGCACCACCTCAAAGTTATTTAGGGTTTTTTGGGGATTACAGCGCCGCCATCTGGACTCTGAAGCATAACACTTAATGAGGAGTGGAGAGTTGGATAAAGTACAGGGGAGTAGGTTACAGTGGTGCGTTGGGAATCCAGAGCATAGCTGGGTTGAGGGAAAGGTCATCACTCACACAATGCATGGCAGCACCTTCCTTTTTTCAATCTGTATCCCATGCTGCCTGTAAATATTGTGCATTCCATATTCCCCAATATTGGTTTTGTTCAGTCTAATAACATGCATTAGATGGGTGAAGGGTGTTTTTCCATGTTTCTAATCTGTAGGTACAGTGTGATGGCTAAGTCTTTGGTTCTTAATACTAGTTAGGGTCCTCTTTAAGCTAACGAAGTGGCCACATGAAAGTGTGAACTACACATTGGCTACGCCTTTAGTTATGTGTGTGTTATTAGCTAAGCAAACATTAATATGAATAATGGCATGGAGACTTACGGAGTTGGTGGCCGACAGATGGCTGGTTGGGGCCAACAGGCTGCCCTTGGTCCTGGCTCTGCTGTGAAGAAGTCCCTGGAGAAACATGTGACATTTGGTTAGTACTTGTAGAGAGTCACTATTCCCCACATATCTGGCTCCCAGTCTGGCTGACATCACTCACCTTCGCCAGGATCGACTTCAAGCATCTCTGCTGCCTCCTCCTCCACTATCTCACCCGCTCCAGAAGCTTCTACAAATACATAATAAAGGATAACTTAGTTTTTGGGCTGCCATGTATATCTTTGTGCCTATACATGAAGAGTGACATACCAGAGCCTTCCCCATGCGTGGCCAGGTATGACTCCACGCCCACGCGCCTTGGCCCCTCCTCTGTGGTAAGGTCCAGGGGCTGGTCTGAGGAGGCCACAGAGGAGGGGTAGGTCCGTCGCCCGGGAGATCCACCACCTTCACTCACAGATGCAGAGTCATGCAGCACTGGTCGGCCTGTACGTCTCCGGGTGCGGCGAATTCTGAAATCCATTTCCAACACTACCAAAGAAAAGTCATTATAAATAAAGGCATAACTTAGACATTTGGAACATATACCATGCAATTGCTTTGTACTTACTTGGGAAATGGATTCCAAAAAACCTCCGCACCCGGGGCATGTGCAGACGCTTCAGGTCCGACCAATGCTGCATTATCTGGGTGTGAGTGAAGGTGGTGCTGGTCACACGGTGGATCTCCGCGATGATCTCCCGGGCGATGTCCCTTTTCTCGCACACATTGGGCGCGAAGTCATACCGGCGCTGAAGCATGATCTGAAAAACATAATGGACACAGAGCTTTTACTTTTACACACAGACCCATATGTGTTGCATCACAAGTTGAGAATTTAATGTCATTAACACACACATTTCGAGTGGCCGCCATTTTTGGGGAGTGCCTTAAAGAGGACGTTGACTGTGATTGACAGTCTGGTCTTATGTTATATGTATCACACACCATGTACATACAGATAATAGCCAACATCAAGAATCAGGCCACCTGCATCTATGGCATGTTAGGATGGTTTAAACATCCAAGATGTAGCCTAATGCTTAGGCTTTTGGACCACGTGTGTGGCTTCCCGTTGTGTTTTTATGGCTTAGGAAAACAGTGTTCCTCAAACATCCGCATCAAGGTCCGAGACAGGCCAGGTTTGCCAGCTCGCCCCGCTACTCCACAGGTTAATTAACTGTTGCTAAGCCGTAGCAATTGGCCGAATTAGGACATCAGCATAGACAGTTGAAAACGTGGCCAGGCTCGGCCCTTGAGGATGAAGTGTGAGGAGCCAGTGATTAAACATTAAGATACCCCAAACTAGTTCCAAACGCATCATTTACATTTAGGCCATCATTGACTATTCGATTAAAATGCACAGGCAGCCACTTACCAGCATGAGGATCTCTTCCTGTTGACGGGTGAAGATAGTGGGCGCCATCTTTATGCTTCTTCCAGGCAGCAGATAAGTGAAACCCCAGCGGTTTCCTGGTTCCGCTCGAACGTACGTTCGTACGAGCGCGTAGTCGTGCGCATAGGCGTCACACGCTGGGCTCATTATTTAAAGGTCCCTGCACCCAAAGCTCATTCTCTTTGAGCATTTGTGTACGATGGCACCAAAAAAGGCGATGAGCAAGCGACCCCAGCCAAGCAAGACCGCGGAGGGCCCCACAACAAGGTCCCAGCAAGCTGGCCGAAAACTGAGAGCCAAGACTCCCACCTCGGCCTCACCAAGGGACCCTGGACCCTCAGGTACCAAAAAAAGGGGCCCCAAGCCCCGTGCCCCTCCTGCAGCCAAAAAGCTGGCAACTGCAGCACCCACCACCTCTGCCCCCAGAACAGGCAGCACCAGTGAGCCCACACCGGCCATGCCTTCAAGTAGGGCAGTTCGGAAACCCATGCCCCGCAGCAGGGCCCGAACCCCATCCAGGGCCCGAACCCCATCCAGGCCCCGAAGCACAGCCAGAGGCCGAAGAACCCAATCCAGGGCACGAAGCCCAGCCAGGGCCCGAACCCCATCCAGGGCCCGAACCCCATCCAGGCCCCGAAGCACAGCCAGAGGCCGCAGATCCCAAACCAGGGCACGAAGCCCAGCCAGGGCCCGAACCCCATCCAGGGCCCGAACCCCATCCAGGCCCCGAAGCACAGCCAGAGGCCGCAGATCCCAAACCAGGGCACGAAGCCCATCCAGGGCCCGAACCCCATCCAGGCCCCGAAGCACAGCCAGAGGCCGCAGATCCCAAACCAGGGCCAGAAGCCCCTACAGGGCCCGCCGAACACAATCCAGGGCCAGAAGCCCATCCAGAGGCCGCAGATCTCAATCCAGGGCCAGAAGCCCCTACAGGGCCCGCCGAACACAATCCAGGGCCAGAAGCCCATCCAGAGGCCGCAGATCTCAATCCAGGGCCAGAAGCCCCTACAGGGCCCGCCGAACCCAATCCAGGGCCAGAAGCCCCTACAGGGCCAGAAGAACACCATCCAGGGCCAGAAGCCCCTACAGGGCCCGCCGAACCCAATCCAGGGCCAGAAGCCCCTACAGGGCCAGAAGAACACCATCCAGGGCCAGAAGCCCCTACAGGGCCCGCCGAACCCAATCCAGGGCCAGAAGCCCCGACAGGGCCCGCCGAACCCAATCCAGGGCCAGAAGCCCCTACAGGGCCAGAAGAACCCAATCCAGGGCCAGAAGCCCCTACAGGGCCAGAAGAACACCATCCAGGGCCAGAAGCCCCTACAGGGCCCGAAGAACCCAATCCAGGGCCAGAAGCCCCCGACCTGGCACCAGCCGGGAACAGAGCCCCCGACCTGGCACCAGCCGGGAACCTAGCCCCCCAAGAGGGCCCCGAATTGCCCCCATGACCACATCTACACCTGGAAGTTCGGTGGCCAGCCACGCAAGAACACCCAGTCCCTTGGCCAGTCCAGTCCAGTCATTGGGAAGCCACCAATCCGGCCATTCCCCTACCCAGCCCCAGGCCATAATGTCACCACATGTGTCTGCACACATGGAGGAGCAGCCAAGCCAACCATCTGGCCGCACATTGCGCCGCGGCCAGTTGAGTGGGAGATTCTCCCATGACCAAAATATGGCATTGGCTAGTGGCCTTACATTATACTATGACGAGCTATATGGGAGCAAATCCAAACACACCACCAAGCAGCGCAAGATGGAATTGTTTGAAACCATCCTCCGACAAGTAAATGCAGCGGGGGAAGAGAGGAAAGATGTGTCCCAAATTCAGAAGAAAATCTCTGATCTGAAGTATGCTGTACGGCAAAAAGAAATTAAAAGGCATAATTACAGGTAACTAAATGTTTACGCTAAATCTAATGTTTTGGATGTACTGTATGCACCTTTTCTGAGTACCAAACGATTTTCTCTTTTCAGCCTGAAAACTGGCGGTGGCTTTCCATCTAAATTGGAGTTTACCCCTGCTGAGGAGATTGTGCTTGGACTTCTCCATCCGGTCGCGGTCGGTGGACATGCTGGTCTAAGGGACACAGACTCACCGACCCGTACCCACGGTGAGTACTCTTAAATCTGCATGTTTGGCTGTTTGCTAAATAATCTACAGTTCACTAGTAACAAGCTAACGGGATGCCCCTATGGTTTGCCTTGCTTGGCCTCGCACTACTGTGGCTGTTTGTGTCCTCTTTTTGTCCCTGGGAATCACACATTTAGGCCCACAGCCATTATGGCAAAGTTCAAATGTCCAATTGGATTGTTAAAGTCATGAAGTTTCGCAAGATAAGTGAGATATTTGGAATCAATCACAAAACACACATCATTATGTATGGGTTGCCTTTTGGTTGTGTGAGTTGTGTTTGAGTTAACAATTTAATTAGCCACCCACAAACATATCTGACCTAGAGCAGCGAGACTCAACTGGCGGCCCGGGGTCCCAATGCGGACCTTGGCACCACATTCAAGGACCCCTGCCCAGACAGCCCTGCACTCAGTTACTTCTGTGTTGACGTGCTCAGAGCTGCCCCCTTGATCGGCCATGTAGTGGTTGGTCTCCTGCCCAATGTCATGGCTCCCTGAAACATAGCATTGCAATATGAAGTACTGCACAGGAAGTGGCATTGCAAGGTACACAGTAACTTTTTCTAAATTTCTCTGGCCACAATCGTGTCCCGCTGCCGCTGCTCTGGCCCATCTGCCACAGTCCCCCCATGCCCCCCCCCACATAAGCCCCATACATTTGTAACAGATTGGCTCCATCCATCCCATCACCATCAATACGTTAACTCCCCCCTTTAGCCATCCAATCCCTGTCCCCTCAGCTCTGGCCCATCCAGCCCAGCAAGGGCAAGCAGCCTTTATTAGTTGGCACTTTGAAATCTCCAGCCCCTCCACCAGTGTATTTATTTTTAACTAGACACCCCCTGCGTCAGCACCATGGCCAGACATTCACCTCTCACCACATACCTTGAAATGGGCGTTTCCAACAATTGTTTGAGTACCCCGGACCTAGCTAATGGTAGGCTAAATCCAAAAATGTGCCTTGAAAGTGGTATGCTGACTGGGTACACTTCATGACTTAGAACTGAGGTCACTTAGCAGTTTTTCAGAGCCATTGCACCTATGTAAACTTGCGTGTGTTTGAACAAAGGTCACCATTGCTCTAGAGTTGAATAATATTACAAATAGAGCTATATTTGACTACCTATCCTAAAAAAGGTTATGTGTGTGTGTTTACGTGGTTTGTTTTTCTCTTCTTCAGCCCAGCATGATCCCTCAGCAAGGGTAAACTCACCCCCCAGTTTGGTTATGCCTACCAGGTCCGTACAGCATAGGAGCCCAGATCAGAGATTTTCGGTAAGTTAATTTAGTAGCATAAATACTAACAAGTGCTTAAGAATGTGTTAAACTGTTGAAATCCTAAATTTGGACGCCAACTTAGCCTTTTTTTTTTGATATGTCCCTACAGACCCGCACACTCATGGAAGAGATCCAGGACATGGAGGAAGATGATGATGTCTCCGTACAGGGCACGTCGGATGAACTCCCCCTGGGTCCCAATTTGGAACTGCTCCATAATGTTTCTCTGGCCAATCCTCAGCAGCAGAGTGAATCTCCATCCATTGTGCTTGCACATGGGGAGACTGACACTACAGTCCCCAGTGTTCACTCTGCTGCTGAGGATTTGCAAAGCAGGCCGGTTGCTGTTGAGGGTACGACACCACGCGGCAGGGCACGCCCAAGAGCCAGGGTAATTGTGCGGCGGACGCCATTACGCCGCCCCACAATTTCCCAGGGGAGGCAGAGTGCCCTGCTTCAATTATGGACCCAACAAAGGGACTCTTATGACGCCCAGCTCGTTACAGAGCGTGAGCAAAGGCATGCCGACATGGTCAACATCCATACCAGTCTACAGGGCATCCTCGCGGAGTTGCGTACCCTCAACAGCAACGTGGCCAATGCAAGTAATGGCATCCAGTCAGCCATGGCTGAGATGACCAATATGCAGAGAAACATTGTGGAGCAGTTTCAAATTCACAATGCTGCCATGGCCCAGGCTAGGTCCCATTCCCATGGACCTCCACCTGGACCTCCACCTGGGTATTATGGGCAGCCACCCTATTAAGCCATGGGTGTGTGGGACATCTTTTCTCTTAACCCCCACTGTATTTACTTGTCCTTTGAGGTTTCAAACAATCCATTTTGTGTTGCTCTGGCAGGTTGTGTTTTGTATTTGCTCCCATATAGCTCCTTAGAGTAATGCTTAAGGCCACTAGCCAATGCCATAGGTCTATGTGGAGTGTATCTGGCCACTTATGGCTTTACCTATGTATTTGGTTGGTGCTCCTCCTGTTTGCAGACATGTTTGTGTGACATTATGGCCATGCCCAAATATCCCTGGGCACAGGCAATATTAATGACTGGACAAGGCTGGCCTTTGGACTGGGTGTCCTTGTTTGGTTGTGCCACTCACTTCCAGGTGTAGATGTGCTCGATGTTTTTTTTTAATGTTATCCATTTGTTACCACAGATGTATGTGGACTGATTTCTGTTAAGCACTATAATTTTTCCTTTTCAAAGTAAAACAAAAAATTCACTTACAATACTTGTGGCGTTTTTAGTGGGAAGACATTTTTAACAGCTTGGGCTAAACCAGATAATTTTGGTTTGAAGAGGTGTAACAATGCAAAGCTAAAGCTAAGGAAACTACATGAAATACATTAGGCAACAATTAAGGTCTAAATGTTTTACTTAGAGGTAATGCCACATTACGGCAAAACAACATATGTAACAAAAAGGATAACACAGACATACAGAATGGTGAGACAGGGAAAAAAGTTAAGTAAAATGCTGGCTGATCAGGTTGGCTCGAACAGATTGGCCAGACTCACTGGGGGGCCCCTCAAAATTCTCGACTTCATCCTCGACGGCTGAAGAGGGCAGGCTGTCCACATAACGTGGGACACGTTCCATGATGGCAAAATTGTGCAAAACAGCACATGCCATTATAATGTCGATCACTTTCTTGGGATCATATTGCAGGGCCCCCCCAGTATGGTCAAGGCAACGAAAACGTGTCTTCAGCAGACCAAAGGCCCTCTCCACAACAGCCCGGGTCTTGCGATGCGCACGGTTATACGCTTCCTGAGAGGCATCCTGGGGCCGCAGCACAGGCGTCATGAGCCAGGGTAGAAGTGGGTACCCGGAATCACCTTAAACAGAGAATTACATGTAATCAAAATTAAAAAGGCAACACAACCAACACCAAAAATTTCACAGATATCATAATGATGTAAGGTAAAGTGTTCCCCCAAAAAAAAAGGGCACATTAGGGCCCCCAAAAATTGCACTAAGGTATAACCTAAATAAAAATGGCACTTCTATATACCAATTAATTAACAAACATCTGCACGGCCAAGGGTATTTGTATTTTACATATATTTGTAGTTTTCAGACATGTTACAATTAGGATGCTGCTGAGGGCCTATCCACATTTCTCTGGAAACTACAATGTATGCAGTTTAAGTCCACTTTGACATTTAACGACCAATAGTACAAAAGGAGCCAAATGTCAAAGATCCCTATCCACATTTCACTGGAAACTACAATGTATGCAGTTTAAGTCCACTTTGACATTTAACGACCAATAGTACAAAAGGAGCCAAATGTCAAAGATCCCTATCCACATTTCACTGGAAACTACAATGTATGCAGTTTAAGTCCACTTTGACATTTAACGACCAATAGTACAAAAGGAGCCAAATGTCAAAGATCCCTATCCACATTTCACTGGAAACTACAATGTATGCAGTTTAAGTCCACTTTGACATTTAACGACCAATAGTACAAAAGGAGCCAAATGTCAAAGATCCCTATCCACATTTCACTGGAAACTACAATGTATGCAGTTTAAGTCCACTTTGACATTTAAAGACCAATAGTACAAAAGGAGCCAAAGGTCAAAGATCCTTGGGTATAAACTCCAAACCAATATATTTAGGCACAAGGAACTTACAGACATCCTAACTAAAGGGAAAACATTCTGAAGGCCAAAGCGAGACAAGGATTTTTTTGGTAAGTTCCTAATATATGAGCCAAGAAAAAGGCAGTTGGACGCTTATGTAAAGTTTTCCAAAACAAACATATCAACAAATACAAGATTAATGCCACATTTAATAACACACAAATAGGACACACTTACCAAGCAGCCATGCCCCCGAAAATTCACCTGCCTCAAATCTCCGAAACAACCCAGATCGCCGGAGGATATAGGAGTCGTGGGACGATCCGGGGTAGCCGGCAAGGACACTCATAAACCGCATATCCAGACCAACCACGGCCTGGACATTAAGTGAGTGTCCCATTTTACGATTCCTTAAGGCAAAAACATACAAAAAGGGTAATTGATATTTGACCCAAACTAATAAATTAACCACAAAACATGTCTGCACTCTATTGGGAAAGACTAATGAAAAGCCGAGATAAAGCAGCTACACAAATGAGGGATAAACAAATATGCTGCCGCAAAGGAAAACAGGTTACATGACACGTTGGGCAACATAATAACCAATCTCAATACCTATATATATACTCGTCGGCTGCCCTAGGTACGAGTGCCACATGTGTGCAGTCAATTGCACCAATAACGTTGGGCATGTCGGCCACATTATAAAACCCAAGCTTAATGGCGTTTCTGGCTGCCATATCATCTGGAAAATAAATATATTTTTGAGTTATGGCAGCCATGCCTTCCAAAAATTTAGAGAGTGCGCGGCTCAGCGTAGGCTGTGACATCCCCACAGAGAGGGCACCCAGCCTCTGGAACGAGCCGTTCGCCAAAAATTGCAGGCAGCCAAGCATCTTGGTCATACCTGAAATTGCATGCCCCTTCCTTGTGGTGCGGGCTAACCATGGCCGCAGCTCACTATATAATTTATGGAGGGAAGCGCGATTAAGCCTGGTCAGCTCGAACAGCTCAACATCATTCATGCTATCGATGTTCATGCGACGACGCAGGGGCAATCTGCTCTCAGACATCTCGATCAACTCAATGCCAAAAAGCATAAGCCCTTGATGTGCCACAAACTCGCTCCGCTCCATCCTACTCCCGAGGCCAAATAGCTGCCGGCAAACATTTCGTAAAGCAGCTCTTTAATGGGCTTCAAAACAATTAGCAATCACCTCTCTGAATTGGGCGCAAGCCCATGTGAAGGACGTAAAAAATAGGATCGGACGCAAATAATACGATTTGGACGGGAAAAACACACGAACTAACGCAAATTATACGATTCTCGTACGAAATGCGTATGTTCATATACGTCTATGCGCGAACGATCGTGCGAATACGAAATGGCCAAAAAAACAAGAAAAAATGACAAACACCCACCCAAACTTACGATTCTCGATACGAAATCAATTAACTTTTGCTCTTTGAATCGAGGGGATAGATTGCTGTGAAATCAGAAACCTACGTGCTTAGGAGTCCAAAGGCCAACAATGGTTAAGGCTAAGGCTAAGGCTAGAGTCCTGGGTCCAGAGTATCAGAGTTCCTGGGTCCAGAGTATCAGAGTTCCAAGGTCCGGGTTCAAAGACAGAAAACAATGCTGATCCGCTGAGGCCATGTGTTGATCAGTTTATATAGGCCAGGTAATCACAGGTGCAAGCTGATTCCCAGGAAGTCTGCAGAACAGCACCATCTGCTGGTGGAGCAGCATAATACAGGGGAACTCAATCTGTGGAGGAACTCCAGGCCTGACACTCAAAGCCTGGAGGAGGCCCCCTTTGCAAGGCAAGTGGTGGAGGCCCCAGGGCACGTGGGACAAAAACAAAAAATAGGAATGAAGAATCCAGATTGATTCCTGGCAGGAAACACAAAAGGGGGTCGGGGTATTTTCTGGTTTAGGCTGGAGGAGCTACTCGGCTGGGCCGTCCTGTAGGACTTTTTGGAAAAATTAAAACTTTTTTTTGTTTCAGGCAATTTACTGGCCTTAAAGGGATATTCCAAGCAAAAGGTTAAATTAAAACACTCTCTGCTCTGCCTATTCTGGCTTTTAGGGGTCGCATCATTCATTCAACTTATTGTTTATATCTCAAAAACTCCCAGTAAACTCTGTCCTTTCCGCCTCCTCAACAGCGGTCGATGACTCATCTATGCATGTTTCAATTTTAGAAAGTCAAACCATTTTGGGGATCCCGAAAAACGAATCAGCAGAAAGGAACAAGTTCTATAGGGCTTATCAGGCAAAGAAAGTTGTTGGTGAATTAAATTGACAGCCAGTGTAGGGCAAGCAGAAAGCAGGCTCATTTAACCCTTTACAGGGTCCCCGCAGTGGAATTTTTGGTGGATTTTGACACTTGTTTTTGGATATTTGTAGGGACCTGGGTATAACTAGGAACACGTCAGTTAACTAATAAGAACCCCTTTAAATGGAGCTAACCATACATTAAGCTCTTTTGTGGTTTCTACCCATGAAAGTGCATTGGGAGTGCCATAACCAAAACTAGACTCAAGATGGCAGTAGTGGGTTTAGGCCATAGACTAACATTAGGCCATAGGCTATAATGGGGATTGTTCTAGAAGGTTGAAGTCAGAAGGGTTGTTAGTCATAACAGGATGAAGAGTAGAAACGTAGTTATAACTAGAAGGTTAGTGATTGGGTAGATCAGGTTCTGGAAGGCACTGAGAAGGGATATAGGGAAGCCCCAGTCCCAAACCCACGTTGTTGTTCTTAACCATCTTGAATTGTAAGAGGAGCAGGAATCCTGACTCTGACAGCGAGAGGAGGGAGAGATCCAGCAATGACATAGATTTCCTTGGGAAGCAATACTTTATAATTGTACCTATGACTATGGACAGAACCCAGAATTGTAACTCGATGGATGTATTGTACCTGTGCCGTGTTTGCTGTTTGCCTGTGGATTAAATAAAGAGGAACTCTGCTTTCATCGGCTGGACTGCTGTTCATCTTTCCAAGCGGCAACAGTGAGTACTAACTGCACCCTAACCCTTACCTACCCACAACACACACCCTCGGTCCAGAAGAACCTGCTCCCTGCCGTCACTCGCTGAACACCCAGTGCGTGAGGACTACATATTTTTTGATACTTCTGGTTCTGGGCTGCATTTTAAACTGGAAGAATAAAAGTTATGTATTAGGAAAAAGCTGGATGACCTACTGTTGTGACTTTGCATTGAGGAGGACTTCCTGGGGGATCCCCCTTTTCCTGTTTTTTTAGTGGATCGGGTAAGCTGGTTGTTTTCTATTGAGCATTTCATTTAACCCTTTGCCTGGAATCAGGGCGGGCGTCAGCACCCGGCAAGGTGGGGCAGCTCCCGGGGGCCCCCAGCCTCCAGGGGGGGGGGCCCACTGACAGGGCCGGCCTTTCAGGTGTGTGGGGGCGGTGCAGCTTCATTTCCCCATTGGGCTGGGACAACAGTATGCAGCAATTGGGTTCTGCTGCTGCCTGTGCTGTCCCCACTGGGGAGAGAGGAAGGGACCGCCACAGTATGTGACAGGCACGCCGGCGGGCTGCGGGCGATCAAGCAGCAGGCAGGAACAAGGAGACCGGGAGTGCGTGCCAGGAGGGAAAGCACTGAAGTTTTTTTTTTTTAAAGAAGGTTTCTTTATTATTTCTTCTTCTTCCAGATTTGGGATGTCCCTCAGTGATGTGGCGCGACTCCAAAGGGGCCCACTGAGACCATGTCGCCCAGGGGCCCACGTAAACCTGGAGCCGCCCCTGCCTGGAATGCACCCGCAAAGTTACCGTAATATACGAGAAGGTCTATTGTGATGAATAAAACGTCTCGGGTTGTCTCTTCATATTTCTGATCAACGTCTGTACTCTTGTAATTCAGCGCAAATAGCGAAATACGACTCCATAAAAGCCCGTGCTCGAATATGCACCTTGACTGCGAAATAAATAATTTTATTACAGAGTTTTTGAAGCCGTCTCTTGAAATATATATACCGTGTCTTCAGCACTTGCTCATTTTTATGCGCCGCCTTACTAAGGATCATAACTCAAAAGAAAGTTAAGTTACGATTTTTCCTTATGTTGTCAGAAAAAAAAAAGTCAAAAGGCATTGTTGGATGTTTTTTTTTTTCTCTCTCTGCGAGAAAGAGGCGTTCACTCATCCCGGGGTAAGTGCCGCAGGTTTCAGGAAGGAGAGGCTTTAAAAACCACAGGCGTATAAAACAAAAAGATATAAACACAATCTTGGAGACAACACGGGCTGTTAGCCTAATGGCCGCGGACAATAAGCCCCGCGCGCCAACCCGAAAGACGCGCATCTGATCCAGCCGGGCACTTCCTAAACAATATATTGTGCCGTCTGTAAAGAAACACGGCACGCTCCCAGCAAAAGCAATTTACATCAGATGGCGACAACAACGAAGTTGACTGGTCTCAAGATGTGCCGCGAATGGAAATATAAAAGAGGCTGAAAAAATATAAAGTGGAGGTAATAATGTGTCAAAGTGACTCTGGGGGGGGGGGGGGGTGAGTGATGTTGGCTGTCCGCATACTGACAGCAGGGCTGCTATTGGAAATAAGCTCCAAAGGACATCAATGAAAAAGCTAAAATAAAAAGGGGTCGATTCTCCCCCCCCATCGGCCCCTACCAGGGCCGGCTCTAGGTATGTGGGGGCCCTGTCTTAGTGGGCCCCAAAGTAATGAGTCACATGATGCCACTTTTCATTTCCGCTGTCACAAATGGGTCATCTTCTGCTGCTGATAGCTCCCCAGTCCTTATTGCCTTCCCTATAGCCACCAATCACCCTCCCGTCCTTATTGCCTTCCCTATAGCCACCAATCACCCTCCAGTCCTTATTGCCTTCCCTATAGCCACCAATCACCCTCCAGTCCTTATTGCCTTCCCTATAGCCACCAATCACCCTCCCGTCCTTATTGCCTTCCCTATAGCCACCAATCACCCCCCCGTCCTTATTGCCTTCCCTATAGCCACCAATCGCCCTCCCGTCCTTATTGCCTTCCCTATAGCCACCAATCATCCTCCAGTCCTTATTGCCTTCCCTATAGCCACCAATCATCCTCCAGTCCTTATTGCCTTCCCTATAGCCATCAATCGCCCTCCAGTCCGTATTGCCTTCCCTATAGCCACCAATCACCCTCCAGTCCTTATTGCCTTCCCTATAGCCACCAATCACCCTCCAGTCCTTATTGCCTTCCCTATAGCCACCAATCACCCTCCAGTCCTTATTGCCTTCCCTATAGCCACCAATCACCCTCCAGTCCTTATTGCCTTCCCTATAGCCACCAATCATCCTCCAGTCCTTATTGCTTTCCCTATAGCCACCAATCGCCCTCCAGTCCTTATTGCCTTCCCTATAGCCACCAATCGCCCTCCGGTACTTATTGCTTTCCCTATAGCCACCAATCTCCCTCCGGTCCTTATTGCCTTCCCTATAGCCACCAATCACCCTCCAGTCCTTATTGCCTTCCCTATAGCCACCAATCACCCTCTAGTCCTTATTGCCTTCCCTGTAGCCACCAATCACCCTCTAGTCCTTATGGCCTTCCCTATAGCCACCAATCATCCTCTAGTCCTTGTTACATTCTCTACTGCCACCAATCGCCCTTCAGCCCGTACTGCTTGCTCCGCTGCCACTAAAGACTCCATCATTGCTGTCAGCGGTCACTTGGTTCTTGCCACCGCCATTCCATGCCACCTTTTCCATTGTTGCTGTTATCCCCTGTTGCTGAGGGCAGCCATGAGCAGGTCTGCAGACAACACTCGTTGTTCGGTGGTTCAGGGCCTCTGTAAAATAATACCATGGACAAGTGTGGCCCCTACTTACCTTTTGGATGTTGCCGCTGCCTGCTTCAGCAATATCCAGCTTCTTCAGGGCCCTACTCCTCACTCAAAGATCAGCTTAGCCATCTGTAAGTGACAGCGCTTCTTTAGACATGCTCATCAAAGTCCCGCGATGCTCAGCGGAGTCTTGCACGATTTCGGACAGCTTCATTGCATCCCATTAATGGACACTGAGCAGGTACGAGATCTGGGGCCGTGCGCAGTGCCTGATGGGATGCAAGATGGTGCCACCCGTCAGAAGGTCGCCCGGGATCCAAGGGACCCAGAAGATGGATCCCCCGGCGAGGTGAGTAAATCGTGCCTAAAGGTAAACAAGGAGGGGGGCAGCAGATCAGTGGGGTTTCTGGGAGATTTTAACTTCCCCCATCTTCCTCTTTAATGCCCTGGGACTCCCAAATCTCAGACGACAAAGCTTCAGAGAGCCATATATTCGGATAGGAGGTAAACATGTGGGATGGGCTATCTCTCCTTTCTGTTGGGACTATACCAAATAAGACGAGTCCTTCTGAAAAGCCTGCCAGCTCCCTGGTGAGAGATCCATTGTGTTACATTCTTACAGCCAAATCTCAATTCATTTATCTTAATTGGTTCTATTGTAAACAGCTGTGATACTTTCTAAAGCATTCATGAGCCTGCTGTTGGAATTTAGAAATACAGAGATGACAAAGCTCCAGGGAGCCATATATTGGAATGGGGGGCAAAACCTTGGGATGCGCTCTCTCTCCTTTCTGCTGGGACTATAACAAACAAGATGAGTCTTCCTGAAAAGGCTGCCAGTTTCCTGCTGAGAGGCCAATTGTGTTACATAATAACTCTCTCCTTTTTGCTGGGACTATAACAAACAAGATGAGTTTTCCTGAAAAGCCTGCCAGCTCCCCGCTGAGAAGTACACTGTGTTACATAATATCAGCCAAATCGCAATTATTGTCTATTAATTGATTCTATTGTAATTAGCTGTGATACTTTCTAAAGCATTCATGAGCCTGCTGTTGGAATTTAGAAATACTGAGACGACAAAGCTCCAGGAAGCTATATATTGGGATCGGAGGTAAAACCTTGGGATGCGCTCTCTCTCTCTCCTTTTTGCTGGGGCTATAACAAACAAGATGAGTCTTCCTGAAAAGCTGTTGGAATTGAGGTTGAGGTTTAGGGCAACCTCAGGTAAGCCTGCTCCCAATTTATCTATTGCATTGTATGTCCCAAATGGGGCTCTTAGAGACTAGAATTAGTACTAGAGTTAGGACTGCACCTCACAGGGGCACCTTGGCGCTGGTGGTGCAGCTTAAGCATACTTCTGCAGATGTGTGTGACCGAGCTCCCTGTTTTTAACCTAGTTTAGAGACAGATTGTAGGCTGGTCAGCAAGCTAACTGGTTTGAGTGCTGTGGCCCCTTTAAGACTTTTGTATTCTAATTGCCCTGCTAATGTGCACCTCCCTGGTTAGTTATAAAATGGTCTGAGCGGCTGCCACCCCCCTTTTCTTCCTGAAAAGCCTGCCAGCTCCCCGCTGAGAGGTCCATCGTATTACATAATATAAGCCAAATCGCAATTCATTTGTCTTAATTGGTTCTATTGTAATTAGCTGTGATACTTTCTAAAGCATTCATGAGCCTGCTGTTGGAATTTAGAAATACTGAGACGACAAAGCTCCAGGAAGCCATATATTGGGATCGGAGGTAAAACCTTGGGATGCGCTCTCTCTCTCTCCTTTTTGCTGGGGCTATAACAAACAAGATGAGTCTTCCTGAAAAGCCTGCCAGCTCCCCGCTGAGAGGTCCATCGTGTTACATAATATAAGCCAAATCGCAATTCATTTGTCTTAATTGGTTGTATTGTAATTAGCTGTGATACTTTCTAAAGCATTCATGAGCCTGCTGTTGGAATTTAAAAATACAGAGATGGCAAAGCTCCAGGGATTGGAGGTAAAACCTTGGGATGGGCTATCTCTCCTTTCTGCTGGGACTATAACAAACTATCCTCTAACAGGGAGCGCCCCCGTGCCGGCCATTCAGGCATGCGCCCTGCTAGAGGGATAGTGGGGATGCAGCTGCGCCTCGCGCATGTGCCGTTGGATTGGGAAAATAGGTGAGTGTATGGGGCATCCTGTGGGAATTTCACACAGAGGGGGCATCCCAGTTTTGGATTGTTTTTTTTTGTTTTTGCCAACCTGCAGCCAGAGCCGCCACAGGGCAGGACGGAGAGTCTAGAGCAGCAAAGCCGCCGCCAGCAACGCTACAGTGATGGGTGCAGAGCTGTCACTGCACATAAGCCACCAAGCACAGCCGCTGGCAGCTCAATGCAGGGAACCAGCCGGGCGACTACACTACCCCCCACCCAGAATGGCAAAGCAGCAGCACCCGCACAAGGGGAAGGTGAGTTGCTACGTCACTTAGCCAAACCTGGTCATATGCATCCACAAACCTATGGAATTCTTGAGGTGTCCACTAGACATCCACCAAGATCCGTAAATGTAAATAGTTCAGCAGATATTCCGCTAGGTAGTGAGTGAGCGCTAGGTCCCCTTTAGAGTAGTATCAGGCCCTCTTTAAGAGACCAAAGTCTTCGTTGGTCACGTAACCCCATGTTTAAGCGATCCTGGGTAAAGCCCCATGACAGGGCTAAGCCTAGAGGAGTTTCCTTGGGGCAACATAGCCCCACGTGCGAGGTTAAAGCAGACCTTAATTGTAACTTAAGTGCATATATGCTGCAGTGGAGAAAGGTAAGTAAGGAAGCAGCAACAGAGGTAAGTTGAAGTTACCCGCTAGGGAATAATAAGAGGAATGAGGTTTAACACTAGTAGCCAATGCAAGATGGTACAAATACTTGATTGAGATAAGGGTAAAAGTTCATTTACTTTGGCATTGATGAACTATTGTAAATCCTGCCAAGCATCCATGATGTGATGGTGATGCAAAGTGTTAGGGAAGGTCCAGCCCTGTCTGTCTTCTAATCAAGAAGCTGTTCCAAGTCTATCCTTTGCTGCAGTCGTTTAACCCTTTTCAGGAGTAAAAAGAGAATAAGAGGCCGATTCATTAATAGCGGCAGGTAGCAACAGTTGGGCGACTGTAGCGGCATTTTCAGAGCGCCCGCTAGTAGTCGCTGTGCTTGGCCGTTGTTCGGTAGTTGATAGCGACTCAGTCGGTTTGCCGTAATGTTGAATATTGGGTGAGGAGTCGCTATTTGACAGGTTCCGCGCTGTATGGGAGCGCATGATAGCGACTGGTCAGAGCGACCGGCTTCCACCATATTCATTAACAAATCACGCTCAATAAATTCTCGCGCTGTGAAATGCATGTTTAAACCCCAGAGCGCTGGCGGCGATGTGTTAAAAGTAGTTTTTTAACCCCCAAACCACCATATTTTTGGAAACCAAAAAAAACAAGTTTTTTAAATAATTTAGTAATATGAATACATTAATATCAGACCTGTAATATCAATTCTGTACAATTTATTTTTTTTATTTTTTTTTTCCCTTAAAAAAATTATCTAAAATGGCAGAAGTGGTCACTGAACTTTTCACATTAAAAAAAAAAAAAAAATTATTAAGAATTAATTATTAATATTTAAAGATTGTTCCATTGAAATGCATTGGAGAGCGCCAGGTAGCGAGAGGTCATACCTGTCGCTGTTCAAGGTCGGGCACTGGTGCTGTGGGCTGAGGCTGGAATAATGATGAATGAGTCGCTATATGGCGCTAAGCAGGATTGCCTTGATAAATGTGTGATTGTGGTGGGGAGCCGGCGTTCTCGTGGCGGGGCCTGTCATTACCGGTCGCTCACCAGTCGCTACCTGTCGCTATCCCTTGTTAAATAAGGGCCTAAGCCCCATGTGATGTTTAAAGGGTTAAATGTAGCCCCACGTTAAGGTAGAAAGGTTAGCCCCAGGTTAAGAAGAGTAAGAACTATAGTCCTGCGCTCGAGTAGTAGATAGTCCCAGGTAGGTAGTAGTAGTGAAGAGGAACTGAAAGTATCCAGAAGAAGGTAAGTGACCCTCACCGAGTGAAGGGGAAAAGGACCATGATCTATGATGTCAAGGTTGCTATGAATAGGGCACCTCAAACAGGTACTTAGCTTGAATATCACCCCTAAACGCTCTGGTAGTGACTATTGCTGAAATGGTCTGCGACGTTGGACAAAGGTAAATACCAATTATCGACAAAAATTTAAAGCGGGCCAAAACCCACCGAATTTGTGACATACTGTACATTTGGCCAAAGCCCCTTTCAATATTCCCTTCTTAGGGTGTAGAACTAGAAATAGATATTTTTGCTCTTTGAAAGGTCCTGGAACACTTGTTTTGCTGCCCCTCTCTATAAGATGGGAGGGGATTAGTCATTACATAGGTGTGGCAATGACACCATGGCTATGGCTGCTCGTGGGGGGGGGGGGGGGGGAGGGAGTTGTGTCTGTCTGTCCTGCCCAGCCTTTGGGGGAACGGATGGGTAATGAAGGGATGCCCCTCACCGGCTATTACGAAGGGATGCCCCTCACCGGCTGTTGGGAAGGATGCCCCTCACTGGCTGTTAGGAGGGATGCCCCTCACCGGCTGTTGGGAAGGATGCCCCTCACTGGCTGTTAGGAGGGATGCCCCTCACCGGCTGTTGGGAAGGATGCCCCTCACTGGCTGTTGGGAAGGATGCCCCTCACTGGCTGTTAGGATGGATGCCCCTCACCGGCTGTTGGGAAGGATGCCCCTCACTGGCTGTTAGGAGGGATGCCCCTCACTGGCTGTTAGGAGGGATGCCCCTCACTGGCTGTTAGGAGGGATGCCCCTCACTGGCTGTTAGGAGGGATGCCCCTCACTGGCTGTTAGGAGGGATGCCCCTCACCGGCTGTTGGGAAGGATGCCCCTCACTGGCTGTTAGGAGGGATGCCCCTCACCGGCTGTTGGGAAGGATGCCCCTCACTGGCTGTTAGGAGGGATGCCCCTCACTGGCTGTTAGGAGGGATGCCCCTCACCGGCTGTTGGGAAGGATGCCCCTCACTGGCTGTTAGGAGGGATGCCCCTCACTGGCTGTTGTGGGGGTATGCCCCTCACTGGCTGTAATGGAGAGATGCCCCTCACTGGTTGTAATGGATGGATGCCCCTCACTGGCTGTAATGGAGAGATGCCCCTCACTGGCTGTAATGGAGGGATGCCCCTCACTGGCTGTAATGGAGGAATGCCCCTGACTGGCTGTAATGTGTGTGCAGGGAGCATGCCTGTATTATTAATTTTATGTAATTCTTAGGTGGTTTCCCTTTAAAATCATAGCTGGGGCGTGGTTTAAGTGCCAAAAAAAAATGTCCGCTGCACGCTACGTCTCAAGTCAGAGCTGGCATTATGGCTGTCTGGCCAGGGCCTCTCCTCATCGTCGGCCCCATACTGGAGCATTGACTGTTCTGCTTTATTGGCTGCACTGGTAGTAGCATCCAACCTGTTCTGTACAAAAAAAGTCTCATGCAGAACCCTAAGTAACAGGCCGGGGGCTACTCCCCATCCTCCAACATAAGCAGCAACTCCAGATAAAAACGGATATAGCGGGAGGCACTCCTATATATCAAACATTCATCTCTTTATCTGACGTCATATGCACACACAAAACGTATTAAACCCATATTAAAATATACACAAAGACAACACACAACACGCTAAACACCAAACACAGATAGAGATGTGGGGACAAGATATAGAAATCCACTGATTGCTCAAATAATCAATAAAACACTAAGAGGGTTATTTAAAGCGGACCAACACCCAGGGGGGATCGGCCCGGGAATCTATAAGATTCCCGGGCCGATCAGATCCCTCCCCGCGGGGCATCCGAAATCGGGATGTCCTGCGGGGTCAAACCCCCCAGGAAGCCCCACAATCCTACCTTTTCCACGTTCCAGCGGCGCATGCGCGTCCGCCAGCGCCTCCCGCGCGTCCCACTAGCAGGGCGCGCTCCCGCGCTGGCCGTTTGTGAATGGCCGGTGCGGGTGCGCTCCCTGTAAGAGGGACGTGCGGGAGGCGGCGGCGGACGCGCTCTGCTTGTCCGTCGCTGCCTCTCGCTTGTCCGTCGCCGGTGATTGGACGAGTGAGTCACGTGGGAGCGGGGTGAGGTGAGTTTTTAGGCCTTTCTGGGGGGTTTCACACAGTGGGGCACCCCCGACAGGGGTGCCCCACCAAAGTGGACCAAAACCCAGGATAGTCAAAATCCTGGGTGTTGGTCCACTTTAAGAAGGGATAGCGTCAGGTGGCGCTTCGTAGCGACAGGCAGCGTCTGGTGAACGCCGGGCGCTGTATGCAAAACCACTTTTAAGAAAGTGAATCTGGTGAGCGCCTCTAACAGCGCCATGTAGCGTCACATGTATTATTATAGGCGGCTCAGTGTATAGCGCCAGCGCTCTAGGTTCCAGAGTGCCATGTAGTACCCGTCGCTCAGTGACGCTCTCCCATTCATTTCAATGGGGCTTCATTAGTTGTGTATAAACAGCGTGTTTGGCAATATAATTTTTTTTTTTTTTTGCTCCAATCATTGTGTGACGTCTCCTGGCTGCAAACAAACACTTTTATACTTTTTTTAATTTTTTTATATTTTTATGCAGAATTGTCATTACATGCCTGGCACTAAAGTGTTAATGTCACAGTGTTATAACAATGTCATTCCATGAGTTTTCACTTTGTTACTGGTGGATATGTGTTCAAAAACAGACTCTAATCGCACAGTGTCTGGCGTTCTATGTTACAGCACACAGATCCAGAGCGCCGACGCTGTGTTTGTGTCTTTTTTGATAAGTATGGTGCGGAGCGCCAAGAGTCGGTTGCACTGAGCTGGCGCTACCTCACGCTCGCTGCAGCGCTGTACTGTTGTTAGAACACCCAACACACATCACATTCATCGCATTGATGAATGTGATGTTTGTTGGGCGCTCTGACACCAGTACAGAGCTGCAGCGAGTGAGAGGTAGCGCCAGCTCAGTGCGACCGACTCTCGATGGCCAGGTTACTACAGTGACTGAGGCGCTCTGTTACAGCGCCCCATACCCGCTTACAGTGTCTACTAGCGGTCGCTCTAAGCGCTGCTATACAGACGCTCATCTGGCAATACCTGGCGTTAGTAATGAATCAGCCTCCACCTCTCCTTTCTACTTGAGATCCGGATCACCCCCAGGTAATGTCCTTAGTCATACAATTTCAATGAAAATCAGCCACAAAATTACTGCTCACAAATAATATATTCTAATCACAGAAAAAAAAAAAAAACCTTTGGGAGTCATGTGCAAATTGAGTCCAGAATCTACAAAGGAAGGAGAGCGAATGAATCAAAGAATAAACAGCTGTATCCAAACAATCAACACGCGATTGGTGAGATGTGGGTGACAATTGAGTTTTGATTGCTTTCTTACTGCTGTTTATTCTTTGATAGTTAGGCCCTTATTTATGAAGGAATAGCGACAGGTAGCGACTGGTGAGCGACCGGTAATGACGGGCCCCGCCACGAGAACGCCGGCTCCCCACCACAATCACACATTTATCAAGCCGATCCGGCTTAGCGACTGAGATAGCGCCATATAGCGACTCATTCATCATTATTCCAGCCTCAGCCCACAGCGCCAGCGTCCGACCTTGAACAGCGACAGGTATGACCTCTCGCTACCTGGCGCTCTCCAATGCATTTCAATGGAACAATCTTTAAATATTCATAATTAATTGTTATTAATGTTTTTTTTTTCATTGTGAAAAATTCTGTGACCACTTCTGCCATGTTAGATAATTTTTTAAGGGAAAAAAAAAAATTGTGCAGAATTGATATTACAGGTCTGATATTATTGTATTCATATTACTAAATTCTTTAAAAAAAATGTTTTTGTTTTTTCCAAAAATATGGTTGTTTGGGGGTTAAAAAACTACTTTTAACACATGGCCGCCAGCGCTCTGGGGTTTAAACAAGCATTTCACAGCGCGAGAATTTTTGGAGGGTGATTTTTTGATGAATATGGTGGGAGCTGGTCGCTCTGACCAGTCGCTATCATGCGCTCCCATACAGCGCGGAACCTGTCAAATAGCGACTCCTCACCCCGTATTCAACATTACGGCACACCGACTGAGTCGCTATCAACAACCGAACAGCGGCCAAGCACAGCGACTACTAGCGGGCGCTGTGAAAATACCGCTACAGTCACTCAACTGTCGCTACCTGGCGCTATTAATGAATCGGCCTCCCCGTGTTAGTGTTTTATTGATTATTTGAGTAACCAATGGATTTTATATCTTTTCCTCCATCTCTCTCATGTTTGGTGTTTAGGATGGTTTGAATATGTTTTGTGTGTATATAGGATGTCATATAAAGAGATGTATTTTTGATATATAGGAGTGCCTCCCAGTGTATACATTTTTTATGTGGAGTTGTTCTGTAAACTTGTCATCAATATATAAACCAAACAATTGAACATGACCCCGAATTTTTAAAGCAGAACAAAATCCTGGATTTTGTCTTGTTTTGTTCCTTGCCCCCTGGGCATCACGGTTTGGGATGCCCCACTGTGTGGAACCTCATAGATCGCCCATACAAACTCGCCTTTCTCATGCGCGCATACCTCTCAACTTTTCAAAGCCCTTAAGAGGGACGCGAGAAGACTTTTTTAATATTTAAACCACGCCCCAGCCACACACCGTTCACACCGCCAGCCACACCCTTAAAGGGAAACACCACATGAGAATTAAATAAATAATAATAATAATACAGGCAGGCCTCCGCAAACACATTACAGCCAGGGGCTGTAGTGAGAGGGGGATCCCTCCATTCCAGCCAGTGTGGGGCATCCCTCATTACAGCCAGTGAGGGGCATCCCTTATTACAGCCAGTGAGGGGCATCCCTTATTACAGTCAGTGAGGGACATCCCTCATTGCAGCCAGTTAGGGGCATCCCTCATTACAACCAGTTAGGGGCATCCCTCATTGCAGCCAGGGAAGGGCATCCCGCATTGCAGCCAGTGTGGGGCATCCCTCCAATACAACTAGCGAGGGGCATCCTTCATTACAACCAGTGAGGGGCATCCCTCATTACTGCCAGTGGAGGGCATCCCTCATTACAGTCAGGGAGGGGCATCCCTCATTACAGCCAGTGAGGGGCATCCCTCATTACTGCCAGTGGGGGGCATCCCTCATTACAGCCAGTTAGGGGCATCCCTTATTACAGCCAATTAGGGGTATCTCTCATTGCAGCCAGTTAGGGGCATCCTTCATTGCAGCCAGTGAGGGGTATCCCTCATTGCAGCCAGTGAGGGGCATCCCTCATTACAGTCAGTGAGGGACATCCCTCATTGCAGCCAGTGAGGGGCATCCCTCATTACAACCAGTTAGGGGCATCCCTCATTGCAGCCAGTGAAGGGCATCCCTCATTGCAGCCAGTGAAGGGCATCCCTCATTGCAGCCAGTGAAGGGCATCCCTCATTACGGCCAGTGAGGGACATCCCTTATTGCAGCCAGTTAGGAGCATCCCTCATTAGAGCCAATTAAGGGGCATCCAGTTTGGGGCAACACACAGACATACTCACCGCAATGCAGGCGATCTCCCCCTCCAGCGAGGCCAGGCTCATTCCTAACGTCCCACCCACCCACTGAACCACCAATGAGCTTTGAGGAAAAAAAAAAACAGCCAGCCACCGCAGCCCTTACAGATGCCCGCCGCCACTGGCCCTGAGTGTGCAGCCAAGCGCTCACACTCTGGGCCGGCAGCGGCGGGCATCTCATAGGCTGCGGCGACTTTCCAGCTTCCAATAACGGGCAACGGAGGCCGGCAACTGTGCGGGACATGTACAAGCGCCACGGGACGCCAGGACACATATCCAAAATCGGGACTGTCCCGGGGAAATCTGGACGGTTGGGGGGTATGCATACGCAGGCTCTCGTCCAATCAAGGCTGCGTGCCATGCATATGTGATATTCAGCCAATGGCTCTGTTTATGGCCATCAGGAAAAATGTTGCATCCCCAGCTCCCGTTCCCAGCCTTTCTGAATGGCTGGCGGTGGCAGGAGCACACAGGCCAGAAATGCTGGGGGAGGCAGTCATCCGATGCCATGTCCCAGGGTGGTTTCAGACAGCAGGGCATCATGATTTTGAATGCCCCGGGGGCCCGACCGCATTGAGTTTTGTTTTTACTTTTAAACTGGAACCTAATATTTTAAAGTGGACCAACACCCAACGCTGATCGGCCCGGGAATCTATAAGCTCCCTGCCTGTGTTAAACCCCCCAGGACGCCCGCAAATCCTACCTGTTCCTCGTTCCAAAGGCGCATGCGTGGGCTGCCGCCGCCTCTCGCGCATCCCTCTAGTAGGGCACGCACCCACACCGGCCGTTTGTGAATGGGACGCGCGAGAGGCGGCGGCGGGCGCTCTCACCTTGTCTGTCGACGGACCTCACTTGTCCGTCAGCGGTGATTGGTGGAGCGAGTCACATGGGAGCGGGGTCAGGTGAGTTTTTGGGGCTTTCTGGGGGGTTTCACACAGGGGGGCCCCCGATCGGGGTGCCCCGCGGAAGTGGACCAACACCCAGGATAGTGAAAATCCTGGGTGTTGATCCACTTTAAGTAGAATTTCATTATTCGATAAATGACCAAATCTCACGTGCCAACCCCCTAAAAGTTTATATGGTCACTAAAATGAAATGAGTAGAAAATACCCTTCTGAAGTATAAAGTAAGAATTGCAAATATGCTTCACATGCAACGAGGGAATTCACAGGTGACTCTCCGGCAGCCGCAGAGGAACCATCACATTCAGCAGCGAGGGAGTGGCAGCTCCTGGAGGAAATCAATTGTTACATAAGGGCGTCCCCACCACTCATCTAGGGATTAATAGAAACAGCCAAGTGCAATGTAGGTCATCACTGTGATTAATCTGAGCAGTCAGTTGGTATTTAAGTGTCCCCCCCCGGCAACATGGCCAATGTAAAAGGTTAAGTAATACCAAACTGGAATAACATTTCCCAATGTTGGCTGGCAGTGAACTGTGATCCCCGTGAAATGAGCGTCGGTCTTTTTTCAGGTCATTATGTATCCTTCATGGACAAATGTAAGTGGCCTGCACTTTAAATCGAAGCAGACCTTACTGTATAAATAATAAACCTATTCTCATTACTAGTCTTTGCAATGTGGCTCCTTTTCTCTGGAACGGTTGGTGACATCATCACTTTTGCCATCAGTCAACGAGAATGGCTGAAGGTCAAGCGGCCGGCTGTCGGCACTGTATCTGTGTAATGGAGAGACAGCTCTCCAAGCAGAGCTCTCTGTTTGGCTGAGGAATAGGCAAGATTAAACTGAACCAACACCCGATTTTTCTTTCTCAAAACAAGGACTGCTCCTTGTTTTAGAGACAATGATCCTGGTCTCAGCATGTAGAGGCAGATGAATTCTATGCATATGAGGTTAGGGGGCCCTGAGAGTTTTGGTCTGCTTTGAAAACATATCAAAGTGTTTACGTTTCTTGACTTTGGAAATTTAAACATCTGGTTTTGTCCCCTTCAACCTCAGATGTTGAGAAGTTTGGTAAGAGGGATTAAAGAATCCGAGATCAGAGAAAGGACTCCAAGCTGTCAGCAATCAGTAAGAACCTGAGAAGGCACTTAAAACTAAAAAAAAATTAGCATTCACACTATAGGATGCCCTAATACCCCCCCCCCCAGCACACACACATACACACCTCTGAGGAGGAAAGTGCGTACTACAGAGCAAAAATACGGTAAAGAGTAAAATTATAAAAAGTAACATCAGATGATCCAATTATTAGCGATTTTGGATAATGGGAGGATCCGATCATTTGTGATTTTGGATAATGGGGGGAATCCAATTATTTGTGATTTTGGATAGTGGAAGGATACAATCATTAGTGATTTTGAATAATGGAAGGATACAATCATTAGTGATTTTGAATAATGGAAGGATCCGATCATTAGTGATTTTGAAAAATGGAAGGATCCGATCATTAGTGATTTTGAATAATGGAAGGATCCGATAATTAGTGATTTTGAATAATGGAAGGATCCGATCATTAGTGATTTTGAAAAATGGAAGGATCCGATCATTAGTGATTTTGAATAATGGAAGGATCCGATCATTAGTGATTTTGAATAATGGAAGGATCCGATCATTAGTGATTTTGGATAATGGAAGGATCCAATCATTTGTGATTTTGGATAATGGGAGGATGCGATCATTTGCAATTTTGGATAATGGGAGGATCCGATTATTTGTGATTTTGGATAATGGAAGGATACGATCATTAGTCATTTTGGATAATGGAAGGATCCGATCATTAGTAATTTTGGATAATGGGAGGATCCGATCATTTGTGATTTTGGATAATGGGGGGAATCCGATTATTTGTGATTTTGGATAGTGGAAGGATCCAATCATTAGTGATTTTGGATAATGGGGGGATCCGATCATTAGTGATTTTGAATAATGGAAGGATCTGATCATTAGTGATTTTGAATAATGGAAGGATCCGATCATTTGTGATTTTGGATAATGGAAGGATCCGGTCATTAGTAATTTTGGATAATGGGGGGATCTGATCATTTGTGATTTAGGATAATGGGAGGATCCGATCATTAGTGATTTTGGATATTGGAAGGATCCAATCATTTGTGATTTTGGATAATGGGGGGATCCGATTATTT
Organism: Gastrophryne carolinensis; assembly: GCA_027917425.1. Taxonomy (NCBI): domain Eukaryota; kingdom Metazoa; phylum Chordata; class Amphibia; order Anura; family Microhylidae; genus Gastrophryne; species Gastrophryne carolinensis. The sequence continues at coordinate 473,887,845 of CM051237.1, read as the reverse complement.
GTGATTTTGGATAAAGGAAGGATACAATTATTTGTGATTTTGGATAATAGAAGGATACAATCATTTGCAATTTTGGATAAAGGAAGGATCCAATCATTTGTGATTTTGGATAATGGGGGGATCAAATCATTTGTGATTTTGGATAATGGGGGGATCCGATCATTTGTGATTTTGGGTAATGGGGGGATCCAATAATTTGTGATTTTGGATAATGGGGGATCCGATAATTTGTGATTTTGGATAATGGAAGGATACAATTATTTGTGATTTTGGATAATAGAAGGATACAATCATTTGCAATTTTGGATAATGGAAGGATCCAATCATTTATGATTTTGGATAATGGGGGGATCCAATCATTTGTGATTTTGGATAATGGGGGGATCCAATCATTTGTGATTTTGGATAATGGGGGATCCGATTATTTGTGATTTTGGATAATGGAAGGATCCAATCATTTGTGATTTTGGATAATGGGAGGATCCGATCATTTGTGATTTTGGATAATGGGGGGATCCGATCATTTGTGATTTTGGATAATGGGGGGATCTGATCATTTGCGATTTTGGATAATGGAAGGATACAATCATTTGTGATTTTAGATAATGGAAGGATACAATCATTTGTGATTTTAGATAATGGAAGGATCCAATCATTTGTGATTTGGATAATGGGGGGATCTGATCATTTGCGATTTTGGATAATAGGAATTTCAGATCATTTGCAATTTTGGATAATGGGAGGATCGGATAATTTGTTATTTTGGATAATGGGAGGATCGGATCAGTTGCGATTTTGGATAATGGAAGGATCCGATCATTTGCGATTTTGGATAATGGAAGGATCCGATCATTTGCGATTTTGGATAATGAAAGGATCCGATCAGTTGCGATTTTGGATAATGGGAGGATCGGATCATTTGTGATTTTGGATAATGGGAGGATCCAGTCATTTGAGATTTTAAATAATGGGAGAATCCGATCACTTGCAGGGGAACACAGATGCTGCACATCAGCCTTTTAATTAGCAGACTTTTATAAACGTCTAATTAGTATTGTGTAATTAGCTCGCACTACTCCTTTTTCTCGGGACAATGATCGTGGTCTCAGCAGGTAGCGGCAGATGAGGGGCATGAGTATGAGGTTAGGGGGCCCTGAGAGTGTTGGTCTGCTTTGAAAACATATCAAAAGGTTTTCGTTTCTTGCTTTTGGAAAGGTAAACATCTGGTTTTGTCCCCTTCAACCTCAGATGTTGGGAAGTTTGATAAGAGGGATTAAAGAATCCGGGATCAGAGAAAGGACTCCAAGCTGTCAGCAATCAGGAAGAACCTGAGAGGAACATGTTTGCGTCAACGTGCGTGCAAAGGGCAGAGACCTGAATAAGGATTTACATCTAATCAATGTACATGGGCCATATGACCATATGCTGCACATGTGCTTAGAGACATATATGTCCATGCTGATCATCGGGGCTGTCAGTATCAATGCTCATATCCGTCATTCTCATTTTTCTCAGCAGCATTCTCCATATTAGAGAAGACAGATGCTGATGTACCATGTGTGTCCCTCATCCATCATCAGCGTTCATGTAAGAATATGCCCTGGGGTGTCGATGGAACCTGCGACGGAGGAATAATTAGGGAGCAGATAGGACATCTGTCTGAATCGAGAATTGTCTTTATTTCTTAACCTTTTAATGTTTCTATTACAGTAGATGTTGTTTTTTTTAATATCTTGAAAAGATAATATTAAGGGCCTTATTTATCACGGGCTAGAGCCAGGTAGTGTCTGATGAGCGCCAGGTACCGCCAGCTATCGGCGGCTACCGACTCAAGTACGCCCGGCGGCGGTCACAATGACGCATTTATCAAGCTAAATGAGGCTAGCGCCGGCGAGAGCGTCAGCTAGCGCGGGATTCATCATGAAGCCGCCTGGAACGAACAGCGCCGCTGCAAATTCCCTCACAGCGCCAGGTATGACCTGTCGCTCCCTGGCATTGTCCAATGCATTTCAATGGAGCAATGTTTAATTAATCATAATTAATTTTTTTTTTTTTTTTTTTTTTTAATGTTAAAAATTCTGAGACCACTTCTGCAATGTTAGGTTTTTTTTTTAAAGTAAAAAAAAATTAAAAAAAAAAATTTGTGCAGAATTGATTTTACAGGTCTGATATTAATATATTCGTATTACAAAATGATTCCAAAAACATGTATAACGTTACAATCAAAAAATATGGTTGTTTAGGGGTTAAAAACTAGTTAACACCCATCGCCGCCAGCGCACTGGGGTTTAAACAAGGAATGGACAGCGACAGCAAATTCGGAGCGTCATTTTTTAATGAATATGAAGCAAGCCGTTCGCTCTGGCCATTCGTTGTCAGGCGCTCACATACAACGCTGAACCTGTGAAACAGCGACCCCCCAGCCCGTATTCAACATTACCGCACACCGACTGAGTCGCTGTCATCAAGCAAACGCCGGCCAAGCACAGCGAATACTGGCTGGCGCTGTAAAAATCACGCTACAGTCGCTCATCTGTCGCTACCTGGCGCTATTAATGAATCGGCCTCTAAGACTCCTACCATCAATGTTGCATATTTGGATCCGAGTATTGGAGAGAACAAGGGATTTAGGCAACAGTATAATGACTCTTTATGTGGTTCAATACAGTATTATGTGAAATGAAGGAGGATACGCAGGGCCGGATTAAAGGCAGGGCCTGAAGGGGTCACCCAGGCTAGTAAGTGTTGTTACAATGTATTAATGGCAGGCCTCCTGCTGCTTGCTGTATTACAACATAAGCAGCTTCATGGCTGTCTCACAGCTGACTGTAATGTGTGAGTGATCTCTCCATCACACTGCTTGATTTAGAGGTCACTCTTATAAATGCAGCATCTATGTATGGGGCCTGATTGTCTGGCTTCCTAAAGGATTTCTGACAGATGGCCAACCCTTATTGCAGAAAGCTGTGAGTCATCTGTGAGCTGATTACCTTGCAATAGTCATACAATGTACCCACCGTTGTACTGCACAGAGTTTTCAAACTCCCAGCCAAAGTTTTATTTAGGATGAACTTTGTTGCCCAATATCAGGCATGTGGCGGCCATACAATGTACCACAGCACGGAGCTGGAAAGCTTTTTGCAATGTAACAGCAGGACTTTGCCCTGCTTGTTATGTTGTACTGCACAGAGTTTTAAGACTCCCAGCCACGTTTTATTTAGGATGAACTTTGCTTGCCCAGTAGCAGACATGTTGCTGCCATACAATGTACCACAGCACGGAGCAGCCACTCTTATAAATGCAGCATCTATGTATGTGGCCTGATTGTCTGGCTTACCACAGGGTTTCTGACAGATGGGCAACCCTTATTGCAGAAAGCTGTGAGCTGATTACATTGCAATAGCCATACAATGTATCACAACACGGAGCTGTAAAGCTTTTTGCACTGTAACAGCAGGACTCTGCCCTGCTTGTTACATTGTACTGCACAGAGTTTTAAAACTCCCAGCCACGTTTTATTTAGGATGAACTTTGCTTGCCCAGTAGCAGTCATGTGGCTGTAATACAATGTACCACAGCACGGAGCTGGACAGCTTTTTGCAATGTAACAGCAGGGATTTGTCCTGCTTGTTACATTGTATTGCAAGGAGTTTTAAGACTCCCAGCCCAAGTTTTTTTTAAGGTAAACTCTGCTTGCCATGTGCAAACTTTTATTGAGGAAAAATTGAAGATTACCACCATCTGAAATCTCATCTGAAGTCTAAAGAGGAACTCTTTTTTAAACTAATGAGCGATGTAAAGTAAAATCTACTGGCATCAGCATATTTAGGGTAGGTAAGATGGGCTCAGTGAAGTGTCACACCTTTGTTAGGCCTAATTATTCACAATTTAAGTGGTCCGAAGCCTTTCTGGCTCGAATCTGGAGTCTTTTTAAACTGATTCCCTAGCTCTGTGAACTCTCTTCGTTTGCTGTGTATACTTACCAATATGGCGATCCCATGGCGCATGTGCTGGTCCCGGCAGCATCTCTGGCATCATTAATGAATACAAAGGGAAAGTTGTTTGTTCCTATGGTGCTGATCAATCTCCGGCAACTCCGGAATCTGAAGCCGGAAGCTGCAGTTCAGCGCATGGCCAGCTTTAACGAGGGGGGGGGGGGTCAGGGCTTCCTTCCTGGGACCACCTGTTGAACCGGAACAACACCCTTTTTTTGGGATGCCAACAGAGTGGCCCCTGCACTTACCAAGCCATAATCCATTGCTATATCCAATGCAACACAGGAATTACATGCAGTGGAAAGTTTCCCTCCAGGAAAGGGAGGGATGCTGCTGCATGCACTTCCTGTGCTGCATCGGAATACAGCCATGGGGTGAAATTTGGTAAGTGTTGAGGCTTGATCAGGAGGCCAAGAATTCAGCGACGACTCTGGGGCATCCCAAATTCTAGGAATAATCAGTACCATACCAAAAGTCAAATATGACCTTCGGTCTGGTTAAAGCAGGGCAAAACCCACTTTGGCTGGCTCTGGAGTCTAAAGGACTCCAGGGCTGGCCATTTACTCCTCCCTAATCGTGCAAGCGCCAAAAGGGTAACCCCCCGAGACAGCTGGACTGCAATGTGATCCCGGGACTATCCCGCCCAATCAAGGGAGGTTGGGAGGTATGACTAAAGAAACCTAATCCACCCCGCCATACCCCCTTCTTTTACTAGCTCCATCCAATAGGGGCATAAGCAACTGCTGACACAGGGGGCACCCACACCCCTGCCAACAGAAGGTGTGTAGCGCAGCAGTGTGCAGCAGTTTCCTAGGCCCCGTCATGCAGGGATCCATGAGGAAAAGAAGAATACCTTCAGTAAGTTCAGGGTTCCCAGCAAGCAGGAGTAGGTGAGTTAGTTTCCAGACCTAAGTTAGGTCCACTTTAAAGTGGACCAAAACCCAAGGAAATCGGAAATCTTATAGATTCCCGGGCCAATCGATTACCTCCCTCTGGGGCATGCAAAACCGAAATCCCCGTTGTGTGAAACCCCCCAGGTCGCCCGTTCACTTACCTTGCTTCCCGGTCCAACAGCGCATGTGCAGGACACATCCCCGCTATCCCTCTAGCAGGGCGCGTGCTCTCGCCTGGCATTTGTGCATGGTAGGCACGGGAACGCTCCCTGTTAGAGGAAAGCGGGGGATGCGGCCGCCAGCGTGCTGGGAGCTGCTCACCTCAGACGAAGGGACGTCAGCGTATCTGAGCGCGCTGATTGAACCAGCGGCCACAAATGCGCCTAGGACCGGGAAGAGGTGAGTTTGGGGGGGTTTCACATAGCGGGGCATCCCCGATAGTCAAAATCCTGAGTTTTGGTCCACTTAAAGTAACAAATATGTTAAATCTTTCCTGGACCTTGTCCTCGGGTATTTGCTGGCTGCACATGTCAGCAGAGTGGCACGTGGCGCAATCATTCATCATTCAGTGAGCACGTCCTGCCCTTGGTAATGCCAGCTGGAGAGATGGACGGACGCCTTCCTCGCCCATCCTAGCAACTCACCGACAGCAGTCAGATGGTTGTTAGACTCATCCACTGAAGCAGAAATGCTTCATATATTTTATATAGATCATATATTTACCAGTACAACATTTGTAACTGATTATATAATCAGTACATTATATATCATATATATATATATATATATATATATATATATATATATATTTATAGCCAGTGGCAGACTGGGGCCAAAAATTAGCCCAGCACCCGGGCTGCCCATTACCAGCCAGTGGCATCTCAGTTGCTTCCTGGCCACCTAGTGTGCTCTATACCATTAGGGTGAGGACATAGGCTGGGGTTACTTGGGTGAGGGGATAGAGTGGGGAAGGGGCTAAGGGGTTGGGATTGGATGCGAGTGTTAGTAAAGGTAGCAGCCCTGACTGCCCCAAAGCAGTGAGGCCCACAGGCATTTGCCTGGGTCTCCCTATAATCAGTCTGCCCCTGGTTATATCTATATATAGACCACTATATATGTTTTCCGGCTGGGGATTGGTGGAGCCTGTATATTGCCGGCTTCCATTGAAATCAGTGGACACTGGACTGAGTCACAGGCCACGTCTACCCACAGCCCTGATCCAATGCTAGCTCGACAGAATATGACAAGGTGGATGGCAGCGGGAACGCATGTGTGGTGGCGAAGGCGGTCAGTAAGATTTATGTGTGTGTAGGTCTTTGTGTTGCACAGCAACAGCTAGCAGGAGGTGTATGCCCACTGGCTGTAATGGGGCATGCTGCCCACTGGCTGTAATGGGGCATGCTGCCCACTGGCTGTAATGGGGCATGCTGCCCACTGGCTGTAATGGGGCATGATGCCCACTGGCTCTAATGGGGCATGCTGCCCACTGGCTGTACTGGGGCATTCTGCCCACTAGCTGTAATGGGGCATGCTGCCCACTGGCTGTAACGGGGCAAGCTGGCCACTGGCTGAAATGGGGCATGTTGCCCACTGGCTGTAATAAGGCATGGTGCCCACTACCTGTAATACGGGATGCCGAACACTGCCTTTAATGTCGATGCTGCCCACCTCTGTTGCCCCACATGTTCTCGGAGCTAGCGCTGTTTTCTGGCTGGGGATGGGAGTGGCCTGTATATGGCTGGTCCATTTAAAGGCATCTTGTGAAAGGTGAAGGTCTGGGTGGAGGACTGTCACTGGGGGGGGGGGGGGGGGGAGTTGATAGTTAAAAATCCTATTTGGCATTTGGAAAAAGCCTGAGCTTTTTTTTCCAGTCCCACAGAACCCACAGCTCTGGCCTGCAGCACAGGGGTGGACTGGGGCCGCCAGTTGAGTATTGCTGGTCTATAGTTAAATGGGTTTGGATTGTAAGCTGAATACCCACTATGATAGCCGAGGTTAACAGTTAATAGGATCACAGCATGGGGAGCTGACAAGATGATATCACAGCAGACAGACACTCAACGGCAAGCAGGATAAATGAAAGCATCAGCTTGTTTTATTGCTGTAGGGTCATGAAAAGAAAGCTTTACTGCTTTAATACACGACACAGGCAAATACACAGTTCACAGGCCAAATAAACGTGCTTGCTTTGTAGAAAACCAACACTGGCACAATTGAGTATTTCGTAAAGATGTTTCTGTGTAAAGCTTAAACAGTCCTTCAGGCAAACGGACACAGGTACACTTGCTTAGCAGAACGTTTCAGCATTGGGGCTAGGTGCTATTGTATTTCCCAATTAAATGTAGGCCTTTCTCCAGAGGTGGTTTCGGGTGGCCACCACACCACTTTGGACTGAGCACCCCCTTGTGGTGGAGACCGTCTAGGGCACTGTTTCTCAACCTGTGGTACACATACCCCAGAGGATACTCAGCAATATTCCACCAACAGAGTCACTCTAATAGGTCTAGAATATTATTTTAATAGTAAAAAAATTAATCTTACTTGTTTAAAAAAGTGCTCCATGGCCAGTGACCTACTTATTTTAGTAACATTAGTAATCGATCCCTCCTTTTTTGGGGTACTTGCAACTGCTTGTCGCTAGGGGGTACTTGGCAAAAAAAGTTTTAGAACCACTGGTTTGGGGTTTATCCCAGAATGGGACACGAAATTGCCCAGCATCAGCAGAGGGGCCGTCAGGCTGCCAACGAGTAAAACACACAGGAAACCTCTCCTCATCAGGTGTATGGACCCTACCGTCTTCCAACACAAGGGCTTCTCCCTCACTAAACAGTCACTGCAGGGCAGAGTTCTCAGACAGAGGAAGCCACACCTTACCGGAGTCTCAGGCACAGCGGCTCCTCCGTCAAGGCCTTTGGATCCTCTCTACTCCTAAGGGGCACCTCCTCTGTCATATCCATGCCAGGACCCCACTGGGTTTCTTCCTGCATGAACCTTAACTCTCTCTGCGTAGACCTCAACTCTCTCTCTCTGTGCAACTCAACATGGCTCTGCTTCATTACAGCCACGACCTCCTACTCGCTTCCAAATGCACCCAGGCCTCTTCTCTGTAGTAACCCCCCCAGACGTCTTACGCAGGAGGCTACACCATTCTTTCACTTAGCATGGTTATGGACAATCTCCCTCTATGGCCCTCTGACTTCAACCTATTAAACCTCTCCTCTATACAATGTTGCTTCCAACCAATTTCAGCAGTTTCCTTTTGTTCTCCAAATGTATCTTTTGCCTGTTATGATTCATCCTAAAGGGGAATCCTACACTCAGATTCTGAGTACCTGAATTAAATTCTCTTTTCTATATGTTGTCTTAAACTCCCATCTAGTGACCAAAGTGGGAATAGCAACACATTTTATATTTTACTGGAAAATCTCCACATAAATCCACTGTGTGAGCATGGTTTTTTATATCACCACACTCCGACCAATCAGTTTGGCTGCATGTGGCTGGATTTGAGCACACAGTATGGCCATGATTCAATAAAGGTAGAAAAAAATTCTCATGGTAGTAAAAGATTCAATTCATGAGAAAAAAGCCTGAGAATGTCACTGTTACTGAATCACTAGATAAAAAGACAATGAAAGTCAATGGCACTTTTTTGCTACTAAGAAAAGCAGAGAAGTGTTTCTTCCTTTCTACTCTGTAGTAAAAGCTGCCATTGACTTCCATGGTCTTTTTATCTAGTGATTAACTAGATATTCTCAGGCTTTTTTCTCATGAATTGAATTTTTTACTACCATGAGAATTTTTTTCTACCTTTATTAAATCGAGGCCTATGTCTTTGAATAGCTGAGAATTCATCGAGCTACTTCTGTGTCACATCATCAATAAATTCTAGTGACCCAATGCGACTGGCAGCCATGCACGCCCATGCCATCACACTGTCTCCCTCTGCCGTGTGTTTTACAGATGATGTGCTATGGTTTGGATCAGGAGCTGCACCATGCCATTGCCATATTTTTTTCTTCCCATCATTCTGGTAGAGTTTGATCTTAGTTTTATCTGTTCAAAGAAAGTTCTTCCAGAGCTGTGCTGGCTTTTTACATGTTTTTTTTTTTTTTTTTTTAGCAAAGTCCTATCTGGCCTTTATATTCCTGAGGCTTATGAGTGGCTTGTGCCATGCAGTGACCCCTCTGTATTTACTTTAGGCCCCCTTCACACCAGAGAGCTTGGCCACAATAGCGGGGCGATCCTGATTGCTGAACAGAAGCGTTCACAAGCGCAATCGCAGAGAAAATGCCAGCAAATCACAGATGCACAGGCGATCACGTTGCAATAGCGATAATCGCCATTGTACCGCGGTACACCTAGGTGTAAGGCCGACATTATGGTAGATTTAGAAATTGAACCTTTGCCTACATCCTGGAAAGTGTTGGTAACCTGGTTGGCTGTTGTGAAACAGTCTTTGAGTCAATTGTCCAATTACCTAAATCGTTTAAGAATAGAATGGCACATGTCAAAGCGGACCAACACCTTCTGCGGCAAGGGTGCTGGTGGCCATCAGCGCCGCCGCTATAGCACAGACTGGAGGGGCATCTAGAATGCTGCAGCCCCCCCAAACATACCCACTCAGGATGCCCGTAATCTTTACCTTATCCTTGCCAGGAATCTCGCACCACAAATGGCTACCAGGCACTCATGTGGGCAGTGACGTGCTGGCCTCTGAATGCAGCCAATCGCAACGCTGTCACTGCAACGGACGGCCAATTGTGGCACAGTATTCCCGACGGGGGAGGGAGGATAAGGTAAAGATTACGGACATCCTGGAGGTTATGTTGGGGGGGAGCTGCAGCATTCTGGTTGCGGCAGCGCCGGCGGCCACCAGCATCCTCACTGTGGAGGCTGTTGGTCCATTTTAAGAAGCTGAAACTCCTAAACCCTTAATATAGTTTTAATGTGGATAACCTCAAAAACTGTATATATATATATATATATATATATATATATATATATATATATATATATTATAATATATATATATATATATATATATATATATATATATATATATATATAATCATAACTATACCGCACACAGTAAATAAAAACCAATATCAATATCCCAAACCCCAGTCATTAGCAGAATAGTGGTTCAGGGGAGTTAAAGCTTCCGCCATTGTTAGGGCCGCCGGTTGTTGCTTCCTTTCGTTGGCGCTTTGATATTTTCGCTGATGTCTGTATTTGCCGATTGAAAAGCAAGCAATCATTTTAATAAAAATTCATGAGCTATAGCTGAAGAAGAAAAAGAAAGAGAGAGGCGTTTTTTCTTTCCTCTCTTCTATTTCTGCGCGGTGTCCGCGCGTGCCGAAGGTCTCTTTCTTTTTCCTTTGCATTGCGTTTAAGTACAAAGTGACAAACACACATCAGAGGTGGCCTCCTGGAGGGGCAGCCGGCATAAAGGCTGCGCTCAGGACGTCGCAATATCATCTGTCGCTGATGCCGAATCTGTCACAGCCAGAGCCGCCGCCGCCGCCGTGTTTGGAAGGAAATATTTGCAGTTAAAAGAATCAAAGCGACCTAGGAAGTATCGGCTGCTGTGTGAACGTAGCAATAGAGGAGGAATGGCTGCCGCCCAATCGCTATGATAAGGCAATGTCTCTGTATAATGTATATATAAAAAAAAAAAAAAAAAAATATATATATATATATATATATATATATATATATATATATATATATAGAGAGAGAGAGAGAGAGAGAGAGAGAAATATATATATATATATATATATATATATATATATATATATTTATATGTGTTAGATCTTACAGTGTCATACACATTGCATTGGGAGTTTAAAAAATGATGCATTATGTCTCCCTCTTGCTGTGACTATAACAAGATGAGTCACTTTGAAAAGCCTGCCAGCTCCCTGGTGAGTGTTACATTGTGTTTTAGCCAGACTGCAGCTGATGTATCATAGTTGTTTCAGTTGTTATCAGCTGTGATACATTGTAAAGTAGTCATGAGCCGGCTATTAAAATGTAAATAGCTCAGAGATAGCTCACAGTGTGTGTTTGTATATATGTATATAAAGGGAGGCTCTTAAGATCATAAGAGGGAAATGAAGTAAATAAGGAAAAGACAAAAGGTGAGACCATTCAAAGTAAAACAAATTCTTTCATTTTGAGCACGATGAAGAGTGATGAATGTGGAAATTGATGATCCCGGGCCAATCGATTTCCTCCCCCCCGGGCATCCAAAATTGGGATGTCCTGCTGTGTGAAACCCCTCGGGTTTGCCTTATACACATACCTTGCTTCCTGGTCCAACGGCGAATGCGCGAGCCGCAGCTGCATCCCCGCTATCCCTCTAGCAGGGCGTGTGCACGTGCCGGGCATTTGTGAATGGCCTTCACGGGCACACTCCCTGTTAGAGGAAAGTGGAGGAGCGCGCTCGGAGCCGCTGGCCTTAGATAAAGGTTTAGGTGGCGTGACATCAGCGGCTCTGAGCTCTTATTGGACGAGCGGCCATGCCTGCCCCGTAGGACCGGGAAAAGTGAGTTAACTTTGGGGATCTGGGGGGTTTCATGCAGTGGGGGGGGGGGGGAAAGACCAAAACCCAAGATAGTCAAAGTCCTGGGTTTTGGTCCACTTTAAATTTTAAAAAAAGCATTGGGAAGAGGTGAGTTAACTTCGGTGATCTGGGGGGTTTCACACAACGGGCATAACCGGGGTGTCCCAGGGAAAAGGACAAAAACCCAGGATAGTCCAAATCCTGGGTTTTGGTCCACTTTAAGAACTCTACATTAAGAGCAAACAAAACTCAGCCTATTGGCCAATAAAAACCAAGAGCCGTCCGTTGTACGAGTTAACTTACTTGTATTAGAGGAGTTTTCAACCATCGCTCTGGTCCTGCAGTATATTTTTATTTTCCATAAAGCTAAGTATGGCGCGTTCCTCTGGGTGCTCAGTCACCTCAGGCTACAAGCTAAATAGATGCAGCGCTACGTGGGGCCATAGAGGCCGGCGTCCCCGATACAGAATATATGTCGAGCTCAACAGAAAGAAATGTTACGGAATTCATGTGGCTGCTGACGCTGCGTTACGCCGGGACCATCGTGACATTTATTAAGGATTCACTAAGACAAGACCCAAAAAATAGAATTCCAAAGATTGGGCACTCCACCAGGAAAAAAGTCTCAAAGTTTGTTCTTAGCGCAATGATTAAAAACTACATACAACACACACACATAACATTAATAAAACCAAATTACCCCTGGATGGTACAAGATACTGATCAGATAACAATTAATAACACACAATATCAGAACAATATATATATCAAAGGATTATGGCCCTTATTTAACAAGGGATAGCGACAGGTAGCGCCTGGTGAGCGGCCGGTAATGACGGGCCCCGCCACGAGAACGCCGGCTCCCCACCACAATCACACATTTATCAAGCCAATCCTGCTTAGCGACTGAGATAGCGCCAGATAGTCACTCATTCATCATTATTCCAGCCTCAGCCCACAGCGCCAGCGTTCGACCTTGAACAGCGACAGGTATGACCTCTCGCTACCTGGCGCTCTCCAATGCATTTCAATGGGACAATCTTTAAATATTCATAATTCATTGTTATTAATGTTTTTTTTTTTTTTTTTTTTTTAAATGTGATAAATTCTGTGACCACTTCTGCCATGTTATATATTTTTTTTAAGCTAAAAAAAAAAAAAAAACTTTGTGCAGAATTGATATTACAAAATTATTTGTAAAACTTGTTTTTTTTGGTTTCCAAAAATATGGTTGTTTGGGGGTTAAAAAACTTTTAACACATCGCTGCCAGCGCTCTGGGGTTTAAACATGCATTTCACAGCGCGAGAATTTTTTGAGCGTGATTTTTTGATGAATGTGGTGGGAGCCGGTCGCTCTGACCAGTCGCTATCATGCGCTCCCATACAGCGCGGAACCTGTCAAATAGCGACTCGTCACCCCGTATTCAACATTACTGCACACCGACTGAGTCGCTATCAACAACCGAACAATGGCCAAGCACAGCGACTACTAGCGGGCGCTGTAAAAATACTGCTACAGTCGCTTAACTGTCGCTACCTGCCGCTATTAATGAATCGGCCTCCCCGTCTGCGGATATAAGTTGCTCACATAGAATCCTATGTCTATTACATGGAAATAGTATCTGAGGAATCTGAGGAGTATTCCTCAGATACTATTTCCATGTAATAGACATAGGATTCTATGTGAGCAACTTATATCCGCAGACATAATCCTTTGAGATGTACCGTATATACTCGAGTATAGGTCGACCCGAATATAAGCCGAGGCACCTCATTTTACCACAAAAAACTGGAAAAGTTATTGACTCGAGTATAAGCCTAGGGTGGGAAATGCAGCAGCTACCGGTAAATTTCAAAAATAAAAATAGAAACCAATAATGTTTTTGAATAACGTAAAGAGCAAGAAGGAGGGAATGTGGAAAATGTTGGATGTAGAAAAGAGAGGACTGATGCAATCTGAAAAGGAGAAAAAAAGGTAAAGGCGTAAAATAAGAAAGAAAGAATGTGGAAAAGGGAAGAAAGAGTAAAAGAGAGAGATGTGTAAAAGTTAATTACTAATAGTTGTAAATGCTTTACCCCTGCAGTGCACGTGTCCCAGCTTTATCAGTGGAAAAGGCAATATATCCCAGTAGCTGTCCCACAGCCGGAGGCTCTCTATGAAGGGACAGGGGCGGCAGGGGCAGTGTGACAGTGTGACTGAGCTGCAGGTGGGGAAGCTGTGGCCTGGCTCTGGGGAAGGGGACACGGCGGCGCTGTGTGAGGAGACTCCGCAGCGCTGTGCTCCAGTTCCGGCTTTTGCCGCCGCCCCGCACTGGCTCCGCCGCACACAGGTAAGTCACCCCTCTGTGTGGCACACACACACACCTACCTGATGAGGGGGACACAAGAGGACCACATGCCCCACACTGCTCCAGCATCTTGAACATCCTCACTGCCGACGGCGACCATGCACGGACGGCAGGCGGGGCTGCGCGGGGGGGCAGGCGTGGGTGCGCGGCCGGGCACGCGCGCACCTTAACGGGAACAGTGATGGCCCTGCCCCTTTTTCATCTCCATTTCGGCCAAAATTTTCACTGACTCGAGTATAAGCCGAGGTGGCTTTTTTCAGCCCAAAAAGTGGCTTATACTCGAGTATATACGGTATATTGTTCTGATATTGTGTGTTATTAATTGTTATCTGATCAGTATCTTATACCATCCAGGGGTAATTTGGTTTTATTAATGTTATGTGTGTGTTGTATGTAGTTTTTAATCATTGCGCTAAGAATAAACTTTGAGAATTTTTTCCTGGTGGAGTGCCCAATCTTTGGAATTCTATTTTTTGGGTCTTTGTGAATGGTTAATAGTGGAATTCCAGGAGCACCTACGGGTTTGTCATTTTATGGTGGTGCCCTCACACTAGTAGTCTCACATTTATTAAGAACACGTGTAGGATGAGTTTCCCGAAACTTTAAATTGATCTGAATGTGAAATAGAAAGTGGCTGGGACATACAGGGCCGGCTCCAGGTTTATGTGGGCCCTTAGGCGGCATGGTCTCAGTGGGCCCTTTTGCGTCACATCACCGAGGGACGTCCCACATCTGGATGCCCCCTAAGGATCAGGCTATTTGGACCAAAACTCTAGTTTTGGTCTACTTTTAAGCGCACCAAACCCCTTTACACCTGGAGTCTAAACGAATGTAGGTTCTCCTGATTTTGGATGCCCCTGTGTGTGACCCCTCCTCCCCTTTGTTCATTACTCTTCTGGAACTGGTGAATGCACTGTAGGGTCGTCAGTTTGAGTTAATGGTCAAACCAGAGGAGGTTCTTACACAAACAGGGGCATCCCAAATTGAGATGCCCCTGTAAAGCCAACCAAAACCCAGGGGTGGAATTGAGAGAGAGAGAGAAAACCGCCATTGACTTTCATTGTCTACCTTGGGGCCGATTCAGAGCCAGGTGACAATTTACACCCGGTAGACAATGAAAGTCAATGGAAGTTTTCTGAAAGTTTTCCAGAGGCTGATTCACTACTAACGCCAGGTATCGGCAGATGAGCGTCTGTATAGGGGCACTTAGAGCGACCATTAGTAGACACTGTAAGTGTCGGGCGCTGTAACAGAGCGTCTCGGTCGTTGTAGTAACCTGGCCGACATTGATGAATGTGATGTATGTTGGCCGCTCTAACACCAGTACAGCGCTGCAGAGAGCAAGAGGTAGCACCAGCTCAGTGTGTCCAGCGCTCGGCGTTCAGCACCATATTTAACAAAAAACGACACACACACAGCGTCGGCGCTGGGCGCTGTAGCATAGAGCGCCAGACGCTGTGTGATTAAAGTCTGTTTTTGAACACATATCCACCAGTAACAAAGCGAATACACATGGAATGACATTGTTATAACACTGTGACATTAACACATTAGTGCCAGACCTGTAATGACAATTCTGCATAAAAATATAAAAAATCAAAACAATTAAAAAAATGACTTTCTAGGCCAGGAGATGTCACACAATTATGTGAGAGAAAAAAGAGAAATTAACAACAAAAATTACTGTTTAAACAGAAGAAAAGGAACGTCCATTGAAATGTATGGGAGAGCGACAGGTAGCGACAGGTAATACCTGGCTCTGGAAGCTAGAGCGCCGGCGCTATACGCTGAGCTGCCTGTAATAATACATGTGACGCTATATGGCACTGTTAGAGGCGCTATACAATGACCTGCCTGTAATAATGCATGTGACGCTACATGGCGCTGTTAGAGGCGCTATACACTGACCTGCCTGTAATAATACATGTGGCGCTACATGGCGCTGTTAGAGGCGCTATACACTGACCTGCCTGTAATAATACATGTGACACTACATGACGCTGTTAGAGGCGCTATACACTGACCTGCCTGTAATAATACATGTGACGCTACATGGCGCTGTTAGAGGTGCTATACACTGACCTGCCTGTAATAATACATGTGACACTACATGGCGCTGTTAGAGGCGCTATACACTGACCTGCCTGTAATAATACATGTGACGCTACATGGCGCTGTTAGAGGTGCTATACACTGACCTGCCTGTAATAATACATGTGACGCTACATGGCGCTGTTAGAGGTGCTATACACTGACCTGCCTGTAATAATACATGTGACGCTACATGGCGCTGTTAGAGTCGCTATACACTGAGCCGCCTGTAATAATACATGTGACGCTACATGACGCTGTTAGAGGCGCTATACACTGACCTGCCTGTAATAATACATGTGACACTACATGGCGCTGTTAGAGGCGCTATACACTGACCTGCCTGTAATAATACATGTGACGCTACATGGCGCTGTTAGAGGCGCTATACACTGACCTGCCTGTAATAATACATGTGACACTACATGACGCTGTTAGAGGCGCTATACACTGACCTGCCCGTAATAATACATGTGACGCTACATGACGCTATTAGAGGCGCTATACACTGACCTGCCTGTAATAATACATGTGACACTACATGGCGCTGTTAGAGGTGCTATACACTGACCTGCCTGTAATAATACATGTGACGCTACATGGCGCTGTTAGAGGCGCTATACACTGACCTGCCTGTAATAATACATGTGACACTACATGACGCTGTTAAAGGGGCTATACACTGACCTGCCCGTAATAATACATGTGACGCTACATGACGCTGTTAGAGGCGCTATACACTGACCTGCCTGTAATAATACATGTGACGCTACATGACGCTGTTAGAGGCGCTATACACTGACCTGCCTGTAATAATACATGTGACACTACATGACGCTGTTAGAGGCGCTATACACTGACCTGCCTGTAATAATACATGTGACGCTACATGGCGCTGTTAGAGGTGCTATACACTGACCTGCCTGTAATAATACATGTGACGCTACATGGCGCTGTTAGAGGTGCTATACACTGACCTGCCTGTAATAATACATGTGACGCTACATGGCGCTGTTAGAGTCGCTATACACTGAGCCGCCTGTAATAATACATGTGACGCTACATGACGCTGTTAGAGGCGCTATACACTGACCTGCCTGTAATAATACATGTGACACTACATGACGCTGTTAGAGGCGCTATACACTGACCTGCCTGTAATAATACATGTGACGCTACATGACGCTGTTAGAGGCGCTATACACTGACCTGCCTGTAATAATACATGTGACACTACATGACGCTGTTAGAGGCGCTATACACTGACCTGCCTGTAATAATACATGTGACGCTACATGACGCTGTTAGAGGCGCTATACACTGACCTGCCTGTAATAATACATGTGACACTACATGACGCTGTTAGAGGCGCTATACACTGACCTGCCTGTAATAATACATGTGACGCTACATGGCGCTGTTAGAGGCGCTATACACTGACCTGCCTGTAATAATACATGTGACGCTACATGGTGCTGTTAGAGGCGCTATACACTGACCTGCCTGTAATAATACATGTGACGCTACATGGTTCTGTTAGAGGCGCTATACACTGACCTGCCTGTAATAATACATGTGACGCTACATGGTGCTGTTAGAGGCGCTATACACTGACCTGCCTGTAATAATGCATGTGACGCTATATGGCGCTGTTAGAGGCGCTATACACTGACCTGCCTGTAATAATACATGTGACGCTACATGACGCTGTTAGAGGCGCTATACACTGAGCTGCCTGTAATAATACATGTGACGCTACATGGCGCTGTTAGAGGTGCTATAGGACTCTAACAGCGCCATGTAGCGCCACACGTATTATTACAGGCGGCTCAGTGTATAGCGCCGGCGCTCTAGCTTCCAGAGTGCCAGGTAATACCTGTCGCTACCTGTCGCTCTCCCATACATTTCAATGGAAGTTCATTATCTTCTGTTTAAACAGGGTTTTTTGTTTTTAATTAATAATCATTGTGTGACGTCTCCTGGCTTAGAGTCATTTGAAAAAAAAATGTAAATTTTTGATATTTTTATGCAGAATTGTCATTACAGGTCTGGGATTAAAGTGTTAGTGTCACAATGTTACAACAATGTCATTCCATGTATTTTCGCTTTGTTACTGGTGGATATGTGTTCAAAAACAGACTTTAATCACACGGCGCCTGGCGCTCTATGCTATAGCGACCAGATCCAGAGCGCTGACGCTCTGTGTATTTTTTTGTTGAATATGGTGTGAGTCGCTGAGAGTCACAATGAGCTGGTGTTACCTTTCGCTCCCTGCAACGCTGTACTGGTGTTAGAGCGTCCAACATACATCACATTCATCAATGACTGGCCAGGTTACTAGAGTTACTGAGGCGCTCTGTTACAGCGCCCGATAGCCGATACAGCGTATACTAGCGGTCGCTCTTAGTGCAGCTATACAGACGTTCATCTGCCGATACCTGGCGCTAGTAATGAATCAGCCTGCCAATCTCATCATTCCTTAATTATTAATGTGGTTGTAAAGTATTGTGTTTAATATGTTAATCGAAATTTTTAAAGTTACATTTTAATGCGATTATTGCGCTGGATTGAGATTTCTGATCGAGAAGATCAAAACCTCAGGTTCCTCCATTGACTTTCATTGTCTACTTTGGGACTGATTCAGAGCCAGGTGAAAATTTACACCCGGGTAGACAATAAAAGTCAATGGCAGTTTTCTCACCTTTAAAAAGGAGTGAGAATTCTCACCTGGCTCTCACTAGGTTGCCAGTGCAAAGCATACCGACCAAATTCTCAGGGTGGGAAAGAGGGACATTTGTTAAATTAGGCCCCACCCCCTCATTGAGGGATGGATGAAGCCACGCCCCCTCATTGAGATATGGATGAAGCCACGCCCCCTCATTGAGGGATGGCTATGAAATAGGTTGTAACAGTTACAACAATATAAACACTTTAAATAGGCAAATGAATCATTTATTGATGCAGATCTGCATGTTACACCTCAAAAAGAGACAATATGTAAATGGAGCCACACCCTCTCATTATGGGATGAAGCCACACCCCTCATTGATGGATGGATGAAGCCACGCCCCCTCATTAATTGATGGCTAGGAAATAGGTTGTAATAGGTACAACAATATAAACTCTTTGAATAGGCAAATTTATAGATGCAGATCTGCATGTTGCACCTCAAAGAGGGACAAGTGAGAACATCGAGGGACAGGGGCACATGGACTCAAAAGAGGGACAATCCCTCCAAATCAGGGACGCTTGGGAGGTATGGTAAAGTGCTACTGCAAGTGCATTCCAGTGACCAGTGTGACAGACGGTTTGTTCGGTTAGTCTGGAGCAGCAGTCTGGAGCATTCAAACATGAAACAGACCAACCTTGTCATATATATCTATATCTATATCTATATCTATATATATATATATATATATATATATATATACCGGTATATATATATATATATATATATATCTTATATGCCACCAGTCTGACACGGGTAACAGCTGCCCATTATGTACAGTTGTAAATAATCTCCTGAATGGCTCATCTAATTTATGTAATAACTAAAATATTAATAAATATATATGTATATATATATATATATATATATATATATATATATATATATATGTTTATCCTGTCCGGCTCGACTAAAATAGACAAACACATATACAAATATTATCAATATCTGGCCAATGATAACACAATGGATACACGCATAAGACTGTAGGTTCTTTCGACTTCCGGTATATGCGAAGGACGCTGAGACAAAAAGTAATATATATTGTTGATAAAATAACACAAAATACAATCAAATCTTATAATAAAATACAATACAGTTCTGAGACCGGCATACATATATCCAATGATATCCAATGATATCCAGCAACTCATACAATTACCATCCTGACCCACCAGCCGACTCTCAAGCTGGCAGCCTTCTTTCCTCCTTTCTCTCTCTCTCCCTCTCCTGTCTCTGCTCTCCCCCTGCCACCTAAGCCCCCCCCCCCCAGTTATACACAGAAAAACCTTTGATCTCTGGTATTTACACGGTGCATTAAAGCGGACCTAAACCCACAATTTTAACTGGCATCCCCTGAATCGCTCCCCCTATGAAGGGTACAATTTGCCAATTTCCACTGCTTCTACTTCAATCTAATACCAGATGATAAGGGAAATGAGCCCGCACCAGCCTTATGATAACATGTATCAAGTGTGTACACTAGTGGGTAGGGGTACAAAACACTATGGTAATAAAGCGAAGAGGGCCCCACAATCCCCCCCCCCCCCCCAAACCTATCCAAACAAGAATCCTAGTGGCACCACTGCTTAATCCAAAAAATATCCACAATTTTATTCATACATATCTTTACAATGTAATACAAAGACACATTAAAAACATGCTAAAAACACATAACATGGATAACCCAAGAAGGAAGCGGGGGGGGGGGGGCAAGATGGCATAGTCGCTGTTTCAGAGACACTGGTCAAATCAACATCATATATTGTAATCATCTATGTTTCAGGTCCACTTTAATCCCAGCCGGAAGCTGGAAATCGTACTAGTGTATATAATCCTTATAAATAAATACAAAAAATATCCTATATAATCCTACAAACCCATTCCAAAAGTGGCAGCAGCCCCCGCCCACCACCGACGCGTTGCGTGACGTCAGCGCGTCTCTTCTTCAGGGCACTGGACGCGTGAGATTTGTGCCTGTTTTAGCTATTTTTTTTTTAAGCCTTGACCTTTAAAGTGGACCAGCACCCAGGGGGGATCGGCCCGGGAATCTATAAGATTGCCGGGCTGATCAGATCCCTCCCCGCGGGGCATCCGAAATCGGGATGTCCCGCGGGGTGAAACCCCCCAGGACGCCCACAATCCTACCTTAACCCCGTTGCAACGGCGCATGCTGTAGCAGGGCGCGTACCCGCGCCGGCCGTTTGTGAATGTCCGGCACGGGCGCGCTCCCTGTTAGAAGGAAGCGCGAGACGCGGCCTCCAGCGCTCAGAGCCGCTGTGGTTGGACGCCGCTTGTACGTGCATACCACAGCGGCTCTGAGCGCTCTGATTGGACGAGCGCTCGCGTAGGAGCGTGGTGAGGTGAGTGTTTACAGGCGTTCTGGGGGGTTTCACACAGCGGGGCACCCCCGATCAGGGTGCCCCACCGAAGTGGACCAAAACCCAGGATAGTGAAAATCCTGGGTGTTGGTCCACTTTAAGCAATTTCTACATCTCTCTTAATCCACAAAACATGGCAAGCGTCCCACTAAAACTTCAGGAAACGACCCATTTGGAAGCGCCCCAGCTTTTGTTTATCGTCACACTGGCGCTTGTCCGCGCCGCCGAGCTGGAATCAGCGCACCCCCCCCCCCCCCCCCCCCCGCCGAGCCATGCAATATAAATATTTTAGCATTTCCTATTTAACCTTGGCATAAGCTCATTTGCCTAATGTTTGGACGAGATTAAATGAGCCGTTCCTGCGCTATTGACAAGTCTAGATGCACGGCCTCACTTTTAGCAACGGAATACATTATATAGAATTGAAATGGAAATGATGGGAGCGCGGCAGGCGCAGCTCTCCGCGCCGGCCCCGGGATTGTTCCCAACACATCTCCTAAATTACACTTTACAGAATCTAATGTTGGCAAATGGGAATATTATCGAATTGGCATTGACGGGATACTTTACGGAGACTCGTATTTTGGGGAAAACACAGCTGTCGGGAGGGGGAAGCGTTTACATGGGCTTTGTAAGTTCTATAATAAGACGCTGGAAGCGATGATTGAAAATGAACGTTTTATCTCTTCTGCTTCAAAAAGAAACTGACAACGAGCATCAGACGAGGAAATGCCATCGCTGCGATAACTGACTATAGTAACCGAATAGACGGGCAGGGTGATTCATTACTAACGCCAGGTATCTGCAGATGAGCGTCTGTACAGAGGCGCTTGGAGCGACCGCTAGTAGACGCTGTAAGTGGGTTTCGGGCGCTGTAACAGAGCTCCTCAGTCACTGTAGTAACCTGGCCGGCATTGATGAATGTGATGTATGTTGGACGTTCTAACACCAGTACAGGGCTGCAGCGAGAGAGAGGTAGCGCCAGCTCATTGCGACCGACTCTCAGCGCCTCACACCATATTCAACAAAAAAACACACACAGCGTCGGCGCTCTAAAGCTGGGCGCTGTAGCATAGAGCGCCAGACGCTGTGTGATTAAAGTCTGTTTTTGAACACATATCCACCAGTAACAAAGCGAAAACACATGGAATGACATTGTTATAACACTGTGACATTAACACTTTAGTGCCAGACCTGTAATGACGATCGGGGCCGCCCCGATGTGTGAAACCCCCCCCAGATCACCCAAACTCACTAACCTCTTTCTGGTCCTATGGCACATGCGCGGCCACTCGTCCAATCAGCGCGCTCTGAGCCACTGACGTCACGGCATCTAAGGCCCCTATTTATGAAGGAATAGCGTCAGGTAGCGACTGGTGAGCGGCCGGTAATGACGGGCCCCGCCACGAGAACGCCGGCTCCCCACCACAATCACACATTTATCAAGCCGATCCTGCTTAGCGACTGAGATAGCGCCAGATAGCCACTCATTCATCATTATTCCAGCCTCAGCCCACAGCGCCAGCGTCCGACCTTGAACAGCGACAGGTATGACCTCTCGCTACCTGGCGCTCTCCAATGCATTTCAATGGAACAATCTTTAAATATTAATAATTAATTGTTATTAATGTTTTTTTTTTAAATGTGAAAAATTCTGTGACCACTTCTGCCATTTTAGATAATTTTTTTAAGGGAAAAAAAAATAAACATTGTACAGAATTGATTTCAGGTCTGATATTATTGTATTCATATTACTAAATTATTTAAAATAATTTTTTTTTTTTGGTTTCCAAAAATATGGTGGTTTGGGGGTTAAAAAACTACTTTTAACACATCGCCGCCAGCGCTCTGGGGTTTAAACGTGCATTTCACAGCGCTTGAATTTTTTGAGCGTGATTTTTTGATGAATATGGTGGAAGCCGGTCGCTCTGACCAGTCGCTATCATGCGCACCCATACATCGCGGAACCTGTCAAATAGCGACTCATCACCCCGTATTCAACATTACTGCACACCGACTGAGTCGCTGTCAACAACCGAACAGCGGCCAAGCACAGCGACTACTAGCGGGCACTGTGAAAATACCGCTACAGTCGCTCAACTGTCGCTACCTGCCGCTATTAATGAATCAGCCTCCAAGACGGCGGCTCTGAGCATGCTGGCCGTGTGCTCACTTATTTTTTAACTCTCGAACAACCACAAGGGGGGTGTGGACCAATTGCCACACTAACCCCGAAAAGGAGTATGACTAATAATACAAGTTAATAATAATAATACAATATAATCCAAATATTTTATTAAACAAAAATCAGCACCAAGACATCAGCCATAAAATACATAAATCACATGAACACTACACATAAGACATATTTAAAAAGAAAAGCTGGACCTTCCCCCAACAATTAAAATATATATTGTTTATCCAAAATTCAATACTTAAAGCGGACCTTCACTCTGAATAAGAGCCTATCTTATATGTTTCCCACACCCTGTACATACAGATTGCCCACATTAAAAATCATCCTACCTGCATCTACTGCATGTATGAGCCTTTAAACATCCAAGATGGCGGCTTATGGAAGCCACCATCTTATCAGGCAGCCTGTAAACAGGAAGTGCCTCCTGACTGTGCTGCTCTGCATTCTGGGACTGTTGACCATTACCTGACCCCAGCTCTGCTCTGTCTGAGCAAAGCACAGCTATAACCTGCCCCCCTGTACCTTATCCCACTCTCCTTTCCTCAGTAAATGTGATGCTTCTGATTCAAGATGGCGGCGCCCGTATCCTAAATTCCTGAACAGAGTTGCAGCCCAGTGGGGGAAAAAATAATAAGTTAGTGACTAAAAACGTAAAATATATTAATTTTAGATGCTGGGGAACCGTTTTTTAAGAGTTTGGGCTTTTCATTAAATCACGCTGAAGGTCCGGTTTAAAATAATTGATGGACGGAGGGCTCTCCAAAACAATAGGCGAGTAATGGGGCCCTTTTAAGATTTTTGTGCCGGCACAAAAAATAAAGGAAAAAATGTAAACCAATCAAAAGAACAATGTATCCATACTGTGCTTCACAAGAGGGACAATAAAGTGCTAGTGCTTATAATACAAACATATAATGATTAAGGTAATATGTAAAAAAACGCAATATCTCTTAATAAAGTGACAATGCAAATAAATCAATCATGCACAGCCAACTCATATATGTGCTAAATTCAAAACGTAATCTAAGAAATCAATATCAATTTAAATTTTAATATCAATTAAATAATATTAAATCGTGAACTAGATATTTGTGAACACAAAGTGCAATGTGCAAGAGGAGATCAACATAGCCAGAAAGGGGGGTATACCACACAGTAGCACAATACAACAAACCGTCCAGTGAAAAGGGGAGGCCAGCAAGGGACACTTGCGCATGCGGCTTCCTGTGCCGCTTCCGCTGGGTGGTGTTCCTTTTCGGGGGTTAGTGTGGCAATTGGTCCTTACCCCCCTTGTGGTTGTTCCTGCTAGAGAGATAGTGGGGATGCGGCCGCGCCTCCCGCATGCGCCGTTGGAACGGGAAACAAGGTAAGTGTATGGGGCGGCCTGGGGGGTCTCACATTCACAAAATCGGGATGCCCCGGGAGGAGGGAATCGATCGCCCCCAGATTCTTATAGATTCCCAGGCCGATTGCGGTGGGTTTTGGTCCACTTTAAGGGAACTGGTAGTGCGTCCGCACTCGTTCCTATTAAACAAAGCCGGAAGCCGATCATTATTATGCACAGAATACAGAACTGATTGGACGAGAGCCCACGCATGCATCGTGGGATGAGGAAAGCTTTTATGGGCGATCTTGAGGGGGTTTCTTGTAGTGTTGGAATGCCCCCGGGACGAGGATAAAAACCTGCAATGGCAATCCCAGGTTTTGTTCCACTTTAACTTAGCAAAAGAAACTTTGCCATGAAACGCTCTGCACCCCCCCCTCCCCCCCCCCCCGCGTATCAGTCGATACATTGCTGTGCGTCCGAGCAGTGAACACAACAATCAAACCAGCCAGGGAAGCGCATGAGAAGATTTTCCTCCCCATTGATTGCTGCTGCGTTATTTGCGGCCGATGATTTACTTCTAATCTACCGCAAGAAATCAATAGCCTCTTACTATTGACAATGGGCTTGACATACGCCGGTGAGTAAAAGAGGGCGACGTTAAAGAGGAACGAAACCCAAGATCTTCTCTATACTGGGTTTTGTTTCCTCGGCTGGGGGCATCCCGATTTGGAATGGCCCGCTGTGTGTGTCCCCTCAGATCGCCCAAAAAACTCACCTTTATCTCATTCACTCACCTCAGCCGCTATTATTGCTCATGTTATTTCTGTCCATATTTCAATATATTATCAAAGAATGGTAAAGTTTAACTAATACATTTAAAATACTAATAATACTACTAATAATAATAATAATCCAATTATGATTACTTTTTTTTTCTTTTCATTAATTATATAGTTAATAATATAATATATTTATCTTACCCCCGGCATTGGTGCTGGCAGGTGTGATAGATTAGCGGCCTTATTTATCAAGGGCTAGCGCCAGGTAGTGTCTGACGAGCGCCAGGTACCGCCAGCTAACGGCGGCTACCGAATCAAGTACGCCCGGCGGCGGTCACAATGACGCATTTATCACGCTAAATGAGGCTAGCGCTGGCGAGAGCGACAGCTAGCGCGGGATTCATCATGTAGCCGACTGCAACGAACAGCGCCGCTGCTAATCCCATCACAGCGCCAGGTATGACCTGTCGCTCCCTGGCGCGCTCCAATGCATTTCAATGGAGCAATCTTTAAATAATCATAATTAATTAAGTTTATGTTTTTTTTTTGTTTTTTGTTTTTTTAACTGTCAAAAATTCTGTGACCACTTCTGCCATGTTAGATATTTTTTTTAAGGAAAAAAAAAAAAAATATGTGCAGAATTGAGATTAAAGGTCTGATATTCATGTATTCATATTACAAAATGTTTAGAAAAACTTGTATAATTTTTACATTATAAAAAAAATGGTTGTTTGGGGGTTAAAAACTACTTTACACACATCGCCGCCAGCGCTCTGGGGTTTAAACAAGGAATTCACAGCGCGAGAAATTTTTGAGTGTGATTTGTTAATGAATCTGCAGCAAGCCGTTCGCTCTGGCCATTCGCAGTCAGGCGCACCCATACAATGCGGAACCTGTGAAACAGCGACCCCTAACCCCGTATTCAACATTACCGCACACCGACTGAGTCGCTGTCAACAAGCAAACCCCGGCCAAGCACAGCGAATTCTAGCTGGCGCTGAGAAAATCACGCTACTGGCGCTCATCTGTCGCTACCTGGCGCTATTAATGAATCGGCCTCTAGGTCTTAGTGCCGGTATTTAGGGTATTATTTAAAATAATAATACTACTACTACTAATAATAAGAATAATCCAATTCTGATTACTTTTTTTTCTTTTCATTAATTATATAGTTAATAATATATTTATCTTATCCCCGGCATTGGTGCTGGCAGGTGTGATAGGTTAGGTCTGAGTGCCGGCATTTAGGGTATTATTTAAAATAATAATACTAATACTACTAATAATAAGAATAATCCAATTATGATTACTTTTTTTTTCCTTTTCATTAATTATATAGTTAATAATATATTTATCTTATCCCCGGCATTGGTGCTGGCAGGTGTGATAGATTAGGTCTGAGTGCCGGTATTTAGGGTATTATTTAAAATAATAATAACACTACTACTAATAATAAGAATAATCCAATTATGATTACTTTTTTCCTTTTCATTAATTATATAGTTAATAATATAATATATTTATCTTACCCCCGGCATTGGTGCTGGCAGGTGTAATAGATTAGGTCTGAGTGCCGGTATTTAGGGTATTATTTAAAATAATAATAATACTACTAATAATAATAAGAATAATCCAATTATGATTACTTTTTTTTCTTTTCATTAATTATATAGTTAATAATATAATATATTTATCTTACCCCCGGCATTGGTGCTGGCAGGTGTGATAGATTAGGTCTGAGTGCCGGTATTTAGGGTATTATTTAAAATAATAATACTACTACTAATAATAAGAATAATCCAATTATGACGGGGGCGGCGGGCGCGGGTGGCCGGGTTCTTTCATGGTCCCTTTCATGTGATGTATTGCTGACAGGCTCCTTGCTTTATTTGTGTGATTTTCGGGCAGTGTTATCATTTCTGTTGTTTACTGTGCAGGCCTAGTATTTTGGGCCCTGAGTGCCCACTAATTTTCCACCTGACATACTGATTCATGTATTTGGTTTTTTGTGGGGATTATTTTGGGCACTATAATTGAATATACACATTTTTGGTGATTTTTGTGATTTTTTTAATATATATATATTTTTTTGAGTATTTAGACAGTAGATTTTTCTTATTGTATATAGATTTAGATGTTTACACACTCATGTATATAGCACTACGCACTTGAGTTTAGTGTTACAATATATATATATTTTTATATATTGCTTTTGCACATTATATTGGAATTTAGGAGATTTTTTAGGGTATACATTTATGTTCTTGTTCAGTAATTGTATAATTATATTTTATACAACATTTTATAATCAATTATTATATAGTTGTTCTTTATGGTATTAATCAGATTTATGGGACATATACAGTGGCCAGTTTTTGGTCCTTCAGTGCCGGCACACATGCGGGGGTAAGTGGGTGCAGAGATTTATTATCTTTGCACGTGCAGACCCGTGCATTACATTCATAGAGACTGATTTGCCCACAGATTCGTTTACACAATTGGAGTTTTTGTCTGCTTTACGGATAATTATTACGGATTCCCCATGATTGGGGTCTTGATATATAGATAGAGATATTAAATAGGGACCTGTATATTATTGTTTTTAAATTGTCCTGTGATTATGTGTGTATGTTTGTATATTTTATGCATTTAGGTGTAACAATAAATTTTTGCATATAGAGATTGGTATTAGATATATATTTTTTTGGTGCTCCTTACAGGGAGGGAGGTGTGGTTCCCACGGCCACTCCCATTGGTATGGTTTAATAATATATTTATCTTATCCCCGGCATTGGTGCTGGCAGGTGTGATAGATTAGGTCTGAGTGCCGGTATTTAGGGTATTATTTAAAATAATAATAATACTACTACTAATAATAAGAATAATCCAATTATGATTACTTTTTTTTCCTTTTCATTAATTATATAGTTAATAATATATTTATCTTATCCCCGGCATTGGTGCTGGCAGGTGTGATAGATTAGGTCTGAGTGCCGGTATTTAGGGTATTATTTAAAATAATAATAATACTACTACTAATAATAAGAATAATCCAATTATGATTACTTTTTTTTTCTTTTCATTAATTATATAGTTAATAATATAATATATTTATCTTACCCCCGGCATTGGTGCTGGCAGGTGTAATAGATTAGGTCTTAGTGCCGGTATTTAGGGTATTATTTAAAATAATAATAATACTACTACTAATAATAAGAATAATCTGATTATGATTACTTTTTTTTTTCTTTTCATTAATTATATAGTTAATAATATAATATATTTATCTTACCCCCGGCATTGGTGCTGGCAAGTGTGATAGATTAGGTCTGAGTGCCGGCGTTTAGGGTAAGCAGTCCCCATTGGGTGCAGAGCGATGGGCGCTATTGGCTCAGCTAGAAAATAATGCCGGTCTGCACTCCCATAAAACATCCATTTATTGTCAAAAATCATTAACATGACATTTGAAAAAGGGACACTGTCGCGCCCGAAACGCGTTTGGATATTATCCCTGATGGGCTGCTTTTAATGATTTTTGACAATAAATGGATGTTTTATGGGAGTGCAGACCGGCATCATTATTTTTTGGATTTATCATGGTTGTGGAGTAACCAGGTCAGGCACCTGATTTCCTACTATCTGCTACAGCTGGAGAGTATCAGGTTGATTCATCACTAACGCCAGGCAGCGACAGATGAGCGTCTGTAGCAGGCATTTTCAGAGCGCCCGCTAGTAGTCACTGTGCTCAGCCGTGGGTCGCTACTTCATAGCGACTCAGTCGCTGTCCAGTAATGTTGAATACATTGTGAGGAGTCGCTATTTGACCAGCACAGCGCTGTATGGGAGCGCATGGTAGCGACTGCTCATAGCGACCGACTCACACCATATTCAGCAAAAAAACAGCCTCACAAATCTCTGGCGCTGAAAAATGCTTCTCTGAAGCCCAGAGCGCTGGAGGCTGTGTGATTAAAGTCTGTTTTTCAGCATCTATCCACTAGTAACAAAGCGAAAACATGTGGAATTACATTGTAACAACATTGTAACATGAACACTTTAATGGCAGACCTGTAATGTCATTTCTGCAGAAATATATAAAAAATGAAAAAAACTGCTTATTCAATGTCAGAAGAGGTCTCAGAATTATTTGAGATTTAAAAAAAAAACCAAAAACACAGTATAAAGGGAAGGAAATGATCGTCCATTGAAATGTATGGCAGAGCGTCAGGTAGCGAGAGGTCATACCTGGCGCTGTGCAAGGCTGAACGCCGACGCTGTTCGCTGAGGCTGGGAAAATGATGAATCAGACGCTACATGGCGCTATCCCAGTTGCTAAACAGATTCTGCTTGATAAATGTGTAATTGCGTGCTGTGTCCGGCGTTCACCAGTCGCTACCTGTCGCTACCTCTCATTAACCAGCCACTACCTGACGCTATCCCTTCATGAATAAGGGCCTGAGTCTTCCCATTTATTGGCTCAGCTAGAGCTCAGCTACAGTAGTGCCCTTCATGGGAGAGCACCAAGCCTTGCCAAAGGGCCTAGGGGCTGGTAATGGCTGGCTGCTGGGCCCCTTGGTTCTGAGCTTGGAAGTGGGACCTTGTGCTTTTTATTTTAAATCTATATTTTACATTTAGAAAAACAAAATGTACACAAAATAAAAAAAAAAAATATTCACATCAGCCTAAAGAGGTCCCTGCACCCTGCCCACAGCGCCCCCCGAGTCCTTACAACAACCATTTTACAGCATCAAAGTTCAGATCCCGATTGACTTCTATGGGATTCGGTGTTCAGCAGTTCGGATCCCAAGCCAAACCTTTTACTAAAGTTAGCTGGACTCTGTGAATACGAACAACCACGGGATCACTATAAGGGCCTTATTCATGAAGGCATAGCGACAGGCAGTGCCTGTACAGCGCCAGGTAGCGACAGGTGAACGCCGGACACGGCAGCAATTACACATTTATGAAGCCGAATCTGGTGAGCGACTGGAACAACGCCATGTAGCGTACGATTCATCATTATCCCAGGCTCAGCGTACAGCGCCGGCGTTCAGCCTTGCAGAGCGCCACGTATAACCTGTCGTTACCTGGCGCTCTCCCATACATTTCTATGGACGATCCTTAAATCCATTTCCTGTTTTGTTCGTAAAGAACCAGCACTCCATTAGTAGTTCATCTAGAAAGTTGTATTGTAGCTCAAATAATACAGCAGTGAAAGCAAGTCGACGTTTCGGGGTGCACTGTGGCCCCCTTCATCAGGACCCACCGCGTGTACAAGAGAAGAACAGATTGCCATCCATTGATTACATTAAATAGTGTTACAAGCCAATCAGATTGCATCAGCATCGCATTTTCGCGCCTGACGTCATGGTGACGTCAAGGGCGCTGTCAGATCATGTGCAGTAATATGTTAAGCATTATCAGATCATGTGCAGTAATATGTTAAGCATTATACCAGAAATCCACAGTCAAAATAGTAACATATGGAGTAGAAGGACTCACCTCCGGTCCCTGGGCGGGCAGGGTCCGTGCGTGCTCCAGACGCCACCGTTCCGGTCGGCGGGGTGGTTGCCGAGCAACCCCCCACACCGTCCCCTGATTGGGGGAAGCCGGGACTGACGTCACCCGCCCCGGGAGTCCCACCCGGTGACGGATGACGCGGCGCCCGGGAGCCAAATGAATGGCTCCCGGGAGCCAAATGAATGGCTCCCGGGCGTCACGAAGCTAGCGCCCAATCTCCGGCCCTCTGACAGGCCAGAGACTGCTCGCCAGCTCCGTCCCAGCTCCGGGGCGGCAGGCGGCCAGCGCACTCACCCCTCACAGCCATCCAGCCTGCAGGGTGGCGTGTAGATGAGTGTGCATTAGGATACATCGCGAATGTGGCCACAGTCAATTTAAAAAATAAAGTGATGCAGTGGATGAGCTCCTAGTATTCGGGACAGAAAGGCTCACCTCCGATCCCTGGGCGGAGTGGGCAGAGTACGCCAGACACTGCCGTCCCGATCGGCGGGGTGGTTGCCGAGCAACCCCCCACACTGTCCCCTGATTGGGGGAAGCCGGGACTGACGTCCCCCGCCCCGGGAATCCCACCCGGTGACAGATGACGCGGCGCCCGGGAGCCCCATGATTGGCTCCAGGGCGCCACGAAGCTAGGGCTCCATCCCCGGCCCCTGACAGGCCAGAGACAGTTTGCCAGCCCCGTCCCAGCTACGGGACGGCAGGCGACCCGCGCACCCACCCCTCACAGCCTTCCAGCCTGCAGGGTGGCAGGTAGATGAGTGTGCATGGGGTTACAATACCTAATATATCATTATACACGAGCCCGGTTTAAAAACACAGTAATTATTACATAGGACATATATAGAGCACTATGGGACCAATTGTTGGGGGGGGGGGGGAGACCAATTGGTGTGGAGGGGATTGGAATATATGAGGTACCCCTTGATTTAGAGGATGTCGTCAGTGTGGCAGATACATACGTGGGGACAGACGTAACTGTAGCAGTTGCCCATATGTGGGGACTGCCATTATTGTGGCAGATGTATGTCTGAGGTGAAAGGCCATAATCCATGGCTCAGGGGGGAATAACTTAGGGGGGAGGAAATAGCACCGGTCTACCTTGATTCGCATGGAATGTGTGGGTACCGACATTAGGGCATGGGGGGCATGGACTGACGGGCATGGGGGGGCATAGGGAGGGCGGGGGAAAGGGGAAGGAAAGGGGGGGGAAAGGGGTTAGCATGTCCGTCTCATCTGGAAAAAAGGGGTTAGCATGTCCGTCTCATCTGGTATCCAGGAAGCTACTAAAGCCAAATGATGTGTTCAGTCCCCGTGGGTGTACGGTATCCAGTTTGTGGATCCAGAAAGTCTCACGTTGCAATAATCGACGATTCCTGTCACCTCCCCGTGGTGGTTTGGGGATATGTTCGATAACCATGCCCCTAAGTTCATGTGTTTGGTGACCCAATTTATGAAAATGTACCGCGACCGGCTTATCCAGGTCCCTTGGTTCTCCATTCTTGGCCTTCTCCTGATGGACCCTAATATCACTCTTGTGTTTTTGAAAACGCTTCTTAAATGGGCCTATAGTTTTGCCCACATACAGTAGGCCACAAGGGCATTTCAATATGTATACACAGAAGTCTGTATTACAATTGTAGTAACCTCTGAGTTTGAACTGAGAAGCTTAGCAATGCCACCACGACAGGGGCAACCCTCATGGTAACTATGGACATATCGTCTCTGTACACTAATATCCCTAATATGGAGGGTGTCCAAGCAGTAGGATACTTCCTCACAAAAAAGCCCACAAACATCCCCACAGAATACATAACCAGGGGACTTGAGATTGTACTGACAAACAACTTTTTCAAATTTGAAACTGGACACTTTCAGCAGATCGCTGGGACCGCGATGGGGAGCGCAGTAGCTCCGGCCTTCGCGAATTTATTCATGGGATGGCTGGAGGAGGTCAATATCTACCCTACACCCCAATATAAGGAGAATGTATCGTTTTGGGGATGATACATAGATGATATCATCATGTTGTGGCGGGGTAATGAGGAGACAGCACTCACATTCATAACCATGCTTAACTCCATATTCCCCAGCATTAAGTTTAATCCAGAAATCTCAAAGGATCATGTTACTTTCCTGGATGTGGCACTCGACAAAGATCTGGAGGGGCACATCAAAACTGGACTATTCACTAAACCTACGGATAGGAATGCACTACTCAGATATGAGAGTGCACATCCCAGACATCTCATCGACAATCTCCCGATCTCCCAATTTCTACGGGTACTCCGGATCCACTCAGACACCACTACCATTGAGACACAAATGGAGGCCATGCATAAGAAGTTTCGGGACAGAGGGTACCCAGAGGATGTCCTGATTGTCGCCAGAGAGAAGGCACATAGTATTTTCAATGATGAACGCCCCAGGAGGGTCAAGGAGGAGCGGATTCCTTTTACCCAGACATACTGTCACACATCTCCATATATTGAGCGTATCACAAGGAAGCATCAGGACATTTTGCTCTCGGACAACAGCCTGGCACCTGTAATTAAACGGCCCCCACTTAGAGTGTACAACAGGAGTCGGAACCTGAGGGACTTATTGATCAGAGCAGACCCCACCGAGAAATACATGCCACAACGCAAGGCATTGTCAACTAGGACGGGCTGCTACAAGTGCTTCAACTGCAATATATGTAACTCTTTGATCACAGGATCACAATTCTCACACCCGCACACAGGGACTCAGTTCAAACTCAGAGGTTACTACAATTGTAATACAGACTTCTGTGTATACATATTGAAATGCCCTTGTGGCCTACTGTATGTGGGCAAAACTATAGGCCCATTTAAGAAGCGTTTTCAAAAACACAAGAGTGATATTAGGGTCCATCAGGAGAAGGCCAAGAATGGAGAACCAAGGGACCTGGATAAGCCGGTCGCGGTACATTTTCATAAATTGGGTCACCAAACACATGAACTTAGGGGCATGGTTATCGAACATATCCCCAAACCACCACGGGGAGGTGACAGGAATCGTCGATTATTGCAACGTGAGACTTTCTGGATCCACAAACTGGATACCGTACACCCACGGGGACTGAACACATCATTTGGCTTTAGTAGCTTCCTGGATACCAGATGAGACGGACATGCTAACCCCTTTTTTCCAGATGAGACGGACATGCTAACCCCTTTCCCCCCCCTTTCCTTCCCCTTTCCCCCGCCCTCCCTATGCCCCCCCATGCCCGTCAGTCCATGCCCCCCATGCCCTAATGTCGGTACCCACACATTCCATGCGAATCAAGGTAGACCGGTGCTATTTCCTCCCCCCTAAGTTATTCCCCCCTGAGCCATGGATTATGGCCTTTCACCTCAGACATACATCTGCCACAATAATGGCAGTCCCCACATATGGGCAACTGCTACAGTTACGTCTGTCCCCACGTATGTATCTGCCACACTGACGGCATCCTCTAAATCAAGGGGTACCTCATATATTCCAATCCCCTCCACACCAATTGGTCTCCCCCCCCCCCCAACAATTGGTCCCATAGTGCTCTATATATGTCCTATGTAATAATTACTGTGTTTTTAAACCAGGCTCGTGTATAATGATATATTAGGTATTGTAACCCCATGCACACTCATCTACCTGCCAGGCTGGAAGGCTGTGAGGGGTGGGTGCGCGGATCGCCTGCCGTCCCGTAGCTGGGACGGGGCTGGCAAACTGTCTCTGGCCTGTCAGGGGCCGGGGATGGAGCGCTAGCTTCGTGGCGCCCTGGAGCCAATCATGGGGCTCCCGGGCGCCGCGTCATCTGTCACTGGGTGGGATTCCCGGGGCGGGGGACGTCAGTCCCGGCTTCCCCCAATCAGGGGACGGTGTGGGGGGTTGCTCGGCAACCACCCCGCCGATCGGGACGGCAGTGTCTGGCGTACTCTGCCCAGGGATCGGAGGTGAGCCTTTCTGTCTCGAATACTAGGAGCTCATCCACTGCATCACTTTATTTTTTAAATTGACTGTGGCCACATTCGCGATGTATCCTAATGCACACTCATCTACACGCCACCCTGCAGGCTGGATGGCTGTGAGGGGTGAGTGCGCTGGCCGCCTGCCGCCCCGGAGCTGGGACGGAGCTGGCGAGCAGTCTCTGGCCTGTCAGAGGGCCGGAGATTGGGCGCTAGCTTCGTGACGCCCGGGAGCCATTCATTTGGCTCCCGGGCGCCGCATCATCCGTCACTGGGTGGGACTCCCGGGGCGGGTGACGTCAGTCCCGTCTTCCCCCAATCAGGGGACGGTGTGGGGGGTTGCTCGGCAACCACCCCGCCGACCGGAACGGTGGCATCTGGAGCACGCACGGACCCTGCCCGCCCAGGGACCGGAGGTGAGTCCTTCTACTCCATATGTTACTATTTTGACTGTGGATTCCTGGTATAATGCTTAACATATTACTGCACATGATCTGACAGCGCCCCTGACATCACCATGACGTCAGGCGCGAAAATGCGATGCTGATGCAATCTGATTGGCTTGTAACACTATTTAATGTAATCAATGGATGGCAATCTGTTCTTCTCTTGTACACGCGGTGGGTCCTGATGAAGGGGGCCACAGTGCACCCCGAAACGTCGACTTGCTTTCACTGCTGTATTATTTGAGCTGCAATACAACTTTCTAGATGAACTACTAATGGAGTGCTGGTTCTTCACGAACAAAACTGGTATCTGCGGTGTCTCCGCGAACCGTGCACCCACACAACATAGAGGGTAAGAGTGCGGCTGGGTTTGGAACTATTTCTTAAATCCATTTCCTGATTCCAATTTTTTTTTTTTTTTTTTTAAATTAAAACTCAAATCTTTCTGACATGTATCCTGGGCAAGAAGATGACATTTTTGAAAACTTTTTTGATTAAAAATATTTTTATGCAGAATCGTCCTTACATGTCTAGTGATCATGTTACAATGTAATAACAATGTCATTCCATGTGTTTTTGCTTTGTTACTACTGGATACATGTTCAAAAACAGACTTTAATCACACAGCGTCTGGCGCTCTGGGCTACAACAACCCGATTTTGAGTGCC
This sequence comes from Gastrophryne carolinensis, assembly GCA_027917425.1. NCBI lineage: Eukaryota > Metazoa > Chordata > Amphibia > Anura > Microhylidae > Gastrophryne > Gastrophryne carolinensis. The sequence continues at coordinate 473,851,939 of CM051237.1, read as the reverse complement.
GGCGATGTTTGAGGCTGTTTTTTTGATGAATGTGGTGTGAGTTGGTTGCACTGAGCTGGCGCTGCAGTTCGCTCCCATACAGCGTAGTACTGCGACTCACACATCATATTCATCAATGCCGGCCAGCGACTGAGGCGCTCTAAAACAAAGATCCATGGTCGAGCACAGCGACTACTAGCGGTCGCTCTGAAATCCTCGCTAAAGATGCTCATATGTCGCTATCTGGCGTTAGTAATGGATCAGCCTGCCCGACTTCAGGGCCGGCAAAAACACTGCTGTTCCCCTTAATACAGCCGCACAGAAGAAGTTGTTTCAACAATGTAAATTCATTCCAGTGATGGAGGAGCAGTGAGCAGACAATGAGATGCTGGCAGCAGCTGTTTCAGCCATTAGAGCTCATTTTGTAGTCAGCGTCCCCCCAGCAGTATTTGTATCACTCAGAATCATACCCACAATGCGTCTGCATGGGATCATTCCTGGGATGGATGTTATTCACAATGTCTTACAATGGAACACCAGATAAGCGCCACGTTCATACAAACAGGCGTCCATTCGCTGCTGCTGGAGAGCTCTTCACTCAGTGGAGAGGCGAGGGGAGAGCTTTTTCATGGTTGGAGCAGGTGGAGATACACAAAAGCCTCTAATTCATCTGAATAAGCACCTCGCTGCCAAACTGGAGGAGGATGCCTCCGATATCATCAACGCACAGGTGTTCAGCAAAGTGTATGTGGGGGAGTCATGGAGACTGAGGAGGTCGGCAACATTTTAGGAGCCTTTTCAGCTTCAATGCATGTCTGTCCATTATGTTCTGAGCGTCTCTCCAACTCAACGCACAACACGCTTTGTGTTAAAAATGTTTTTGCCTTTGTTTGGAGGAGGTATACTATACATACATATGTAGATCTGGGATAAAGATGATAGATAGATAGATAGATAGATAGATAGATAGATAGATATGGGGATAGATAGATAGATATGGGATAGATAGATAGATAGATAGATATGAGATAGATAGATAGATAGATAGATAGATAGATAGATAGATAGATATGGGACAGATAGATAGATGACAGATAGATAGATAGATATGGGACAGATAGATATGAGATAGATAGATAGATAGATAGATAGATAGATAGATAGATAGATAGATAGATATGGGACAGATAGATAGATAGATAGATAGATAGATAGATAGATAGATAGATATGAGATAGATAGATAGATAGATAGATAGATAGATAGATAGATATGGGATAGATAGATAGATAGATAGATAGATAGATAGATAGATAGATAGATATGGGACAGATAGATAGATGACAGATAGATAGATAGATATGGGACAGATAGATATGAGATAGATAGATAGATAGATAGATAGATAGATAGATAGATAGATAGATATGAGATAGATAGATATGAGATAGATAGATAGATAGATAGATAGATAGATAGATAGATAGATAGGGAACAGATAGATAGATGACAGATAGATAGATAGATATGGGACAGATAGATATGAGATAGATAGATAGATAGATAGATAGATAGATAGATAGATAGATAGATAGATATGAGATAGATAGATATGAGATAGATAGATAGATAGATAGATAGATAGATAGATAGATAGATAGATATGGGACAGATAGATAGATAGATAGATAGATATGAGATAGATAGATAGATAGATAGATAGATAGATAGATAGATAGGGGACAGATAGATAGATGACAGATAGATAGATAGATATGGGACAGATAGATATGAGATAGATAGATAGATAGATAGATAGATAGATAGATAGATATGAGATAGATAGATAGATAGATAGATAGATAGATAGATAGATAGATATGGGACAGATAGATATGAGATAGATAGATAGATAGATAGATAGATAGATAGATAGATAGATAGATATGAGATAGATAGATAGATAGATAGATATGAGATAGATAGATAGATAGATAGATAGATAGATAGATAGATAGATATGAGATAGATAGATAGATATGAGATAGATAGATAGATAGATAGATAGATATGGGATAGATAGATAGATAGATAGATAGATAGATAGATAGATAGATAGATAATACATACATATGGGATATTTTAACCGCAGGCTTGTGTCTGCTATACAATGTAACTCAGCAGGGTATACCTAACTGTTATAATGTAACAAAGAAGTGAGTTGCCCAGCTTATTACATAGACTGCACTGCTTGCTACAGGTGGGACAATGATAAATGATCCTGAGATATCCCTGGCTAAGCAAACACATGCCATTGAATAGCATTGGAGATTTCAAGATAGAATTGTTTACTTACCTCAGGAAAACTGAACCCCAATTAAACCACAGTCTATGACAGTGTCGAACTGGGGTGTCTGGGGCTCACCAGAACAGACTCTGGGGTCCCACCTTACAGTCACATGCAGATGTTACTGGATTATGTGTAGGGCTCATGCACACAGACACTATTCCTAACTGTATTGTGTGTGAGTGGATAAGCCATGCTCTCCTGCTATAGAACAGCTACATCCATCATTACCCACTGCATTACCTACGGCTTCTATCATAGAGAAATGCACAGAAGAGTATTTGCATATTACACCATCCCCTTTAGACATGGGGCCCCCCAGGGCCTCTCAGTTCATGGCTCCCACCAGGGGAATTCCTGGTAGCCGGATGAGCCAGACCGAGCCTGGTGTCTGGCTAATTGGTCTACTCACCACTATTTCAGTGCAGTTAATTTACTCCTGGGATTTTTGGGGGGCCCCACTCTGACTTTTGATATGGGGCACTGTAACACTCATGAAAGTCCAATGTCCTATTTTGTTAAAATAAGTAACAATCAATTGGACATCTTCTGCTGGACCTTCAGGGTGACAGCGAAATTCTTCTTGTGGCTGGTGGAAAGTGGGCAACTACTTGTTGCACTACATCACCACATGACGGCACTGTTGGATAAGGAATGTGAACTGTCTCTCAAACAATTAACATGCCATTAGCAACATTCAGATGTGCTGCCATTGGTTGAGGTGAGTAACATTGTATTTAACAACAGAAGGTATATAGGGTACCCCCTTAGTTATATAAGATATGGGAATCTATATAGGGAGGGCAGAGGCACTGTTCATCATCATTATTGTAGTAACACGGAGTGAGGAAGGTACCAGTAGGGTCTACTGTGAGCAGTAATAATCTTAGTAAGGCCCCTCTGTTCCTTAAAAAAGAGGGGATACAATGGTTTTTATATGGATTGATCCCTCTTATGAATAGATCATGTTAGTGGTTTGTTGTGCCCCTTAGTTCTGAAATGGTTAATATGCCCTGCCGCAACCTGAAGGATAATGAGGAGTAAAATACAATGCTTGTGACTCCCTTAAATAGTTTGCCATATGTGCTCAATTGGTTCATTATGTTGTTATTTGAATGTTACCGCCCCGATAGGTAGTGCCGATAGGTAACAGATATAAGACATTTTATTATGTGATGAATATGTAAAGATTAAGGGCCGGGTGTCGGTCCGAAACGCGTAGACGCTTTCAAGTGTTTTCTTTACTGGAATATTAGCCTCTTGGCTGTTTTGATACAATAAAGTTTGGCTACTGATTTTTTTCACTGGATCAGTTGGCTGGCGATTTTTTCGTTTTACCGTGAGGATTATTGGAGTGGAGCTCTCTAAGCCGTTGCCGAGGGTCCGTGAGTTCACCTGGGATATGCACCTGTGCCAAACTCCAGGAACCCAAATGTATCTGTGCCACACATCTGGATTCCAAATATAACCGTGCAACGCATCAGGAGCCCAAATATGCCTGTGCCAAACATCAGGAGCCCAAATGCACCTGTGCCAAACTCCAGGAACCCAAATGTATCTGTGCCACACATCTGGAGCTCAAATAAACCTGTGCAATGCATCAGGAGCCCAAATATGCCCGTGCCAAACATCAGGAGCCTAAATGCACCTGTGCCAAACTCCAGGAACCCAAATGTATCTGTGCCAAACATCTGGAACCCAAAAACACCCGTGCAACACATCAGGAGCCCAAATATGCCTTTGCCAAACATTAGGAGCCCAAATGCACCTGTGCCAAACTCCAGGAACCCAAATGTATCTGTGCCACACAGCTGATTTCCAAATATAACAGTGCAACGCATCAGGAGCCCAAATATGCCTGTGCCAAACTTCAGGATCCCAAATGCACCTGTGCCAAACTCCAGGAACCCAAATGTATCTGTGCCACACATCTGATTTCCAAATATACCCGTGCAACGCATCAGGAGCCCAAATATGCTTTTGCCAAACATTAGGAGCCCAAATGCACCTGTGCCAAACTCCAGGAACCCAAATGTATCTGTGCCACACATCTGATTTCCAAATATAACAGTGCAACGCATCAGGAGCCCAAATATGCCTTTGCCAAACATTAGGAGCCCAAATGCACCTGTGCCAAACTCCAGGAACCCAAATGTATCTGTGCCACACATCTGATTTACAAATATACCCGTGCAACGCATCAGGAGCCCAAATATGCCTGTGCCAAACATCAGGCGCCCGAATGCCCCTGTGCCAAACTCCAGGAACCCAAATGTATCTGTGCCACACATCTGGATCCCAAATATACCCATGCAACGCATCAGGAGCCCAAATATGCCTGTGCCAAACAGAAGGAGCACAAATGCACCTGTGCCAAACTCCAGGAACCCAAATGTATCTGTGTCACACATCTGGATCCCAAATATACCCATGCAACGCATCAGGAGCCCAAATATGCCTGTGCCAAACAGGAGCCCAAATGCACCTGTGCCAAACTCCAGGAACCCAAATGTATCTGTGCCACACATCAGGAACCCAAATATACCCGTGCAACGCATCAGGAGCCCAAATATGTCTGTGCCAAACAACATTGTTTCCCCTTCGCTGTCACTATCATATTTGTATGCTGTCCCCAAGCTGGGAGTTCCTCGATAAACAAAATTTTCTCCTGGCGGTTAGAGCTCTCAGTGCCTCCACATTACTCCATTACATTTATCTGCTTCTATTCACGGCCGGTCTGTCGGCACGTCTGTCAGAAAAGCTTAGCGGAAGCTCAGCACAATGCATTAGCAGCTAAACCTTGTTGAGGCTGATCTCTTTCCAGCTGAGTGGGCTTGAAGTCTCTTCTAGATAGACATCTTCTCCTGCGCGAGGCAGCGTGTAGTCACAGCCGTCCTATTTATTCGGAGAGGCGGAGAACTATTGCCAGAAATCCTCTCTAATAGCTCATAATAATACTCAAATGGACAGGAGCCTCCTCATTAGGATATAAGCCCATCTCTGAGATAAGCTTATTGATTGGGCACCTGGCCGTCTCTGCTGGGGATCACGACCTGCCAGAGGATCTTATTAAGGACTTTAATCTCCTATTTAATAGAAAACGATTGAGTACATCTCTCGCAGCAAACTATGTTCCAAGTTTAATTAGATGGAGTGGAATGGTCCATGGATGTCCTCTAATGGGAAAAAAGTTGAGTTAGTTAAACTGATGGAAAACTCGAAACACAAAATATATTAACTAGAGAGCTGGGGCATACATAGGTTTCACCAGGCCCCATAGCAGAGTGGGCCCATGCCCCCCAAAAAGACCCAACCCCCAGCAGTAAAATATCTGTAGTGAAGTGCAGGAACTGCAGCTGTGGAGGCTTGTTCATTACTAACGCCAGGGATCGGCAGATGAGCGTCTGTAAAGCGATGTTTAGAGCAACCGCTGGTAGATGCTGTAAGCGGGTATCGGTCGCTGTAACAGAGCGTCTCAGTCACTGTAGTAACCTGGCCGGCATTGATGAATGTGATGTATGTTGGGCGTTCTAACACCAGTACAGCGCTGCAAGGAGCGAGAGGTAGCGCCGACTCTGGGCGCTCCACACCATACTTATCAAAAAAAGGACACACAGAGAGTCGGCACTCTAAATCTGGTCGCTATAGCATAGAGCGCCAGACGCTGTGTGATTAAAGTCTGTTTTTGAACACATTTCCACCTGTAACAAAGCGAAAACACATGGAATGACATTGTTTTAACACTGTGACATTAATACTTTAGTGCCAGACCTGTAATGAAAATTCTGCATAAAAATATAAAACGTCTTAAGTTTGTTTACAGCCAGGAGACGTCACACAATGATTGGAGCAAAATAATAAAAAAAATGTCAAACACGCTGTTTAAACACAAGCAAATGAACGGCCATTGAAATGTATGGGAGAGCGACACTGAGCGAAAGGTAATACCTGGCGCTCTGGAACCTAGAGCTCCGGCGCTATACGCTGAGCCACCTGTAATAATACCTGTGACGCTACATGGCGCTGTTAGAGTCGATCTCTAGATTCGCTTTCATAAATGGGGTTTTGCATACAGCGTCCAGCGTTCACCAGATGCTGCCTGCGGCTACGAGGCGCTACCTGGTGCTATCCCTTCTTAAATAACTCCCATAGTTTGTGAGTAGACCAATCAGTCAATGACCAAGCTCAGACTGGCTCAACCAGGGAATCCCTGGTGGGCCTCTATCTCCAAAAGGGAGATAGCAAGTAATGCTCTGTCCCTTTTTCTAGGATAAGAGCAGTAGGTAATGCTGGATGTCGCTGTGATATGGCAGGTGAGCATGACTTATCCATTCACCAACAATACAATTAGATTTAAAGGGCCAGTCTAGTCAGATTGCCCTATCTGAATCCAGCCCCACCCTGCCTTCCTTAATAAGCGCTGAAGCAGTGCTAATGTTCTAAAAACCAAAAAGACACTTACCTTGGCTGTACTCCATGACCGTCGCATGATCACTGGGCTGGGCTCCACCATCTTCTCATGGCTACACAGTGCTGCAGGGCCAGAAGCTCCCTGCTCCATGCGTACAGCCGCTTAATTATTCAATGTCTGTGGGACCTTTAATATTTGTGTGAATGAGCCCTAAAAATCCAGTAACATTTGCATGTAACTGTAGGATGGGCTCCCAGAGTCCGTCCTCTTTATGGCACCCAGACACCCCAGTCCAACACTGTGGTCTGGTTGGAGATCTAGGTACTGTCAGCACACCATGTGGCCCAGGTTAGTAGGGCCCGTGAGTAGTGTTGGGCGAACCTCCCAAAGTTTCGGGTTTGGCAAGTTCGGCTGAACTTAATAAAAGTTCAGGTTCGGAGTCTCGAACCCAGTTCCCATTGAGATCAATTGCAATCAATTCTGCCTCTGCTGTTGTATAACTTACCTGAGCCCCAATCCCGTCCCTGGTTGGTGGCGGCTTTCCTTTTAAATGGTCTAGAGCTGGAGCCACAAAAAGATGGCCGCCACTCCCATGAGTGAGGACACTCTTATAGCCAGTTGGCAGTGCTGGCATTAGGACTTTCTTCAGCAGCCCATCAAGCAGCTTCTCCAGGTTCGGGCTGAACTCGAACATGGACTTCTGGCTGAAGTCCATGTTCGGGTTTGGAAACCCGAACTTGCAAAGTTCGGCATGAACCCGAACTTTGTGGTTTGGGTTTGCCCAACATTACCCGTAAGGTCCATTTTTTTTCTGGGCTGCTTGTTTTCCCATGTGCCCTATACAAATATTGCCAAAGGGAATCAATGTCTTGGCATTTAAGTTCCTGCCGGAAGAACCAATTTCACTCCTTGTAGACAGCGCCACCAACACTGCATACTGCTGTAGCCACAGTGCGATGCTGTTGCCACAGTTGATGCAAGGTGGCGGGTGGGCCTTCTATCATGGGCCCGGAGCAGTTGTCTTCCCTGCTATGGTATGTACGCACATGCTGGAGAGTCTTGTCTAGCGTTACATTTGTTCAATACAAACTAAGAAGCAAAAAATAATTAATTCTTTACAGATTCAACAGAAAACATCTAGGCCTGGCTTGACTAACCAAAGCTGATCCAGTCTGACATAGGTCGGCACAGTGCGGCACAGCAGACACGGGAGGTTCACTAATCTATTGTTGCCTCATTGCTCTCAAACATGGAAAGAATTTCATATTTTCTCCTCTGTGATGATTCCGGAGCATCCCTAATCAGGGTGCCCCGGGGGAAAGAACCAAGTCCCAGAATAATCAAAATCCTGGTCCTTTGGTCCACTTTAAGTGACTTTTGCTAGATTTACTGCCGTTTACAGCTATGACACGTTATGACGCTAGAAGGCGCTGTGACCAGAGCTCAACTGCAGAGTCTATTCATTTTTCTGCAGTGTTATTATTTCCTGCGCTTCCGATTGCTCTTTCGTTTACTTCTTTCTTTATCCTGTCTATGTTAACCACCGTGTAAGGTGACATTCTCTTACTGCATTCATGATCCAGTAAAGCCAGTTCCTCTACCAGGGCACGTGCCCAGCACCAGGCGTTTGTTAATAGCCGGCGCGGGCAAGCTCCCTATTACAGGGAAGCAGGGGATGCAGTGCCAGCTTGGCATTAAACGAAGGCTTAGATGACATGACATCAGCGACTCCAAGCTCGCTGATTGGACGTGCGGCCGCGCATGCGCCATAGGTCCGGGGAGAGGTGAGTTGCGCTCTGCGATCTGGGGGGTTTCAGACAGCGGAGCACCCTTGATCGCGGCTGCTCTGCTGTCTGAAACCCCCCCAGATCGCCAAGCCCAACTCACCTCTTCCCGGTCCAACGGCGCATGCATGAGCTGCGGCCACATCCCCGCTATCCCTCTAGCAGGGCGCATGCCCACGTCAGGCATTTGTGAATGGCTGGCACGGCCACGCTCCCTGTTACAGGAAAGCAGGGGATGCGTCCGCCAGCTCGTTTCGAGCTGCTGGCCTTAGACGAAGCTTAGACGATGTGACGTCAGCGGCTTCCATGGCGATGATTGAATGGGCGGCCGCGCATGCGCCGTAAGAGGTAAATTGCGCTCGTCGATCTGGGAGGTTTCACACAGCGGGGAACCTCCGGTCGGGGTGCTCCAGGGGAATGGACCAAAACCCAGGATAGTCAAAATCCTGGGTTTTGGTCCACTTTAAATGTGATTAGTGACTTTTGCTAGATTTATTGCTGTTTACAGCTATGACTTATTATGACACTGGATGGCGCTGTGACCAAAGCTCAACTTCAGAGTCTATACATTTTTCTGCTGTGTTGTTATTTCCTGCTGTTCCGGTTGCTCTTTCTTTTACTTCTTTCTTTTTCCTGTCCATGTTAACCACCGTGTAAGGTGACATTCTCTTATTGCATTTATGATCCAGTAAAGCCTATTCCTCTACCAGGGCACGTGCCCAGCACCAGGCATTTGTGAATGGCCGGCGCAGGCACGCTCCCTATTAGAGGGAAGCGAGGGATGCGGCCGCCAGTGCGCTCCAAGTGCGCTGATAGGACAAGTGGCCGCGCATGCGCCAGAGGACCAGAAAGAGGTGAGTTGCGCTCGGCAATTTGGGGGGTTTCACACAGCGGGGTATCCTGGGGGAAAGGACGAAAACCCAGGATAGTCAAAATCCTGGTCCTTTGGTCCACTTTAAATGTGATTAGTGACTTTGCTATTAGAGGGAAGCGTGGATGCATGCTTGGAGCCGCTGGCCTTAGACGAAGGCTTAGACGACATGACATCAGCAGTTCCAAGTGCGCTGTTTGGAGGGGCGGCACATGCGCCGTAGGACTAGGAAATGGTGAGTGGTGCTCGGCAATCTGCAGGGTTTCAGACAGTGGAGCATCCCCAATCGCCGAGCACAACTCACCTCTTCCCGGTCCAACGGCGCATGCATGAGCCGCGGCAACATCCCCACTATTCTTCTAGCAGGGCACGTGGAATTTGTGAATGGCCGGTGCGGGCGGACACGTACCTTATTAGAGATGCAGCCGCCAGAGAGCTCGGAGCTGCTGGCCTTAGACAAAAGCTTAGACAATGTGACGTCAGCGGTCGTAGGACCGGGAAAAGGTGAGTTGCGCTCAGCGATCTGGGGGGTTTCGCACAGCGGGGCACTCCGGGGGAAAGGACCAAAACCCAGGATAGTCAAAATCCTGGGTTATGGTTCACTTTGAAATGGGTAAAAGGAACCAAAACCCAGCCCTAGGTTTTGGTCCGCTTTAAGAGGTGATATAAGTCTAAACTTTAGAAAAAGTACCAAGCGCTAAAAATAAAGGCGAGTCTCCTATTAAGGTCTGGTCCGCGGGAGGCGGATACAGGAGAAGAATAAAACCTCTTTCACATGACTCAGCGCGGCCTGGTAACAAGCACATCCAGTGGAAGTGACAATGAAGCCTCTAATGGCCTCCAGGGGAGACACCAGCGATAAAGAAGGTGTAAATGCAACTTGGCACAACTCTGCGGTTGATCCTAATGCGCCGTAATAGGGACCTCGCTTATTTAGAACAGTCTTACAAAAGGTTTAAAGGAGACGCCATTAAGCGACCGCCATAAATAGAAACTTGTCATTTCCCTTAGGCAATGACCACTGGGGAACGGAAAATGTGTAAATTGGTAAATAGTCCGCATAGGCCGGAGGGGAACACAGAGGAGCGGGTTTCTCTTAAAGTGGACCAACACCCAGGATTTTGACTATCCTGGGTTTTGGTCCACTTCGGTGGGGCACCCCGATCGGGGGTTCCCCGCTGTGTGAAACCACACAGAAAGCCCCGAAAATTCACCCCACCCCTCTCCCACGTGACTCGCTCGTCCAATCACCGGCGACGGACAAGCGAGTGGCAGCGACAGACAAGCAGAGCACGTCCACCGCCCGCGTTTCCCTCTTACAGGGAGCGCACCCGCGCCAGCCATTCACAAACGGCCAGCGCGGGAGCGCACCCTGCTAGAGGGACGCGTGGGAGGGTGGCGGCGACGGACGCGCATGCGCCGCTGGAACGTGGAAAAGGTAGGATTGGTGGGCTTCCTGGGGGGTTTCACCCCGCGGGACATCCCGATTTCGGATGCCCCGCGGGGAGGGATCTGATCGGCCCCGGAATCTTATAGATTCCCGGGCCGATCCCCCCTGGGTGTTGGTCCGCTTTAAAGGGGAAAAAAAAAATCACTCCTTAGTTCTAATAAGCTCCCATACATTTTTATGCTAGTGAGAAGTGACAGCCTGAGGAAGTGGGTGAATGCGCCCACGGAACGCGTGGCGCTCCCCCATTTCTGTGTGGCGAATGGGTCCCGCATGTGGAGCCGTGGGATGCCGTGGGCCGCACAGAATGGGGAAAGCTGGTGCTGGAGTTAAGTGTATGGGGCGACCTGGGGAGTTTCACACAGTGGGGCATCCCCTTCTCGGGGGCGGGGGGAGGGAATCGATTGGTCCGTGAATCTATAAGATGCACCGTGGGTTTTGGTCCACTTTAATAGCTTCTCGGAACATTAATTATTAAATGGGGGGGGGGGCTAGCCTGGACAGTTTCAAGGCAAAATAGTGGAAGGGAAAATATCTGCCCTCTCCTCACCCATCCTATGGTGTGTATATACCAATGCCCGACATAATGTGCTGTGCATTGGTATAGGGAATGGTAGAGGCAGGTAAGTCGGGGATGCGGGGGCCGGCTCCAGGTTTATGTGGGCCCTTGGGCAGCATGGTGTCAGGGGGCCCCTTTGTGGTGAAGAGTTGCGTCACATCACCGAGGGACGTCCCAAATCTGGATGCCCCCTAAGGATCATGCTATTTGGACTACTTTGAAGCGCACCAAACCCCCTGTAAAGTGGACCAAGACCCAGCTTGATCAGCCCAGGAATCTATGAGATTCTGTAAGTTCATTACTAAGTTCATTACTTTACTTGAACTGGTGAATGCTCTGTAGGATTGCTAATTTGAGTTAACAGCCAATCCAAGGAGGTCCTATCAGTGGGCCCCCCAGAGAGTGGGGGCCCCCAGCAGGTGCACCGTCTTGCCGGGTGCTGACGCCGGCCCTGCCCACAATCATGGCGTAGGAGCACTGGAAAGCTGAAAGCACTTGGGTTTCACACAGTGGGTTATCCCGATTTGGGATTTTGGGAGACTCCTAACACACACACAAACCCGTAGCCCCCCACCCTCACAATTAACATCCCACACACACCTGTTACCACCCCCACACATACACACACAGAGGGATATTCATTACTAGCGCCAGGTATCGTCAGATGAGCGTCTGTATAGGGGCGCTTAAAGCGACCGCTAGTGGACGCTCCAAACATGTATCGGGCGCTGTAACAGAGCGCCTCAGTCGCTGTAGTAACCTGGCCAGCATTGATGAATGAGATGTATGTTGGGCGCTCTAACACCATTACAGCGCTGCAGGGAGCGAGAGGTAGCGCCAGCTCAGTGTGTCCGACCCTCAGCGACTCAAACCATATTCAGGAAAAAAAACAGACACACACAGCGTCGGCGCTCTAAAGCTGGTCGCTATAGCATAGAGCGCCAGACGCTGTGTGATTAAAGTCTGTTTTTGATCACATATCCACCAGTAACAAAGCGAATACACATGGAATGACATTGTTATTACATTGTGACAATAACACTTTAGTGCCAGACCTGTAATGAAAATTCTGCATAAAAATATTAAAAATCAAAAACGTTTCTAAAAGTGTTTGTTAGCAGCCAGCGGGATGCCCCGCTGTGTGAACCCCCCCCCCCCCCCCAGGTCGCCCCGTTCACTTACCTTCTTTCCCGGTCCAATGGCACATGCGCGAGCCGCATCCGTATCCCCGTTATCCCTCTAGCAGGACGCGCGCCAAGCATATGCGAATGGCCGGCGTGGGAACGCTCCCCGTTAGAGGGAAGCGGGGGATGCGGCCGTCAGCACACTCAGAGTCTCTGGCCTTAGACGACGTGACGTCAGCGGTTCAGAGCGCGCTGATTGGACGAGCGGACGCGCATGTGCCATAGGACCGGGAAGAGGTGAGTTGACTTTGGTGATCTGGGGGGTTTCACACAGTGGGGCATCACCGATCAGTGACCAAAACCCAGAATAGTGAAAATCTTGGGTTTTGGTCCACTTTAAATGGGACCAAGGGCCTGCTGGGTTTTTTTCCTAGTAACCCCATGGGCCAGTCCAAGCCCAGCCACCACACACACAACTCCACAACCACAGTTAATAAAAAAAACACTATGGCAGCGGGGTGCCGATCTCCAATAGACCGCCAATGAATGGGTCCAGCAATTGCTGCCCAAGACGGCTGTCTCACTCGGCCTCATGGCACGTGCCGCCCTGCTTGTGAAGTCAGCAATGCAGGGGAAATTAGTAAAAAAAAAGATCTATTAAATCCAATATAAAAAGGAACAGCGTCCAGCGGCTCCTTTGTATGCAGAATAATTAATCCTCAGCGAAGACCTAGAATGGAAACACATTGAGCTAATTGCCTCTCTGAGACCTTTTCCTGGAATGATACAGAGCGGGAGTTTTATCAGGAGGCTTCAGGTCCTCTTATAATAAAACACTGGATATAGCAGGAGAGAGGATCTTCCACTGGCCAGTGTAGATACATTTGTACTTTAATTGTGCGCGTATGATAAAGCAGACCAAAATCCTGTAACAGTATTCTGTATTCTAAGAGGCTGATTCATTGCTAACGCCAGGTATCAACAGATGAGAGTCTGTATAGCGGCGCTTAGAGCGACCGCTAGTAGACGCTGTAAGTGGGTATCGGGCGCGGTAACAGAGCGCCCCAGTCGCTGTAGTAACCTGGCCAGCATTGATGAATGGGATGTGTGTTGGGCGCTCTAACACCAGTACAGCGCTGCGAAAGTTAGCGCCAGCTCAGTGCAACCGACTCTCAGCGACTCACACCATACTTATCAAAAAAAGACACACACAGCGTCAGCACTATAAAGCTGGGCGCTGTAGCATAGAGCGCCAGACGCTGTGTGATTAAAGTCTGATTTTGAACACATATCCACCAGTAACAAAGCGAAAACACATGGAATAACATTGTTATAACGCTGTGACATTAACACTTTAGTGCCAGACCTGTAATGACAATTCTGCATAAAAATATAAAAAGTCAAAAAAAATGTATAAAAGTGTTTGTTTGCAGCCAGGAGACGTCACACAATGATTGGAGCAAAAAAGTCAAACACGCTTTTTAATACAAGCAAATGAACGGCCATTGAAATGTATGGGAGAGCGACACTGAGCGAAAGGTAATACCTGGCGCTCTGGAACCTAGAGCGCCGGCGCTATACACTGAGCCATCTGTAATAATACATGTGACGCTACATGGCGCTGTTAGAGGCGCTATACACTGAGCCGTCTGTAATAATACATGTGACGCTACATGGCGCTGTTAGAGGCGCTATACACTGAGCCGTCTGTAATAATTCATGTGACGCTACATGGCGCTGTTAGAGGCGCTATACACTGACCTGCCTGTAATAATACATGTGACGCTACATGGCGCTGTTAGAGGTGCTATACACTGACCTGCCTGTAATAATACATGTGACACTACATGACGCTGTTAGAGGTGCTATACACTGAGCCGCCTGTAATAATACATGTGACGCTACATGGCGCTGTTAGAGGTGCTATACACTGAGCCGCCTGTAATAATACATGTGACGCTACATGGCGCTGTTAGAGGCGCTATACACTGACCTGCCTGTAATAATACATGTGACGCTACATGACGCTGTTAGAGGCGCTATACACTGACCTGCCTGTAATAATACATGTGACGCTACATGGCGCTGTTAGAGGCGCTCACCAGATTTGCTTTCATAAATGTGGTTTTGTGTTCACCAGACGCTGCCTGCCAAAACACATTTATTGGCCTTGATTCACAAAGAGTTGAAAAAAATTCTCATGGTAGTAAAAGATTCAATTCATGAGAAAAAAGCCTGAGAACGTCACTGTTAGTGAATCACTAGATAAAAAGACAATGAAAGTCAATGGCAGCTTTTTACTACAGGTAAAAAGGGGTAAAAACTTCAATACTTTTTCCTAGGAGTAAAAAAGCCGCCATTGACTTTCATTGTCTTTTTATCTGGTGATTCAGTAACAGTGACATTCTCAGGCTTTTTTCTCATGAATTGATTTTTTTTTACTACCATGAGATTTTTTTTCACCTCTTAGTGAATCAAGGCCATTGTTTGCAATTTTTTCAGTGCTTTATCAATATTTTTTGGTGCAATATGGGAAAAAGAATTATTATTTTTTTTTTTAATTTTGGCGTGGGTTTTTTTTTCAATTTTTTTTAAAGAAAATTAAATTGCATGTAAAATCCCTGTTCACCCCGATTACAACGGTACCACATATGTATCGCTAGACACCCATTGCTGCCCAGGAGACACCCCCAAACTGTAATGAGCATTTATACACAATACAACTACAATGCGCACCCTTCATTTTTTTTAATGGCATGGGGTCCCCCCTCTCCGGTAAAACCAGCCCAGGCACCAGCTATAGGGGCTGGTGGACCGAGGTGCGGAGGCTGAGTGGCCCTAAAGGCTACCAGCCCGATTAGCCCACATGGGTCGCGGGCCCTTCTGCATCCCCCCCCCGGGCTTTGAGGATGCCAATAATGGGGGTGAGGGGTTGTGGCAAATCATCGGGTGACTTGCCAATCCCTCCTGCAATGGGAACTGGTATATGGGTCGCTTACCAGTTCACAAAGGGTTAAATGTAAAAAAAAGCACATACGCTAGTAATAAATGTCTTTCGTTTTTACCTCCTTCCATAGACAATCGCTTCTGCCCCAGGAGAAGGCTGGCGGCCGGCCCTGGAATCTGGGTGACTTTTGTTCCGCTTTTAAAGTGGACCATCCTGGGCTTTGGTCCTTGCCCCCGGCAGCACCCCGATCGGGGGAGCCCCGCTGTGTGAAACCCCCTAGGTCGGCAGAACAAACTTACCTCTTCTCGGTCCAGCGACGCATGCGCAGCCCTCTCGTCCAATCAGCATGCTCGGATCCACTCGAGCCCCTTCGTCTAGGAGCTCGTCTAATACCAGCAGATCCGAGCGCGCTGGCGGACGCATCCCCCGCTACAACCTCTAACAGGGAGCGCGACCGCCGCCGACCATCACACATGTTATTTTCATGATACCTTGGCTTTATTTCTGGTTATGTTTTTTGTGATAGATTTGTGATATTATTTTATGATTGGTATTGTGATATACATCAGTGGTTCCCCTTTGGGATGCCTAATAATTAGAGATGAGCGAGTAGTATTCGACCGAGTCGGTATTCGATCGAATACTACGCTATTCGTCATACTCGATTTCGATCGAGTACAGCGGCGATGGCGCACTCACAATTCGTTTCCCCTCCCACCTTCCCTGGCGCGTTTTTTACACCAATCACCATGCAGGGGGGGTGGGACAGGTCCTGGGAGGACGCTGGCATCGCGAGAACGGCGTCTACACGCATTGGCTGGAAAAACCATGTGACCTCGAATCCACAAAACTCAGCCCTTCCTCTTCGTCAGCATTAGCAGCTTGAACTTAGTGAGGGATAGACGCTCACAGCAGGGAAAGACAGGCTGTAGCTGGCAGGGCCCCAGAAGCTCGGAATATCGCATTTACCACCATATATACCAGCTACCAGAAGACAAGAGAGTCATTAAGAGCCCTTATTAGGGCTACTACGCTGAACGGTATATAGCTCCTATGTAGGCAGGCAGGGCCCCAGAAGCTCAGAATATCGCTTTTACCACCATATATACCAGCTACCAGAAGACAAGAGAGTCATTAAGAGCCCTTATTAGGGCTACTATGCTGAACGGTATATAGCTCCTATGTAGGCAGGCAGGGCCCCAGAAGCTCAGAATATCGCTTTTACCACCATATATACCAGCTACCAGAAGACAAGAGAGTCATTAAGAGCCCTTATTAGGGCTACTATGCTGAACGGTATATAGCTCCTATGTAGGCAGGCAGGGCCCCAGAAGCTCAGAATATCGCTTTTACCACCATATATACCAGCTACCAGAAGACAAGAGAGTCATTGAGAGCCCTTATTGGGGCTACTATGTTGAACAGTATATAGCTCTTATGTAGGCAGGCAGGGCCCCAGAAGCTCAGAATATCGCATTTACCACCATATATACCAGCTACCAGAAGACAAGAGAGTCATTAAGAGCCCTTATTAGGGCTACTATGCTGAACGGTATATAGCTCATATGTAGGCAGGCAGGGCCCCAGAAGCTCAGAATATCGCATTTACCACCATATATACCAGCTACCAGAAGACAAGAGAGTCATTGAGAGCCCTTATTAGGGCTACTATGCTGAACAGTATATAGCTCATATGTAGGCAGGCAGGGCCCCAGAAGCTCAGAATATCGCTTTTACCACCATATATACCAGCTACCAGAAGACAAGAGAGTCATTGAGAGTCCTTATTATTAGGGCTACTATGCTGAACAGTATATAGCCCATATGTAGGCAGGCAGGGCCCCAGAAGCTCAGAATATCGCTTTTACCACCATATATACCAGCTACCAGAAGACAAGAGAGTCATTGAGAGTCCTTATTATTAGGGCTACTATGCTGAACAGTATATAGCTCATATGTAGGCAGGCAGGGCCCCAGAAGCTCAGAATATCGCTTTTACCACCATATATACCAGCTACCAGAAGACAAGAGAGTCATTGAGAGTCCTTATTATTAGGGCTACTATGCTGAACAGTATATAGCTCATATGTAGGCAGGCAGGGCCCCAGAAGCTCAGAATATCGCTTTTACCACCATATATACCAGCTACCAGAAGACAAGAGAGTCATTGAGAGCCCTTATTAGGGCTACTATGCTGAACGGTATATAGCTCATATGTAGGCAGGCAGGGCCCCAGAAGCTCAGAATATCGCTTTTACCACCATATATACCAGCTACCAGAAGACAAGAGAGTCATTGAGAGCCCTTATTAGGGCTACTATGCTGAACAGTATATAGCTCATATGTAGGCAGGCAGGGCCCCAGAAGCTCAGAATATCGCTTTTACCACCATATATACCAGCTACCAGAAGACAAGAGAGTCATTGAGAGCCCTTATTAGGGCTACTATGCTGAACGGTATATAGCTCCTATGTAGGCAGGCAGGGCCCCAGAAGCTCAGAATATCGCTTTTACCACCATATATACCAGCTACCAGAAGACAAGAGAGTCATTGAGAGCCCTATTAGGGCTACTATGTTGAACAGTATATAGCTCTTATGTAGGCAGGCAGGGCCCCAGAAGCTCAGAATATCGTTTTTACCACCATATATACCAGCTACCAGAAGACAAGAGAGTCATTGAGAGTCCTTATTATTAGGGCTACTATGCTGAACAGTATATAGCTCATACGTAGGCAGGCAGGGCCCCAGAATCTCAGAATATCGCTTTTACCACCATATATACCAGCTACCAGAAGACAAGAGAGTCATTGAGAGCCCTTATTAGGGCTACTATGCTGAACAGTATATAGCTCCTATGTAGGCAGGCAGGGCCCCAGAAGCTCAGAATATCGCATTTACCACCATATATACCAGCTACCAGAAGACAAGAGAGTCATTGAGAGCCCTTATTAGGGCTACTATGCTGAACGGTATATAGCCCATATGTAGGCAGGCAGGGCCCCAGAAGCTCAGAATATCGCATTTACCACCATATATACCAGCTACCAGAAGACAAGAGAGTCATTGAGAGCCCTTATTAGGGCTACTATGCTGAACGGTATATAGCCCATATGTAGGCAGGCAGGGCCCCAGAAGCTCAGAATATCGCATTTACCACCATATATACCAGCTACCAGAAGACAAGAGAGTCATTGAGAGTCCTTATTAGGGCTACTATGCTGAACGGTATATAGCTCATTCTAGCTATATACACACTGCACACAACGGCTGCTTTAGTGAGGGGTAGCTGCTGCTGCTGGAATAGGGACAGAAAGACTTCAGTGGTGTATTAGCACCTATATACAAAACTATATACACTCTGCACAAAACGGCTGCTTTAGTGAGGGGTAGCTGCTGCTGCTGGAATAGGGACAGAAAGACTTCAGTGGTGTATTAGCACCTATATACAAAACTATATTTTGCACTACTGTTTTGTGTCCTCTGTGCCAACAAAACACTGTTTTATACCCATTGCGTATAGGCACCATTTCACCTTCTGGCAGTATACGGCTGTATAGCCAGGTGTTCTCCTAAAAAATATATTTATATTTGGCTCTACTGTTTTGTGTCCTCTGTGCCAACAAAAGACTGTTATATACCCGGTGCGTATAGGCACCATTTCACCTTCTGGCAGTATACGGCTGTATAGCCAGGTGTTCTCCTAAAAAATATATTTATATTTGGCATAACGCGTGGCCAAAAAAGTAAAACGTCTGAAATGCGGAGGGCTAGCGCAAAGGGACGTGGACGAGGACGGGGGCGCGGAAATGCTGGTGGGGGCACAAACCGCATTGAAGCCAGTGGGGATACAATGCGTGCTGGTGAGGGGCAGCCAGCATTACGCTCATCCAGCTTCCCTGCCTTTATGGGACAGTTATGCGGGGGGCGGGGTACACCTCTGTTGAGGCCTGAGCAGCGTGAACAGGTGGTGCAATGGATGGCCGATAACGCTTCCAGTCACTTGTCCACCACCCAGTCATCCACACAGTCTCACTCTGACCCTCCTTCCTCCCAACCTGGCCAACAGAGTCAGCCCACCCTTGACCCCTCCCAGGACCTCTTTTCGGGTCCTTTTCCAGATGTGCTGCAAGAATCCCAGGAGCTAGCAGAGGAATTTGTTTGTAGTGATGCCCAAACACTTGAGTATCCGCCATCTCCTAGTGATGTGGACCCGGAACCAGCATCTGCTATCATGAGCGATGATGATGAGACGCAGTTGCCATCAAGGGAGGCTGTTGGAATGTCCAGTGGGCAGGAGGAGGAGCAGAGAGAGGAAGTGGAAGAGGAGGTGGTGGACGACGAAATGACCGACCCCACTTGGACAGGGGTGATGTCCAGCGGGGAAAGCAGTGGAGATGCGGTCTGCGCATCACCGAATAAGGCAGCAAGAGGCAGAGGACAGTCCAGAGGCAGAGGACAGTCCAGACAGAGAAGGCAGGCTACAGCCAGCAGGGCCGAAGCTCTTCCCGGCAGCAGGCAGTCGCGCGAAGCTCCCCCATCGAGGCCTCGTACTTCTGTGGTGTGGAGATTTTTTAATGTTTGCGCGGACGACAAACTGAGCGCGGTTTGCGCAATCTGCCACTCAAAACTGAGTAGGGGCTCTGAGAAGAGCAATCTGACCACCTCAGGCATGCGCCGTCACTTGGAAGTCAAGCACTGGGCTGAGTGGGAGAGAGCAAACGCAATACAACCTGCGCCCGGTCTTGCTGCCACTGCCTCTTCCCCTTTGTTGTGTGCTGCCACTGCGGTCCAGACCTCCAGACAGGACACCTCCACATCTGCCTCGGCTACTTTGGGGCCTTCTCCTTCAGCCCCCCCTTCTCCCGCATCTTCGTCTGCACCTTCCATCTCCTCGTCCCATCAACTGTCCATCTCACAGGCGTTCAACCGCAGGCGGAAGTACGCCTCCAGTCACCCCCAAGCCCAAGCCTTAACCTGCCTCATCTCCAAACTGCTGGCCCTGGAGATGTTGCCGTTTAGGCTTGTGGAGACGCAGGCCTTCCGCGACCTGATGGCGGCTGCCGCACCTCGCTATTCCGTCCCTAGCCGCCACTATTTTTCCCGGTGTGGCGTCCCCGCCCTGCACCAGCACGTGTCGCGTAACATCAGGCGGGCCCTGAGGTACGCAGTCAGCGCAAAGGTCCACTTGACCACCGACTCGTGGACAAGCGCTTGCGGCCAAGGACGCTACATCTCTTTGACGGCACACTGGGTGAATGTTGTGGAAGCGGGGACGGGGTCGCAAACAGGGACGGCCTACATACCACCCCCGCCCAAGATTGCCAGCACGGGTTCTGATAGACCCCCCTCCTCTTCTTCCTCCTCCTCCTCCTCCTCTGCCTTAACATCGCCCTCAGCCCCTAGCTGGAAGCGTTGCAGCACTGGCGCGGGGAGACGTCAGCAGGCGGTGCTTAAAGTGGACCAACACCCAGGATTTTGACTATCCTGGGTTTTGGTCCACTTCGGCGGGGCACCCCGATCGGGGGTGCCCCGCTGTGTGAAACCCCCCAGAAAGCCCCAAAATCTTACCTGTCCCCGCTCCCACGTGACTGGACGGTCCAATCCCCGCCAACGTCCAGGCGGGGATCAGGAACGTCCAGGCGGCTGCCGCCGCCGCCGCCTCCCTCGCGTCACTTTCGGCGAGCGCGCGCCCCCGCCGGCCATTCGCAGACGGCCGGCGCGGGCGCGCGCACGCCTACAGGGGCGCGAGGGAGGCGGCGGCGGCCGGCCGCCGCCGAAGATAAGGTAGGTGATTTGGGGTGTTTGGGGGGGTTTCACCCCGCGGGACATCCCGATCACGGATGTCCCGCGGGGTGGGAGGTGATCGGCCCGGGAATCTTATAGATTTCCGGGCCGATCACCTCTCGGTGTTGGTCCACTTTAAGCTCATCAGCTTGGGCGACAGGAAGCACAGCGCCGCAGAGGTGAGGCACGCCATATTGCAGCAGACAGAGATGTGGCTGTCGCCGCTGCAGCTAGGACCAGGCATGGTCGTGTGCGATAACGGCCGTAACCTGGTGGCGGCTCTGGAGCTTGCAGAACTCAATCACGTACCATGCCTGGCCCACGTTTTTAATTTGGTAGTACAAAAGTTTCTAAAGACTTACCCCAACCTGGCAGAGCTATTGGTCAAAGTGCGGCGCTTGTGCGCTCACTTTCGGAAGTCAACTGTAGCTGCTGCTAGCTTAAAAAAAATCCAGCAACGCCTCCATTTGCCTCA
This sequence comes from Gastrophryne carolinensis, assembly GCA_027917425.1. Taxonomy (NCBI): domain Eukaryota; kingdom Metazoa; phylum Chordata; class Amphibia; order Anura; family Microhylidae; genus Gastrophryne; species Gastrophryne carolinensis. The sequence goes on along the minus strand of CM051237.1, from coordinate 473,830,209 downwards.
ACATCGGCTGTTGTGTGACCTGCCCACTCGCTGGAATTCCACCTATTGCATGTTGGCCAGGGTGTGTGAGCAGCAGAGAGCATTGATGGAGTACCAGATGATGCATCCACGCGTGCCTCCAACTCAGCTCCCTCAGTTTGCCAACCACGAGTGGCCATGGATGGCAGACATATGCGATGTATTGCGTATCTTTGAGGAGTCCACTAAGAAGGTCAGCAGCGAGGACGCTATAGTGAGCGTAACCATCCCGCTCCTATGCGTCCTTAAAGAATCGCTCATCGCAATAAGGGAGAACGCATTGCACACAGAGGAGACGGGGGTAGGAGGAGACGCAACGCAGGTAGACAGTCAGACCACACTTTTGTCTGCTGCTCGGTGGCAGTTGCAGGAGGAGGAGGATGAGGAGGAGGAGGACAACGTGGAGGTGGCTGTGGAAGAGGATGCTGGCGGCGAGGGTAGCAGTCAGGCTGTGTGCGTCCCATTGGTTCAGCGCGGATGGGGCGGAGAGGAGGAGGAAGAGGAGGAAATGGAAAATGATCCTTCTGGTGGGGGCAGTGACGTCATGCCTACTCAGAGTCTGGCACACATGGCTGACTTCATGCTGGGCTGCTTTTCCCGGGACATACGTGTTGTCCGGATATTGGAGAACAAACTATACTGGGTCTTCGCACTCCTGGACCCCCGGTATAAAGATAACTTCTCCTCTTTTATTCCGGTAGAGGAGAGGACGAATCGATTACTGGAATACCAGAGGGAACTCTTGCAGAACATGATGCAGATTTTCCCACCCAGCATCGCTGGCGGCAGAGAGGAGAGTGTCTCCCAGAGTCTGACAACATCGATCAGGCCCACAGCCACCAGGGGAACACTCTCCAAGGTGTGGGACACGTTCATGTCACCCCCTCGTGCAACTTCCATCACTGCGGGGCCCGCTATCAGCAGGAGGGACAAGTATCGGCGGATGTTGCGGGACTACCTGGCAGACCACACCCCTGTCCTCCCCGATCCCTCGGCGCCCTACACTTACTGGGTCTCCAAGTTGGACACGTGGCTGGAACTGTCCCTGTACGCCTTGGAGGTGCTTGCCTGCCCTGCCGCCAGCGTGCTATCAGAAAGGGTGTTCAGCGCAGCCGGGGGCATTATAACCGATAAGCGCAGCCGCCTGTCAACCGACAGTGCCGACAGGCTGACGCTAATCAAAATGAACAGCAAGTGGATTGACCCGGACTTTGCTTGTACAACAGTGGAAAGCAGCCAAGAGTGAAGTGCCATCTGTATGAAGTGCCATTTCCTCCTCCTCCTCCTCCTCCTCCTTAACCGCCGTAGAATTGCTGTATTAATAAAAAAAATTATGGCTCACCTCTTGGGCTTAATACAATCAATTTTTAAGAGGTCTCAGCTCTTGGGCCTCCACACAATGTTTGAGAGGTCTCAGCTCTTGGGACTCCACACAATTTTTAAGAGGTCTCAGCTCTTGGGCCTCCACACAATTTTTAAGAGGTCTCAGCTCTTGGGACTCCACACAATTTTTAAGAGGTCTCAGCTCTTGGGCCTCCACACAATGTTTGAGAGGTCTCAGCTCTTGGGACTCCACACAATTTTTAACAGGTCTCAGCTCTTGGGCCTCCACACAATTTTTAAGAGGTCTCAGCTCTTGGGACTCCACACAATTTTTAAGAGGTCTCAGCTCTTGGGCCTCCACACAATTTTTAAGAGGTCTCAGCTCTTGGGACTCCACACAATTTTTAAAAGGTCTCAGCTCTTGGGCCTCCACACAATTTTTAAGAGGTCTCAGCTCTTGGGACTCCACACAATTTTTAAGAGGTCTCAGCTCTTGGGCCTCCACACAATTTTTAAGAGGTCTCAGCTCTTGGGACTCCACATAATTTTTACGAGGTCTCAGCTCTTGGGACTCCACACAATTTTCAAGAGGTCTCAGCTCTTGGGCCTCCACACAATGTTTGAGAGGTCTCAGCTCTTGGGACTCCACACAATTTTTAAAAGGTCTCAGCTCTTGGGCCTCCACACAATTTTTAAGAGGTCTCAGCTCTTGGGACTCCACACAATTTTTAAGAGGTCTCAGCTCTTGGGCCTCCACACAATTTTTAAGAGGTCTCAGCTCTTGGGACTCCACACAATTTTTAAGAGGTCTCAGCTCTTGGGCCTCCACACAATTTTTAAGAGGTCTCAGCTCTTGGGACTCCACACAATTTCTAAGAGGTCTCAGCTCTAAGCTTCCCTTACTGCTGGGGTGACACACTGTAACAAACCTCCTCCTGTAAGCTTCCCTGACTGCTGGGGTGACACAATGTAACAAACCTCCTCCTTTAAGCTTCCCTTACTGCTGGGGTAACACACTGTAACAAACCTCCTCCTGTAAGCTTCCCTGACTGCTGGGGTGACACACTGTAACAAACCTCCTCCTGTAAGCTTCCCTTACTGCTGGGGTGACACAATGTAACAAACCTCCTCCTGTAAGCTTCCCTGACTGCTGGGGTGACACAATGTAACAAACCTCCTCCTGTAAGCTTCCCTTACTGCTGGGGTGACACAATGTAACAAACCTCCTCCTGTAAGCTTCCCTGACTGCTGGGGTGACACAATGTAACAAACCTCCTCCTTTAAGCTTCCCTTACTGCTGGCGTAACACACTGTAACAAACCTCCTCCTGTAAGCTTCCCTGACTGCTGGGGTGACACACTGTAACAAACCTCCTCCTGTAAGCTTCCCCAACTGCTGGGGTGACACACTGTAACAAACCTCCTCCTGTAAGCTTCCCTGACTGCTGGGGTGACACACTGTAACAAACCTCCTCCTGTAAGCTTCCCTTACTGCTGGGGTGACACACTGTAACAAACCTCCTCCTTTAAGCTTCCCTTACTGCTGGGGTGACACAATGACACAAGAGGACATGTCTGACCACATCTCACACACACACACACACACACACACACACAATGACAATTAGGGGTGGGGTCTATTTATTTTCCCCCTTGCCTATGCCATCTGTGGTTGTCATTAGGCAACGTGATTTTAAGGGGTGCAGAATTTTGTTCTTCTTTTTTGTACAGTTTGGCTTGGGGTCCATGGCAATGTAGAGGAAAGAAGGTTTCCTTGTCTTGTCTCACTTTACGTAGAAGTTATATTGTGTTTGGAGTGTATTGTTGAGTGGCTGTGATAGTGGCGTAATAGTGCGACTTGGGCGCGTTATATGCACCCAGACATGCTTCCCCTGCTGTCCCAGTTGCATTCCAGCAGTGTTGGCATCATTTTCTGATGTTTCAGGGTGGACTTGGTGACCTCCAAGTGGTCGAATTGAGATTTCCAAGTGGCGAGCATTTTTTTCCCATAGACTATAATGGGATTCGATATTCGGTCGAATAGTCGAGTAACGCGGTCTATTCGAATCGAAATTCGAAATTTCGAATATTTCACTACTCGCTCATCTCTACTAATAATATATACAGGTAGATTGATATGTTTATGAGTTGTTATGGTTGGGAATATTAATTCTTAATTGATTGTTTGACTAGGAGCACTTGCACTTTATAAATATATAGATTTTATAGTGATCCGGATCATAAGCAGGATTTGCACAGGTTTAGTACTTTATAAATATATAGATTTTATAGTGATCCGGACCATAGGCAGGATTTGCACATGTTTAGTACTTTATAAATATATAGATTTTATAGTTATCCGGATCATAGGCAGGATTTGCACATGTTTAGTACTTTATAAATATATAGATTTTATAGTGATCCGGATCATAGGCAGGATTTGCACATGTTTAGTACTTTATAAATATATAGATTTTATAGTTATCCGGATCATAGGCAGGATTTGCACATGTTTAGTTCTTTATAAATAAATAGATTTTATAGTGATCCGGATCATAGGCAGGATTTGCACATGCTCAGTTGCACTGTTGAAACACTATGTTGAATGATTTAGCACATATATTTAGGCATTTGATATCATTTAGTGTGGTGAGTCTCTCCCCATCGCCTACACACCTTTATGTTGGTTTGTCTTGTTACATGTTACAATGTAATTCCATATGTTTTCGCTTTGTTACTGGTGGATAGATGCTGAAAAACAGACTTTAAACACACCGCCTCCTGCGCTCTGGGCCTCAGAAGCATTTTTCAGCGCCAGAGTTGTGTGAGGCTGTTTTTTTTGCTGAATATGGTGTGAGTCGGTCGCTATGACCAGTCGCTAACATGCGCTCCCATACAGCGCTGTACTGGTTAAATAGCGACTTCTCACAATGTATTCATCATTACTGCACAGCGACTGAGTTGATATAAACTAGGGACTCACGGCCGAGCACAGTGACTACTAGTGGGCGCTCTGAAAATGCCTGCTACAGACGCTCATCTGTCGCTACCTGGCGTTAGTGAGGTAGCGACAGTTAGTGATGAATCAGCCTGTTAGATTTGTTAAAAGGGAACTCTGATTTTTCCCATCATGCATTAGGGAGACATTTGGCTGCTTCAGTTGCAAGATTCTGGTTGAATTCCAGGGATGGTGCTTCATGTACAGGAAGGCGGCGGCGCATATTAATTCTCTATCTGAGGGCGGGGGGGAGGGGGGCTGCATTTGTGTAATTGCTTTTTGCCCAATGATTAATAAGGGTCGGGGGCCATTATCGGAAATCTATGTTAGGGCGCCGCCCCCCCCCCCCCCCCCCTCGGCTGTCAGATGAATTGTCATATGGCAGAACATACAGGCTACAGATATGAAGATAAATAAAAGGGGCCATAAATAATAAAAAATCATCATCATTATATTTTTATTATTTCATTATATCCTGGTATCATTATTAAACTACTGCCTAGGATCCTGTATTGATAAAAATATGTTGCATAATAATAACTATTAATATTAATTAGTAAAATAATATAATATAATAATATAAATATTTTAATTTATTTATAAAGTGCTGTTCTGTACAAAATAGTGACGACAAACGAGGTCAATCACTGGGAGGCCGATTCATTAATAGCGCCAGGTAGCGACAGTTGAGCGACTGTAGCGGCATTTTCAGAGCGCCCGCTAGTAGTCGCTGTGCTTGGCCGTTGGTTACGCCGGTTTGCCGTAATGTTGAATATTGGGTGACGAGTCGCTATTTGACAGGTTCCGCGCTGTATGGGAGCGCATGATAGCGACTGGTCAGAGCGACCGGCTTCCACCATATTCATTAAAAAATCACGCTCAAAAAATTCTCGCGCTGTGAAATGCTTGTATAAACCCCAGAGCGCTGGCGGCGATGTGTTAAAAGTAGTTTTTTAACCCCCAAACAACCATATTTTTGGAAACCAAAAAAAACAAGTTTTTTAAATAATTTAGTAATATGAATACATTAATATCAGACCTGTAATATCAATTCTGTACAATTTTTCTTTTTATTTTTTTTTACCTTAAAAAAATTATCTAAAATGGCAGAAGTGGTCACAGAATTTTTCACATTTAAAAAAAAAAAAAAAAAAAAATCATAACAATTAATTATGAATATTTAAAGATTGTTCCATTGAAATGCATTGGAGAGCGCCAGGTAGCGAGAGGTCATACCTGTCGCTGTTCAAGGTCGGACGCTGGCGCTGTGGGTTGAGGCTGGAATAATGATGAATGAGTCGCTATCTGGCGCTATCTCAGTCGCTAAGCAGGATCGGCTTGATAAATGTGTGATTGTGGTGGGGAGCCGGCGTTCTCGTGGCGGTGACCGTCATTACCGGCCGCTCACCAGTCGCTACCTGTCGCTATTCCTTCATAAATAAGGGCCACAGTACATAGACGTATACGTATTACAAATGAGGTGCTAGAGAGTTCACAATGAACGTGAGATACAATAGGGTGGATTCTTGTTCGTGCGCGAACGAATTTGCACATGTTTTTTGGAACACCAAGGGGTTTATTTATCAAGGGATAGCGCCAGGTAGCGTCTCGTAGCGGCAGGCAGCGTCTGGTGAACGCCGGGCGCTGTACGGGAAACCACATTTATGAAGGCGATTCTGGTGAGCTCCTCTAACAGCGCCATGTAGCGTCCAATTCATCATTACAGGTGGTTCAGCGTATAGCGCCAGTTATTACCTGTCGCTACCTGTCGCTCTCCCATTTCAGTGGACGTTACTTTTCTTCTTTTTAAACAGGATTTTTGGTTTTTATTTTTTTTTTCTCTTAAATAATTGTGTGACCTCTCCTGGCCTAGAAAGAGTCACTTTTTAAAACATTTTTGATTTTTTATATTTAGATTAGATTCAGAATTACCATTACAGGTCTGGCATTAAAGTATTAATGTCACAATGTTACAACGTGTTTTCGCTTTGTTACTGGTGGATATGTGGGGCTTTATTCATTAAGGGATAGTGCCAAGTAGCGTCAGGTGAACGCCGTCCGCAATTCCACATTTATGAAGGCAAGTCTTACAGCGTCACGTAGCCACTGATTCATCATCACAGATGGCTCAGTGGATCCCGTTGGCGCTCTGGCTTTTAGAGCGCCTGGTATTAGCTGTCGCTACCTATCGCTCTCCTATACATTTCAATGTACAATACTATTCTTCACTTTAAACAGGGTTTTTTCTTATTTTTATAATTCAAATAATTATGTCACCTCTTCTAGCCTAGAAAGAGTCATTTTTGAAAACTTTTTTGATTTTTTATATTTTTATGCAGAATGGTCATTAAAGGTCTGGTATTATAGTGTTAATGTCACAGTGTTATAACAATGTCATTCCATGTGTTTTGGCTTCGTTACTGGTGGACTTTAATCACACAGCGTCTGGCGCTCTGGGCTACAGAGACACGGAGGCCGATTCATCAATAGCGCCAGGTAGCGACAGATGAGCGACTGTAGCGTGATTTTTTCAGCGCCAGCCAGTATTCGCTGTGCTTGGCCGGCGTTAGCTTGATGACAGCGACTCAGTCGGTGTGCGGTAATGTTGAATACGGGCTGGGGGGTCGCTGTTTCACAGGTCCAGCGTTGTATGTGAGCGCCTGACAACGAATGGCCAGAGCGAACGGCTAGCTTCATATTCATCAAAAAATCACGCTCCGAATGTGCTGTCGCTGTCCATTCCTTGTTTAAACCCCAGAGCGCTGGCGGCGATCTGTATTAACTTGTTTTTAACCCCTAAACAACCATATTTTTTTAATGTAACATTATACATGTTTTTAGAATCATTTTGTAATATGAATACATTAATCTCAGACCTGTTAGATCAATTCTGCACATATTTTTTTTTTTTTTTTTTTTGACTTAAAAATAAATCCTAACATTGCAGAAGTGTTCTCCGATTTTTTGACATTAAAAAAAAAAATTAAAAAAATAATACCAATTAATTATGATTAATTATAGCTTGCTCCATTGAAATGCATTGGACATCGCCAGGGAGCGACAGCTCATACCTGGCGCTGTGAGGGAATTTGCAGCGGCGCTGTTCGGTCCAGGCGGCTTCATGATGAATGCCGCGCTAGCCGTCGCTCTCGCCGGCGCTAGCCTCATTTTGCTTGATAAATGCGTCATTGTGACCGCCGCGGGCGTACTTGAGTCGGTAGTCGCCGCTAGCTGCCGCTACCTGGCGCTCGTCAGACACTACCTGGCGCTATCGCTTGATGAATAAGGGCAACAATTTTGAGAGCCGGCGCTGTGTGAGGCTGTTTTTTTGATGAATATGGTTTGAGTCACTCACACTGACCAGTTGCTACAGTTTGCTCCCATATAGCTCTGTACTGGTGTTATAGCGACTCACACATCAAATTTATCAATGCCGGCAATGTTACTACCGTGACTGAGGCGCTCTGTAATAGTGACTCACGGCCGATCAGACCACTAGCGGTCGCTCTTAGCGCTGCTGTACAGACGCTCATTTAGTAATGAATTAGCCTGGTGTTCAAAAAGACTTTAATCACACAGCGTCTGGCGCCCTATGCTACTGTGCCCAGATCCAGAGTGCTGACGCTGTGTGTGTCTGTTTTTTTGTTGAATATGATGTGAGTCGTTGAGTCGGTCGCAATGAGCTGGCGCTACCTCTTGCTTGCTGCAGCACTGTACTGATGTTAGAACGCCCAACATACATCTCATTCATCAATGCCGGCCAGGTTTCTACAGCGAATGAGACGTTCTGTTATAACGCAGATCACAGCGTCTAATAGCGGTCGCACTTGTACAGACGCTCATCTGCCGATAGCTGGCGCAAGTAATGAATTAGCCTGCCTGTCGCGCTCGGCTTCTGCCTGATTCGTAGTCGTCAAAATGGATAGAGTTCTATGCGAGATGTTACGCAGCGCCAGAACGCACCACCCGTTCAGTAATCCTATAAGAAGCTATACTTGTGGCCGTCCTTACAACAATCTACCCTTATTGTGGCTCCAGCCACCACAAAAAACTAACCCCAGACCGTGGCACCTTCCATAAGCAATCAATTAATCCAAGTAAATCTCATGAATTCATCTTTATTAGTATTCAAGCTAAAATTTTACATATAACATACAATTTAAAAATTCCCAAGAATCAAGGTATGGGGCATCCCATATTACCCTCAAATATGTGAAACGGGGAGGCCGATTTATTAATAGCGACATGTAGCGACAGTTGAGCGACTGTAGCGGCATTTTCAGAGCGCCCGCTAGTAGTCGCTGTGCTTGCCCGTTGTTCGGTAGTTGATAGCGACTCAGTCGGTGTGCAGTAATGTTGAATATTGGGTGAGGAGTCGCTATTTGGCAGGTTCCGCGCTGTATGGGAGCGCATGATAGCGATTGGCCCTAGCGACCGGCTCCCACCATATTCATTAAAAAATCACGCTCAAAAAATTCTCGCGCTGTGAAATGCATGTTTAAACCCCAGAGCGCTGGCGGCGATGTGTTAAAAGTAGTTTTTTAACCCCCAAACAACCATATTTTTGGAAACCAAAAAAAACAAGTTTTTTAAATAATTTAGTAATATGAATACATTAATATCAGACCTGTAATATCAATTCTGTACAATTTTTATTTTTATTTTTTTTACCTTAAAAAAAAAAAAAATTATCTAACATGGCAGAAGTGGTCACTGAACTTTTCACATAAAAAAAAAAACAAAAAACATTAATAACAATTAATTATGAATATTTAAAGATTGTTCCATTGAAATGCATTGGAGAGCGCCAGGTAGCGAGAGGTCATACCTGTCGCTGTTCAAGGTCGGACGCTGGCGCTGTGGGTAGCGTTGGCGCTGTGGGAGGCTGGAATAATGATGAATGAGTGGCTATATGGCGCTATCTCAGTCACTAAGCAGGATTGGCTTGATAAATGTGTGATTGTAGTGGGGAGCCGGCGTTCTCGTGGTGGGGCCCGTTAATTACCGGCCGCTCACCAGTCGCTACCTGTCGCTATTCCTTCATAAATAAGGGCCAATGAATTTGAAAAAATTTGAAAAAATTATGTATATAAAAAAATCAAGCAATCTCCTCCACAAATGTCAATCATAAAGTGCATTAATCTGCTAAATCATGTGCAAATTCTATATGCTATAACCATTAAAAATATGGCAAGAGGAGTAAATGCATGGAAAAGTTAATAACACATCACCTAATTGTGGCGGGTCCCTGGGGAGTCCCCCATACAAGCCTGGCCAAGAGGTGTTCCCCCACGCCTTCCGTAGTCTGAACCCCGACTACTTCCTCAAGGTGTCAACGTGTTACGCGCAGTCCCATTTTTTTGACATTTTGGACGCAATAATATAACAGCGCTGCTGTGAGGAATAGGTCAAATATTATATTGCACCTTATCGCTGATGTCGGCATTCCCCTTTAAGAAACCCCACATATCAAGGTCTAGAGTTTCCCTTTATTCCCCCTGTTATAGATGCACAAGTCCTTAGCTCTATTCAGGAAAAGAAATTAGCATTTACAGGTCAAACAGCAGAGATCACAGACCCCCTGTGATGCCGCCTTCCTGCCGATAGTCGCACCTTAGTCTGGGAAGAAGCCGTTAGGTCTGCAGATGGTCGACCCCTTGCTGTGAATTTGTCATAGCAAGGATAAGAACCACAGACACCGGCACCAACAGAAACTGGACCATAACTGCGCGTCCATGTGTCACAGCACCAAACCAGTTACAGAAACAGAACCGGCTCACAAAACCGCATAAGGGGATATGTAATTGCGTTCCTAGAAATAAAGGAAAAGGCCGTAAACGGAGATCTAAGTTTCTGAACCACTCAGGAACCTCACTTTTGGACTCATTGGGAGCACAGCATCCAGCCCGATAGTTTGGTACCGCTTACAAGGCCATACCACCCCCCTGCTCCGAGTTATAACCTCTAAAGGGTTTTTGGGCAAAAGCACGCGAAAGAACCAGAGGAGGTGACATCCTGTCCCACAGAGGGGAGGGGGGCGGAGGGCCCTCACAGCATAAATAGGGTGGTCTGGAACCAGGCAGGGGTCACTCATCAGGAGGGGATATGCGGTCAGCATACTGGGGGTGGTCATCATCATCGATAAGCTCTTGACACACCCCTTGTGAGAGCTCCCCATCATCACTACTACTCTGCAACTGCATACTAAGGTAACTGCTTATTGTTTCTCTGTGTAATGCACTCAATCCTGTAACCATCTCAGAATAGCATAATTGTATCATCTGTATCATATTATATTACATCATAGTTAAATGCTTGTTATCAGTGCCTAGTGTGCTCATAGCATTAAAACTTATATTTAACCTGAGCGATCTGTTGCCTTAAACCAAGAATCCGTGTGTCCGTGGCTTCGGGCCTTGTATCCCTGGTAGGAGGGGTCGGACAAAGGGTTTTGGGGAACGCGGTCTTTGTGTCAGGAGGTCCCTGGTTTGTAGTGGGACTCCGTGACCGCGGTTCCCTGACAGCTGCATTTGTAGGGTGCTTTTAATTTTCTTCCATGTACTAGACTTGCGGTGCACACGTCACAATCGTGTTTTGTTTTCCGGACTTTTTACTGTCAGAACAGCGACTGTAAAGCTGTCATTCGCGCCCCTCCCGGAGGAGCCGTCACTGTGTGGAATAGTCGCGCTAATGATATTGTATTAGAAATGACTGGTGCATGTCCCGCGCTCCCGGGAAAATATAAAAATACGCAACAAAGAGGAATTGTGGCGTGCGGGAACGGGGAGGATCAATGCTAGAAACATCCAAGCAAACATAGAGCCTTGTTTAAAGTGGACCAACACCCTGAGGTGATCGGCCCGGGAATCTATAAGATTCCCGGGCCAATCACCTCACACACCGCGGGACATCCGAGATCGGGATGTCCCGCGGGGTGAACCCCCCCCAAACACCCCAAATCACCTTACCTTGCGCCTCCCTCGCGCCCCTCTAGGCGTGCGCGTGCCCGCGCCGGGCGTCTCTGAATGGCCGGCGCGGGCGAGCACACGGCAAGAGTGACGCGCGGGAGGCGCCGACGGGCAAGCTGCTTGTCCGTCGCTGTCAATCAGCTTGTCCGTCGGTGCCGATTGGACGGCGCGGCCACGTGGGAGCGGGGAGAGGTGAGTTTTGGGGGCTTTCTGGGGGGTTTCACACAGCGGGGCACCCCAGATCGGGGTGCCCCGGGGAAGTGGACCAATACCCAGGATAGTCAAAATCCTGGGTGTTGGTCCACTTTAAAGCAGGCCAAAAGTAAAGAAAAATATAGTAAATTGCTCCCCTAAAGCCTCTCTCTAGCAAAAACTATTTCAGAAAGCTTAAAGCCGACCAAGAGTCAAAAATAAATTAAAACAGACAAACACAACGGGCATGCTGATTCATTACGAACGCCAGGTAGCGACAGATGAGCGTCTGTAGAGCGGATTTCAGAGCGCCCGCCAGTAGTCGCTGTGCTCGGTCATGGTTCTTTGTTTCAGAGCACCTCAGTTTCTGGCCGGCATTGATGAATATGATGTGAGTCGCAGTACTACGCTGTATGGGACAGAACGGTAGCGCCAGCTCAGTGCGACTGACTCACACCACATTCATTAAAAAAACAGCCTCACACATCACCGGCGCTCAAAATCATGTAGTTGTAGCCCAGAGCGCCAGAGGCTGTGTGATTAAAGTCTGTTTCTGAACAAGTATCCACTAGTAACAAAGTGAAAACACATGGAATGACATTGTTATAACATTGTAACATGAACACTTTAATACCAGACATGTAAGGACAATTCTGCATAAAAATATTATTAATCCAAAAAGTTTTCAAAAATGTCATTTTCTAGGCCAGGATACATGTCAGAAAGATTTAAAATTTTATTAAAAAAAAAATTGGGATCAGGAAAGGGATTTAAGGATCGTCCATAGAAATGTATGGGAGAGCGCCAGGTAAGACGTGGCGCTCTGCAAGGCTGAACGCCGGCGCTGTACGCTGAGGCTGGGATAATGATGAATCGGACGCTACATGGCGTTGTTCTAGTCGCTCACCAGATTCGGCTTCATAAATGTGTAATTGCGCGCAGTGTACCTGCCGCTACCTGCCGCTTACAAGGCACAACCCCACGCCAGAGCTTCATGAATAAGGCCCAACAGTGCTCATACGCGTCCCTTTCCATGGCAATTTAGATTGCTACACCTAAAAAATAATTTACCTTTTTCTAACGCCTGCTGGGGTAAATTTTAAAAACAACATGGCCACTCATGGGCTTGCAGGCCACCTGCAAACCGGAAGCCACGCTGGGATTCCTGTTACTGCGCATTTCAGTTATGTCAGTTGGGAGAGGAAGCTCCAAAATGGACGCTACCTTTCTTTTCCAACTGTTACAGGTTGTTGGTCCTGTTTAACTTCATGCAGATGTTCTGGATTAACAGGCCGATTCTAACAGGCTGCAGAACTGCATGGGAGCGGCCATCTTGTCACACACATAAGCAGGAGGGGAGAGCCCACACCAAACAGTGAGATAAATGCCTCAGAAACACGGGCAGCTTGTGTATTATGTAATATAAATACACACTGAATAACCAGCTGCTAGAGGGATTGTGTACGAGAAGGTAAAGCTGCAACAATGTTTCTTTACCACTGCAGATTTACCAATATGCAGATTTAGGGGGTTATTTAAGAAGGGATAGCGTCAGGTAGTGGCTGGTTAATGAGAGGTAGCGACAGGTAGCGACTGGTCAACGCCAGACACGGCACGCAATTACACATTATCAAGCAGAATCTGTTTAGCGACTGGAATAGCGCCATGTAGCGTCTGATTCATCATTTTCACAGCCTCAGCGAACAGCGCCAGCGTTCAGCCTTGCACAGCGCCAGGTATGACCTCTCGCTACCTGTCGCTCTCCCATACATTTCAATGGACGATCCTTTTCTTCTCTTTAAATGGGTTTTTATTTTTTTTTCCAAAAAATCACAAATAATTCTGTGACCTCTTCTGACATTGACAAAGCAGTTTTTTCACATTTTTTAAATATTTCTTCAGAAATGACATCACAGGTCTGCCATTAAAGTGTTCATGTTACAATGTTGTTACAATGTAATTCCATATGTTTTCGCTTTGTTACTAGTGGATAGATGCTGGAAAACAGACTTTAATCACATCGCCTCCTGCGCTCTGGGCTTCAAACAAGTATTTTTCAGCGCCGGAGATTTGTGAGGCTGTTTTTTTGCTGAATATGGTGTGAGTCGGTCGCTATGAGCAGTCGCTAACATGCGCTCCCATACAGCGCTGTACTGGTCAAATAGCGACTCCTCACAATGTATTCAACATTACTGAACAGCGACTGAGTCGCTATGAAGTAGCGACCCACGGCTGAGCACTGCGACTACTGGCGGGCGCTCTGAAAATGCCTGCTACAGACGCTCATCTGTCGCTACCTGGCGTTAGTGATGAATCAGCCTCTTATACAATATGTATCTTCTTACGTGTTACAATTCTTCCAGCTGTGTCTCAGAGCAATCTGCATTGTCTGTTAAACTGGACCAACACCCGTTTTTTCTTTGATGGGTGTTGGTCCCGCAGTTAGCTAATCAAAACAAGGGAACGGAGTCCAGCGATTGGCCGGTGGGCGGTCACTGGGACTGGTCAATGTGCATGGCGGCACCCAATCGCGGGCCTCCTTCCCTGGCTCTAGTTTACAGGTGTTCTGGGGGGTGATATGCGGGGGGGGGGGGGAGGCTCCAGCATTCTGCATGCACCCTGAGCTTGTTTTGATTGGCTGTCGGCGGGACCAACACCCAAAAAAATAGGTGTTGGTCCAGTTTAAGCCTTCTCAAATAGTTTACGTCACTGATTGCCTGAGTGGCTTTTTACTGAACTTGCTCTTTTGATTTTCGTTCTGCTTTAAGAAGCATCAGTGCCACACAGCGTCACTTTTTGGCCTCAGCTGCACTCAGCGTCCAGCAGTGTTGACGCAGCCGCCTAGTGTCCTATATAACACTAATAATGTGGCGCCTGGCACTGTGGTTGCACCTGTCGCTGTAGCTGAAGATCCCATAGAGCACAATGGGCACAACTGGATTGAGATGCTTAATGCTTATAATTAATATTACACACATTTATTAATACAGGGACTTGTCATTAATGAAAAATTAAACGCAAACAAGGGTGCTGGCCTAGAGGGGGCCTTGACATAGAGTGTCAATCTAACTGGGAGGCCGATTCATTAATAGCGTCAGGTAGCGACAGTTGAGCGACTGTAGCAGTATTTTCACAGCGCCAGCTAGTAGTCGCTGTGCTTGCCCGTTGTTCGGTTGTTGATAGCGACTGAGTCGGTGTGCAGTAATGTTGAATACGGGGTGACGAGTCGCTATTTGACAGGTTCCGCGATGTATGGGTGCACATGATAGCGACTGGTCAGAGCGACCGGCCTCCACCATATTCATCAAAAGATTCTCGCGCTGTGAAATGCATGTTTAAACCCCAGAGCGCTGGCGGCGATGTGTTAAAAGTAGTTTTTTTAACCCCCAAACCACCATATTTTTGGAAACCAAAAAAAAAAATTTATAAAGAATTTAGCAATATGAATACATTAATATCAGACCTGTAATATCAATTCTGTACAATTTTTTTTTTTACCTTAAAAAAATTATCTAACAAAGCAGAAGTGGTCACAGAATTTTTCACATTTAAAAAAAAAAAAAAACATTAATAACAATTAATTATTAATATTTAAAGATTGTTCCATTGAAATGCATTGGAGAGCGCCAGGTAGCGAGAGGTCAGACCTGTCGCTGTTCAAGGTCGGACGCTGGCGCTGTGGGCTGAGGCTGGAATAATGATGAATGAGTCGCTATATGGCGCTATCTCAGTCGCTAAGCAGGATTGGCTTGATAAATGTGTGATTGTGGTGGGGAGCCCGCGTTCTCGTGGCGGGGCCCGTCATTACCGGCCGCTCACCAGTCGCTACCTGTCGCTATTCCTTCATAAATAAGGGCCAATGTCTATATACAGTGCGCTGCCAGTATCAGCTCCAGATGGGCCCCAAAAGACAAAAAAGGCCGCACAGACCAAAGTAAAAAATAATTATATCTTTAATATCCCAAAAGTACCAATCCGAGATAACGCAAACATATAATAAACGCAGACAGCAACAAAACTAGTTAAAAAACATAAATGACACTGCCCTAAAAAGCTGACCCAAATGACTCTCCTTAAAGAACTATTGCACTGTAATAAACTACAGTAATTAATCATGCAGTAATACAGTTGTCTTGCATTGATTTGGGCATAGTGCAATAGTTCTTTAAGGAGAGTCATTTGGGTCAGCTTTTTAGGGCAGTGTCATTTATGGCCTTTATTTATGAAGGAATAGCGACAGGTAGCGACTGGTGAGCGGCCGGTAATGACGGGCCCCGCCACGAGAACGCCGGCTCCCCACCACAATCACACATTTATCAAGCCGATCCTGCTTAGCGACTGAGATAGCGCCATATAGCGACTCATTCATCATTATTCCAGCCTCAGCCCACAGCGCCAGCGTCCGACCTTGAACAGCGACAGGTATGACCTCTCGCTACCTGGCGCTCTCCAATGCATTTCAATGGAAAAATCTTTAAATATTCAGAATTAATTTTTATTATTATTTTTTTATTTATTTTTTTTTTATAAATGTGAAAAATTCTGTGACCACTTCTGCCATTTTAGATAATTTTTTTAAGGTAATAAAAATGTACAGAATTGATATTACAGGTCTGATATTAATGTATTCATATTACAAAATTATTTAAAAAACTTGTTTTTTTTGGTTTCCAAAAATATGGTTGTTTGGGGGTTAAAAAACTACTTTTAACACATCGCCGCCAGCGCTCTGGGGTTTAAACATGCATTTTACAGCGCGAGAATTTTTTGAGCGTGATTTTTTAATGAATATGGTGGAAGCCGGTCGCTCTGACCAGTCGCTATCATGCGCTCCCATACAGTGCGGAACCTGTCAAATAGCGACTCCTCACCCAATATTCAACATTACGGCAAACTGACTGAGTCGCTATCAACTACAGAACAACGGCCAAGCACAGCGACTACTAGCGGGCGCTCTGAAAATGCCGCTACAGTCGCTCAACTGTCGCTACATGTCGCTATTAATGAATTGGCCTCTATGTTTTTTTAACTAGTTTTGTTGTTGTGTGTGTTTATTATATGTTTGTGTTATCTCGGATTGGTACTTTTTGGATATTAAAGATATAATTATTTTTTACTTTGGTGTGTGCGGCCTTTTTTGTCGTTTGGGGCCCATCTGGAGCTGATACTGGCAGCTCACTGTATATAGACTTGTCATTAATGGATGGCACCAAATGTCATTTTTTGGCAGTTATAAAGTTGATTCTAACGGCTTATTTTGCTTAACAATGTGTCATTTGGACACCAACAACTAAAGCGCAGCCTAAACGCGCTGTAAAGTTTGACCCCTTTGTCCCCAGCAGTGATTTATTGTAACTGTAATGATGAAAGCGCCATAAAAATACAGCGCCAAAGATTTCAAGGAGGAAAAAAATAATAAAGATGCTGTCGAGCGCCAGAATAACAGCAGTGCAAAGTGGCGCTCACTGGCGCTGGGATAATCGGTCGGCGGGTCCAACAGGCGCAGACATGGAAAACCTTTTCTTTTTACACCAGTCCACCGCCAAGCTGGCCGCATCGCCCGAGGTGCTTGAGTGGGGAGTGTGGGTGGAGGCACAGGGGGGACAGGAAAAGGGTTTTGTTCCACTTTAATGCATGGGATATTGCATTGTCAAAGCTCGGGACTGGTTTAAAGTTAAGCAGCTTCTTTCTATTATTGAGGCTGATTCACTACCACGTATTGCCAGATGAGCGTCTGTATAGCAGCGCTTAGAGCGACCAGTACTAGACGCTGTAAGCGGGTATCGGGCGCTGTAACCTAGCGTTGCGGTCGCTGTAGTAACCTGGCCGCTATTGATGAATGTGATGTGTGTTTGGCGCTAACAACAGCACAACGCTGAAGGGAGCGAGAGGTAGTGCCAGCTCAGTGCGTCCGGCACTCGGCGCTCCACACCATATTTACCAAAAAACTCCAAACACACAGTGTTGGCGCTCTAAAGCTGGGCGCTGTAGCATAGAGTGCCAGACGCTATGTGATTAAAGTCTGTTTTTGAACACATATCCACCAGTAACAAAGCAAAAAAACACTGTGAAAATGACACTTTAGTGCCAGACATGTAATGACAATTCTGCATAAAAAAAAAAAAAAAAAAAAAATATATATATATATATATATATATATATATATATATATATATATATATAAAAAAATTATAAAAGTGTTTGTTTGCAGCCAGGAGAGGTCACACAATGATTGGAGCAAAAAAATACATTTTTATAGCACAAAATGCTATTTAAACATCAACAAATGAAAGCCCATTGAAATGTATGAGAGAGCAACACTGAGCGAAAGGTAATACGTGGCTCTCCTGAACCTAGAGCGCCAGCGCTATACGCTGAGCCGCCTATAATAATACATGTGACGCTACACGGCGCTGTTAGAGGTGCTATACGCTGAGCCGCCTGTAATAATACATGTGACGCTACATGGCGCTGTTAGAGGCGCTATACGCTGAGCCGCCTGTAATAATACATGTGACGCTATATGGCGCTGTTAGAGGTGCTATACACTGACCTGCCTGTAATAATACATGTGACGCTACATGGCGCTGTTAGAGGTGCTATACACTTACCTGCCTGTAATAATACATGTGACGCTACATGGCGCTGTTAGAGGTGCTATACACTTACCTGCCTGTAATAATACATGTGACGCTATATAGCGCTGTTAGAGGTGCTCACCAGATTCGCTTTCTTAAATGTGGTTTTGCGTACAGTTCCCGGCGTTCACCAGACGCTGCCTGACGCTACCTGGCGCTATCCCTTCTTAAATAATCCCCCATTGTATGTTTTCTTATTGTACTGTACTTATGACCCTGTATATTGAATGCATTGCCTGTATTTATCATACCATCGCTTTATTTTCACCATTCTTCTTTGCATTTCCTCCTATTTGACAATCTCATTGAATCCTTTATTTGTTAAATACGCCTCTAAACAACGTTGATCATCCTATCAAGAAAAACACAGCCATAGTAAACTCTGCAGCAGCCCGCGTCAGTCTTGCCCCCATCTGGGTAATTACGTCCATGTCGCTGAATAATTGCTCAATAGTAAATGACACTTTTTTTCAGTAATTGCCTTCAAATTAATCTCGGCGTATCAATGAACCTGGACTGTAATTGATGGCTTTGTGAGCGGTTCCGCCGCCGCTCTACTAGCGCCTTACATTCTAAACCAATTAACATTGATTTTGTTTATGATGACCCCCTAGCAGAATAAGCGCTCGGTTTCCACTTACATGCCGCGTAATACAGGATGTTTAATCTGCCCGGCTTAATGAAACCGACAACGAATGAAACAGAAAAGTGAAAGCTAAAGGGCGCCTCCGGCACAACAGATAACTACCTGTTTAAAGTGGACCAACACCCAGGATTTTGACTATCCTGGGTTTTGGTCCACTTCGGCGGGGCACCCCGATCGGGGGTGCCCCGCTGTGTGAAACCCCCCAGAAAGCCCCAAAATCTTACCTGTCCCCGCTCCCACGTGACTGGACGGTCCAATCCCCGCCAACGTCCAGGCGGGGATCAGGAACGTCCAAGCGGCTGCCGCCGCCGCCGCCTCCCTCGCGTCACTTTCGGCGCGCGCACGCCCCCGCCGGCCATTCGCAGACGGCCGGCGCAGGCGCGCGCACGGCTACAG
Source organism: Gastrophryne carolinensis (assembly GCA_027917425.1). Classification (NCBI taxonomy): domain Eukaryota; kingdom Metazoa; phylum Chordata; class Amphibia; order Anura; family Microhylidae; genus Gastrophryne; species Gastrophryne carolinensis. The sequence continues at coordinate 473,811,031 of CM051237.1, read as the reverse complement.
GGGCGCGAGGGAGGCGGCGGCGGCCGGCCGCCGCCGAAGATCAGGTAAGGTGTTTGGGGTTTTTTTGGGGGGTTTCACCCCGCGGGACATCCCGATCTCGGATGTCCCGCGGGGTGGGAGGTGATCGGCCCGGGAATCTTATAGATTTCCGGGCCGATCACCTCTCGGTGTTGGTCCACTTTAATAGGCAAAACACAAATGTTGTGAAGCGTCAAAGAAATGCCCCCATGTCACCGTCCCACGCCACTGTGTTGCAGCAACAAGCAGGGGACACCCGGGGCTGTACTAATATAAGTGGTTAGTATCAGGCTGGGACTGGCTCTCAGGGTTACCAAGAAAAAAACCTGGCAGGCCCCTGGTTCCAGGGGCCCCTTTGAGAGCCTTCATCACCAAACCTAGCTTTGTATAGCTTATTTGTGGCATCCCAAGTGCACACATAGAGACAATACAGGCTGGCATAATGTTTCTGTGCATGGGCCCTGAATATAATCCAGTAATACTTGCATCTAAATGTGGGGTGAGCCGTAACCCAGCCCAACACTGATTATATGCAGTGCCTTGAAAATGTCTTGAACTTTTACATATTTTTAAATGTATAGGAAAGTGCTCAGTTACCACAGAGTTGCAAATGGAGCATTACATGCCTGCTGGAGATCATAGAGAAGAGGGCTTACTGCAGATCACTCTCTCTCTCTGCTGACGATACACTTCCTGCCCCGGCAAGTTGGGGTTTGCAGCCCCTGGCTGGAGGTATCAAAGTCTATATATACAGGGCAGACTTCCTGTATGGTGAGGAGAAATGAGCACACCGCTTGCTGCGAGGAGCTGTGCTGCTGCAACCTACATATACAGCCTCAAAGTGGAGCCTGAGTCACTTTCCTGACTGCTGCACTATTCTTCCGCATGTTCAGCTGATGGTGCCATGTGGAGGATCTTCTGCAGCTGCTCCTGAACTTCTTCATTACCTTCTGCCTGCTGACGTGTGTCCAGCTGCTGTGTGTCCTGTGGAGAAGCTTCAACTGCTGCTGCTTATCTCCTCATCGATTTCTGCATGTCAAGAGTGAATCATCTCTTCGACAGGCCCCTGCAGCATGCAACCTGTGTCGAGTTACTCCTGGAGGTATTTAGCTATAGAATATATATATATATATATCGAATATACCGAGGTATATGTGCACAGACTAACTAGTCCCCCAGCTGGGCCTTTCATTGTGTTATATTGTGTATGGTCCGTTTATATTTGCAAGTTAACCTTTACTACATAAAGTTCCTAGTACTGTTATACTTGACTGTATCAGTGAGTGACTTAGGTAAATGGTTGCTGGGAGCAGTAGTCCCTCTGCTCCGAATGTATTGTTTTACTTAGATAACTTGATCTATTTCCCAGAAAGGTGTTCCCTATTAGTTGCAAGGGACCTATTCTGGGTGGAGGCACAGGCACACCAGACATTTAACCAACTCTTCAACTTAACTAAGGCTCAGCTTCTTTTTGTTACCAACAGGTTAGCGCCATAGCCTGTCTTGAGTGGGGTGTTTACCATTCCTCCCCCCCCAACAAAAAAAACAGCCCTACAAATGTCACAGCCAAATACCTAACTATTTTATTGAGGTGTTATGTGATATGTTTAGGCTGACATCACTGCCACTGAGATACTTAATACAGTCTTTTAATAGCCTGATCAGCTGCAGGGGCCTTACTCTACCACCAGTAAACAGAGCCCTGTCAGCCCCGTTGAAATGCCACCAGCTATGTTTGATATACCCCCGGTCTGTTAATATATCGGCCAGCACCAGGAGCGCGTACTATAACCGAGAAGCACGGACGAGTGAGATAACAGAGCCGCACAACATTAAGTTCTATATTTAGTCACTATAAGAGCTCACTAGACAGACTACATACATACAATGAATGCAGTAGATACCAATACAGGTCAGCAGGTAAAATACAAGTGAGTTGGTTACAATCAGAGTTAGCAGAGAAAATGTATGTCAGTTACCTTAATGCTGACAGAGCGCAGATACGGCAGAAATCAAGCGTGCTGATTGGCTGAGCAGGCCATTTAGCCAACAAGCATGCGCAATTTTCCTTGGCTCGCTTCGGCTCTGCTAGTGGCTGAGCTAAGTGGCTAAGAAGCCAAACAGGGCTGAGTGCACCGCCAGTTGCCCCCTGGCTCAGTCTCTAGCTGTGGTGTGCCCGCACCACCCATCCAGAAAGGCTTGGCATGGGTGCGCGCACAGCTAGCGTGGGGGATGCGGCTGCAGCACTGAGATACAGCAAGGGGTCCAGGAGCAGGTAAGTGAAAAGGGGGATCTGGGGGGTTTCACAATATGGGGCATCCCAATTCAGGATTCCCCGAGGATGATTCAAGCGGCCATGCAGTCTTTTAGACTCCAGGGTAGAGATGAGCGAACTTTTGAAAAATTCGATTCGACTGATTCGCCGAATTTTCCGACAAAAATCGCTTCGACCCGAATAAATTCGCGACGAATCGCTATTAAAAACGGCTATTTCTGAGCCTCCTACAGCCTCAATAGGGTTGTAAACCATTCAGCCTTGCTGTAACACGCACAGGATGCGTGCTGGGTTTGTTAAATAATACTTTGAAGAAATATCACATGCAGATCAGAGGCATCGCTAATAGAATCGCAGAGCGGCACAATTGCAGAGAGTTGAAGTGGCATCACTATGAGGGGCAGAAGGAGCCCAAATATACACTGGAGTTGGCCTCAGGAGCCCAAAAATTGGATGAATCACACCCTGGAGTTGGCAGAAGTTGGCAGCAGCAGCAGGAGCCCAAATATACACTGGAGTTGGCTTCAGGAGCCCAAAAATTGGATGAATCACACCCTGGAGTTGGCAGAAGTTGGCAGCAGCAGGAGCAGGAGCCCAAATATACACTGGAGTTGGCCTCAGGAGCCCAAAAATTGGATGAATCACACCCTGGAGTTGGCAGAAGTTGGCAGCAGCAGGAGCCCAAATATACACTGGAGTTGGCCTCAGGAGCCCAAAAATTGGATGAATCACACCCTGGAGTTGGCAGGAGTTGACAGTAGTAGCAGCAGGAGCCCAAATATACACTGGAGTTGGCTTCAGGAGCCCAAAAATTGGATGAATCACACCCTGGAGTTGGCAGAAGTTGGCAGCAGCAGCAGCAGGAGCCCAAATATACACTGGAGTTGGCCTCAGGAGCCCAAAAATTGGATGAATCACACCCTGGAGTTGGCAGAAGTTGGCAGTAGTAGCAGCAGGAGCCCAAATATACACTGGAGTTGGCTTCAGGAGCCCAAAAATTGGATGAATCACACCCTGGAGTTGGCAGAAGTTGGCAGCAGCAGCAGCAGCAGGAGCCCAAATATACACTGGAGTTGGCTTCAGGAGCCCAAAAATTGGATGAATCACACCCTGGAGTTGGCAGAAGTTGGCAGCAGCAGGAGCAGGAGCCCAAATATACACTGGAGTTGGCCTCAGGAGCCCAAAAATTGGATGAATCACACCCTGGAGTTGGCAGAAGTTGGCAGCAGCAGCAGCAGGAGCCCAAATATACACTGGAGTTGGCCTCAGGAGCCCAAAAATTGGATGAATCACACCCTGGAGTTGGCAGGAGTTGACAGTAGTAGCAGCAGGAGCCCAAATATACACTGGAGTTGGCTTCAGGAGCCCAAAAATTGGATGAATCACACCCTGGAGTTGGCAGAAGTTGGCAGCAGCAGCAGCAGGAGCCCAAATATACACTGGAGTTGGCCTCAGGAGCCCAAAAATTGGATGAATCACACCCTGGAGTTGGCAGAAGTTGGCAGTAGTAGCAGCAGGAGCCCAAATATACACTGGAGTTGGCTTCAGGAGCCCAAAAATTGGATGAATCACACCCTGGAGTTGGCAGAAGTTGGCAGTAGCAGCAGCAGGAGCCCAAATATACACTGGAGTTGGCTTCAGGAGCCCAAAAATTGGATGAATCACACCCTGGAGTTGGCAGGAGTTGACAGTAGCAGCAGCAGGAGCCCAAATATACACTGGAGTTGGCCTCAGGAGCCCAAAAATTGGATGAATCACACCCTGGAGTTGGCAGGAGTTGACAGTAGCAGCAGCAGGAGCCCAAATATACACTGGAGTTGGCTTCAGGAGCCCAAAAATTGGATGAATCACACCCTGGAGTTGGCAGAAGTTGGCAGCAGCAGCAGGAGCCCAAATATACACTGGAGTTGGCTTCAGGAGCCCAAAAATTGGATGAATCACACCCTGGAGTTGGCAGAAGTTGGCAGCAGCAGGAGCCCAAATATACACTGGAGTTGGCCTCAGGAGCCCAAAAATTGGATGAATCACACCCTGGAGTTGGCAGGAGTTGACAGTAGCAGCAGCAGGAGCCCAAATATACACTGGAGTTGGCTTCAGGAGCCCAAAAATTGGATGAATCACACCCTGGAGTTGGCAGAAGTTGGCAGCAGCAGCAGCAGCAGGAGCCCAAATATACACTGGAGTTGGCTTCAGGAGCCCAAAAATTGGATGAATCACACCCTGGAGTTGGCAGGAGTTGACAGTAGCAGCAGCAGGAGCCCAAATATACACTGGAGTTGGCTTCAGGAGCCCAAAAATTGGATGAATCACACCCTGGAGTTGGCAGGAGTTGACAGTAGCAGCAGCAGGAGCCCAAATATACACTGGAGTTGGCTTCAGGAGCCCAAAAATTGGATGAATCACACCCTGGAGTTGGCAGGAGTTGACAGTAGCAGCAGCAGGAGCCCAAATATACACTGGAGTTGGCTTCAGGAGCCCAAAAATTGGATGAATCACACCCTGGAGTTGGCAGAAGTTGGCAGTAGTAGCAGCAGGAGCCCAAATATACACTGGAGTTGGCTTCAGGAGCCCAAAAATTGGATGAATCACACCCTGGAGTTGGCAGGAGTTGACAGTAGCAGCAGCAGGAGCCCAAATATACACAGGAGTTGGCTTCAGGAGCCCAAAAATTGGATGAATCACACCCTGGAGTTGGCAGGAGTTGACAGTAGCAGCAGCAGGAGCCCAAATATACACTGGAGTTGGCTTCAGGAGCCCAAAAATTGGATGAATCACACCCTGGAGTTGGCAGGAGTTGACAGTAGCAGCAGCAGGAGCCCAAATATACACTGGAGTTGGCTTCAGGAGCCCAAAAATTGGATGAATCACACCCTGGAGTTGGCAGGAGTTGACAGTAGCAGCAGCAGGAGCCCAAATATACACTGGAGTTGGCTTCAGGAGCCCAAAAATTGGATGAATCACACCCTGGAGTTGGCAGAAGTTGGCAGCAGCAGCAGCAGCAGGAGCCCAAATATACACTGGAGTTGGCTTCAGGAGCCCAAAAATTGGATGAATCACACCCTGGAGTTGGCAGGAGTTGACAGTAGCAGCAGCAGGAGCCCAAATATACACTGGAGTTGGCCTCAGGAGCCCAAAAATTGGATGAATCACACCCTGGAGTTGGCAGGAGTTGACAGTAGTAGCAGCAGGAGCCCAAATATACACTGGAGTTGGCTTCAGGAGCCCAAAAATTGGATGAATCACACCCTGGAGTTGGCAGAAGTTGGCAGTAGCAGCAGCAGGAGCCCAAAAAATGGCCTAAAGACATAAATATGTTTTGCACCATTTGTAAAGTGTAAAACGTGGCACCATGCTGAATCTAGTCGCATGCATCAGGCATTGGTGGGTGGAAATCCTGGCTGATCCATCCCTGATTCATTTTGACAAAGGTGAGTCTCTCCACATTTTTAGTTGACAGACGAGTTCTCCTCGCCGTAACTATGGCCCCCGCCGCACTAAACACCCGCTCAGATGGCACGCTACTTGCCGGGCAGGACAGCTTTTCCAGGGCAAACTCTGCTAGTTGCGGCCACAAATCAAGTTTGGCTGCCCAGAAGTCCAGCGGATCCTCAAGGTGTGTTGGCATGGTCATGTCAAAGTATGACATGACCTGCTGGTTCAGGTCCTGCTCCAGGTCTTCCTGCTGCTCATGAGTAGCCTCACTATGCGGGTGTAGAAAGCTACTCATTAGCGACTGAAGACTGAGGCTGCTGCTGCTGATGGAGCTTCTGCTGCTGCTGCTGCCAACCCCCCCAGCGGCCATGGCAGTGGAAGGTGAGCGCAGAGGTCCCCTCGAGTCAGACCTGCGAGAGTATGGACCATGGCGCAGATAGGCATCGGCCAACTGCCTACGTAGAATGTCTTTGTAGTAGTTGAGTTTGTCCTCCCTCTCGGTGGGTTTAAAAAATGCCCCCATTTTGTGCCGGAAGCGAGGGTCCAATAAGGTGGACAGCCAGAAGTCATCCCGCCGACAGATGGAAACAATTCTGGGGTCACTACGCAAGCATGTGAGCATGCTTCGTGCCATTTGCGCAAGTGACTCGGATGGACTACCTGTCTCCATCTCCACTGCATACTGCCACGGTGTGCCCGGGTCCTCTGTCTCTCCTTCCTCAAAAACCTCTAGCTCCTCTGGCTGCTCCTGCTCCTCCTCTCCTGTCCGCTGACTAGATAAACCAGCCATTTCGCCAAGCCTAAACTGTGTTTCGCTGGGCAACTCCTCCTCCTCCTCTTCCTCCTCCTCCTCCTCCAGTTCAGCTCCAACGGGGTTCATGTGGCCGTAAGATGTAAACGCCATGTCTCCAGTGCCCTGACCAGCCATGGTTTCCAACATGTGCTGTAGTACATGAAGCAGTGGAATCACGTCGTTCATCCCGTAATCCTGCCGACTGACAAATAAAGTGGCTTCCTCAAAGGGCCTGAGCAAACGGCAGGTGTCACGTATGAGCTGCCACTGGTTGACATTGAAGTTACACAGGGGAGTCCCCCTATCTGCTTGGATCATCAGGAAATCCGTGATGGCTTTTCTCTGTTCATATAATCGGTCCAACATGTGAAGGGTGGAATTCCAACGGGTGGAAACATCGCAAATCAGACTATGTTGGGGGATACCATTCTGACGCTGTAGCTCAAGAAGGGTGTGTTTGGCGGTGTAGGAGTGGCTGAAGTGCATGCAAAGTTTCCGTGAAGTTGTTAGGATGTCCTGCAGATGGGGGGAACACTTCAGAAACCGCTTGACAACCAGATTGAAGACGTGAGCCATGCAGGGGGCATGGGTCAGGCTTCCTTGGCGCAGCGCAGACAAAATGTTCTTCCCATTGTCGGTAACCATGATTCCCATTTTAAGTTTTCTCGGAGTAAGCCATGTTTGGATTTCCTGATGAATACATTTAAGCAGTTCCTCCCCTGTGTGACTCCGTTCGCCAAGACAAACCATGTGAAGCACTGCGTGACACCTCCGTGCCCTGCACACATGGTAGACTGGAGGGGCACTGAGACTTGAGCCTACAGTGGAGGGTGAGGAGATGGCGGAGGATGAGGAGGCCGAGTCGCACGGTGTCACAGGCCCAATGGGCAGAGAGCGCGGAGGCCGAAGCGGCGTGACCTGTCCAAGTTGCTGCTGCAAAGGGACCACATTCACCCAGTGGGCCGTAAACGACATGTACTGCCCCTGACCGTAGTTACAGCTCCAGATGTCGGCGCTGCCATGTATTTTGCTACACACCGACAGGCTCAAGGACTGGCCCACCTTCTGTTCAACAAAAGTGTGCAGCGCTGGTACTGCCTTCTTGGCAAAGAAATGACGGCTTGGGACTCTCCACCTCGGCTCGGCACAAGCCATCAGTTCTCTGAAAGGTGCAGATTCCACCACCTGAAAAGGGAGCGACTGCAGCACCAGCAACTTGGACAGGAGCACATTCAGCTTCTGCGCCGTAGGATGAGTGGGCGCATACTGCTGTCTCTTGGACATGGCTTCGCTGATGGATTGCTGGCGGGATGCATGACTTGGAGGAGGAGGAGGAGGAGCAGGAGCGACAGAGGATGGGTGTGACGCACAGCTGCCTTCGGCTGAGGTGCTGGAGCCTTGGCTGGCAGAAATTGGGAGCTCACTTGGTGAGGAAGCAGACTGGACCACCCCTTGGGAGCCTCGGTTCTCCCAGGTCGTTTTATGGTGACGCATCATATGTTGACGCAGGGCCGTGGTGCCAACATTTGGACCCTGGCCACGCTTCACCTTTTGCCTACATATCTTGCATGTGGCCATGTTACCCTCCTGCGGATGCCTCAGGAAAAACTGCCACACTGCCGAGTAGCTACTTTTCCCACCCCCTGGCCTCACTGATTCACTGCTGCTGTTGCCAACTCCAGGAACCCCTGCTCCACTACCTCCCGATAAGGTAGACTGCCGCACAGCAGGTGCTCTACCCCGGCCCCGGCCCCGGCCGGCTCCAGCCTTTGGAATTGTGCCCCCATGCTGACTGCTACCACCTTGCTGCCTCAGCTGCTGACTCCGGGGCAACCTGCGCCCCTCTTCTCCTGATGATGACGATGAAGCCCCTTCATCACCCGGCTCCCAAGTGCGATCGGCTTCATCGTCATCATCATCATCATCACCGGGTTGTGGCTGTACATCACTGATGTTCGTGGATTCGTCAACAGTGTCTGGCGCAGGAGCTGGAACGCTCGCAGCACCCACGACACTGTCCACATCACTATTTGTCTGCCTAGCTAAAGAAGCCACCTCCATTTCTTGGCTGGGCAGTAGCTGCTGACTGTCCTCCTGTATCTGATCGTCCTCCTCACTAAAGAGTGGAGCTGAACCCAAAGCATAGGATACGTCGCTGGGGGAGGGAACGGCGTAGGACAGAGGCAATGGGAGGACAGGGACTGCTCTCGGGGCATGCCAACTCAGGGTTGTGTCAGAGGAACCTACCGACCCTAGACTGGGGGTCTCAGATGTAAGTTGTGATGATGTTGTTGATGAGCGCGTCAGCCAATCTACCACGGCAGATGCGTTACTGGTGGAGACCCGACCGCTAGCAGATACTGGCAGATTAGGTCTCTCAGCGTGACTCCTGCTGCTACTGGCCCCCAGTCTGATGCGAGCTCTGCCTGCGGAATCTTGGCCTCTGCCACTCCTCTTTTCACTTCCAGGCACTTGTCTGCCCGACATAGTCTAACTGGCGTGGTAGTAGGTGATATTTTAAGAACCCCCAGGCAGCAGTGGGTCTATATAAAACAGAATATAATGCACACCAAAAGTGAGCAGTAACACTCAGCCTCCAACAGGCCTGCTTAGTGTAAATAAGAGAGCTGCTTAGTGTAAATAAAGAGGGGTATGCTATGTTACAGAATGGGATGCCTCAACAGAAGTGCACCTGGCAGGCAGCAGTAAGCCTATGCCCAGCAAAAGTGTCTTATAATATAAATATAATAAGAGCAAATGCTTATATGGTCTTAAACAGAGGCTGCTTTAGTCACAGAATGGGATGCCCTGGGCAGGAATGGACCTGGCAGGGTCCAGTAGGGCTTTGGCCAGCAAAAGTGTCTTTATCAGGCTAATTTCAAATATGATAAGAGCAAATGCTTATATGGTCTTAAACAGAGGCTGCTGTAGTCACAGAATGGGATGCCCCGGGCAGGAATCGACCTGGCAGGGTCCAGTAGGGCTTTGGCCAGCAAAAGTGTCTTTATCAGGCCTGATTTCTATGAGAATAAGTGCAAATGTTTATTATGCTATTAAATAGAGGCTGCTTTAGTCACAGAATGGGATGCCAGTGCCACAAAAACCAGAGAGCATGCACAGCAAAAGTGTCTTTATCAGGCCTGATTTCTATGAGAATAAGTGCAAATGTTTATTATGCTATTAAATAGAGGCTGCTTTAGTCACAGAATGGGATGCCAGTGCCACAAAAACCAGAGAGCATGCACAGCAAAAGTGTCTTTATCAGGCCTGATTTCTATGAGAATAAGTGCAAATGTTTATTATGCTATTAAATAGAGGCTGCTTTAGTCACAGAATGGGATGCCAGTGCCACAAAAACCAGAGAGCATGCACAGCAAAAGTGTCTTTATCAGGCCTGATTTCTATGAGAATAAGTGCAAATGTTTATTATGCTATTAAATAGAGGCTGCTTTAGTCACAGAATGGGATGCCAGTGCCACAAAAACCAGAGAGCATGCACAGCAAAAGTGTCTTTATCAGGCCTGATTTCTATGAGAATAAGTGCAAATGTTTATTATGCTATTAAATAGAGGCTGCTTTAGTCACAGAATGGGATGCCAGTGCCACAAAAACCAGAGAGCATGCACAGCAAAAGTGTCTTTATCAGGCCTGATTTCTATGAGAATAAGTGCAAATGTTTATTATGCTATTAAATAGAGGCTGCTTTAGTCACAGAATGGGATGCCAGTGCCACAAAAACCAGAGAGCATGCACAGCAAAAGTGTCTTTATCAGGCCTGATTTCTATGAGAATAAGTGCAAATGTTTATTATGCTATTAAATAGAGGCTGCTTTAGTCACAGAATGGGATGCCAGTGCCACAAAAACCAGAGAGCATGCACAGCAAAAGTGTCTTTATCAGGCCTGATTTCTATGAGAATAAGTGCAAATGTTTATTATGCTATTAAATAGAGGCTGCTTTAGTCACAGAATGGGATGCCAGTGCCACAAAAACCAGAGAGCATGCACAGCAAAAGTGTCTTTATCAGGCCTGATTTCTATGAGAATAAGTGCAAATGTTTATTATGCTATTAAATAGAGGCTGCTTTAGTCACAGAATGGGATGCCAGTGCCACAAAAACCAGAGAGCATGCACAGCAAAAGTGTCTTTATCAGGCCTGATTTCTATGAGAATAAGTGCAAATGTTTATTATGCTATTAAATAGAGGCTGCTTTAGTCACAGAATGGGATGCCAGTGCCACAAAAACCAGAGAGCATGCACAGCAAAAGTGTCTTTATCAGGCCTGATTTCTATGAGAATAAGTGCAAATGTTTATTATGCTATTAAATAGAGGCTGCTTTAGTCACAGAATGGGATGCCAGTGCCACAAAAACCAGAGAGCATGCACAGCAAAAGTGTCTTTATCAGGCCTGATTTCTATGAGAATAAGTGCAAATGTTTATTATGCTATTAAATAGAGGCTGCTTTAGTCACAGAATGGGATGCCAGTGCCACAAAAACCAGAGAGCATGCACAGCAAAAGTGTCTTTATCAGGCCTGATTTCTATGAGAATAAGTGCAAATGTTTATTATGCTATTAAATAGAGGCTGCTTTAGTCACAGAATGGGATGCCAGTGCCACAAAAACCAGAGAGCATGCACAGCAAAAGTGTCTTTATCAGGCCTGATTTCTATGAGAATAAGTGCAAATGTTTATTATGCTATTAAATAGAGGCTGCTTTAGTCACAGAATGGGATGCCAGTGCCACAAAAACCAGAGAGCATGCACAGCAAAAGTGTCTTTATCAGGCCTGATTTCTATGAGAATAAGTGCAAATGTTTATTATGCTATTAAATAGAGGCTGCTTTAGTCACAGAATGGGATGCCAGTGCCACAAAAACCAGAGAGCATGCACAGCAAAAGTGTCTTTATCAGGCCTGATTTCTATGAGAATAAGTGCAAATGTTTATTATGCTATTAAATAGAGGCTGCTTTAGTCACAGAATGGGATGCCAGTGCCACAAAAACCAGAGAGCATGCACAGCAAAAGTGTCTTTATCAGGCCTGATTTCTATGAGAATAAGTGCAAATGTTTATTATGCTATTAAATAGAGGCTGCTTTAGTCACAGAATGGGATGCCAGTGCCACAAAAACCAGAGAGCATGCACAGCAAAAGTGTCTTTATCAGGCCTGATTTCTATGAGAATAAGTGCAAATGTTTATTATGCTATTAAATAGAGGCTGCTTTAGTCACAGAATGGGATGCCAGTGCCACAAAAACCAGAGAGCATGCACAGCAAAAGTGTCTTTATCAGGCCTGATTTCTATGAGAATAAGTGCAAATGTTTATTATGCTATTAAATAGAGGCTGCTTTAGTCACAGAATGGGATGCCAGTGCCACAAAAACCAGAGAGCATGCACAGCAAAAGTGTCTTTATCAGGCCTGATTTCTATGAGAATAAGTGCAAATGTTTATTATGCTATTAAATAGAGGCTGCTTTAGTCACAGAATGGGATGCCAGTGCCACAAAAACCAGAGAGCATGCACAGCAAAAGTGTCTTTATCAGGCCTGATTTCTATGAGAATAAGTGCAAATGTTTATTATGCTATTAAATAGAGGCTGCTTTAGTCACAGAATGGGATGCCAGTGCCACAAAAACCAGAGAGCATGCACAGCAAAAGTGTCTTTATCAGGCCTGATTTCTATGAGAATAAGTGCAAATGTTTATTATGCTATTAAATAGAGGCTGCTTTAGTCACAGAATGGGATGCCAGTGCCACAAAAACCAGAGAGCATGCACAGCAAAAGTGTCTTTATCAGGCCTGATTTCTATGAGAATAAGTGCAAATGTTTATTATGCTATTAAATAGAGGCTGCTTTAGTCACAGAATGGGATGCCAGTGCCACAAAAACCAGAGAGCATGCACAGCAAAAGTGTCTTTATCAGGCCTGATTTCTATGAGAATAAGTGCAAATGTTTATTATGCTATTAAATAGAGGCTGCTTTAGTCACAGAATGGGATGCCAGTGCCACAAAAACCAGAGAGCATGCACAGCAAAAGTGTCTTTATCAGGCCTGATTTCTATGAGAATAAGTGCAAATGTTTATTATGCTATTAAATAGAGGCTGCTTTAGTCACAGAATGGGATGCCAGTGCCACAAAAACCAGAGAGCATGCACAGCAAAAGTGTCTTTATCAGGCCTGATTTCTATGAGAATAAGTGCAAATGTTTATTATGCTATTAAATAGAGGCTGCTTTAGTCACAGAATGGGATGCCAGTGCCACAAAAACCAGAGAGCATGCACAGCAAAAGTGTCTTTATCAGGCCTGATTTCTATGAGAATAAGTGCAAATGTTTATTATGCTATTAAATAGAGGCTGCTTTAGTCACAGAATGGGATGCCAGTGCCACAAAAACCAGAGAGCATGCACAGCAAAAGTGTCTTTATCAGGCCTGATTTCTATGAGAATAAGTGCAAATGTTTATTATGCTATTAAATAGAGGCTGCTTTAGTCACAGAATGGGATGCCAGTGCCACAAAAACCAGAGAGCATGCACAGCAAAAGTGTCTTTATCAGGCCTGATTTCTATGAGAATAAGTGCAAATGTTTATTATGCTATTAAATAGAGGCTGCTTTAGTCACAGAATGGGATGCCAGTGCCACAAAAACCAGAGAGCATGCACAGCAAAAGTGTCTTTATCAGGCCTGATTTCTATGAGAATAAGTGCAAATGTTTATTATGCTATTAAATAGAGGCTGCTTTAGTCACAGAATGGGATGCCAGTGCCACAAAAACCAGAGAGCATGCACAGCAAAAGTGTCTTTATCAGGCCTGATTTCTATGAGAATAAGTGCAAATGTTTATTATGCTATTAAATAGAGGCTGCTTTAGTCACAGAATGGGATGCCAGTGCCACAAAAACCAGAGAGCATGCACAGCAAAAGTGTCTTTATCAGGCCTGATTTCTATGAGAATAAGTGCAAATGTTTATTATGCTATTAAATAGAGGCTGCTTTAGTCACAGAATGGGATGCCAGTGCCACAAAAACCAGAGAGCATGCACAGCAAAAGTGTCTTTATCAGGCCTGATTTCTATGAGAATAAGTGCAAATGTTTATTATGCTATTAAATAGAGGCTGCTTTAGTCACAGAATGGGATGCCAGTGCCACAAAAACCAGAGAGCATGCACAGCAAAAGTGTCTTTATCAGGCCTGATTTCTATGAGAATAAGTGCAAATGTTTATTATGCTATTAAATAGAGGCTGCTTTAGTCACAGAATGGGATGCCAGTGCCACAAAAACCAGAGAGCATGCACAGCAAAAGTGTCTTTATCAGGCCTGATTTCTATGAGAATAAGTGCAAATGTTTATTATGCTATTAAATAGAGGCTGCTTTAGTCACAGAATGGGATGCCAGTGCCACAAAAACCAGAGAGCATGCACAGCAAAAGTGTCTTTATCAGGCCTGATTTCTATGAGAATAAGTGCAAATGTTTATTATGCTATTAAATAGAGGCTGCTTTAGTCACAGAATGGGATGCCAGTGCCACAAAAACCAGAGAGCATGCACAGCAAAAGTGTCTTTATCAGGCCTGATTTCTATGAGAATAAGTGCAAATGTTTATTATGCTATTAAATAGAGGCTGCTTTAGTCACAGAATGGGATGCCAGTGCCACAAAAACCAGAGAGCATGCACAGCAAAAGTGTCTTTATCAGGCCTGATTTCTATGAGAATAAGTGCAAATGTTTATTATGCTATTAAATAGAGGCTGCTTTAGTCACAGAATGGGATGCCAGTGCCACAAAAACCAGAGAGCATGCACAGCAAAAGTGTCTTTATCAGGCCTGATTTCTATGAGAATAAGTGCAAATGTTTATTATGCTATTAAATAGAGGCTGCTTTAGTCACAGAATGGGATGCCAGTGCCACAAAAACCAGAGAGCATGCACAGCAAAAGTGTCTTTATCAGGCCTGATTTCTATGAGAATAAGTGCAAATGTTTATTATGCTATTAAATAGAGGCTGCTTTAGTCACAGAATGGGATGCCAGTGCCACAAAAACCAGAGAGCATGCACAGCAAAAGTGTCTTTATCAGGCCTGATTTCTATGAGAATAAGTGCAAATGTTTATTATGCTATTAAATAGAGGCTGCTTTAGTCACAGAATGGGATGCCAGTGCCACAAAAACCAGAGAGCATGCACAGCAAAAGTGTCTTTATCAGGCCTGATTTCTATGAGAATAAGTGCAAATGTTTATTATGCTATTAAATAGAGGCTGCTTTAGTCACAGAATGGGATGCCAGTGCCACAAAAACCAGAGAGCATGCACAGCAAAAGTGTCTTTATCAGGCCTGATTTCTATGAGAATAAGTGCAAATGTTTATTATGCTATTAAATAGAGGCTGCTTTAGTCACAGAATGGGATGCCAGTGCCACAAAAACCAGAGAGCATGCACAGCAAAAGTGTCTTTATCAGGCCTGATTTCTATGAGAATAAGTGCAAATGTTTATTATGCTATTAAATAGAGGCTGCTTTAGTCACAGAATGGGATGCCAGTGCCACAAAAACCAGAGAGCATGCACAGCAAAAGTGTCTTTATCAGGCCTGATTTCTATGAGAATAAGTGCAAATGTTTATTATGCTATTAAATAGAGGCTGCTTTAGTCACAGAATGGGATGCCAGTGCCACAAAAACCAGAGAGCATGCACAGCAAAAGTGTCTTTATCAGGCCTGATTTCTATGAGAATAAGTGCAAATGTTTATTATGCTATTAAATAGAGGCTGCTTTAGTCACAGAATGGGATGCCAGTGCCACAAAAACCAGAGAGCATGCACAGCAAAAGTGTCTTTATCAGGCCTGATTTCTATGAGAATAAGTGCAAATGTTTATTATGCTATTAAATAGAGGCTGCTTTAGTCACAGAATGGGATGCCAGTGCCACAAAAACCAGAGAGCATGCACAGCAAAAGTGTCTTTATCAGGCCTGATTTCTATGAGAATAAGTGCAAATGTTTATTATGCTATTAAATAGAGGCTGCTTTAGTCACAGAATGGGATGCCAGTGCCACAAAAACCAGAGAGCATGCACAGCAAAAGTGTCTTTATCAGGCCTGATTTCTATGAGAATAAGTGCAAATGTTTATTATGCTATTAAATAGAGGCTGCTTTAGTCACAGAATGGGATGCCAGTGCCACAAAAACCAGAGAGCATGCACAGCAAAAGTGTCTTTATCAGGCCTGATTTCTATGAGAATAAGTGCAAATGTTTATTATGCTATTAAATAGAGGCTGCTTTAGTCACAGAATGGGATGCCAGTGCCACAAAAACCAGAGAGCATGCACAGCAAAAGTGTCTTTATCAGGCCTGATTTCTATGAGAATAAGTGCAAATGTTTATTATGCTATTAAATAGAGGCTGCTTTAGTCACAGAATGGGATGCCAGTGCCACAAAAACCAGAGAGCATGCACAGCAAAAGTGTCTTTATCAGGCCTGATTTCTATGAGAATAAGTGCAAATGTTTATTATGCTATTAAATAGAGGCTGCTTTAGTCACAGAATGGGATGCCAGTGCCACAAAAACCAGAGAGCATGCACAGCAAAAGTGTCTTTATCAGGCCTGATTTCTATGAGAATAAGTGCAAATGTTTATTATGCTATTAAATAGAGGCTGCTTTAGTCACAGAATGGGATGCCAGTGCCACAAAAACCAGAGAGCATGCACAGCAAAAGTGTCTTTATCAGGCCTGATTTCTATGAGAATAAGTGCAAATGTTTATTATGCTATTAAATAGAGGCTGCTTTAGTCACAGAATGGGATGCCAGTGCCACAAAAACCAGAGAGCATGCACAGCAAAAGTGTCTTTATCAGGCCTGATTTCTATGAGAATAAGTGCAAATGTTTATTATGCTATTAAATAGAGGCTGCTTTAGTCACAGAATGGGATGCCAGTGCCACAAAAACCAGAGAGCATGCACAGCAAAAGTGTCTTTATCAGGCCTGATTTCTATGAGAATAAGTGCAAATGTTTATTATGCTATTAAATAGAGGCTGCTTTAGTCACAGAATGGGATGCCAGTGCCACAAAAACCAGAGAGCATGCACAGCAAAAGTGTCTTTATCAGGCCTGATTTCTATGAGAATAAGTGCAAATGTTTATTATGCTATTAAATAGAGGCTGCTTTAGTCACAGAATGGGATGCCAGTGCCACAAAAACCAGAGAGCATGCACAGCAAAAGTGTCTTTATCAGGCCTGATTTCTATGAGAATAAGTGCAAATGTTTATTATGCTATTAAATAGAGGCTGCTTTAGTCACAGAATGGGATGCCAGTGCCACAAAAACCAGAGAGCATGCACAGCAAAAGTGTCTTTATCAGGCCTGATTTCTATGAGAATAAGTGCAAATGTTTATTATGCTATTAAATAGAGGCTGCTTTAGTCACAGAATGGGATGCCAGTGCCACAAAAACCAGAGAGCATGCACAGCAAAAGTGTCTTTATCAGGCCTGATTTCTATGAGAATAAGTGCAAATGTTTATTATGCTATTAAATAGAGGCTGCTTTAGTCACAGAATGGGATGCCAGTGCCACAAAAACCAGAGAGCATGCACAGCAAAAGTGTCTTTATCAGGCCTGATTTCTATGAGAATAAGTGCAAATGTTTATTATGCTATTAAATAGAGGCTGCTTTAGTCACAGAATGGGATGCCTCACAGCAGACTTAAGATCAGTTCAGTATATATGCACAGTTAGTTACTATAAGCAGCCTGAAAACGCTAACAAAGGCTGGATGAAAAAAAAAAAATCTCCCTGTCAGCCAGCTCCGTTTTTCCTACCTTTCCCTGGCTTTCTGTCTGTCTCCTGTCTGTCTCCTGCCTGTCTCCTGCCTGTCTCCAGCCTGTCCCTGTCTGTCCCTGTCTCCAGCCTGTCTCCAGCCTGTCTAACTGCCTCAGCTACACAGCGTTCTGTCTGTCTGTCACGAATGCAATAGAGAAATGAGGAAAAGCAAGATGGCCGCCGTTAAATACCGCTGTGTGACGTCACCGGGCTTGCTGGCTGCTGATAGGCTGCATGTGACTGCCCCAGCTTGCACTGGCGCGGGATACATGTCCAGACATGTCCCGCCCGCCATCTTAGAATGCCTGTAATGTAAATGAATGGATGTTAAAGGAAAACTTCGAGTGATCGAATCGCGGGGAAATTCGGATTCGATCCGAATCGAATTTTTCCTGAAATTCGGATCGAATCCGGGTTCGTCCGGATCGATTCGCTCATCCCTACTCCAGGGCCTCTGTCGTTCCTCCGCCAGAACAAAACCCGGTAATTTAACTTTCCCAGGTTTTGTTCCATGGGGCATCCCGCTTCGCTGTGTGAAACCCCCTGGAAAGCCCAAGAAAACTCACCTCGCCACTCTCCAATGACGCATGCGCTGGCTCATTTGTCCAATGAGAGCTGCCTGCTATGACATCATTCGACAGATGGCTCTCATTCTAATCAATGGGGTGTGTGTGTGCTGCCGCATACCCTGCATCCCTGGCATCATGCGCGCACTCCTGCCCCAGCTATTCAGGTGGGCTGGGGGGAAGCGTGTGCATGGCCGGGGATGCAGGGGATGCAGCAGTACGTGCTCCCCATTGTAAACATTAAGATCTGTCTGACGAATGACGTTGTCATAGCAGGCGGCTATCATTGGACGTCGTTGTAGCGTCGTTTAGCGCCGTGGCACTTTTAGGGGGATTTCACACAGTGGTTTAGTTGAACCGAACCAAACCGAAAAGGGATGCCCAGAGAAAAGCCAGCGGCCGGACCGCAGGTGGGTTTTGTTACAATTTAACGTGGACCAACAGTCAAAAATGACTTAAACCGGACAAACAAACAGTGCTCATATGCATCCCACCCCAGGACACATAAGATTGACGCACATAACAACTCATTTACATTTTTCTAACTCCTGCTGTAGTAGATTTTAGAAACAAAATGGCGGTTCATGCATTTGCAGGCCGCCTGCAAACAGGAAGTGCTGCTGGACTTCCTGTTACTGTGCATTGTCAGTTATGTCAGTTGAATCCAGACAGCAGCATGGCTGAGACTCTGGAAGAGGAAGCTCCAACACGAAGGCTGCCTTTCTATTCCAACTGTGCCAGGCTGTTTGTCCGGTTTAAGAAGTATGAAGACTTTTCCAAGGCACTGTATATAGTGTACTGAGCGTATGTGTGTGAGTATTGTCAGATGTAAACTTACACCTACTCTAGCTCCTGTATCGTGCACCATCTGTATGTCAGATTGCAAGATATTCCATGATAAAAACATTTGCTCTTTACAAGATTGTCATGCCGGGTAATTAAATGGAGGCAGTTCCATCGCTGTTACAGCTTGACAGATAACTTAATAAATAATAAGTATGTAGAGAAAGAGAAGGGGGATGATGCATAGCCTGAGGCCCGCACTGCTGTCACTTGTGTTCCCAGCGATTCTGCCTGTCTCTACCTAACTGTGCCCACCTCACCGCTAATTATCTCACCTCTTCTGCCTCTACCTAACTGTGCCCACCTCACCTCTAATTATCTCACCTCTTCTGTCTCTACCTAACTGTGCCCACCTCACCTCTAATTATCTCACCTCTTCTGCCCCTACCTAACTGTGCCCACCTCACCTCTAATTATTTCACCTCTTCCTGCCTCTACCTAACTGTGCCCACCTCACCTCTAATTATCTCACCTCTTCTGCCTCTACCTAACTGTGCCCACCTCACCTCTAATTATCTCCCCTCTTCTGCCTCTACCTAACTGTGCCCACCACACCTATAATGTTCTCACCTCTTCTGCCCCTACCTAACTGTGCCCACCTCACCTCTAATTATCTCACCTCTTCTGCCCCTACCTAACTGTGCCCACATCACCTCTAATTATCTCACCTCTTCTGCCTCTACCTAACTGTGCCCACCTCACCTCTAATATCTCACCTCTTCTGCCTCTACCTAACTGTGCCCACATCACCTCTAATATCTCACCTCTTCTGCCTCTACCTAACTGTGCCCACATCACCTCTAATATCTCACCTCTTCTGCCCCTACCTAACTGTGCCCACCTCACCTCTAATTATCTCACCTCTTCTGCCCCTACCTAACTGTGCCCACATCACCTCTAATATCTCACCTCTTCTGCCCCTACCTAACTGTGCCCACCTCACCTCTAATTATCTCACCTCTTCTGCCCCTACCTAACTGTGCCCACCTCACCTCTAATTATCTCACCTCTTCTGTCTCTACCTAACTGTGCCCACCTCACCTCTAATTATCTCACCTCTTCTGCCTCTACCTAACTGTGCCCACCTCACCTCTAATTATCTCACCTCTTCTGCCCCTACCTAACTGTGCCCACCTCACCTCTAATTATCTCACCTCTTCTGCATCTACTCAACTGTGTCCACCTCACCTCTAATTATCTCACCTCTTCTGCCCCTACCTAACTGTGCCCACCTCACCTCTAATTATCTCACCTCTTCTGCCCCTACCTAACTGTGCCCACCTCACCTCTAATTATCTTACCTCTTCTGCCCGTACCTAACTGTGCCCACCTCACCTCTAATTATCTCACCTCTTCTGCCTCTACCTAACTGTGCCCACCTCACCTATAATTATCTCACCTCTTCTGCCCCTACCTAACTGTGCCCACCTCACCGCTAATTATCTTACCTCTTCTGCCCCTACCTAACTGTGCCCACCTCACCTCTAATTATCTCGCCTCTTCTGCCTCTACCTAACTGTGCCCACCTCACCTATAATTATCTCACCTCTTCTGCCCCTACCTAACTGTGCCCACCTCACCTCTAATTATCTTACCTCTTCTGCCCGTACCTAACTGTGCCCACCTCACCTCTAATTATCTCACCTCTTCTGCCTCTACCTAACTGTGCCCACCTCACCTCTAATTATCTCACCTCTTCTGCCCCTACCTAACTGTGCCCACATCACATCTAATATCTCACCTCTTCTGCCCCTACCTAACTGTGCCCACCTCACCTCTAATTATCTCACCAATTCTGCCTCTACCTAACTGTGCCCACCTCACCTCTAATTATCTCACCTCTTCTGCCTCTGCCTAACTGTGCCCACCTCACCTCTAATTATCTCACCAATTCTGCCCCTACCTAACTGTGCCCACCTCACCTCTAATATCTCACCTCTTCTGCCCGTACCTAACTGTGCCCACCTCACCTCTAATATCTCACCTCTTCTGCCCGTACCTAACTGTGCCCACCTCACCTATAATTATCTCACCAATTCTGCCACTACCTAACTATGCCCACCTAACCTCTAATTATCTCACCTCTTCTGCCTCTACCTAACTGTGCCCACCTCACCTCTAATTATCTCACCTCTTCTGCCTCTACCTAACTGTGCCCACCTCACCTATAATTATCTCACTTCTGCCTCTACCTAACTGTGCCCACCTCACCTCTAATTATCTCACCTCTTCTGCCCCTACCTAACTGTGCCCACCTCACCTCTAATTATCTCACCTCTTCTGCCCCTACCTAACTGTGTCCACCTCACCTCTAATTATCTCACCTCTTCTGCCCCTACCTAACTGTGCCCACCTCACCTCTAATTATCTCACCTCTTCTGCCTCTACCTAACTGTGCCCACCTCACCTCTAATTATCTCACCAATTCTGCCCCTACCTAACTGTGCCCACCTCACCTCTAATTATCTCACCAATTCTGCCCCTACCTAACTGTGCCCACCTCACCTCTAATTATCTCACCTCTTCTGCCCCTACCTAACTGTGCCCACCTCACCTCTAATTATCTCACCAATTCTGCCCCTACCTAACTGTGCCCACCTCACCTCTAATTATCTCACCAATTCTGCCCCTACCTAACTGTGCCCACCTCACCTCTAATTATCTCACCTCTTCTGCCCCTACCTAACTGTGCCCACCTCACCTCTAATTATCTCACCTCTTCTGCCTCTACCTAACTGTGCCCACCTCACCTCTAATTATCTCACCAATTCTGCCTCTACCTAACTGTGCCCACCTCACCTCTAATTATCTCACCTCTTCTGCCCCTACCTAACTGTGCCCACCTCACCTCTAATTATCTCACCTCTTCTGCCTCTACCTAACTGTGCCCACCTCACCTCTAATTATCTCACCAATTCTGCCCCTACCTAACTGTGCCCACCTCACCTCTAATTATCTCACCTCTTCTGCCCCTACCTAACTGTGCCCACCTCACCTCTAATTATCTCACCTCTTCTGCCTCTGCCTAACTGTGCCCACCTCACCTCTAATTATCTCACCAATTCTGCCCCTACCTAACTGTGCCCACCTCACCTCTAATATCTCACCTCTTCTGCCCGTACCTAACTGTGCCCACCTCACCTCTAATATCTCACCTCTTCTGCCCGTACCTAACTGTGCCCACCTCACCTCTAATTATCTCACCAATTCTGCCCCTACCTAACTGTGCCCACCTAACCTCTAATTATCTCACCTCTTCTGCCTCTACCTAACTGTGCCCACCTCACCTCTAATTATCTCACCTCTTCTGCCTCTACCTAACTGTGCCCACCTCACCTCTAATTATCTCACTTCTGCCTCTACCTAACTGTGCCCACCTCACCTCTAATTATCTCACCTCTTCTGCCCCTACCTAACTGTGTCCACCTCACCTCTAATTATCTCACCTCTTCTGCCCCTACCTAACTGTGTCCACCTCACCTCTAATTATCTCACCTCTTCTGCCCCTACCTAACTGTGCCCACCTCACCTCTAATTATCTCACCTCTTCTGCCTCTACCTAACTGTGCCCACCTCACCTCTAATTATCTCACCATATCTGCCCCTACCTAACTGTGCCCACCTCACCTCTAATTATCTCACCAATTCTGCCCCTACCTAACTGTGCCCACCTCACCTCTAATTATCTCACCTCTTCTGCCCCTACCTAACTGTGCCCACCTCACCTCTAATTATCTCACCAATTCTGCCCCTACCTAACTGTGCCCACCTCACCTCTAATTATCTCACCAATTCTGCCCCTACCTAACTGTGCCCACCTCACCTCTAATTATCTCACCTCTTCTGCCCCTACCTAACTGTGCCCACCTCACCTCTAATTATCTCACCTCTTCTGCCTCTACCTAACTGTGCCCATCTCAACTCTAATGATATCACCAATTCTGCCTGTACCTAACTGTGCCCACCTCACCTCTAAATATCTCACCTCTTCTGCCTCTGCCTAACTGTGCCCACCTCACCTCTAATTATCCCACCTCTTCTGCCTCTACCTAACTGTGCCCACCTCACCTCTAATTATCTCACCTCTTCTGCCTCTGCCTAACTGTGCCCACCTCACCTCTAATTATCTCACCTCTTCTGCCCCTACCTAACTGTGCCCACCTCACCTCTAATTATCTCACCTCTTCTGCCCCTACCTAACTGTGCCCACCTCACCTCTAATTATCTCACCTCTTCTGCCCCTACCTAACTGTGCCCACCTCACCTCTAATTATCTCACCTCTTCTGCCCCTACCTATCTGTGCCCACCTCACCTCTAATTATTTCACCTCTTCCTGCCTCACCTTTTTCTCTTCTGAACCTTCCCACGTCTTCCCCCTTGCCTCTTCCTGACACTTTTTTGCTCTGCTCACTTCTGCGCCCTTTTTTCCACCTCGCCTCCACTCCTCTCAGCTCAATCCAGCTCACCTATTCCTGCTTCACCTCTGCTCACCTCATAACCCATACCTTTCAACTTTTCAGGGTAGGAAAAAGAGACAATCTGTTGAATCATACAAATTTTTAAGAAATTTGCTCATCTCTAATAAAAACTCTTTTGTCAGCCATATGTAATTTGGTTGTACAACATGCTTATAATATTGAAAAAAATATATATAATTAAAACTACACAAAGCTTCCTGGAGTTCCCCTTTAGTAGAACTATAATTTTATTAGATTGGGGATCAGTCATTAAAATTTGGGTAAAATTGTATAAAGACCATAAAATGTACAACTACACAAAGCTCCCTGGAGTTCCCCTTTAGTAGAACTATAATTTTATTAGATTGCGGATCGGTCATTAAAGTTTGGGTAAAATTGTATAAAGATCGTACAATGTACAACTACACAAAGCTTCCCGGAGTTCCCCTTTAGCAGAACTATAATTTTATTAGATTGGGGATCGGTCATTAAAGTTTGGGTAAAATTGTATAAAGAATGTGTAATGTACAACTACACAAAGCTTCCTGAAGTTCACCTTTAGCAGAACTATAATTTTATTAGATTGGGGATCGGTCATTAAAGTCTGGGTAAAATTGTATAAAGATCTTATAATGTACAACTACACAAAGCTTCCTGGAGTTCCCCTTTAGTAGAACTATAATTTTATTAGATTGAAGATCGGTCATTAAAGTTTGGGTAAAATTGTATAAAGATCGTACAATGTACAACTACACAAAGCTTCCTGGAGCTCCCCTTTAGTAGAACTATAATTTTATTAGATTGGGGATCGATCATTAAAATTTGGGTAAAATTGTATAAAGATTGTACAATGTACAACTACACAAAGCTTCCTGAAGTTCCCCTTTAGTAGAACTATAATTTTATTAGATTGGGGATCGATCATTAAAATTTGGGTAAAATTGTATAAAGATTGTACAATGTACAACTACACAAAGCTTCCTGAAGTTCCCCTTTAGTAGAACTATAATTTTATTAGATTGGGGATTGGTCATTAAAGTTTGGGTAAAATTGTATAAAGATCGTACAATGTACAACTACACAAAGCTTCCTGGAGTTTCCCTTTACAAGTGATGTGACCCGTGTAACGTTCTCATGGAGTGAGAAAACGATCTCCATCATTAGCTCTTATACAATGAGCCTGTCAGTTGATTGGAGATAAATCTCTTCAACTAATTAGCAGTTGTGACATTATTGACAATAGATTTCAGTGCTAATCGCTTTCCTTGGAGGGTGGTAATGGGAGGGAGCCGGGGTAATGGCACCACTGATCTTTAATGGTGCAGCTTTGAGGCTCATTAAAGGATGCTGAAGGTTATTTATTAATGGTCTCATTTACTAATCAGTGCTTAATACTATTGCTAGATATTACAGATAATTGGCTCAAAGGCAGAGAGAGGCAGCGGGAACAGCTCCCTACGCGGGAGAAAATGTACGTAATCCAATCAGATTTAAGAGAGAGAGGTCATAGAGAATGGACAGCCAGATATACAGAGGCCACAGCTTTTGCAGTGCCATACATTGCAGTGGGATGCATTATCTCTCCCTCCTGCTGTGAATTTACTGTAACAAGCAAGATGAGTCATCCTGAAAAGCCTGCCAGCTCCTGGTGAGTGTCACATTAGGGTCGATTCATGGTCGTGCGCTTCTGTATTTGTGAACATTTTTTGGAGCGCCGAGATACGCTCTGGCTTCCTCCTGACTGACGGGCGCCAAAATATAAAGCGCATTTTTTAGGGCAGGAAAATAGGGCTAAAGCGGTACATTTGTAATTTGACAGTGAAAATCCCGGGATTTGGTCAACTTTTAATTGTTAATTTTGTTTTGCCTTTTATAGTGGTCTTTTAAAATGTGAGTAGGGATGGGCGAACCCCCCAATGTTCGGGTCCGACAAGTTCGGCCGAACTTTGAATAAATGTTTGGGTTCGTGGTTCTGAACTTTCGGGTCCTGAACTTTTCAGAGTGTGTAGCAGTAAGGGCTTTATTTATCAAGGGGTAGCGTCAGGTAGCGCCTTGCAAGCGACAGGTAGCGGCAGGTGAACGCCGGCCATGGCACGCAATACCACATTTATGAAGGCGATTCTGGTGAGCGCCTCTTACACCGACACGTAGCGACCGATTCATCATCGCAGACGGCTCAGTGGATCCCGGCGGCGCTCTGGCTTTCAGAGAGCCTCGTATTACCTGTCGCTACCTGATGCTCTCCCATACATTTCAATAGACGTTACTTTTCTTCTCTTTAAACAGGGTTTTCTTTTAATAATTTTTTTCTGTTTTGTATCAAATCATTGTGTGACCTCTCCTGACCTATTTAAATACATTTTTGAAAACTTTTTTGATCTTTTTATGCAGAATTGTCATTACAGGTCTGGTATTAAAGCGTTAATCTCACAATGTAATAATGTAATTCCATGTGTTTTCGCTTTCTTACTAGTGGATATGTGTTCAAAAACAGACATTAATCACACAGCGTCTGGTGCTCTAGGCTACAGCGACACAATTTTGAGTGGCGGCGCTGTGTGAGGCTGTTTTTTTTATGAATATTTTTTGAGTCACACTGACCAGTCGTTACCGTTCGCTCCCATATAGCGCTGTACTGGTGTTATAGCGACTCACACATCAAATTCATCAATGCCGGCAATGTTACTACAGCGACTGAGGCGCTCTGTAATAGGGACTCATGGCCGATCAGAGCGACCACTAGCGGTCGCTCTTAGCGCCGCTGTACAGACGCTCATCTGCCGTTACCTAGCACTAGTAAGCCTGCCCTGTACTGTGCTGTAACTCACCTCAGCCCGCATTCCTCTTCCCCTCAGCGATGGTGACGGAGTGGCTGCAGCATTTGAATTTGGCCCTAGCCGAGGCGACAGAAAGGTTAGGGCTCCCATTAGTGAGGACTCTTCTAGTTCCAGCTGGCAGTAGTGTCCTCACTCATGGGAGCCGACGGCCATCTTTTTGTAGCCAATTTAAAAAGCTGCTGCAGCCCTGTCGCCGCCGATGCCGGCAATGCGTGCCCGACCTAAGTTCATTAGGTTCTTATTTTGAATGTTGTTTGCCCCGTAGCTACTTAGCTATTGGGTAATTTGAGAGCGGCAGCACAACGTACGAGTGGAAGAGCCTATTTTTGCATGAGAAAAGGCCACACTCGCCAGGTAAATGGTGGAGAGCAATTTCTGCATACCTTGGCGCCTTTTTATCGCATGGGTAAAGTTTCCCTGATGTTGCAGAACACTGAAAAAGAGCGTGAGAAAATGCAACAACAAAGCGAAAATTCAAAATTGCACGGTGCTGAATCGACCCTTATATTTGAAATACCTCCAGTCCTCTACTGTCCTTTAACACTTTAACTACCGGCCTACCTAGAGATTTTGTCACCCTCTGTTTCCAGGCCATTTTTCAACATTTTGCACTATACATGTTTAACTGTGATTTTTGAAGGAATATCCAGGGATTTTCCAGAACATTTAAACTTTTTTTTCCAACAGAATTTAGGCTTTAACATGAAATGTCTTGTTTGTAATTTTTTCCAATAATTTATCAATATTTTTGGGTGAAATATGTAGGAAACATGGTTAAAAATTCATTTTTTCACATTTTGTAGCTTCTTCAAATCAAGAAAATCATATTGCATGTAAAAGGCCCATTTCTCCCGGCTACAGCGGTTCCACAGATGTATTGGTAGACACCCTTTCCTGCCCGGGACACACCTCAAACTGAAACAGCGCATTAGGAGATTTTCAAATGAAATGCAACGGCTATGCATTGTTCAAGAAGAACTCTTTACATGCTAAATCCCCCCCACAAACTATATATTCTCTGGAACACCTCAAGCTTTTTAAGAGTAGCAAACTTGTTGCTGTGGGCACAGTTTTACGGACGCAAACCCTCGACGAATTCACTGGTTGCACAGAGTTTCCCCAAAAAATTAATAAAAAAGTAAAATAAACTCAATTTCCTAAAATATCAATATGCAAACAGGAAAAAATTTGCTAAATCTGAAAGAGCAAGGTCCCCCGAGCAGAACAATAACCAACATGCATAGCTACTACTAACCCTTTAATTGTCAGCCTACTTGAGATTTTGTCACCCTTTGTTGATGGGCAAATTTTCACCATTTTGCGCTATGTATGTTTAAAACAGTGATTTTTGCTGGAATTTCCAGAAAAAATTATATATTGTTTTTTTTCGGCAGAGTTTGGGCTTTAACATGAAATGTTTTGTTAGTATTTTTTTGACATGTCTTGATAATAATTTTGTATAAAAAAAAAAAAATACTGTATACTATACTATAAGACGCACTATTTTTTCCTCAAAAGTGTGTGTGTGGGGGGATGTCAGTGTGTCTTATTGGGTGAATGTTAAAAAAAACATAGAAAGTGAAAAAAAGTATATTTACATGAGTCTCGTGCCCACTGTCCCAGCTCTGGATTCTGGTGCGGCCACTGCCTCAATCACTCGGGTGTCAGCACACACAGGCCCAAGTGGCCCAACGCCGGAAGCCAGAACGGAGACAGCGTTCATGTAAGTATACCTTTATTTTCTAGGGGGTTGGGGTGATTCTGCCACATTGCCTATATGGGGAATGGGATAGGGGAGAATGCCACACTAAATAAGGGGATGAGGGAATGCCACACTGCCTACAGGGAATGGGAGGGGGGATGCCACACTGCCTATGGGAAGGGGGGTGTCACACTGCCTATGGGAAGGGGAGGGGGGTGTCACACTGTCTATGGGAAGGGGAGGGGGATGCCGCACTGCCTATGGGGAATGGGAGGGGGGATGACACACTGCCTATGGGAAGGGGATGGGGGATGCCACACTGCGTGTGGGTAATGGGAGGGGGTGCCACATTGCCTATAGGGAATGAGGAAATGCCACCCTGGATATGGGAGGTGGGAATGCCACACTGCCTATAGGAAATGGGAGGGGTGAGGCCAAACTGCCTATGAGATGTGGGGGAAATGCCACACTGCCTATGGGAATGGGATGGAGGAATGCCACACTGCCTATGGGAATGGGATGGAGGAATGCCACACTGTCTACAATAGCACAACATTTGGTTTAAAATATATTTTGCCTTATTTTCCTCCTACAAATCTTAGGTGTGTCTTATGATCATTTGTGTCTCACAGAGCGAAAAATACGGTCTATTTTTAAACTTGGTTGCGTTTTTTTTTTTTTAATTAAAAATAACATATTGCATGTAAAATCCCCATGCCTCCCATTTACAATGGTACCACATAAGTCTTGTTTGCCCCCCCCCCCCCGTTCCTGCAAGGAGACACCCCAAACTGAAAAGAGCACTTTATGACATTATCAAATAAAAAATACAACTACAACAACAAAATCTGGACTATCAAGGGTTACTAATTAAAACAAAACGGTGTGAAATTCACGTAGCTGCCATTTAAAGGGTTAATCATATCAATCCAGATGTCTCTTGAAAGTCATCATTCCACCATCGTACACCCAGCTATGATTTGGAACTGTTCTCGATTCTGACTCATAACTTCTCGCGCTATCAGGGGCATCGCACTCTATGGCCAATGATCATTGTGGAGAGACTGAAGAAAAAGACATAAAACTTTTTGATCCGTTTCAGGATACGAAAACAGCAAGCGACCGACTTCTCCACGCCGAGGCCTGAAATATTGGCCAATAAAATCTCCTTAATCTCAAGCCTTTCTCTGCTGCTACTAAAATCCAGGACGCTGCGCAAGATTAATACCCGCCGTCAGCCTGTTCTCGCAATGATGAACTTGTTAGCGGTGGTTGGTTCACCTCTTAAACCCACACCAAGTAATTTGTTTTCATGATGTTGAGAAGTTCATCGAACCTCGCTGAAGAAACTTTGGTAAAGAGCAGTTCTGACAATCACTGGGCAAGGAGTAACAAGCATGGGGGGGGGGGGGGTGCTGCACAGGGCCATGCCAACACTCTTACCTATAGAGTGTCTTGAGGATATGACTGCTGTTGGTTTTTAAAGTGGACCATAACCCAGAACTTTGACTACCCTGGGGTTTGGTCCCTTCCCCTGGGGCACCCCAACCGTGGGTGCCCTGCTGTGTGAACCCCCCCCCCCCCCCCCCCCCAGATCTTCAAGCTCAATTCACTTCTTCCCTGTTCTACGGCACATGCACGGCCGCTTGTCCAATCAGCTTGCTCGGAGACGCTGACGTCACAACATCTAAGCCTTCGTCTAAGGCCAGCGGCTCTGAGCGCACAAATGCCATTCACAAATGCCTAGTGCGGACAGAGGGATAGCGGGGATGCAGCCACGGCTTGCGCATGCGCCATTGGACCGGGAAGCAAGGTAACTATATGGGGCAACCTCGGGGGTTTCAAACAGGGGGGCATCCCGATTTTGGATGGCCCGGGGGGAGGGAATCGATCAGCCTGGGAATCCTATAGATTCCTATAGATTCCCGGGCCGATCGTGCTGGGTTTTGGTCCACTTTAAACCCATAAAGAGTAATGTTTTACTGTTAAAATTATATACTAGACCTGTCAGAAATCAGTGCACCCGGGAACAGTACCCCCTAGGGTACGTGTACCGCAGGTTGAGAAACAGTGATTTAGACAAAGGAGAAATAATTTGGAAGCAAATAATCTAGTATAGGGAAGTGCTCAATTACCACAGAGTAGCAAATGGAACATGACATGCCTGCTGGAGATCATAGAGAAGAGGGCTTGCTGCAGATCACTCTCTCTCTGCTGATTATACACTTCCTGCCCCCGCAAGTTTGGATTTGCAGCCCCTGGTATCAAACACTATATATACAGGGCGGACCTCCAGCATGGTGAGGAAAACTGGTTGCTGTGCTGCTGCAACCTACAAAAACAGCCTCAAAGTGGAGCCTGCATCATTTTTCAGACTGCTACACTATACTCCCATGTGTCCAGCTGCTGTGTACCCTTTGGAGAATCTTCAACTGCTGCTGCCAAACTTCTTCATTGCCTTCTGCCTGTTAACCTGCTGTGTGCCCCATGGAGAAGCTTCAACTGCTGCTGCATATTTCCTCATCAACTTCTGTGTGTCAAGAGTGAATCATCTCATCTCTGGGAGCAGTAGTCCCTCTGCTCCAAATGTATTGTTTTGCTTAGACAACTTTATCTATATCCTAGATAATGTTCCCTATTAGTTGCAAGGGCCCTATTCTGGGTGGTGGCACTGCCACACCAAACATTTAACCCACTCTTCCACTCAGCAAAGGCTCAGCTTCTCTTTGTTACCAACAGGTTAGCGCAATAGCCTGTCTTGATTTGGGTGTTTACCCCCCCCCCCCCCCCCAAAAAAAAAACAGCCCTACACTAAGGACCATGACCAAAACTGGGGATAAAAAAAAATACTTATCATCTACTAGGCTACAGGTTGTGGACCTAGTGTCATGCCACAAGGGACACCCGCCATCTGTTGAGCCCACAACCCCTCAATCTCCACTGCTTCTTCAGTCTTTATACTAGCCCCCGTTTGCCTGGACACTTTACATGCCTTGCCTGACATGATTACCCCCAGGTCATATATAGCACAAAGGATGTGGACTTATGGTGAGGGCACAAAAAAGCTCAATGTGTAGCGAGTTCTTCGTCTCAAAAGTAGTGAGGTGTGAGGGCAGATGACGATTAATAATAAGGTTGAAGCACGCCGTATATACAGAAGAGAGTAAATATGTTAGAAAGTCAAAAACAAGCTCAGAAGGGATTCAGAGGTTCCCAAATGCGCCCACTCACTGCGCATCATGTGCAACATGGGAAAAAAACGAACACCCATTATAACAACTATGCATTACACAAAGTAATTTTAATGCTGTGAATCATATAATATTACATATCATAGAAGGCAATAAGAAAAAGCAGAAGATATTTACAAAAAGACCGCTAGGTGGCGCAATTCAGTTGGTTCCAGCATTTACATGGTAGTGCCCATAGGAAGACATATGGAGTATTGCAGAAAAGTTCATATATATGTAGCAGACATGAAATGGCAAGAAAGTCTCGAAATCTGTACTATGCGCACAAAACCAAGTTCATGACTTTGTAGTATATGCAGTAGCAGGCAGTACAATAGGTAAATAGACAAAGCTTACAGGCTGGAACACTGGTGGCAGAAAACACTCGACTTTTCGGCAGGAGAGCCTTTATCAAGAGAAGCGGTCAGAAGGCAAATGAACCAGGGACCAGACTGGGCATTGTTGGGCGAGCCGGGATCATACACAGAAGGACAGTCCTCACTATATGCGGCACCAAAGGGAGTAGCAAGAGCAGGGTCAAGCCAAGGCTCTAGCCGGGTGGTCAAAGGGTGCGCGGTTCAGAGGATGAGAAGGTTTCAAAGTCAAGAAGGCAGGAGTCAGTTCAGACAGCGGTCAACAGGAGTAGTCAGGCAAAGCAAGGTCAGCAACGGATGACAGTAACTTTCGGAGGAACTACAGCCCCCAGCAGCACGCTATCATGTGCAATGAATCTGTGAGCTGGGATTACCTATATAGGGCTTAGGTGTTGGGGATTGGCTGGGAAACTTCGGGCTCATAGGCCCTTGAGCTATATATGGGCTGATTAGCCTTTAAAGTGGACCAACAGTCAAAAATGACTTAAGACAACACAGACCAACAAAACAAACAGTGCTCATACGGATCCCTCCCTGGGGCAATTTAGATAAAATGGTGGCTCATGCACTTGCAGGCCACCAGCAAACAGGAAGTGCTGCTAGGCTTCCTGTTACTGTGCATTGTCAGTTATGTCAATTGGGAGAGGAAGCTCAAAAATGGCCGTTGCCTTTCTTTTCTAACTGTGCCAGGCTGTTGGTCCAGGTTTAAACAACATGGGCAACCTGCCCCACATTAAACGTTGGGGCTCATTGGCCCATTCAACTGAAATGGCATAAAAAAGACAGGCTCACATGCATGGGCATAAACAGGGGAGCCGGGGATGCGAGGGGAGGAGGCCACGGCGGGCACCTTAAGCCGACATGGCTGTGCAACAGCATGTCATCCGGCTCAATGTCACCCGGGCGGCCAGCTTAGGGGGCCTCAGGCCTGGGGAGCAGGTGAGTGAACTATTGTAACACCTAGATTTAGATTCCAAAAAAAAACTTTGCTAATCCACACCAGAGGTATTGATGATCATTTAGAGTTACTTTATCAGCTTGGTGGAGAATGCGGGCACATCGTGAATAAAGAATTTCAACATTTACCCTATTTAACAGGCTTGGTTTGGCTATTTCAAACATGTCCACTTGTACAATAACAAATGGTGATTTAGGGGTGTATTCATCAAGGGATAGCCAGGTAGGGATAGCCAGGTAGTGCCTCATAGTGGCAGGCAGCGCCTGGTGAACGCTGGGAGCTGTACGAAATACCACATTTATGAAGGCGATTCTGGTGAGCGCCTCTAACAGTGCCATGTAGCGTAAGATTCATCATTACAGGAGGCCCAGCGTATAGCGCCAGCGCTCTAGCTTCCAGTGCGCCAGGTATTACCTGTCGCTACCTGTCGCTCTCCCATACATTTGAATGGACGTTTCTTTTCTTCTGCTTAAACAGTTTTTTTTTTACATTTTTTTTTTTTTAATGAAATAATTGTGTGACTTCTCCTGGCCTATTAAAAGTCATTTTTGAAAACTTTTTTGATTTTTTTACATTTTTTGTGCAGAATTGTCATTACAGGTCTGGCACTAAAGTGTTAATGTCACAGTGTTATAACAATGTAATTCCATGTGTTTTCACTTTGTTACGGATATGTGTTCAAAAACAGACTTTAATCACACAGCGTCTCACGCTCTATGCTACAGCGCCCAGATCCAGAGTTCCGACGCTCTGGGAGTCTGTTTTTCTGTTGAATATGGTGTGTGTCGCTGAGAGTCGGTCACACTGAGCTGGCACTACCTCTCGCTCCCTGCAGCGCTATACTGGTGTTAGAACGCCCAACACACATCTCATTCCTCAATGCCGGCAAGGTTACTACAGTGAATGAGACGCTCTGTTACAGCGCCCGATAGCAGATCACAGCGTATACTAGCGGTCGCTCTTAGCGCCTCTGTACAGACGCTCATCTGCCGATACCTGGCATTAGTAATGAATCAGCCTCCAATTCTTGGATTTTGGAACCATGATCAAGACTCGGGGATAAAAATAAACTCTTACCAATCACCTGGCAACTTCCCAGGAAGTCACTTTAAGATTCTCTGAACTTTCTATGTATTTTTTAAATGAAAATGTCCTACGAATGCCAACAACTATATTTTGTAGACGAGTGTTGTTTTTTTTTTCTTTTTTTACCCCGGCCTGTAATAATTGCTCGTTGACTTTTAATTTCATCCCAGAAATAGAAAGACGTCTTTGTTTTATGTGTCAGCGCTTGACATTCATCAGGTGCTAATGGATAATCTCTTTACAGCAAGATTGATTGGCTCGTGTTTTATAGACAACACACGCTTGTTTAAAAGAAAAATCTTCCAACATTTCCAAGTAATTTGTTAATGGCCCCTGCGATAATGCATGCTGAAATGACTGGCGTACGCCATTACCTATCCGGCAATCACTCAGAGAACGTAGAGCCGCCCTGCGGAATAACTTTACATTTCAATGCCGCTTACACAAAATCTATCATGGCAAGTGTGCAAAGCGGGGAGCCTTGTTTAAGAAGCATCAGCGCCACATTTTTGGCCTCAGCGGCACTCAGCCGATTTAAGTAAGAAAAAAAATGACAGCGCCGGTGCGGCCGCCGGACAGCGTTTTATTTAACAATAGTGCCGAAGAGGACGCAGCGCCAGGCGCTCTGTTTGAAGCAGCACCAGGAGAAACCTGCCTCTGTAGCTCAAAATCCCGTAGGGAAGAACTGGATTGAAGTGTTTAAAGTGGACCAAAACCCAGGATTTTGACTATCCTGGGTTTTGGTCCTGATCCGAGAAATGCCACTTTCTCATCCCTCGATTTGTATGTATTCCTCTACAATAAAGTGCGATGATATCTCTTATGAGGATCAGCTCCGGTAGACAGCAGCATGTTAGCAGTATAGAGGCTCAGAGGCGAAAAGTTCAACTTAAAGTCCGTGTTTATTCACACAAAAGTCCATAACACAAAATATCCTTTTTGGGTTACATCACCTTTTCAGGAAAACTGCCACAGAATTGCATCAGACAGGCAACGGCCCTTTTTAGTTTTTGTCCAAGCTTGCACACTTGTAGCCAAATCCACCTCGGGTCCACATGAAATAGCCTGTATAAGAGCTTCCAGCCAGGCACACAGAGTCTCACTCCACAAGTGAGATCTAGACACAGCCAGTGCACAGCTGACTCCCCAGGCTATTTATGCGGGCCGCAAAACCCGGACCTGGGTAGGGGATGGAGCCCCACCCTGCTCTACTCCATCCCAGTAAAGCCGTCCCGGGTTAGCCTTTTGGCTATACTAAAATTTCAGCAGAAGACTGCCATTAGCAGCTGATGCTGGAGAAACTATACAGCTTTACTGCACCAAGGCCAGGTACCTTGGTGCCACATACCTACCGTCAATGACGGCACCTTGCACCTTACCACACTCTGTATATAGCCGAACACTGGGGCCCGGCCAAAACCCCGGCCGCCATGGATGCGCTTTCTACTACTGACGCAAAACATAGTAACAGGAAGTCTTATTTAAAGTGGACAAAAAAACAGGATTTTGACTATACAGGGTATTGGTCCTTTCCCCCGGGGCACGCTGATGGGGGATGACCCGTCGTGTGAAACCCCCCAGGCTGCCCGAACAAACTCACCTCTTCTAGGTCTTACTGCGCATGCGCAGCCGCTCGTCCAATCAGCACGCTCGGAGCTGCTGACGGCACGTCCGAGTGCTCTGGCGGCCGCATCCCCAGCTTCCCTTTAACAGGGTGCGTGCCCGTGCCGGTCATTCACAAATGCCTGACGCGGGCACTCACCCTGCTAAAGGTATAGCGGGGATGAGGCCTCGGATCACTAGCGGAGCATGCGCCGTTGGAAGCAAGGTAAGTATATGGGGCGACCTGGAGGGTTTCACACAGCCGGGCATCCTGATTTTTTATGCCCCGGGGGGAGGGAATCGATCTACAAGATTCCCGGGCCAATCAGCGTAGGTTTTGGTCCACTTTAAGGTGAAAAAGTAAGGGGACCCAGGGATCCCAGAACCAGTTCACAGAGTAGGGGTGTGTGCAAAGTAACTGCCCAACATGCCAGTGGTGGCTTGCAGGTACCACCGCCCTATTACCCCAACCCCCACTGGCTAGGGGGGCATGGAAGAGCCCCGTGCCTTCTAGGAAGAGCATAGGGGCTGTCCCAAGCTGGTAGCACACAGGGTCCAGGGCCCCTTGGCTCTGAGCTTACCAGCCCCTATGCTTGGTGTTCCAGGCTGGTTAGTGATGGTTAGTAAGTTTGGTCAAACTGGCGAACCTGAACATCCATGGGGTCGCTCATCCTTAGTCAGGATATTCCAAACCCTCATTGGCAGTGGACGCCTGGGCCAAAATCAGCCCTGGATTTTACCAGCCCATGGCCGGTCCGAGACATCCCTGCGGAGGCCCCTCAATCATGATGCCGGGGCTACAGCATTAGGGGGCTGGGGTTCCCTGGCTTGTGGGTACAGTGGGGCTGGGTACAGGAGGCTGGGGCTCTTTGGCTTGTGGGTACAGTGGGGCTGGGGTTCCTTGGCTTGTGGGTACAGTGGGGCTGGGTACAGGGGGCTGGGGCTCTTTGGCTTGTGGGTACAGTGGGGCTGGGTACAGGGGGCTGGGGTTCCCTGGCTTGTGGGTGCAGTGGGGCTGGGTACAGGGGGCTGGGGTTCCCTGGCTTGGGGGTACAATGGGGCTGGGTACAGGGGGCTGGGGTTCCTTGGCTTGTGGGTACAGTGGGGCTGGGTACAGGGGGCTGGGGTTCCTTGGCTTGTGGGTGCAGTGGGGCTGGGTACAGGGGGCTGGGGTTCCTTGGCTTGTGGGTACAGTGGGGCTGGGTACAGGGGGCTGGGGCTCTTTGGCTTGTGGGTACAGTGGGGCTGGGTACAGGGGGCTGGGGTTCCCTGGCTTGTGGGTGCAGTGGGGCTGGGGTTCCTTGACTTGTGGGTACAGTGGGGCTGGGGTTCCTTGGCTTGTGGGTGCAGTGGGGCTGGGTACAGGGGGCAGGGGCTCTTTGGCTTGTGGGTGCAGTGGGGCTGGGTACAGCGGGCTGGGGTTCCCTGGCTTGTTGGTACAGTGGGGCTGGGTACAGGGGGCAGAGAGGGAGACTATGGGGGCAGGGATTGAATGTGGGTGTTATAAGCAGCAGCCCAACTGGCCCCAAAGCAGTGCGGCTCACCGGGCATTGTCCCGGGTCTCCCTATGCATATCTAACAACTTTTCAGAGAGGGAAAGAGGGACAAATAAGAACAAGGTACAGGGGGACACGGACTCAAAGAGGGACAGTCCCTTCAAATCAGGGACACTTGGGAGGTATGCCTATGGCCAGTCCGCCCCTGCTCATTGGTTGCCCATCTCTGTTCGGCGCAAGCCACAATGTACAGGGCAAATCAAAGGTACAATTTGTTTTTCTTTTCTTTTTGATCTCGATCAATTTTCTCAGTAATGCAAAGCTTTAGGTTTCATACGAGGAAAGATAAAGCGCTTGGCGATCAAACGCGCACTTGAGAAGATCTGCGCTCATCATCTGGAACTCATGGATCTCAGTATGTGCATCACAAAGGAAAAGCTCGCTCCCTCCTCCTCCCCAATTGTTTATTGTTTCTGATTGTTTGCATAGAATGTAGATAATTTTTTTGAACCTATTTATATTCTTCTATGTTTTTATTATGTGTTTGTATTATTGGAGCCTGCGGGCTTAACAAGTGTGCGCTGGAATGTATCAGCCAGTTGTCACCATTTACCTCCCGTATCTCCCTTCCATCAAATGACAGGCGCCGCCGCTGCCGCCACCACCGCCGCTGTGCTGTAACAGGCTGCACATCCCTGAACGGATTGTTCCGGCTCGGGATGAAGATAGTGCAGAGCGTCCCGGTATCCATCATGGGACGCTCATTGGAGGGGGGTGACTTGTATTGCTCGCATCTGCCTGAGTAAAATATAAGCTTTGAAGGATTCATACTTAAAGTGGACCAAAACCCACTGCGATCAGCTCAGGAATCTATAGGATTCCCGGGCTGATCAATTCCCTCCCTCCAGGGCATCCAAAATCGGGATGGCCCGCTGTGTAAATCCCCCAGATCGCCCATAAACACTTACCTTTCCCAGCTCCAATGGTGCAGATGTAACAATTACATTTGCTTGCTGTGTCCCTTTAAACTGGACCTTCACCCTGAATAAGAGCCTATCTTATATGTTTTCCACACCCTGTACATACAGATTGCCCGCATTAATCTGGACCCTCACCCTGAATAAGAGCCTATCTTATATGTTTCCCCCACCCTGTACATACAGATTGCTCACATTAATCCGGACCCTCACCCTGAATAAGAGCCTATCTTATATGTTTCCCCCACCCTGTACATACAGATTGCTCACATTAATCTGGACCCTCACCCAGAATAAGAGCCTATCTTATATGTTTCCCCCACCCTGTACATACAGATTTCTCACATTAATCCGGACCTTCACCCTGAATAAGAGCCTATCTTATATGTTTCCCCCCTGTACATACAGATTCCCCTCATTAATCTGGACCCTCACCCAGAATAAGAGCCTATCTTATATGTTTCCCCCACCCTGTACATACAGATTTCTCACATTAATCCGGACCTTTACCCTGAATAAGAGCCTATCTTGTATGTTTCCCCCACCCTGTACATACAGATTTCTCACATTAATCCGGACCTTCACTCTGAATAAGAGCCTATCTTGTATGTTTCCCCCTCCCTGTACATACAGATTGCCCACATTAATCCGGACCTTCACCCTGAATAAGAGCCTATCTTGTATGTTTCACCCTCCCTGTACTTACAGATTGCCCACAATAATCCGGACCCTCACCTTGAATAAGAGCCTATCCTGTATGTTCCCCCCTGTACATACAGATTGCCCACAATAAAAATCATCCTACCTGCACCTACAGCATTTTCTGAGCCTTTAAACATCCATGGAGGAAGTGTCTTCTGACTGTGCCGCTCTGCATTCTGGGATTCCTGTCTTTTTCCTGACCCCAGCTTTGCTCTGTCTGTGCAAAGCACAGCTATAACCCACCCCCTGCACTTTTGCCCCCTCTCCTCAGTATGTGATGCTACTGAGGCAAGATGGCGGCGCCCTTATCCTGGAGGCCTGAACAGAGTTGCAGCCCAGTGGGGGAAAAATAATAAGTGATTAAAAGTGTTAAATATATTAATTTAAGATGCTGGGGAAGAGTTTGGGCTTTTCATTAAATGATGCTGAAGGTCCGCTTTAAAGTGGACCAAAACCCATAATTTTGACTATCCTGGGTTTTGGTCCTTGCCCCCGGGGCACCCCAAACAGAGATGCCCCACTGTGTGAAACCCCTCAGGTCACCCGAGCAAACTCACGTCTTCCCGGTCCTACAGCGCATGTGCGACCTATTGCCCAATCAGCGCACTCGGATCTGCTCCCTCCCCCTTCGTCTAAGCCTTCATCTAAGGATTCGAGCGCGCTGGCGGCCGCATCCCCACTACCCTCTAATGGGAAGTGTGTCCGCGGCGGCCATTCACAATTGCCTAGTGTGTGCACACGCGTTGTTAGAGGGATATCGGGGATGTGGCCACGGCTTGCGCATGCGCTGTTGGACCGGAAAAGAAGGTAAGTGTATGGGGCACACAGCAGGGCATCCTAATTTTGGATGCCCCGGGGGAGGGAGTCAATCGGCCCAGAAATCTTATAGATTCCCGGGCTGATTTCCGTAGGTTTTAGTCCACTTTCACCTTTAGTAGAATAATGTATTTTTAGAGTGGAATAATAGATGAAG
This sequence comes from Gastrophryne carolinensis, assembly GCA_027917425.1. Lineage (NCBI taxonomy): Eukaryota > Metazoa > Chordata > Amphibia > Anura > Microhylidae > Gastrophryne > Gastrophryne carolinensis. The sequence goes on along the minus strand of CM051237.1, from coordinate 473,771,872 downwards.
TAACGCCATCACCCAGCGGCAGGGCCTAAATCCCATGATGGATGATCCTGTGTCTTATTAGATGACAATTCCCATATTTTCCCACCACTCAGCATTCCTGCGATTATCTTCCATCATTTCTGCTCTGCGCCCGCCGTTCCCCCCTCGACTCTCCAACTCCGCCGCAGTGAAGTCTCTGCGCTGATGGAATCCAATAAGCGGCGCATTAGCCGGATTCCAATTATTTCCCATTCCACCGCAGCCATCCATTCCTCCTCTCCCTGCGATCCGTCAGCGCCGGCCGCCCTCTGTCACTCGGGCGTTTAACCTCTGGCCGGGCGCCGCGTGAGGCCGCGCTGAAGATCCGAGAAATCCCATTTTCTCATCCCTTCATTTTTCTTTGTTCTGAAATTGCTGCTCCAGCACAAGTGGCTCCTCTGCTGCCGACCTCCTTTATTCCTCTACAATAAGGCGTGATGATATCTCTGTATAGACGAACACTGGGGCCCGGCCAATACCCCGACCGCCATGGACGTGCGCTTTATACTGCTGACGCAAAACATAGTAACAGGGAGTCTTGCTTAAAGCGGACCGAAACCAAGGATTTTTACTATCCCCTGAGCAAGGACCAAAACCCTAGATAGTAAAAATAGGGGAAACCCCCCACGTCGCCTGAACTAAGGGCGTTATGTAAGAAGGGATAGCGCCAGGTAGCGGCAGCCAGCGTCTGGTGAACGCCGGGCGCTGTAGGCAAAACCACATTTATGAAAGTGAATCTGGTGAGTGATTTTAACAGCGCCATGTAGCGTCACATGTATTATTACAGGCGGCTCGGTGTAGTATAGCGCCGGCGCTCTAGGCTCAGGAGCGCCATGTAGTACCTGTCGCTCAGTGTCGCTGTCCCATACATTTCAATGGGCTTTCATTAGTTGTGTATAAAAAGCGTGTTTGCCAATTACATTTTTTTTTTTGCTCCAATCATTGTGTGACATCTCCTGGCTGCAAACAAACACTTTTAGAAACTTTATTGACTTTATTAATATTATAATTATAATATTAATATTAATATTATTAATATTTTTATGCAGAATTGTCATTACAGGTCTGGCACTAAAATGTTAATGTCACAGTGTAATAACAATGTCATTCCATGTGTTTTCGCTTTGTTACAGGTGGATATGTGTTCAAAAACAGACTTTAATCACACAGTGTCTGACGCTCTATGCTACAGCGCCCAGCTTTAGAGCGCCGACGCTGTGTGTGTAGTTTTTTCTTAAGTATGGTGTGGAGCGCCGAGTGCCGGACGCACTGAGCTGGCGTTGCCTCTCGCTCGTTGCAGTGTTACACTGTTGTTACAGCATCTAACACACATATTATTCATCAATGCAGGCCAGGATACTACACGCTAGGTTACAGCGCCCGATACCCGCTTACAGCGTCTACTAGCGGTTGCTCTAAGCGCCGCTATACAGACGCTCATCTGGCAATACCTGGCGCTAGTAGTGAATCAGCCTCTAACTCACCTCTTCCTGGCTACACCTTGATTGGACCTGGGTCTTAAGAATTGGTGATGTCATTTTGTACCAATTATTCTGCTCTCTATTCACCCAGCGCCATTTGTTTGATTGATACGTCGGTTTGTTGCAGTATTGCACCTGCACTTTACATTGTTGCTTCTCACATGTGGAGGCTGATTCACTACTAGCGGCAGGTATTGCCATATTAGCGTCTGTATAGCGGTGCTTAGAGTGACAGCTAGTAGACGCTGTAAGCAGGTATAGGGCGCTGTAACCTAGCATTGCGGTCGCTGTAGTAACCTGGCTGGCATTGATGAATGTGATGTGTGTTGGGCACTCTAACAACAGTATAATGCTGTAGCGAGCAAGAGGTAGCGCCAGCTCAGTACATACGGCACTTGGTGCTCATCACCAACTACACACACACACACACACAGCGTCGGCGCTCTAAAGCTGGGCGCTGTAGCATAGAGCGCCAGACTGTTTTTGAACACATATCCATCAGTAACAAAGCGAAAACACATGGAATGACATAGTTATAACACTGTGACATCAACACTTTAGTGCCAGACCTGTAATGACAATTCTGCATAAAAATATACAAAGTCAAAAAAGTTTCTAAAAGTGTTTGTTTGCAGCCGGGAGACGTCACACAATGATTGGAGCAAAAAAGACACTAAATTCTAATAGCCAAACACGCTGTTTATACACAAGCAAATGAAACCCCATTGAAATGTATGGGAGAGCAAAAGGTAATACCTGGCACTCCTGAGCTGCCTGTAATAATACATGTGACGCTACATGGCGCTGTTAGAGTCGCTCACCAGATTCGCTTTCTTAAATGTGGCTTTGCGTACAGCGCCCGGCGTTCACCAGACGCTGCCTGCCGCTACGAGCCGCTACCTGGCGCTATCCCTTGATGAATAACCCCCTAAGACACTTAACACAGGAAATAAACAATGACACAAAACGTTACACTGAAATCTTCGCTGCTTTTCAAATGGCTTCTATGTTACTGAGAATTGTAATGATTGGTTAAGGATTGCTATATCCTAATATGTATATTGTTTATTGTTCACCTAATAATAATAATAATAATAATAATGAATAATAATAATAAATAGCCCCACAAGGCTGCTGAGAGCTGACTGAGGCCTTAAAATGTATATTGTTTATTGTTCACCTAATAAAAATAATAATAATAATAAATAATAATAATAATAATAAATAGCCCCACAAGGCTGCTGAGAGCTGGCTGAGGCCTTAAAATGTATATTGTTTATTGTTCATCTAATAATAATAATAATAATAATAATAATAATAATGAATAATAATAATAATAAATAGCCCCACAAGGCTGCTGAGAGCTGGCTGAGGCCTTAAAATGTATATTGTTTATTGTTCATCTAATAATAATAATAATAATAATAATAATAATAATGAATAATAATAATAATAATAAATAGCCCCACAAGGCTGCTGAGAGCTGGCTGAGGCCTTAAAGTGGACCAACACCCAGGATTTTGACTATCCTGGGTGTTGGTCCACTTAGGTGGGGCACCCCGATCGCCGCAAAAACTCACCTCTCCCCGCTCCCACGTGACCTCGTCCGGCCAATGACAGCGCTCAGAGCCGCTCTGGTATGCGCGTCCAAAGCCGCTTGGACGCGCATACCAGAGTGCTGTCATTGGCTGCGTCTCTCGCTTCCCTCTAACAGGGAGCGCGCCTGCGCCGGCCATTCACAAAACGGCCGGCGCGGGAGCGCGCCCTGCTAGAGGGAAGCGAGAGACGCGGCCGCGTCTCGCGCATGCGCCGTTGGATCGCCGGTAAGGTGAGGATTGTGGGCCTCCTGGGGGGTTCCTCCCCGCGGGACATCCCGATTTTGGATGCCCCGCGGGGAGAGATCTGATCGGTCCGGGAATCTTATAGATTCCCGGGCCGATCCCCCCTGGGTGTTGGTCCACTTTAAAATGTACATTGTTTATTGTTCATCTAATAATAATAATAATAATAATAATAATAATAATAATAATGAATACTAATAATAATAAATAGCCCCACAAGGCTGCTGAGAGCTGGCTGAGGCCTTAAAATGTATATTGTTTATTGTTCACCTAATAAAAATAATAATAATAATAATAATAATAATAAATAATAATAATAATAAATAGCCCCACAAGGCTGCTGAGAGCTGGCTGAGGCCTGATCATTATGGCCACAGACATCCATGGCTCATGCTTCTATAGATTATACTAAGGTCGCCTTGTTTGTGAGCGCACCCTGGAGGTCATAGTTGGTGCTGCACAGTTAGGTCATCCTTATGGGAACGTGTGCCTGAATACTACAGTCTTCCAGGCTCGGACTGGCTCATAGGTTTACCAGTGGGCCCCTGGAGTCAGGGACACTGTTAAGGGCCTCAGTTACCTAAACCCCATTTATAGCTTATTTGTGGCACCCCAAATGCATGCACAATACAATACACAATACATAGACAATACACTCTGGCATAATGTTTCAGTACATGGGCCCTTAGCCGGAAATACTTGCATCTAAGTGTGGGGTGGGCCCCCAGAGCCAGCCCTACTGGTGGCGCTCCAGTATGACACTGTGGCCTTCTTATTTCTAACAAGCTGGGGAGTGGCCTCTCAATGTGTAATATATATAAGGGAGCCTTCTTCCTAGAGACCCCGTCATGGGCCCTTAGCTGGGAATACTTGCATCTAAGGGGTTTATTTATCAAGGGCTAGCGCCAGGTAGTGTCTGACGAGCGCCAGGTCCCGCCAGCTAACGGCGGCTACCGACTCAAGTACGCCCGGCGGCGGACACAATGACGCATTTATCACGCTAAATGAGGCTAGCGCCGGCGAGAGCGTCAGCTAGCGCGGGATTCATCATGTAGCCGACTGCAACGAACAGCGCCGCTGCTAATCCCATCACAGCGCCAGGTATGACCTGTCGCTCCCTGGCGTTGTCCAATGCATTTCAATGGAGCAATCTTTAAATATTCATAAATAATTGATATTAATGTTTTTTTTTTTTTTTTATGTCAAAAATTCTGTGACCACTTCTGCAATGTTAGGATTTTTTTTTAAGGTAAAAAAAAAAAAAAAAAAAATGTGCAGAATTGATATTACAGGTCTGATATTCATGTATTCATATTACAAAATGTTTAGAAAAACTTGTATAATTTTTAATTTAAAAAAAAAAAGGTTGTTTGGGGGTTAAAAACTACTTTACACACATCGCCGCCAGCGCTCTGGGGTTTAAACAAGGAATTCACAGCGCGAGAAATGTTTGAGCGTGATTTGTTAATGAATCTGCAGCAAGCCGTTCGCTCTGGTCATTCGCTGTCAGGCGCACCCATACAACGCGGAACCTGTGAAACAGCGACCCCTAACCCCGTATTCAACATTACCGCACACCGACTGAGTCGCTGTCAACAAGCAAACCCCGGGCAAGCACAGCGAATACTAGCTGGCGCTGTGAAAATCACGCTACTGGCGCTCATCTGTCGCTACCTGGCGCTATTAATGAATCGGCCTCCCCGTGTGGGGTGGGCCCCCAGGGTCAGTCCTACTGGTGGCCACTAGGGATGAGCGAATCGATCCGGACGAACCCGGATTCGATCCGAATTTCAGGAAAAATTCGATTCGGATCGAATCCGAATTTCCCCGCGATTCGATCACTCGAAGTTTTCCTTTAACATCCATTCATTTACATTTACAGGCATTCTAAGATGGCGGACGGGACATGTCTGGACATGTATCCCGCGCCAGTGCAAGCTGGGGCAGTCACATGCAGCCTATCAGCAGCCAGCAAGCCCGGTGACGTCACACAGCGGTATTTAACGGCGGCCATCTTGCTTTTCCTCATTTCTCTATTGCATTCGTGACAGACAGACAGAACGCTGTGTAGCTGAGGCAGTTAGACAGGCTGGAGACAGGGACAGACAGGGACAGGCAGGAGACAGGCAGGAGACAGACAGGAGACAGACAGAAAGCCAGGGAAAGGTAGGAAAAACGGAGCTGGCTGACAGGGAGATTTTTTTTTTTTCATCCAGCCTTTGTTAGCGTTTTCAGGCTGCTTATAGTAACTAACTGTGCATATATACTGAACTGATCTTAAGTCTGCTGTGAGGCATCCCATTCTGTGACTAAAGCAGCCTCTGTTTAAGACCATATAAGCATTTGCTCTTATCATATTTGAAATTAGGCCTGATAAAGACACTTTTGCTGGCCAAAGCACTACTGTACCCTGCCAGGTCCATTCCTGCCCAGGGCATCCCATTCTGTGACTACAGCAGCCTCTGTTTAAGACCATATAAGCATTTGCTCTTATCATATTTGAAATTAGCCTGATAAAGACACTTTTGCTGGCCAAAGCACTACTGGACCCTGCCAGGTCCATTCCTGCCCAGGGCATCCCATTCTGTGACTAAAGCAGCCTCTGTTTAAGACCATATAAGCATTTGCTCTTATCATATTTGAAATTAGGCCTGATAAAGACACTTTTGCTGGCCAAAGCACTACTGGACCCTGCCAGGTCCATTCCTGCCCGGGGCATCCCATTCTGTGACTACAGCAGCCTCTGTTTAAGACCATATAAGCATTTGCTCTTATCATATTTGAAATTAGCCTGATAAAGACACTTTTGCTGGCCAAAGCACTACTGGACCCTGCCAGGTCCATTCCTGCCCAGGGCATCCCATTCTGTGACTAAAGCAGCCTCTGTTTAAGACCATATAAGCATTTGCTCTTATCATATTTGAAATTAGGCCTGATAAAGACACTTTTGCTGGCCAAAGCACTACTGGACCCTGCCAGGTCCATTCCTGCCCAGGGCATCCCATTCTGTGACTACAGCAGCCTCTGTTTAAGACCATATAAGCATTTGCTCTTATCATATTTGAAATTAGGCCTGATAAAGACACTTTTGCTGGCCAAAGCACTACTGGACCCTGCCAGGTCCATTCCTGCCCAGGGCATCCCATTCTGTGACTAAAGCAGCCTCTGTTTAAGACCATATAAGCATTTGCTCTTATCATATTTGAAATTAGGCCTGATAAAGACACTTTTGCTGGCCAAAGCACTACTGGACCCTGCCAGGTCGATTCCTGTTGGGGCATCCCATTCTGTGACTACAGCAGCCTCTGTTTAAGACCATATAAGCATTTGCTCTTATCATATTTGAAATTAGGCCTGATAAAGACACTTTTGCTGGCCAAAGCACTACTGGACCCTGCCAGGTCCATTCCTGCCCAGGGCATCCCATTCTGTGACTACAGCAGCCTCTGTTTAAGACCATATAAGCATTTGCTCTTATCATATTTGAAATTAGGCCTGATAAAGACACTTTTGCTGGCCAAAGCACTACTGGACCCTGCCAGGTCGATTCCTGCCCGGGGCATCCCATTCTGTGACTACAGCAGCCTCTGTTTAAGACCATATAAGCATTTGCTCTTATCATATTTGAAATTAGCCTGATAAAGACACTTTTGCTGGCCAAAGCACTACTGGACCCTGCCAGGTCCATTCCTGCCCAGGGCATCCCATTCTGTGACTAAAGCAGCCTCTGTTTAAGACCATATAAGCATTTGCTCTTATCATATTTGAAATTAGGCCTGATAAAGACACTTTTGCTGGCCAAAGCACTACTGGACCCTGCCAGGTCCATTCCTGCCCAGGGCATCCCATTCTGTGACTACAGCAGCCTCTGTTTAAGACCATATAAGCATTTGCTCTTATCATATTTGAAATTAGGCCTGATAAAGACACTTTTGCTGGCCAAAGCACTACTGGACCCTGCCAGGTCCATTCCTGCCCGGGGCATCCCATTCTGTGACTACAGCAGCCTCTGTTTAAGACCATATAAGCATTTGCTCTTATCATATTTGAAATTAGGCCTGATAAAGACACTTTTGCTGGCCAAAGCACTACTGGACCCTGCCAGGTCCATTCCTGCCCAGGGCATCCCATTCTGTGACTACAGCAGCCTCTGTTTAAGACCATATAAGCATTTGCTCTTATCATATTTGAAATTAGGCCTGATAAAGACACTTTTGCTGGCCAAAGCACTACTGGACCCTGCCAGGTCGATTCCTGTTGGGGCATCCCATTCTGTGACTAAAGCAGCCTCTGTTTAAGACCATATAAGCATTTGCTCTTATCATATTTGAAATTAGGCCTGATAAAGACACTTTTGCTGGCCAAAGCACTACTGGACCCTGCCAGGTCGATTCCTGTTGGGGCATCCCATTCTGTGACTACAGCAGCCTCTGTTTAAGACCATATAAGCATTTGCTCTTATCATATTTGAAATTAGCCTGATAAAGACACTTTTGCTGGCCAAAGCACTACTGGACCCTGCCAGGTCCATTCCTGCCCAGGGCATCCCATTCTGTGACTAAAGCAGCCTCTGTTTAAGACCATATAAGCATTTGCTCTTATCATATTTGAAATTAGGCCTGATAAAGACACTTTTGCTGGCCAAAGCACTACTGGACCCTGCCAGGTCCATTCCTGCCCAGGGCATCCCATTCTGTGACTACAGCAGCCTCTGTTTAAGACCATATAAGCATTTGCTCTTATCATATTTGAAATTAGGCCTGATAAAGACACTTTTGCTGGCCAAAGCACTACTGGACCCTGCCAGGTCCATTCCTGCCCAGGGCATCCCATTCTGTGACTAAAGCAGCCTCTGTTTAAGACCATATAAGCATTTGCTCTTATCATATTTGAAATTAGGCCTGATAAAGACACTTTTGCTGGCCAAAGCACTACTGGACCCTGCCAGGTCGATTCCTGTTGGGGCATCCCATTCTGTGACTACAGCAGCCTCTGTTTAAGACCATATAAGCATTTGCTCTTATCATATTTGAAATTAGCCTGATAAAGACACTTTTGCTGGCCAAAGCACTACTGGACCCTGCCAGGTCCATTCCTGCCCAGGGCATCCCATTCTGTGACTACAGCAGCCTCTGTTTAAGACCATATAAGCATTTGCTCTTATCATATTTGAAATTAGGCCTGATAAAGATACTTTTGCTGGCCAAAGCACTACTGGACCCTGCCAGGTCCATTCCTGCCCAGGGCATCCCATTCTGTGACTACAGCAGCCTCTGTTTAAGACCATATAAGCATTTGCTCTTATCATATTTGAAATTAGGCCTGATAAAGACACTTTTGCTGGCCAAAGCACTACTGGACCCTGCCAGGTCGATTCCTGCCCGGGGCATCCCATTCTGTGACTACAGCAGCCTCTGTTTAAGACCATATAAGCATTTGCTCTTATCATATTTGAAATTAGCCTGATAAAGACACTTTTGCTGGCCAAAGCACTACTGGACCCTGCCAGGTCCATTCCTGCCCAGGGCATCCCATTCTGTGACTAAAGCAGCCTCTGTTTAAGACCATATAAGCATTTGCTCTTATCATATTTGAAATTAGGCCTGATAAAGACACTTTTGCTGGCCAAAGCACTACTGGACCCTGCCAGGTCCATTCCTGCCCAGGGCATCCCATTCTGTGACTACAGCAGCCTCTGTTTAAGACCATATAAGCATTTGCTCTTATCATATTTGAAATTAGGCCTGATAAAGACACTTTTGCTGGCCAAAGCACTACTGGACCCTGCCAGGTCCATTCCTGCCCGGGGCATCCCATTCTGTGACTACAGCAGCCTCTGTTTAAGACCATATAAGCATTTGCTCTTATCATATTTGAAATTAGGCCTGATAAATACACTTTTGCTGGCCAAAGCACTACTGGACCCTGCCAGGTCCATTCCTGCCCAGGGCATCCCATTCTGTGACTAAAGCAGCCTCTGTTTAAGACCATATAAGCATTTGCTCTTATCATATTTGAAATTAGGCCTGATAAAGACACTTTTGCTGGCCAAAGCACTACTGGACCCTGCCAGGTCGATTCCTGTTGGGGCATCCCATTCTGTGACTACAGCAGCCTCTGTTTAAGACCATATAAGCATTTGCTCTTATCATATTTGAAATTAGCCTGATAAAGACACTTTTGCTGGCCAAAGCACTACTGGACCCTGCCAGGTCCATTCCTGCCCAGGGCATCCCATTCTGTGACTACAGCAGCCTCTGTTTAAGACCATATAAGCATTTGCTCTTATCATATTTGAAATTAGGCCTGATAAAGACACTTTTGCTGGCCAAAGCACTACTGGACCCTGCCAGGTCCATTCCTGCCCAGGGCATCCCATTCTGTGACTACAGCAGCCTCTGTTTAAGACCATATAAGCATTTGCTCTTATCATATTTGAAATTAGGCCTGATAAAGACACTTTTGCTGGCCAAAGCACTACTGGACCCTGCCAGGTCGATTCCTGCCCGGGGCATCCCATTCTGTGACTACAGCAGCCTCTGTTTAAGACCATATAAGCATTTGCTCTTATCATATTTGAAATTAGCCTGATAAAGACACTTTTGCTGGCCAAAGCACTACTGGACCCTGCCAGGTCCATTCCTGCCCAGGGCATCCCATTCTGTGACTAAAGCAGCCTCTGTTTAAGACCATATAAGCATTTGCTCTTATCATATTTGAAATTAGGCCTGATAAAGACACTTTTGCTGGCCAAAGCACTACTGGACCCTGCCAGGTCCATTCCTGCCCAGGGCATCCCATTCTGTGACTACAGCAGCCTCTGTTTAAGACCATATAAGCATTTGCTCTTATCATATTTGAAATTAGGCCTGATAAAGACACTTTTGCTGGCCAAAGCACTACTGGACCCTGCCAGGTCCATTCCTGCCCGGGGCATCCCATTCTGTGACTACAGCAGCCTCTGTTTAAGACCATATAAGCATTTGCTCTTATCATATTTGAAATTAGGCCTGATAAAGACACTTTTGCTGGCCAAAGCACTACTGGACCCTGCCAGGTCCATTCCTGCCCAGGGCATCCCATTCTGTGACTACAGCAGCCTCTGTTTAAGACCATATAAGCATTTGCTCTTATCATATTTGAAATTAGGCCTGATAAAGACACTTTTGCTGGCCAAAGCACTACTGGACCCTGCCAGGTCGATTCCTGTTGGGGCATCCCATTCTGTGACTAAAGCAGCCTCTGTTTAAGACCATATAAGCATTTGCTCTTATCATATTTGAAATTAGGCCTGATAAAGACACTTTTGCTGGCCAAAGCACTACTGGACCCTGCCAGGTCGATTCCTGTTGGGGCATCCCATTCTGTGACTACAGCAGCCTCTGTTTAAGACCATATAAGCATTTGCTCTTATCATATTTGAAATTAGCCTGATAAAGACACTTTTGCTGGCCAAAGCACTACTGGACCCTGCCAGGTCCATTCCTGCCCAGGGCATCCCATTCTGTGACTAAAGCAGCCTCTGTTTAAGACCATATAAGCATTTGCTCTTATCATATTTGAAATTAGGCCTGATAAAGACACTTTTGCTGGCCAAAGCACTACTGGACCCTGCCAGGTCGATTCCTGTTGGGGCATCCCATTCTGTGACTACAGCAGCCTCTGTTTAAGACCATATAAGCATTTGCTCTTATCATATTTGAAATTAGCCTGATAAAGACACTTTTGCTGGCCAAAGCACTACTGGACCCTGCCAGGTCCATTCCTGCCCAGGGCATCCCATTCTGTGACTAAAGCAGCCTCTGTTTAAGACCATATAAGCATTTGCTCTTATCATATTTGAAATTAGGCCTGATAAAGACACTTTTGCTGGCCAAAGCACTACTGGACCCTGCCAGGTCCATTCCTGCCCAGGGCATCCCATTCTGTGACTACAGCAGCCTCTGTTTAAGACCATATAAGCATTTGCTCTTATCATATTTGAAATTAGCCTGATAAAGACACTTTTGCTGGCCAAAGCACTACTGGACCCTGCCAGGTCCATTCCTGCCCAGGGCATCCCATTCTGTGACTAAAGCAGCCTCTGTTTAAGACCATATAAGCATTTGCTCTTATCATATTTGAAATTAGGCCTGATAAAGACACTTTTGCTGGCCAAAGCACTACTGGACCCTGCCAGGTCCATTCCTGCCCAGGGCATCCCATTCTGTGACTACAGCAGCCTCTGTTTAAGACCATATAAGCATTTGCTCTTATCATATTTGAAATTAGCCTGATAAAGACACTTTTGCTGGCCAAAGCACTACTGGACCCTGCCAGGTCCATTCCTGCCCAGGGCATCCCATTCTGTGACTAAAGCAGCCTCTGTTTAAGACCATATAAGCATTTGCTCTTATCATATTTGAAATTAGGCCTGATAAAGACACTTTTGCTGGCCAAAGCACTACTGGACCCTGCCAGGTCCATTCCTGCCCGGGGCATCCCATTCTGTGACTACAGCAGCCTCTGTTTAAGACCATATAAGCATTTGCTCTTATCATATTTGAAATTAGCCTGATAAAGACACTTTTGCTGGCCAAAGCACTACTGGACCCTGCCAGGTCCATTCCTGCCCAGGGCATCCCATTCTGTGACTAAAGCAGCCTCTGTTTAAGACCATATAAGCATTTGCTCTTATTATATTTATATTATAAGACACTTTTGCTGGGCATAGGCTTACTGCTGCCTGCCAGGTGCACTTCTGTTGAGGCATCCCATTCTGTAACATAGCATACCCCTCTTTATTTACACTAAGCAGCTCTCTTATTTACACTAAGCAGGCCTGTTGGAGGCTGAGTGTTACTGCTCACTTTTGGTGTGCATTATATTCTGTTTTATATAGACCCACTGCTGCCTGGGGGTTCTTAAAATATCACCTACTACCACGCCAGTTAGACTATGTCGGGCAGACAAGTGCCTGGAAGTGAAAAGAGGAGTGGCAGAGGCCAAGATTCCGCAGGCAGAGCTCGCATCAGACTGGGGGCCAGTAGCAGCAGGAGTCACGCTGAGAGACCTAATCTGCCAGTATCTGCTAGCGGTCGGGTCTCCACCAGTAACGCATCTGCCGTGGTAGATTGGTTGACGCGCTCATCAACAACATCATCACAACTTACGTCTGAGACCCCCAGTCTAGGGTCGGTAGGTTCCTCTGACACAACCCTGAGTTGGCATGCCCCGAGAGCAGTCCCTGTCCTCCCATTGCCTCTGGCCTACGCCGTTCCCTCCCCCAGCGACGTATCCTATGCTTTGGGTTCAGCTCCACTCTTTAGTGAGGAGGACCATCAGATAGAGGACAGTCAGCAGCTACTGCCCAGCCAAGAAATGGAGGTGGCTTCTTTAGCTAGGCAGACAAATAGTGATGTGGACAGTGTCGTGGGTGCTGCGAGCGTTCCAGCTCCTGCGCCAGACACTGTTGACGAATCCACGAACATCAGTGACGTACAGCCACAACTCGGTGATGATGATGATGATGACGATGAAGCCGATCGCACTTGGGAGCCGGGTGATGAAGGGGCTTCATCGTCATCATCAGGAGAAGAGGGGTGCAGGTTGCCCCGGAGTCAGCAGCTGAGGCAGCAAGGTGGTAGCAGTCAGCATGGGGGCACAATTCCAAAGGCTGGAGCCGGCCGGGGCCGGGGCCGGGGTAGAGCACCTGCTGTGCGGCAGTCTACCTTATCGGGAGGTAGTGGAGCAGGGGTTCCTGGAGTTGGCAACAGCAGCAGTGAATCAGTGAGGCCAGGGGGTGGGAAAAGTAGCTACTCGGCAGTGTGGCAGTTTTTCCTGAGGCATCCGCAGGAGGGTAACATGGCCACATGCAAGATATGTAGGCAAAAGGTGAAGCGTGGCCAGGGTCCAAATGTTGGCACCACGGCCCTGCGTCAACATATGATGCGTCACCATAAAACGACCTGGGAGAACCGAGGCTCCCAAGGGGTGGTCCAGTCTGCTTCCTCACCAAGTGAGCTCCCAATTTCTGCCAGCCAAGGCTCCAGCACCTCAGCCGAAGGCAGCTGTGCGTCATACCCATCCTCTGTCGCTCCTGCTCCTCCTCCTCCAAGTCATGCATCCCGCCAGCAATCCATCAGCGAAGCCATGTCCAAGAGACAGCAGTATGCGCCCACTCATCCTACGGCGCAGAAGCTGAATGTGCTCCTGTCCAAGTTGCTGGTGCTGCAGTCGCTCCCTTTTCAGGTGGTGGAATCTGCACCTTTCAGAGAACTGATGGCTTGTGCCGAGCCGAGGTGGAGAGTCCCAAGCCGTCATTTCTTTGCCAAGAAGGCAGTACCAGCGCTGCACACTTTTGTTGAACAGAAGGTGGGCCAGTCCTTGAGCCTGTCGGTGTGTAGCAAAATACATGGCAGCGCCGACATCTGGAGCTGTAACTACGGTCAGGGGCAGTACATGTCGTTTACGGCCCACTGGGTGAATGTGGTCCCTTTGCAGCAGCAACTTGGACAGGTCACGCCGCTTCGGCCTCCGCGCTCTCTGCCCATTGGGCCTGTGACACCGTGCGACTCGGCCTCCTCATCCTCCGCCATCTCCTCACCCTCCACTGTAGGCTCAAGTCTCAGTGCCCCTCCAGTCTACCATGTGTGCAGGGCACGGAGGTGTCACGCAGTGCTTCACATGGTTTGTCTTGGCGAACGGAGTCACACAGGGGAGGAACTGCTTAAATGTATTCATCAGGAAATCCAAACATGGCTTACTCCGAGAAAACTTAAAATGGGAATCATGGTTACCGACAATGGGAAGAACATTTTGTCTGCGCTGCGCCAAGGAAGCCTGACCCATGCCCCCTGCATGGCTCACGTCTTCAATCTGGTTGTCAAGCGGTTTCTGAAGTGTTCCCCCCATCTGCAGGACATCCTAACAACTTCACGGAAACTTTGCATGCACTTCAGCCACTCCTACACCGCCAAACACACCCTTCTTGAGCTACAGCGTCAGAATGGTATCCCCCAACATAGTCTGATTTGCGATGTTTCCACCCGTTGGAATTCCACCCTTCACATGTTGGACCGATTATATGAACAGAGAAAAGCCATCACGGATTTCCTGATGATCCAAGCAGATAGGGGGACTCCCCTGTGTAACTTCAATGTCAACCAGTGGCAGCTCATACGTGACACCTGCCGTTTGCTCAGGCCCTTTGAGGAAGCCACTTTATTTGTCAGTCGGCAGGATTACGGGATGAACGACGTGATTCCACTGCTTCATGTACTACAGCACATGTTGGAAACCATGGCTGGTCAGGGCACTGGAGACATGGCGTTTACATCTTACGGCCACATGAACCCCGTTGGAGCTGAACTGGAGGAGGAGGAGGAGGAAGAGGAGGAGGAGGAGTTGCCCAGCGAAACACAGTTTAGGCTTGGCGAAATGGCTGGTTTATCTAGTCAGCGGACAGGAGAGGAGGAGCAGGAGCAGCCAGAGGAGCTAGAGGTTTTTGAGGAAGGAGAGACAGAGGACCCGGGCACACCGTGGCAGTATGCAGTGGAGATGGAGACAGGTAGTCCATCCGAGTCACTTGCGCAAATGGCACGAAGCATGCTCACATGCTTGCGTAGTGACCCCAGAATTGTTTCCATCTGTCGGCGGGATGACTTCTGGCTGTCCACCTTATTGGACCCTCGCTTCCGGCACAAAATGGGGGCATTTTTTAAACCCACCGAGAGGGAGGACAAACTCAACTACTACAAAGACATTCTACGTAGGCAGTTGGCCGATGCCTATCTGCGCCATGGTCCATACTCTCGCAGGTCTGACTCGAGGGGACCTCTGCGCTCACCTTCCACTGCCATGGCCGCTGGGGGGGTTGGCAGCAGCAGCAGCAGAAGCTCCATCAGCAGCAGCAGCCTCAGTCTTCAGTCGCTAATGAGTAGCTTTCTACACCCGCATAGTGAGGCTACTCATGAGCAGCAGGAAGACCTGGAGCAGGACCTGAACCAGCAGGTCATGTCATACTTTGACATGACCATGCCAACACACCTTGAGGATCCGCTGGACTTCTGGGCAGCCAAACTTGATTTGTGGCCGCAACTAGCAGAGTTTGCCCTGGAAAAGCTGTCCTGCCCGGCAAGTAGCGTGCCATCTGAGCGGGTGTTTAGTGCGGCGGGGGCCATAGTTACGGCGAGGAGAACTCGTCTGTCAACTAAAAATGTGGAGAGACTCACCTTTGTCAAAATGAATCAGGGATGGATCAGCCAGGATTTCCACCCACCAATGCCTGATGCATGCGACTAGATTCAGCATGGTGCCACGTTTTACACTTTCCAAATGGTGCAAAACATATTTATGTCTTTAGGCCATTTTTTGGGCTCCTGCTGCTGCTGCTGCCAACTCCTGCCAACTCCAGGGTGTGATTCATCCAATTTTTGGGCTCCTGAGGCCAACTCCAGTGTATATTTGGGCTCCTGCTGCTGCTGCTGCCAACTTCTGCCAACTCCAGGGTGTGATTCATCCAATTTTTGGGCTCCTGAGGCCAACTCCAGTGTATATTTGGGCTCCTGCTGCTGCTACTGTCAACTCCTGCCAACTCCAGGGTGTGATTCATCCAATTTTTGGGCTCCTGAGGCCAACTCCAGTGTATATTTGGGCTCCTGCTGCTGCTGCTGCCAACTTCTGCCAACTCCAGGGTGTGATTCATCCAATTTTTGGGCTCCTGAGGCTAACTCCAGTGTATATTTGGGCTCCTGCTGCTGCTACTGTCAACTCCTGCCAACTCCAGGGTGTGATTCATCCAATTTTTGGGCTCCTGAGGCCAACTCCAGTGTATATTTGGGCTCCTGCTGCTGCTGCTGCCAACTTCTGCCAACTCCAGGGTGTGATTCATCCAATTTTTGGGCTCCTGAAGCCAACTCCAGTGTATATTTGGGCTCCTGCTGCTGCTGGTGTCAACTCCTGCCAACTCCAGGGTGTGATTCATCCAATTTTTGGGCTCCTGAGGCCAACTCCAGTGTATATTTGGGCTCCTGCTGCTGCTGCTGCCAACTTCTGCCAACTCCAGGGTGTGATTCATCCAATTTTTGGGCTCCTGAGGCCAACTCCAGTGTATATTTGGGCTCCTGCTGCTGCTGGTGTCAACTCCTGCCAACTCCAGGGTGTGATTCATCCAATTTTTGGGCTCCTGAAGCCAACTCCAGTGTATATTTGGGCTCCTGCTGCTGCTACTGTCAACTCCTGCCAACTCCAGGGTGTGATTCATCCAATTTTTGGGCTCCTGAGGCCAACTCCAGTGTATATTTGGGCTCCTGCTGCTGCCAACTTCTGCCAACTCCAGGGTGTGATTCATCCAATTTTTGGGCTCCTGAGGCCAACTCCAGTGTATATTTGGGCTCCTGCTGCTGCTACTGTCAACTCCTGCCAACTCCAGGGTGTGATTCATCCAATTTTTGGGCTCCTGAGGCCAACTCCAGTGTATATTTGGGCTCCTGCTGCTGCTGCTGCCAACTTCTGCCAACTCCAGGGTGTGATTCATCCAATTTTTGGGCTCCTGAGGCCAACTCCAGTGTATATTTGGGCTCCTGCTGCTGCTACTGTCAACTCCTGCCAACTCCAGGGTGTGATTCATCCAATTTTTGGGCTCCTGAGGCCAACTCCAGTGTATATTTGGGCTCCTGCTGCTGCTGCTGTCAACTCCTGCCAACTCCAGGGTGTGATTCATCCAATTTTTGGGCTCCTGAAGCCAACTCCAGTGTATATTTGGGCTCCTGCTGCTGCTACTGTCAACTCCTGCCAACTCCAGGGTGTGATTCATCCAATTTTTGGGCTCCTGAAGCCAACTCCAGTGTATATTTGGGCTCCTGCTGCTGCTGCTGCCAACTCCTGCCAACTCCAGGGTGTGATTCATCCAATTTTTGGGCTCCTGAGGCCAACTCCAGTGTATATTTGGGCTCCTGCTGCTGCTGCTGCCAACTTCTGCCAACTCCAGGGTGTGATTCATCCAATTTTTGGGCTCCTGAGGCCAACTCCAGTGTATATTTGGGCTCCTGCTGCTGCTGCTGCCAACTTCTGCCAACTCCAGGGTGTGATTCATCCAATTTTTGGGCTCCTGAGGCCAACTCCAGTGTATATTTGGGCTCCTGCTGCTGCTACTGTCAACTCCTGCCAACTCCAGGGTGTGATTCATCCAATTTTTGGGCTCCTGAGGCCAACTCCAGTGTATATTTGGGCTCCTGCTGCTGCTGCTGCCAACTTCTGCCAACTCCAGGGTGTGATTCATCCAATTTTTGGGCTCCTGAGGCCAACTCCAGTGTATATTTGGGCTCCTGCTGCTGCTGCTGCCAACTTCTGCCAACTCCAGGGTGTGATTCATCCAATTTTTGGGCTCCTGAGGCCAACTCCAGTGTATATTTGGGCTCCTGCTGCTGCTACTGTCAACTCCTGCCAACTCCAGGGTGTGATTCATCCAATTTTTGGGCTCCTGAGGCCAACTCCAGTGTATATTTGGGCTCCTGCTGCTGCTGCTGCCAACTTCTGCCAACTCCAGGGTGTGATTCATCCAATTTTTGGGCTCCTGAGGCCAACTCCAGTGTATATTTGGGCTCCTGCTGCTGCTGCTGCCAACTTCTGCCAACTCCAGGGTGTGATTCATCCAATTTTTGGGCTCCTGAAGCCAACTCCAGTGTATATTTGGGCTCCTGCTGCTGCTGGTGTCAACTCCTGCCAACTCCAGGGTGTGATTCATCCAATTTTTGGGCTCCTGAGGCCAACTCCAGTGTATATTTGGGCTCCTGCTGCTGCTGCTGCCAACTTCTGCCAACTCCAGGGTGTGATTCATCCAATTTTTGGGCTCCTGAGGCCAACTCCAGTGTATATTTGGGCTCCTGCTGCTGCTGGTGTCAACTCCTGCCAACTCCAGGGTGTGATTCATCCAATTTTTGGGCTCCTGAAGCCAACTCCAGTGTATATTTGGGCTCCTGCTGCTGCTACTGTCAACTCCTGCCAACTCCAGGGTGTGATTCATCCAATTTTTGGGCTCCTGAGGCCAACTCCAGTGTATATTTGGGCTCCTGCTGCTGCTGCTGCCAACTTCTGCCAACTCCAGGGTGTGATTCATCCAATTTTTGGGCTCCTGAGGCCAACTCCAGTATATATTTGGGCTCCTGCTGCTGCTACTGTCAACTCCTGCCAACTCCAGGGTGTGATTCATCCAATTTTTGGGCTCCTGAGGCCAACTCCAGTGTATATTTGGGCTCCTGCTGCTGCTGCTGCCAACTTCTGCCAACTCCAGGGTGTGATTCATCCAATTTTTGGGCTCCTGAGGCCAACTCCAGTGTATATTTGGGCTCCTGCTGCTGCTGCTGCCAACTTCTGCCAACTCCAGGGTGTGATTCATCCAATTTTTAGGCTCCTGAAGCCAACTCCAGTGTATATTTGGGCTCCTGCTGCTGCTGGTGTCAACTCCTGCCAACTCCAGGGTGTGATTCATCCAATTTTTGGGCTCCTGAAGCCAACTCCAGTGTATATTTGGGCTCCTGCTGCTGCTGCTGCCAACTTCTGCCAACTCCAGGGTGTGATTCATCCAATTTTTGGGCTCCTGAGGCCAACTCCAGTGTATATTTGGGCTCCTGCTGCTGCTGCTGCCAACTTCTGCCAACTCCAGGGTGTGATTCATCCAATTTTTGGGCTCCTGAAGCCAACTCCAGTGTATATTTGGGCTCCTGCTGCTGCTGGTGTCAACTCCTGCCAACTCCAGGGTGTGATTCATCCAATTTTTGGGCTCCTGAGGCCAACTCCAGTGTATATTTGGGCTCCTGCTGCTGCTGCTGCCAACTTCTGCCAACTCCAGGGTGTGATTCATCCAATTTTTGGGCTCCTGAGGCCAACTCCAGTGTATATTTGGGCTCCTGCTGCTGCTACTGTCAACTCCTGCCAACTCCAGGGTGTGATTCATCCAATTTTTGGGCTCCTGAAGCCAACTCCAGTGTATATTTGGGCTCCTGCTGCTGCTGGTGTCAACTCCTGCCAACTCCAGGGTGTGATTCATCCAATTTTTGGGCTCCTGAAGCCAACTCCAGTGTATATTTGGGCTCCTGCTGCTGCTACTGTCAACTCCTGCCAACTCCAGGGTGTGATTCATCCAATTTTTGGGCTCCTGAGGCCAACTCCAGTGTATATTTGGGCTCCTGCTGCTGCTGCTGCCAACTTCTGCCAACTCCAGGGTGTGATTCATCCAATTTTTGGGCTCCTGAGGCCAACTCCAGTGTATATTTGGGCTCCTGCTGCTGCTACTGTCAACTCCTGCCAACTCCAGGGTGTGATTCATCCAATTTTTGGGCTCCTGAGGCCAACTCCAGTGTATATTTGGGCTCCTGCTGCTGCTGCTGCCAACTTCTGCCAACTCCAGGGTGTGATTCATCCAATTTTTGGGCTCCTGAGGCCAACTCCAGTGTATATTTGGGCTCCTGCTGCTGCTGCTGCCAACTTCTGCCAACTCCAGGGTGTGATTCATCCAATTTTTGGGCTCCTGAGGCCAACTCCAGTGTATATTTGGGCTCCTGCTGCTGCTACTGTCAACTCCTGCCAACTCCAGGGTGTGATTCATCCAATTTTTGGGCTCCTGAGGCCAACTCCAGTGTATATTTGGGCTCCTGCTGCTGCTGCCAACTTCTGCCAACTCCAGGGTGTGATTCATCCAATTTTTGGGCTCCTGAGGCCAACTCCAGTGTATATTTGGGCTCCTGCTGCTGCTACTGTCAACTCCTGCCAACTCCAGGGTGTGATTCATCCAATTTTTGGGCTCCTGAGGCCAACTCCAGTGTATATTTGGGCTCCTGCTGCTGCTGCCAACTTCTGCCAACTCCAGGGTGTGATTCATCCAATTTTTGGGCTCCTGAGGCCAACTCCAGTGTATATTTGGGCTCCTGCTGCTGCTGCTGCCAACTTCTGCCAACTCCAGGGTGTGATTCATCCAATTTTTGGGCTCCTGAGGCCAACTCCAGTGTATATTTGGGCTCCTGCTGCTGCTACTGTCAACTCCTGCCAACTCCAGGGTGTGATTCATCCAATTTTTGGGCTCCTGAGGCCAACTCCAGTGTATATTTGGGCTCCTGCTGCTGCTGCTGCCAACTTCTGCCAACTCCAGGGTGTGATTCATCCAATTTTTGGGCTCCTGAGGCCAACTCCAGTGTATATTTGGGCTCCTGCTGCTGCTACTGTCAACTCCTGCCAACTCCAGGGTGTGATTCATCCAATTTTTGGGCTCCTGAGGCCAACTCCAGTGTATATTTGGGCTCCTGCTGCTGCTGCTGTCAACTCCTGCCAACTCCAGGGTGTGATTCATCCAATTTTTGGGCTCCTGAAGCCAACTCCAGTGTATATTTGGGCTCCTGCTGCTGCTACTGTCAACTCCTGCCAACTCCAGGGTGTGATTCATCCAATTTTTGGGCTCCTGAAGCCAACTCCAGTGTATATTTGGGCTCCTGCTGCTGCTGCTGCCAACTTCTGCCAACTCCAGGGTGTGATTCATCCAATTTTTGGGCTCCTGAGGCCAACTCCAGTGTATATTTGGGCTCCTGCTGCTGCTGCTGCCAACTTCTGCCAACTCCAGGGTGTGATTCATCCAATTTTTGGGCTCCTGAAGCCAACTCCAGTGTATATTTGGGCTCCTGCTGCTGCTGGTGTCAACTCCTGCCAACTCCAGGGTGTGATTCATCCAATTTTTGGGCTCCTGAAGCCAACTCCAGTGTATATTTGGGCTCCTGCTGCTGCTGCTGCCAACTTCTGCCAACTCCAGGGTGTGATTCATCCAATTTTTGGGCTCCTGAGGCCAACTCCAGTGTATATTTGGGCTCCTGCTGCTGCTGCTGTCAACTCCTGCCAACTCCAGGGTGTGATTCATCCAATTTTTGGGCTCCTGAAGCCAACTCCAGTGTATATTTGGGCTCCTGCTGCTGCTGGTGTCAACTCCTGCCAACTCCAGGGTGTGATTCATCCAATTTTTGGGCTCCTGAGGCCAACTCCAGTGTATATTTGGGCTCCTGCTGCTGCTGCTGCCAACTTCTGCCAACTCCAGGGTGTGATTCATCCAATTTTTGGGCTCCTGAGGCCAACTCCAGTGTATATTTGGGCTCCTGCTGCTGCTGCTGCCAACTTCTGCCAACTCCAGGGTGTGATTCATCCAATTTTTGGGCTCCTGAGGCCAACTCCAGTGTATATTTGGGCTCCTGCTGCTGCTGCTGTCAACTCCTGCCAACTCCAGGGTGTGATTCATCCAATTTTTGGGCTCCTGAGGCCAACTCCAGTGTATATTTGGGCTCCTGCTGCTGCTACTGTCAACTCCTGCCAACTCCAGGGTGTGATTCATCCAATTTTTGGGCTCCTGAGGCCAACTCCAGTGTATATTTGGGCTCCTGCTGCTGCTGCTGCCAACTTCTGCCAACTCCAGGGTGTGATTCATCCAATTTTTGGGCTCCTGAGGCCAACTCCAGTGTATATTTGGGCTCCTGCTGCTGCTACTGTCAACTCCTGCCAACTCCAGGGTGTGATTCATCCAATTTTTGGGCTCCTGAGGCCAACTCCAGTGTATATTTGGGCTCCTGCTGCTGCTGCTGCCAACTTCTGCCAACTCCAGGGTGTGATTCATCCAATTTTTGGGCTCCTGAAGCCAACTCCAGTGTATATTTGGGCTCCTGCTGCTGCTGCTGCTGCCAACTTCTGCCAACTCCAGGGTGTGATTCATCCAATTTTTGGGCTCCTGAGGCCAACTCCAGTGTATATTTGGGCTCCTTCTGCCCCTCATAGTGATGCCACTTCAACTCTCTGCAATTGTGCCGCTCTGCGATTCTATTAGCGATGCCTCTGATCTGCATGTGATATTTCTTCAAAGTATTATTTAACTAACCCAGCACGCATCCTGTGCGTGTTACAGCAAGGCTGAATGGTTTACAACCCTATTGAGGCTGTAGGAGGCTCAGAAATAGCCGTTTTTAATAGCGATTCGTCGCGAATTTATTCGGGTCGAAACGATTTTTGTCGGAAAATTCGGCGAATCAGTCGAATCGAATTTTTCAAAAGTTCGCTCATCTCTAGTGGCCACCATAACACTGCGGCCTTCTCATTACTAACAAGGTGGGGAGGGGCCTCTCAGTGTGCAATATGTAAGGGAGCCCTCTTCCTAGAGACCTCGCCATCACACGTTTGCACATGATTAGCCCTTAGATTGTAAGCTCATAAGACCAAGGCTCTCCTTAAAGTGAAACAAAACCCATATAAATGAGTTGACCCTATTTAATCGAATTCCCAAGGTTTCAGATGAACCATTCAATAATACTTAGCGCAGGTGTGCGCCTAGATAGAGGTATGCTGGGGATGCGGCAATGTCAATCAAGGCTTGAGTGGAGCTTAAGCATCCAAGTGCGGCATCCCAAATCGGGTTGCCCCGCAGTGTGAAACCCTTTGGTTTTCCCTTTAAGTTCCCCTCAAGCCTTGATTGACATTGCCGCATCCCCAGCATACCTCTATCTAGGCGCACAACTGTGCAGGCAGGCAGATTCCTCAGTAGCGTCAGATGAGCGTCTGTAGCAGGCATTTCAGAGCGCCCGCTAGTAGTCGCTGTGCTCGGCCGTGGTTCCCTAGTTCAGAGCGCCTCAGTCTCTGTGCAGCATTGATGAATACGTTGTGGGGAGTCGCTATATGAGCAGTACAGCGCTGTATAGGAGTGAATGGTAGCGACTGGTCAGTGCGACCAACTCACACCATATTCATCAAAAAAATAGCCTCACACACCTCCGGCGCTTAAAAATGCTTTGCTGTAGCCCAGAGCGTCAGAGGCTGTGTGATTAAAGTCTGTTTTTGAACACATATCCACCAGTAACAAAGCGAAAACATATGGAATTACATTGTTATAACATTGTGACATGAACACTTTAATGCCAGACCTGCAATGTCAATTCTGAATAAATATATAAAAAAAAAAACTAAACATTTTGAAAAAATGCATTTTTCAAGGTCAGGAGAGGTCACAACATTATTTGAGAATAATAATAAAAAAAAATATAAAATTAAAACCCCCTGTTTAAAGAGAAGTAAAGGATCGTCCATAGAAATGTATGGGAGAGCGACAGGTAGCGAGAGGTCATACCTGGCGCTGTGCAAGGCTGAACGTCGGCGCTGTATGCTGAGGTTGGGATAATGATGAATCGGACGCTACATGGCGCTATCCCAGTCGCTCAACAGATTCTGCTTGATAAATGTGTAATTGCTGCCGTGTCCGGCGTTCACCTGCCGCTACCTGGCGCTATCCCTTCATGAATAAGGCCCTTAGTCTTTTTGAATGTCCGGCACGGGCACACCCACAGCTAGAAGCAGAGGCAGGGATGCGGCCGGTGGAGCTCGCTCTATTCACATTTCCTTGCCGCATTGACATATGAAATCTGAATGGAGCGAACACTGCTGAGCCCCGCCGATGCATCATGGGAAAAAGTTACTTTACGGCTGATCCTAAATCGGGATGCCCTGCCAACAAGAGGTTTTGTTCTTGTTTAAACCAGACCTTCACCCTAAATTAGAGCCTATCTTGTATGTTTCCCACACCCTGTACATACAGATTGCCCACATTAATCCGGACTTTCACCCTGAATAAGAGCCTATCTTGTTTGTTTCCCACACCCTGTACATACAGATTGCCCACATTAATCCAGACCTTCACCCTGAATAAGAGCCTATCTTATATGTTTCCCCCCCTGTACATACAGATTGCCCACATTAATCCAGACCTTCACCCTGAATAAGAGCCTATCTTATATGTTTCCCCCACCCTGTACATACAGATTGCCCACATTAATCCAGACCTTCACCCTGAATAAGAGCCTATCTTATATGTTTCCCACACCCTGTACATACAGATTGCCCACATTAATCCAGACCTTCACCCTGAATAAGAGCCTATCTAATATGTTTCCCACACCCTGTACATACAGATTGCTCACATTAATCCGGACTTTCACCCTGAATAAGAGCCTATCTTGTTTGTTTCCCACACCCTGTACATACAGATTGCTCACATTAATCCGGACCTTCACCCTGAATAAGAGCCTATCTTATATGTTTTCCACACCCTGTACATACAGATTGCCCACATTAATCCAGACCTTCACCCTGAATAAGAGCCTATCTTATATGTTTCCCACACCCTGTACATACAGATTGCCCACATTAATCCGGACCTTCATCCTGAATAAGAGTCTATCTTGTATGTTTCCCCCCCGTACATACAGATTGCCAACATTAATCCGGACCTTCACCCTGAATAAGAGCCTATCTTATATGTTTCCCACACCCTGTACATACAGATTGCCCACATTAATCCGGACCTTCACCCTGAATAAGAGTCTATCTTATATGTTTCCCACACCCTGTACATACAGATTGCCCCCATTAATCCGGACCTTCATCCTGAATAAGAGCCTATCTTATATGTTTCCCACACCCTGTACATACAGATTGCCCACATTATAAATCAACCTACCTGCACCTACTTCATTTTCTGAAAACATCCAAGATGGTGGCACATGGCGTCTCAGGCTGCCTGCAAACAGGAAGTGTCTTCTGGCTGTGTCGCTTTGCGTTCTAGAATTGCTGTCTTTTTCCTGACCCCAGCTCTGCTCTGTCTGAGCAAAGCACAGCTATAACCCCGCCC
This sequence comes from Gastrophryne carolinensis, assembly GCA_027917425.1. Classification (NCBI taxonomy): domain Eukaryota; kingdom Metazoa; phylum Chordata; class Amphibia; order Anura; family Microhylidae; genus Gastrophryne; species Gastrophryne carolinensis. The sequence continues at coordinate 473,746,853 of CM051237.1, read as the reverse complement.
CCTGCACTTTCCCCCCCTCTCCTCTCCTCAGTATGCGATGCTCCCGAGGCAAGATGGCGGCGCCCGTATCCTAGAGTCCTGAACAGAGTTGCAGCCCAGCGGGGAAAAGTATAATAAGTAAGTGACTAAAAACTTAAAATATATTAATTTTAGATGCTGGGGAATCGTTTTATAAGGGTTTGGGCTTTTCATGAAATCATGGTGAAGGTCCGGTTTAAGCCAGTAATTACCGCGTGTGATGGTATATAAAGGGTTATGAGTGGAGACACGCGCCCGGAACATTACACACAGGAGGCGCAGGCGGGGACATCAGCAGTTTTACAATGAATACAGATTTAATTGGATCTTCTTTGAAGCCAGATAAGACTGATTATGCTCAGCCACGAGAATCCCGAGGTGTCCCTGTAAGACCCAGAGCCCAGCACCACCCAAAAGCCTAAACATGGAGCTGCTCAAAAAGAACCTACAAAGCAAACGCCCACCTGCAGCCAAACGGAGACGTCGTGAGCTTCAGCATCATTCAGGGAAGAAGAAGGAACTCAGAGATAGTGAACGAAATGGTGTGCTAACTTTCCCTCCCCCCAATCACCCCATAACAGGCAGTGTGCAGAATCATCCCAATCACTCCATAACAGGCAGTGTGCAGAATCCCCCCAATCACTCCATAACAGGCAGTGTGCAGAATCCCCCCAATCACTCCATAACAGGCAGTGTGCAGAATCATCCCAATCACCCCATAACAGGCAGTGTGCAGAATCCCCCCAATCACTCCATAACAGGCAGTGTGCAGAATCATCCCAATCACTCCATAACATGCAGTGTGCAGAATCATCCCAATCACTCCATAACAGACAGTGTGCAGAATCCCCCAATCACCCCATAACAGGCAGTGTGCAGAATCCCCCCAATCACCCCATAACAGGCAGTGTGCAGAATCCCCCCAATCACCCCATAACAGGCAGTGTGCAGAATCCCCCCAATCACTCCATAATAGGCAGAGTGCAGAATCCCCCCAATCACTCCATAACAGGCAGTGTGCAGAATCCCCCCAATCACTCCATAACAGGCAGTGTGCACAATCCCCCCAATCACTCCATAACAGGCAGTGTGCACAATCCCCCCAATCACTCCATAACAGGCAGAGTGCAGAATCCCCCCAATCACTCCATAACAGGCAGAGTGCAGAATCCCCCCCAATCACTCCATAACAGGCAGAGTGCAGAATCCCCCCAATCACTCCATAACAGGCAGAGTGCAGAATCCCCCCAATCATCCCATAACAGGCAGAGTGCAGAATCCCCCCAATCACCCCATAACAGGCAATGTGCAGAATCCTCCCAATCACTCCATAACAGGCAGTGTGCAGAATCATCCCAATCACCCCATAACAGGCAGTGTGCAGAATCCCCCAATCACCCCATAACAGGCAGTGTGCAGAATCCCCCCAATCACTCCATAACAGACAGTGTGCAGAATCCCCCCAATCACCCCATAACAGGCAGTGTGCAGAATCCCCCCAATCACCCCATAACAGGCAGTGTGCAGAATCCCCCCAATCACTCCATAATAGGCAGAGTGCAGAATCCCCCCAATCACTCCATAACAGGCAGTGTGCAGAATCCCCCCAATCACTCCATAACAGGCAGTGTGCACAATCCCCCCAATCACTCCATAACAGGCAGTGTGCACAATCCCCCCAATCACTCCATAACAGGCAGAGTGCAGAATCCCCCCAATCACTCCATAACAGGCAGAGTGCAGAATCCCCCCCAATCACTCCATAACAGGCAGAGTGCAGAATCCCCCCAATCACTCCATAACAGGCAGAGTGCAGAATCCCCCCAATCATCCAATAACAGGCAGAGTGCAGAATCCCCCCAATCACCCCATAACAGGCAATGTGCAGAATCCTCCCAATCACTCCATAACAGGCAGTGTGCAGAATCCCCCCAATCACTCCATAACAGGCAGTGTGCAGAATCATCCCAATCACCCCATAACAGGCAGTGTGCAGAATCCCCCCAATCACTCCATAACAGGCAGTGTGCAGAATCCCCCCAATCACTCCATAACAGGCAGTGTGCAGAATCATCCCAATCCCCCCATAACAGGCAGAGTGCAGAATCCCCCCAATCACTCCATAACAGGCAGAGTGCAGAATCCCCCCCAATCACTCCATAACAGGCAGAGTGCAGAATCCCCCCAATCACTCCATAACAGGCAGAGTGCAGAATCCCCCCAATCATCCAATAACAGGCAGAGTGCAGAATCCCCCCAATCACCCCATAACAGGCAATGTGCAGAATCCTCCCAATCACTCCATAACAGGCAGTGTGCAGAATCCCCCCAATCACTCCATAACAGGCAGTGTGCAGAATCATCCCAATCACCCCATAACAGGCAGTGTGCAGAATCCCCCCAATCACTCCATAACAGGCAGTGTGCAGAATCCCCCCAATCACTCCATAACAGGCAGTGTGCAGAATCATCCCAATCCCCCCATAACAGGCAGTGTGCAGAATCCCCCCAATCACTCCATAACAGGCAGTGTGCAGAATCATCCCAATCACTCCATAACAGGCAGTGTGCAGAATCATCCCAATCCCCCCATAACAGGCAGTGTGCAGAATCCCCCCAATCACTCCATAACAGGCAGTGTGCAGAATCCCCCCAATCACCCCATAACAGGCAGTGTGCAGAATCATCCCAATCACCCCATAACAGGCAGTGTGCAGAATCCCCCCAATCACCCCATAACAGGCAGTGTGCAGAATAATCCCAATCACCCCATAACAGGCAGAGTGCAGAATCCCCCCAATCACTCCATAACAGGCAGTGTGCAGAATCACCCCAATCACTCCATAACAGGCAGAGTGCAGAATAATCCCAATCACTCCATAACAGGCAGAGTGCAGAATCCCCCCAATCACTCCATAACAGGCAGTGTGCAGAATCACCCCAATCACTCCATAACAGGCAGAGTGCAGAATAATCCCAATCACTCCATAACAGGCAGTGTGCAGAATAATCCCAATCACTCCATAACAGGCAGTGTGCAGAATCCCCCCAATCACTCCATAACAGGCAGTGTGCAGAATCCCCCCAATCCCTCCATAACAGGCAGTGTGCAGAATAATCCCAATCACTCCATAACAGGCAGTGTGCAGAATCATCCCAATCACCCCATAACAGGCAGTGTGCAGAATCCCCCCAATCCCTCCATAACAGGCAGTGTGCAGAATCCCCCCCAATCACTCCATAACAGGCAGAGTGCAGAATAATCCCAATCACTCCATAACAGGCAGAGTGCAGAATCCCCCCAATCACTCCATAACAGGCAGTGTGCAGAATAATCCCAATCACTCCATAACAGGCAGTGTGCAGAATCCCCCCAATCACTCCATAACAGGCAGTGTGCAGAATCCCCCCAATCCCTCCATAACAGGCAGTGTGCAGAATAATCCCAATCACTCCATAACAGGCAGTGTGCAGAATAATCCCAATCACCCCATAACAGGCAGTGTGCAGAATCCCCCAATCACCCCATAACAGGCAGTGTACAGAATCCCCCCAATCACTCCATAACAGGCAGTGCACAGAATCATCCCAATCACCCCATAACAGGCAGTGTGCAGAATCCCCCCAATCACTCCATAACAGGCAGTGTGCAGAATCCCCCCAATCACCCCATAACAGGCAGTGTACAGAATCCCCCCAATCACTCCATAACAGGCAGTGCACAGAATCATCCCAATCACTCCATAACAGGTCGTGTGCAGAATCCCCCCAATCACCCCATAACAGGCAGTGCGCCGAATCCCCCCAATCACCCCGTAACAGGCATTGTGCAGAATTAATAGGCAGTGTGCAGAATCCACCCCAATCACCCTATAACAGGCCATGTTCAGAATCTCCCCAGTCATTGCATAACAGGCCGTGTGCTGAATCTTCCCAATCACCCCATAACAGGCAGTGTGCTGAATCTTCCCAATCACTCCATAACAGGCAGTGTGCTGAATCTTCCCAATCACTCCATAACAGGCAGTGTGCTGAATCTTCCCAATCACCCCATAACAGGCAGTGTGCAGAATCCCCCCCCAATCACCCCATAACAGGCAGTGTGCAGAATCCCCCCCAATCACCCCATAACAGGCAGTGTGCTGAATCTGAGTAAAGGGGAGGGAGTTGCTCTATTACTATTATATACACAGAATCTTTCAGGGCCTGGGAACCAACTTACCGCCCAGTTTAACCCTCTCATCACTGTATAATATTCAGCAAACAGACATATGAATCCTGTACAGAAACTAGGGGCCTTAGTTTGCATACAATTGCAATCACATGTATTAAACCCCACGCCACGTCAAGGCGCCCCTATTGGTGGGGTCCCTGCTCCTATATTTCAGTGCCCAATATTGGGACATGCAATGCAATCAAATCTTTCAGATCTACTCACCTGGGAAGCTGCCGGACTCCCTTTAGAACACTCCAAGGGCACCTTGACATATGTCTGTTTGCTGAATTTTATACACTGATGAGAGGGTTAAACTGGGCGGTAAGTTGGTTCCCAGGCCCTGAAAGATTCTGTGTATATAATAGTAATGGAGCAACTTCCTCCCCTTTACTCAATGCGCTGAATCCCCCCAATTACCCCATAACAGGCAGTATGCAGAATCCCCCAATCACGTAATAACAGGCAGTGTGTAGAATCCCCCCAATTACCCCATAACAGGCAGTGTGCTGAAGCGGAAAATACAGTACTTCCCTGCATACAAACAAACAATGTAGACTCTAGATGTCAGTAAAAAGGTCACTCCCATAGATAACAACAGGTCTCGTAGAACATCCCCCCAATCACTCCATAACATGCAGTATGCAGAATCCCCAGTCACCTTATAACAGGCAGTGTGTAGAATCCCCCAATCACCCCACAATAGGCAATGTGCTGAATTCCCCCAATCGCCCCATAATAATGTGCAGAATTCCCCCAATCCCTTCATAACAGGGAGTGTGCAGAACCCCCCCCCCCAATCACCACATTGCAGGCAGCATGTAGAATGCCCCAATCACCTTATAACAGGCAGTGTGTAGAATCCCCTAATCACCCCACAACAGGCAATGTGCTGAATTCCCCCAATCGCCCCATAATAATGTGCAGAATCCCCCCAATCACTGCATAACATGCAGTATGCAGAATCCCCCAATCACCTTATAACAGGCAGTGTGTAGAATCAGGGAAGTAGCTAGGCTTTCTGGCAAATATTCGAAATAGCGCCCCCCATCTGTTCTCAGGCCCCCTTTTTGCACCCTCCCTGCTGCATCCAGGGCACATGCCCCCCCCCCCCCCGCTCCATCCTAGCTACACCCCTGGTAGAATCCCCCAATCACCCCATAACAGGCAGTGTGCTGAATCCCCCCAATCACCCCATAATAATTTGCAGAATCCCCCCAATCACTGCATTGCAGGCCGTGTGCCGAACCCCCCCCCCCCCCAATCACTGCATTGCAGGCAGTGTGCAGAATACCCCCAATCACCGCATAATAATGTGCAGAATACCCCCAATCACTGCATTGCAGGCAGCGTGCAGAATCCACCTCAAACAATGAAGGAGCAAAAGTGCATCTTATGGAGCAGAAAATACGGTACTTCCCTGCATACAAACAATGTAGACTCTAGATGGCAGTAGTAAGGTCACTCCCATACATAACAACAGGTCTCATAGAACATAATGGTCTTGGTGTTAACCAAAGTCACTTGGTTTTGGAGGGAAAAGGCAGAACTAGTTAGTACCAGTGAGCGCTTGTGATGGAGACATGTGCGGCACATGCTGAGAAGGGATTACGAGATCTGTTAGAAAGCTGTTATATCAGGTGACATTTAAAGGAGGGGTCCTACCAAAGTTCTTGGTTCTTACAATCAGATCCATCAGAGGGGATACATGTTAATGTTAGTAGAGGAGACAGGAGAAGCAGCAACAGAGCTGGCTAAAGCAAGAGAGACAGGAAGATCTTATGGCAGCCAAGGGGGAAAGTCAGGATTGACTAAGGACCTGAATACCCCTGTAGAAGGAAGTAAGTCCAGTAGTGCCCGAAGCCTCTAAAAAGAAGGAAAGCTGTGGAATAGCTGTGATATAACCCGCTGAAGTATGTTGAACATCTGAAGTGTGATCTGCTAATATGTTGTAAGAAGGACTGAGAATAAAGGCATCTTTACTTTAATTTCAACTAAAGCCTTTCCTGGAGCTGCAAAGAGTAAGTGCACATGCACAGCCAATGCAGCTTGACATAATGTCTTTGTACATGGGCCCTGAATATAATGTTTGCAACTAAGTGTGGGGTGGGCCCCCAGTGTCAGTTCTACTGGGGGCCCCAGACACCTCAGTCTGACACTGCTGATAACAGCACATACAGGTAGATGCTGTACATAGAGATCTGAGACAGGGGATGATGCTGTCTTATGCTAGTTCTACTTTCATGTCAAGCCCTCCGAGGACGTCCATCAAGGCGAAACGCGTTCCTCTTTGTCTTGCTGGTTTCAGGTAAAGTTTTATCCCTATTTTATTGTATACATGTCACCCACCCCAGGTCCAAGAACGCTCCTCACACCCTCCACCACTGGCCTGGGGGGGCCTAACATATTTCTTATTTGTGGCATCCCAGGTGCACATGCACAGCCAATGCAGCTTGACATAATGTCTTTGTACATGGGCCCTTAATATAATGTTTGCAACTAAGTGTGGGGTGGGCCCCCAATGTCAGTTCTACTGGGGGCCCCAGACACCCCAGTCTGACACTGCCGATAACAGCAAATACAGATAAACCTTGTGCATAGAGATCTGATGCAGGGGATGATTCTCTGATGCATGTTCCTGTTTCATGTCAAGCCCTCCGAGGACGTCCATCAAGGCGAAACGCGTCCTCTTTGTCTTGCTGGTTCCAGGTAAAGTTTTATCCCTATTTTATTGTATACGTGTCACCCACCCCAGGTCCAAGAACGCTCCTCACACCCTCCACCACTGGCCTGGAGGGGCCTAACATATTTCTTATTTGTGGCATCCCAGGTGCACATGCACAGCCAATGCAGCTTGACATAATGTCTTTGTACATGGACCCTGAATATAATGTTTGCAACTAAGTGTGGGGTGGGCCCCCAATGTCAGTCCTACTGTGGGCCCCCAGTCTGACAGTGCTGATAACAGCAAAATACAGGTAGATGATGTCGTGCATAGAGATCTGATGCAGGGGATGATTCTCTGATGCATGTTCCTCTTTCATGTCAAACCCTCCGAGGACGTCCATCAAGGCGAAACGCGTCCTCTTTGTCTTGCTGGTTCCAGGTAAAGTTTTATCCCTATTTTAATGTATACATTCACAGTCAGGTAAGACCCCGTTGACGCTTGCGGTATTGGTTTAAATTCCCTTTTTTTGTGAGGTTTCCCTACCATCTGATTTCCGATGCTCTTGGCTGACCCAACCTGAAACCCACCTTATACAACATAAACTCAATGGAGCCCGAGGCTTCACACCAAGATACTCTAGGTGATTGCAATTGTGCTTTAATGGTGTATATGGGACTTTTGCCGATCTCAAAGGCCGACCCTATGAAAGTGCCTCCAGAACTACACAGGCAGCTATAGAGAGCATGTGATCCTCCAAAGGCAGCTATAGAGAGCATGTGACCCTACACAGGCAGCTATAGAGAGCATGTGACCCTACACAGGCAGCAATGGAGAGCATGTGACCCTACACAGGCAGCAATGGAGAGCATGTGACCCTACACAGGCAGCTATAGAGAGCATGTGACCCTACACAGGCAGCTATAGAGAGCATGTGACCCTACACAGGCAGCAATGGAGAGCATGTGACCCTACACAGGCAGCAATGGAGAGCATGTGACCCTACACAGGCAGCTATAGAGAGCATGTGACCCTACACAGGCAGCAATGAAGAGCATGTGACCCTACACAGGCAGCTATAGAGAGCATGTGACCCTACACAGGCAGCAATGGAGAGCATGTGACCCTACACAGGCAGCTATAGAGAGCATGTGACCCTACACAGGCAGCAATGGAGAGCATGTGACCCTACACAGGCAGCAATGGAGAGCATGTGACCCTACACAGGCAGCTATAGAGAGCATGTGACCCTACACAGGCAGCTATAGAGAGCATGTGACCCTACACAGGCAGCAATGGAGAGCATGTGACCCTACACAGGCAGCAATGGAGAGCATGTGGCCCTACACAGGCAGCAATGAAGAGCATGTGACCCTACACAGGCAGCTATAGAGAGCATGTGACCCTACACAGGCAGCTATAGAGAGCATGTGACCCTACACAGGCAGCAATGGAGAGCATGTGACCCTACACAGGCAGCAATGGAGAGCATGTGACCCTACACAGGCAGCTATAGAGAGCATGTGACCCTACACAGGCAGCTATAGAGAGCATGTGACCCTACACAGGCAGCTATAGAGAGCATGTGACCCTACAGAGGCAGCAATGGAGAGCATGTGACCCTACACAGGCAGCTATAGAGAGCATGTGACCCTACACAGGCAGCAATGGAGAGCATGTGACCCTACACAGGCAGCAATGGAGAGCATGTGACCCTACACAGGCAGTTATAGAGAGCATGTGACCCTACACAGGCAGCTATAGAGAGCATGTGACCCTACACAGGCAGCAATAGAGAGCATGTGACCCTACACAGGCAGCTATAGAGAGCATGTGACCCTATACAGGCAGCAATAGAGAGCATGTGACCCTACACAGGCAGCAATAGAGAGCATGTGACCCTACACAGGCAGCAATGAAGAACATGTGACCCTACACAGGCAAATATAGAGAGCATGTGACCCTACACAGGCAGCAATGAAGAATATGTGACCCTACACAGGCAAATATAGAGAGCATGTGACCCTACACAGGCAGCAATGAAGAGCATGTGACCCTACACAGGCAGCTATAGAGAGCATGTGACCCTACACAGGCAGCTATAGAGAGCATGTGATCCTACCCAGGCAGCAATGGAGAGCATGTGACCCTACACAGGCAGCTTTTTGCGAGGTCCTGGCACACAGGGTGAGGGGGCAGTAAGGAGCAGCTCCAGACACACAGTGCATGGTGTGGGGGTCCTGGCACACATGGTGAGGGGGCAGTAAGAGCCAGTTCCAGACACACAGTGCAGGGTGTGGGGTCCTGGCACACAGGGTGAGGGGCAGTAAGGAGCAGCTCCAGACACACAGTGCAGGGTGTGGGGTCCTGGCACACAGGGTGAGGGGCAGTAAGGAGCAGCTCCAGACACACAGTGCAGGGTGTGGGGTCCTGGCACACAGGGTGAGGGGCAGTAAGGAGCAGCTCCAGACACACAGTGCAGGGTGTGGGGTCCTGGCACACAGGGTGAGGGGCAGTAAGGAGCAGCTCCAGACACACAGTGCAGGGTGTGGGGTCCTGGCACACAGGGTGAGGGGTAGTAAGGGGCAGCTCCAGACACACAGTGCAGGGTTTGGGGTCCTGGCACACAGGGTGAGTAGGCAGTAAGGGGCAGCTCCAGACACACAGTGCAAGGTGCAATGTTTTGGCACACAGGGTAAGGGGGGTAATAGGGGGCAGCTACAGACACACAGTGCAGGGTGCGGGGTCCTGGCACACAGGGTGAGGGGGCAGTAAGGGGCAGCTCCAGACTCACAGTGCAGGGTGCGGGGTCCTGGCACACAGAGTGAGGGGGCAGTAAGGGGCAGCTCCAGACACACAGTGCAGGGTTTGGGGTCCGGGCACACTGGGTGAGGGGGCAGTAAGGGGCAGCTCCAGACACACAGTGCAGGGTGCGGGGTCCTGGCACACAGGGTGAGGGGCAGTAAGGGGCAGCTCCAGACACAGCGCAGGGTGCGGGGTCCTGGCACACAGGGTGAGGGGCAGTAAGGGGCAGCTCCAGACACAGTGCAGGGTGCGGGGTCCTGGCACACAGGGTGAGGGGGCTGTAAGGGGCAGCTACAGACACACAGTGCAGGGTACAGGGTCCTGGCGCACAGGGTGAGGGGAGCAGTAAGGGGCAGCTCCAGACACACAGTGCAAGGTACAGGGTCCTGGCACACAGGGTGAGGGGGCAGTAAGGAGCAGCTCCAGACACACAGCGCAGGGTGCGGGGTCCTGGCACACAGGGTGAAGGGGCAGCTCCAGACACACAGTGCAGGGTGCGGGGTCCTGGCACACAGAGTGAGGGGGCAGTAAGGGGCAGCTCCAGACACACAGTGCAGGGTTTGGGGTCCGGGCACACTGGGTGAGGGGGCAGTAAGGGGCAGCTCCAGACACACAGTGCAGGGTGCGGGGTCCTGGCACACAGGGTGAGGGGCAGTAAGGGGCAGCTCCAGACACAGCGCAGGGTGCGGGGTCCTGGCACACAGGGTGAGGGGCAGTAAGGGGCAGCTCCAGACACAGTGCAGGGTGCGGGGTCCTGGCACACAGGGTGAGGGGGCTGTAAGGGGCAGCTACAGACACACAGTGCAGGGTACAGGGTCCTGGCGCACAGGGTGAGGGGAGCAGTAAGGGGCAGCTCCAGACACACAGTGCAAGGTACAGGGTCCTGGCACACAGGGTGAGGGGGCAGTAAGGAGCAGCTCCAGACACACAGTGCAGGGTGCGGGGTCCTGGCACACAGGGTGAGGGGGCTGTAAGGGGCAGCTACAGACACACAGTGCAGGGTACAGGGTCCTGGCGCACAGGGTGAGGGGGCAGTAAGGAGCAGCTCCAGACACACAGCGCAGGGTGCGGGGTCCTGGCACACAGGGTGAAGGGGCAGCTCCAGACACACAGTGCAGGGTACAGGGTCCTGGCGCACAGGGTGAGGGGGCAGTAAGGGGCAGCTCCAGACACACAGTGCAGGGTACAGGGTCCTGGCGCACAGGGTGAGGGGGCAGTAAGGGGCAGCTCCAGACACACAGCGCAGGGTGCAGGGTCCTGGCACACAGGGTGAGGGGGCAGTAAGGGGCAGCTCCAGACACACAGCGCAGGGTGCAGGGTCCTGGCACACAGGGTGAGGGGCAGTAAGGGGCAGCTCCAGACACACAGTGCAGGGTGTGGGGTCCTGGCACACATGGTGAGGGGGCAGTAAGGGGCAGCTTCAGACACACAGTGGAGGGTGTGGGGTCCGGGCACACAGGGTGAGGGGGCAGTAAGGGGCAGCTCCAGACACACAGTGCAGGGTGTGGGGTCCTGGCGCACAGGGTGAGGGGGACAGTAAAGGGCAGCTCCAGACACAGTGCAGAGTGTGGGGTCCAAGCACACATGGTGAGGGGGGCAGTAAGGGGCAGCTCCAGATACACAATACAGGGTCCTAGAACACAGGCTAAGGGGGGGGGGGGCAGTAAGGGTCAGCAGTCTCCTCAACCAAAGCTAAAAACTCCTTTTATCAAAAGGGCAAAAAGCAGGCAAAACAGGTGGCTAAAGGGCAAAGTACACATACCTTTGCGGAGGATTTGGAACTTGAGCCTCGGCTGAGAGGCCGCCAGGGCAGCTGACAATGTCTCCTCTCTGCCGGCAAAAGCCGAGGACCTCTGTGGCATGAGCCTGATCCTCAGCCTGCCTTCCTTGGTCTCCAGCCACCAGGTGAACAGCTCCGTCAAGTTAAATTCCAGCCTCCTCTTGAGAACTGAACTTGGTAGCTCCATTCGTTGACCTTCGTTGCTTAGGTTTCTCCCATCCTCCAGGGTCTTGGCTTCCCAGTCCACTCCACAACCATCCCGGACCAGATGCTCCCCTACCTCCACCAGCAACTGCTTGGACCTGCGAAGGGTCTTCAGAGTCCCAGCCTTCAGCACCTTGGAGAGCGGTGCTGGCTGAGGTCTGGCTGACAGTTGCTCCTTCTTGAGATGTCCAAAGGGATGAGTACCACCACCACCTCCACCACTAGGCTCTACAAGAGACTCCACCAGAGGTCCACAGTCCAGAACCAGACTGGCACTTGCCTGGAAATTAGTCCTAGCTGTTCCTGCAGGGAAGAGACCCAACAGATCCCTCAAAGAGTTCCGAAAGGCTGCTGGGATGACAAAGTCCACCGCTAGGTTCTTCCTCTTCAGACGGGTAAAGCCGGGCTCTCTTAGCCCTTGCAGGGGACGGGTGTAGGGGGCCGGAGCTGAGACCCTTCCTAGAGTTGAGTAGATCCATAATGAGCACAGCAAGAGAGCCCCAACCAGGCTACTACTACACCTGGTCATTCTTCAGCGTGATGCCACCACCGGCCACCTTTGAGTCCACAACCGGTCACCCTATATGTTGAGTCCACCAACAGTCACCTTGATGCCAGTACCAGTAACTCTTTAGCTTGATACCATCATTTAGTCACCCTCCAGTTTGAGTCCACCACCAGTCACCCTTGAGCTTGATGCCTCCACCACTTACCCTTGAGCTTGATGCCTCAACCAGTCACCCTTTAACTTGAAGCCACCACTAGTCACCCTTCAGCATGAAGCCTCCAGCAGTCACCCTTGAGCTTGATGCCTCCACCGCTCACCCTTTAACTTGATGCCTCCACCAGTCACCCTTTAACTTGATGCCTCCACCAGTCACTCTTCAGCTTGATGCCTCCACCAGTCACCCTTGAGCTTGATGCCTCCACCAGTCACCCTTGAGCTTGATGCCTCCACCAGTTACCCTTGAGCTTGATGCCTCCACCAGTCACCCTTCAGCTTGATGCCTCCAACAGTCACCCTTTAACTTGATGCCACCACCAATCACAGTTCCACTGCCGCCTATTCCTTCTGATATTCCGGTCTAAGCTGTTGAGTTGAGATAACTGAAGATAAGGGATGCTGCTGGTGGATTCTCTGGAATGTAGAGACAGATTGGCACCCCCACGGGCACTGGGGCAGATGTGGTGAGACAGGGTCCAGTGATGCCGTCAGGGTCCCGTCAGGATGCAGGGATGCTCACAGCAGCTCGGCATGGTCGGCAGTAGCAGCCCGTCTGCCAGCATTGAGCTTTTTCAGAAAGTGCGGAGAGGAGGATGCAGGATTCCTGGGTCTTCCCCAATGTAATTCACTCTCCTGCAGCAGAAGCAGCACAGATAGGCCGTGACTGCCCCCTACTGGACTGCAGACTGCTCCTGCTGTGGCTCCTCTCCTGGCTCTCCGCCGGCACACGGAATGTCAGTCTGGGATTTTGGTCCCCGCCAGCATGCAGATGAGATGATGATCTGTCCCGTCAGGTCCCTACAGAGAGAAGAAGTGCAAGCTCCTCGGTCCAGTTATAAAGACAGAGAAAAGAAGGAGGACATGTGGAAAAGACAGAGGGAAGGAGGGAATGTGGAAATAACAGAGAGAAGGATGGGATGTGGAAAAGACATAGAATGGTGGAATGTGGAAATGATAGAGAGAAGGAAGACATGTGGAATAGACAGGGAAAAGGAGGGGATGTGGAAAATATACAGAAAAGAGAGGAATGTGGAAAAGACATAAATAAGGAAGAAATGTGGCAAAGACAAGGAAAAGAAGGAAATGTGGAAACATGGGGAAAATGGGGAAAAGACAGGAAGAAGCACGGAATGTGGAAAAGACAAAGAGAGGAGGTTATGTGGAAAATATGGAGAAAAGAAAGGAATGTGGAAAAGATAGAGAAGGTGGGAATGTAAGAGAGAAGGAGAGAATGTGGAAAAGATAGAGAGAAAGAGGGAATGTGGAAACAACTAGTGAGAATGAGAGAATGTGGAAAATATAGCAAAAGGAGGGAATGTGGAAAGGATAGAGAGAAGGAGGGAATGTGGAAAAGAATAGAGAGAAGGAGCGGATGTGGAAAGGATAGAGAGAAGGATGGGATGTGGAAAGGATAGAGAGAAGGAGGGGATGTGGAAACAAAGAGAGAAGGAGGGGATGTGGACAGTATAGAGAGAAAGAGGGAATGTGGGAAGACAGAGATGAGAGAATGTGGAAAGAGAGAGATAGAGGAGCAGGGGATGTGGAAAAGGAAGAGAGGAAAGGTAAAAAGAAAAGATAAAAGGCGGATACCGATACAGTGAAAGGACATGAGGATGGAAAGAATGTGAAAAAATTATCAGAAAATTAAAAAAAGGAAAGATGGAAGGATTACATAAAAAGAGTAAGGCCTAGGCAGGGAAATTCAAAAAGAAGGAAAAATAGATTAAAAAAAAAAAATAAAAAAAAATTGCCCAGGTGAGTGAGAGAGAAGGATTGTGGGACTGTAAAAAGGAGAAAAAAGATGGATGGATTATGGAAAAAGGAAAAAAGGAGGAAAAGAGGGGGGGGGAGGGAGACAGCAGGGAGGTGAAATAAAGGGGTGATCGTGGCAAAGTGCGGAAAACAGACAGAATATTAGAGATGAAAAGGTAAGCATCCTCCAGCAGCACCCAGGTGTTTATATGGGAATTGTATTCTTGGCCAGACTGCTGACCCCGTTCTCCAAAGTCTTCTTGCATAAACTGACCATTTTTTGGGGTCCTCAAATTGGGACTGTTTCAACCAGTTTGTGGGTGATGGGTGTGTTAGGGGTGTGGTTTAGCGTGTGGCTTAATTACAGGTCACATGCTCTAGGAATATTTGGTCCATAAAAGATGTTGTTGATGGACCCAGTGCTCAGAAGTCCAGGCATCCCACTACCACTATCCAACCAAAGGGCAGTTGTAAAGCTCCCAGACATCCAGCATTGTGCATTTGGTGGGACAATCTTCTCAATGTCAGCTAAGCGGGACAGTTAGGTTTCCCCAGAGTTATCGGAGGGACAGTGGGCCTCAAGGTGGGACTGTCCCACTGATAAGTGGGATATCTGGTCTGTTTCCCCTTACAAAGTGTTTGAGATGGCGCCCTGTGCGGTCACACGGCTTGCACACTCCAAAGGCCGGCCATGGATAGAGACAATGTGCAAAATAAAGTGGTGAAGTAGATGTGAAAAAAAGACACGGTAGCCAGATGAGAGCTTTCTTTCTAAGGGGGTGTCAAAATTGTGTCCCCTGGCACCCCCCTGTGGAGAGATTGGGACGGTGCCCTGTGCGACCACACAGCTTGCACACCGCAAAGGCCGGCCATTTTAACAAAAGGGACAGTCGGCAGAACTCTGAGCACCGTATGGGCAGACTGGTGTTATCCAGGACCTCGGAGGAGAGAGATTTAGGAACACTGATTACTGATAGCTGCAAGATGATTGGACGGTACAGCCAGGCAGTGGGAAAAGCAAGCAGGATGCTCGGCTGCATAGCTCGAGGCATCACCAGTAGGAAGAGGGAGGTTGTGATGCCGCTGTATAGAGCCCTGGTGAGGCCACAGCTAGAATACTGTGTGCAGTTCTGGAGACCTCCCCTGCAAAAATACATTATTCAAATAGAACAGGTCCAAAGGCGGGCAACGAAAATGGTGGAAAGACTTAAACTTAAATTTAACAGGAGAGACTTAAAGAACTTAATTTGGACAGTCTGGAGGAAAGAAGGGAGAGGGGGGACATGATTGAGACCTTTATATATGTGACAGGAGGGAATAAGGTTCAGGAGGGAAGTGTTTTTAAGACGAAACTTAATGCTAGAACAAGGGGGCCAACCTGAAGCTAGTCGGGGGGGAAAATCTGGAGCAATGTTAGAAAATATTATTTTACAGAAAGAGTAGTAGATGCTGGGAACAAACTTCCAGCAGAGGTAGGTGAAAAATCAACAGTCACTGAATGAGCACATGCCTGGGATAAGCCTCCATCTATCCTAAGAGACAGTATATAGATAAGATACAGAGAACATACAGTATACACATAAGATAAAGAGAACATACAGTATATACATAAGATACAGAGAACATACAGTATATACATAAGATAAAGAGAACATACAGTATATAAATAAGATAAAGAGAACATACAGTATACACATACGATAAAGAGAACAGACAGTTTATACATAAGATACAAAGAACATACATTATACACATAAGATATAGAGAACATACAGTTTATACATAAGATACAGAGAACATACAGTATACACATAAGATACAGAGAACATACAGTATACACATAAGATACAGAGAACATACAGTATACACATAAGATACAGAGAACATACAGTATACAGTATACACATAAGATAGAACACACAGTATATACATAAGATACAGAGAACATAGAGTATATACATAAGATATAGAGAACATACAGTATATACATAAGATACAGAGAACATACAGTATACACATAAGATAAAGAGAACATACAGTATATACATAAGATACAGAGAACATACAGTATGCACATAAGATACAGAGAACATACAGTATACACATAAGATAAAGAGAACATACAGTATATACATAAGATATAGAGAACATACAGTATATACATAAGATACAGAGAACATAGAGTATATACATAAGATATAGAGAACATACAGTATATACATAAGATACAGAGAACATACAGTATACACATAAGATAAAGAGAACACACAGTATATACATAAGATACAGAGAACATACAGTATACACATAAGATAAAGAGAACATACAGTATATACATAAGATATAGAGAACATACAGTATATACATAAGATACAGAGAACATACAGTATATACATAAGATATAGAGAACATACAGTATATACATAAGATACAGAGAACATACAGTATACACATAAGATATAGAGAACATACAGTATATACATAAGATACAGAGAACATACAGTATACACATAAGATAAAGAGAACATACAGTATACACATAAGATACAGAGAACATACAGTATATACATAAGATACAGAGAACATACAGTATACACATAAGATACAGAGAACATACAGTATATACATAAGATAAAGAGAACATACAGTATATACATAAGATAAAGAGAACATACAGTATATACATAAGATACAGAGAACATACAGCATACACATAAGATAAAGAGAACATACAGTATACACATACGATAAAGAGAACAGACAGTTTATACATAAGATACAAAGAACATACAGTATACACATAAGATAAAGAGAACATACAGTATATACATAAGATATAGAGAACATACAGTATATACATAAGATACAGAGAACATACAGTATATACATAAGATATAGAGAACATACAGTATATACATAAGATACAGAGAACATACAGTATACACATAAGATATAGAGAACATACAGTATATACATAAGATACAGAGAACATACAGTATATACATAAGATAAAGATAACATACAGTATACACATAAGATACAGAGAACATACAGTATATACATAAGATACAGAGAACATACAGTATACACATAAGATACAGAGAACATACAGTATATACATAAGATAAAGAGAACATACAGTATATACATAAGATAAAGAGAACATACAGTATATACATAAGATACAGAGAACATACAGCATACACATAAGATAAAGAGAACATACAGTATACACATACGATAAAGAGAACAGACAGTTTATACATAAGATACAAAGAACATACAGTATACACATAAGATATAGAGAACATACAGTATATACATAAGATACAGAGAACATACAGTATACACATAAGATACAGAGAACATACAGTATATACACATAAGATACAGAGATCATACAGTATATACATAAGATACAGAGAACATACAGTATACACATAAGATACAGAGAACATACAGTATATACATAAGATACAGAGAACATACAGTATACACATAAGATACAGAGAACATACAGTATATACATAAGATACAGAGAACATACAGTATATACATAAGATACAGAGAACATACAGTATACACATAAGATACAGAGAACATACAGTATATACATAAGATACAGAGAACATACAGTATACACATAAGATACAGAGAACATACAGTATACACATACGGGCAGATTAGATGGAGCGTATTTTCTCCTTCTACCTTCTATGATTCTTCTATGTGTCTATGGCATATGAGTAACAGAGGAACCATTACATTTGATCAAAAGACACGATTCCCATCAGTTGTTTAATTGTTTGAAACTGTAATTGATTGATTAATTGACTAATGATTGTTCATGAACTCTGCACATAGTTTTGCACATAGCACTTTGTCATTTATTAGTTTATAGTTATCATCATTTATAGTCATGATGCACTAGGCACTTTATGTATAACATTGTTATCAGTTATATATCAGTGGATAGATTGGTAATCAATTGAATACGTTTTTTGCACAATTTGCGCACATTACACATAATGGATATGGAACATTGTAATGATTTGCTAATGAGATAACCAGCCTATTTCCCAGCAATCCAATTGGTTTTTAATATGGCTTTATTGTTATATGTAGTATGAAGTTACATTTTCTGAATTATGTATACCCATATAATGAAATAAAGGGATATTTATTTAAATTGAGGTAGTGCGGCTATATGTTGTTGCGGGATTTAGTTGGTGGCTGGTCTGGACAGCACCATATATAGGAAGATGTTCATGAACTCTGGACGATGGCGATGATGGCTGATAAGTGATCACAGTCATCACTGTACACAAAGGGAATCCCAGAAAGCTGACCCTCATCATGCGGGTCAACCAATAGCAGATCAGGGACTGGTCACCACCGTACACATAGGTGCCTCCCATTCTGGAGGTGTTACAATAGGGAGGGACCTGTCATCACTGTACACACAGGGAATCTGGCAAAGGTGGCCACTCCATCCCTAGAGAGAGAGAGAAGCACCCAGGGGTATAACTAAGGGGAGTTGGGGGGGCAGGTGCTCCAGGTGCAGCAGGTCAGGGTGGTGCCAAAGGGGGGCCTGAGCACAGGTAGGGGGCGCCATTTTTAATCTTTGCCCCCGGTGGCAGAAAGCGGGCAGGCTGATTCATTAATAGCGCCAGGTAGCGACAGATGAGCGACAGTAGCGTTATTTTCACAGCGCCCGCTAGTATTCGCTGTGCTTGGCCGTTGTTCGGCTGTTGACAGCGACTCAGTCGGTGTGTGGTAATGTTGAATACGGGGTTAGGAGTCGCTGTTTGACAGGTTCCGCGCTGTATGGGAGCGCATGACAGCGAACGGCCATAGCGAACGGCTCCCAGCATATTCATTAACAAATCACGCTCCAAAAATTCTCGCGCTGTGAAATGCTTGTTTAAACCCCAGAGCGCTGGCGGCGATGGGTTACAAGTAGTTTTTTAACCCCAAACAGCCATATTTTTAGAAAAAAAAAAAAACATGTTTTTCAAAATGTAATATGAATACATTAATATCAGACCTGTAATATCAATTCTGCACAATTTTTTTTTTTTTTTTTTTAGCTTAAAAAAAAAAATCTAACATTGCAGAAATGGTCACAGAATTTTTGACATAAAAAAAAAAAAAATTTATAGCAATTAATTATGATTATTTAAAGATTGCTCCATTGAAATGCATTGGAGAGCGCCAGGTAGCGAGAGGTCATACCTGTCGCTGTTCAAGTTCGCTCGCTGGCGCTGTGGGGTGAGGCTGGAATAATGATGAATGATTCGCTATCTGGCGCTCTGTCAGTCGCTAAGCAGGATCGGCTTGATAAATGTGTGATTGCGGAGGGGAGCCGGCGTTCTCGTGGCGGTGAGCGTCATTACCGTTCGCTCACCAGTCGCTACCTGGCGCTATCCCTTGTTAAATAAGGGCCTTAGTTACTCCTCTGGAGTCACCTGTTATCATTGTACACTCTTGGAACTATTCACAGCTGTACACACAGGGAATCTGGAAAAAAAAGCTCACCCTAGAACCATACCTCCCAAGTGTCCCTGATTTGGAGGAACTGTCCCTCTTTTGAGTCCATGTCCCCCTGCCCCTCGTTGTTCTCATTTGTCCCTCTTTGAGGTGTAACATGCAGATCTGCACCAATAAATGATTCATTTGCATATTTATAGGTGTTTATATTTTTGTAATTGTTACAATGTATCTCCTATCCATCAATCAATGAGGGGGCGTGGCTTCATTATCCCTCAATGAGCGGGCGTGCATTTATTTACATATTGTCCCTCTTTGAGGTGTAACATGCAGATCTGCATCTATAACTGATTAATTTGCATATTTAAAGTGTTTATATTGTAACTGTTACAATGTATCTCCTATCCATCAATCAATGAGGGGGCGTGGCTTCATTATCCCCCAATGAGGGGTGTGCTTTTTTTTTTAGTTATTGTCCCTCTTTGAGGTGTAACATGCAGATCTGTATAAATAAATGATTGATTTAACTGTTACACCCTATCTCTTATCCAATCCTCAATGAGGGGGCGGGGCCTAATTTAACAAATGTCCCTTTTTCCCACCCTGATAAGTTGGTAGGTATGTGGAACTGTAAAAATATCAGAGGAGTACTTGGACATATGTGTACACACAAGGAATCTGTAAGGGGGCAACCCTCCTGCTGAGGAAATAATGGCGGAGGGAGTGGCTATCATCACTGTACACACATGGAATCTGGAAAAGGTGACCCCCATTCTGCAAGTGTAACAATAGTGATAGCAGTGTGTGCAGTACCTACAGCAGCCATCCAGATAGGCCACGGGCAGATGCGTGTATTAGCTGGAGGGAAGCCATGGAGCCTAGGGTGAGAGGAGGGGGGTCTCACATTTTGGGGAGTCCTAAATCGGAATGCCTCAAAGAGAGGGAGGCTGCCAGCCCTAGAGTCTTACAGACTTGCTCTTATTTATAGGGGACCAAACCTACAGATGGAGTCTAAAGTGTTTGGCAAGTTAAAAGTTAAAAAATATATATCAGTAGCTTACCTTTCATTGGGTGGCTCCAGTGCTGTGCTTCCTCCTCTGTCTGTCTCCTTAGAGAGGAAATTCTCTTCCTCATTCGGCTTTCAGTCCCCACCCTGCTGATCTGGTTATCAACCAACCTTCAATGGAACAAGAACGCAAACACCCCCCACTCCCTGCCCAGATGTCTGGATTGGCTGCCTCTCTCTGCAGCTCTGGAACCCCGCCCTTCTCTCACAGTCATCACAATGTGCCTACATCACATTGCTGTTGCCACACCCACTGTTTCTCTCTATTTTTATATGAATCTCTAATGCTCTGATACTTTTACAGATACCGTAACTTAGGAACTACAGGGTCTTTTTGAAAACGGATTGAAGTTTAGGACAGTGCAACGTGTAGCCTGGGACGTGTAGCCTTAGCTTTAAGGGCTCCACCCACCAGTGCTGATGATATCATCATCCCCTGGCATTGCATTACATTTTTTGTCCAGTAGATGGCAGTAAAGGAGAGCGATTCTTTTCATGCTCTTGAACTTGCTTTTGCTATATATATATATATATATATATATATATATATATATATATATATAGCTAGTTCAAGTATAATATATATATATATATATATATATATATATATATATATATAATATATATATATGCTAATATGCAGCAGCTATACAGCCTGGATGGCCATAATGTAAATTGAGGGCGGACGCTATCACCCTGGGGGACCCTGAGCCCAATTTTTGCATCCAGCCACATTTCTGCCTTTAGGCCAAACAGTGGTAATGTAGCCGAAGTGGGAAGTCAGCCCATCCTACTGAGAAACAAGGCTTCCAGATTCCTTGTGTGTACTGTTGTGGCCGCATAGTTGCACCAGTGTACTATTTTTAAAATGGGAAGCCTGTGAAACCCACCTCCTCTGGAAACCTGTCTGATAGGAGACCGGACTGGGAGAGCAAGAGGAGTGGAAAGGAGAGAAGAGGCGGAGTGGAAAGAAGAGAAGAGGAGGTGTGAAAAGGAGAGAAGAGGCGGAGTGGAAAGAAGAGAAGAGGAGGTGTGAAAAGGAGAGAAGAGGTGGTGTGGAAAGGAGAGAAGAGGAGGTGTGGAAAGGAGAGAAGAGAAGGTGTGGAAAGGAGAGAAGAGGAGGTGTGGAAAGGAGAGAAGAGGAGGTGTGGAAAGGAGAGAAGAGGAGGTGTGGAAAGGAGAGAAGAGGAGGTGTGAAAAGGAGAGAAAAGCAGGTGTTGAAAGGAGAGAAGAGGAGGTATGGAAAGGAGAGAAGAGGAGGTGTGAAAAGGAGAGAAAAGCAGGTGTTGAAAGGAGAGAAGAGGAGGTATGGAAAGGAGAGAAGAGGAGGTGTGAAAAGGAGAGAAAAGCAGGTGTTGAAAGGAGAGAAGAGGAGGTATGGAAAGGAGAGAAGAGGAGGTGTGGAAAGGAGAGAAGAGGAGGTGTGGAAAGGAGAGAAGAGGAGGTGCAGAAAGGAGAGAAGAGGAGGTATGGAAAGGAGAGAAGAGAAGGTGTGGAAAGGAGAGAAGAGGAGGTATGGAAAGGAGAGAAGAGGAGGTGTGGAAAGGAGAGAAGATGTGGTAAGGAAAGGAGAGAAGAGGAGGTATGGAAAGGAGAGAAGAGAAGGTGTGGAAAGGAGAGAAGAGGAGGTATGGAAAGGAGAGAAGAGGAGGTGTGGAAAGGAGAGAAGATGTGGTAAGGAAAGGAGAGAAGAGGAGGTATGGAAAGGAGAGAAGAGGAGGTGTGAAAAGGAGAGAAAAGCAGGTGTTGAAAGGAGAGAAGAGGAGGTATGGAAAGGAGAGAAGAGGAGGTATGGAAAGGAGAGAAGAGGAGGTGTGAAAAGGAGAGAAAAGCAGGTGTGGAAAGGAGAGAAGGGGATGTGTGGAAAGGAGAGAAGAGGAGGTGTGGAAAGGAGAGAAGAGGAGGTGTGGAAAGGAGAGAAGAGGAGGTGTGGAAAGGAGAGAAGAGGAGGTATGGAAAGGAGAGAAGAGGAGGTATGGAAAGGAGAGAAGAGGATGTGTGGAAAGGAGAGAAGTGGATGTGTGGAAAGGAGAGAAGAGGAGTTGTGGAAAGGAGAGAAGAGGATGTGTGGAAAGGAGAGAAGTGGAGGTGTGGAAAGGAGAAAAGAGGAGGTGTGGAAAGGAGAGAAGAGGAGGTGTGGAAAGGAGAGAAGAGGAGGTGGGGAAAGGAGAGAAGAGGAGTTGTGGAAAGGAGAGAAGAGGATGTGTGGAAAGGAGAGAAGTGGAGGTGTGGAAATGAGAAAAGAGGAGGTGTGGAAAGGAGAGAAGAGGAGGTGTGGAAAGGAGAGAAGAGGAGGAGTGGAAAGGAGAGAAGAGGAGAGAAGAGGAGGTGTGGAAAGGAGAGAAGAGGAGGTATGGAAAGGAGAGAAGAGGATGTGTGGAAAGGAGAGAAGTGGATGTGTGGAAAGGAGAGAAGAGGAGTTGTGGAAAGGAGAGAAGAGGATGTGTGGAAAGGAGAGAAGTGGAGGTGTGGAAAGGAGAAAAGAGGAGGTGTGGAAAGGAGAGAAGAGGAGGTGTGGAAAGGAGAGAAGAGGAGGTGGGGAAAGGAGAGAAGAGGAGTTGTGGAAAGGAGAGAAGAGGATGTGTGGAAAGGAGAGAAGTGGAGGTGTGGAAAGGAGAAAAGAGGAGGTGTGGAAAGGAGAGAAGAGGAGGTGTGGAAAGGAGAGAAGAGGAGGAGTGGAAAGGAGAGAAGAGGAGAGAAGAGGAGGTGTGGAAAGGAGAGAAGAGGAGGTATGGAAAGGAGAAAAGAGGAGGTGTGGAAAGGAGAGAAGAGGAGTTGTGGAAGGGAGAGAAGAGGAGGTGTGGAAAGGAGAGAAGAGGAGGTGTGGAAAGGAGAGAAGAGGAGGTGGGGAAAGGAGAGAAGAGGAGTTGTGGAAAGGAGAGAAGAGGAGGTGTGGAAAGGAGAAAAGAGGAGGTGTGGAAAGGAGAAAAGAGGAGGCGTGGAAAGGAGAGAAGAGGAGGTGTGGAAAGGAGAGAAGAGGATGTGTGGAAAGGAGAGAAGAGGAGGTGTGGAAAGGAGAGAAGAGGATGT
This sequence comes from Gastrophryne carolinensis, assembly GCA_027917425.1. Classification (NCBI taxonomy): domain Eukaryota; kingdom Metazoa; phylum Chordata; class Amphibia; order Anura; family Microhylidae; genus Gastrophryne; species Gastrophryne carolinensis. The sequence goes on along the minus strand of CM051237.1, from coordinate 473,723,106 downwards.
GTGGAAAGGAGAGAAGAGGAGGTGTGGAAAGGAGAGAAGAGGAGGTGTGGAAAGGAGAGAAAATGAGAGAAGAGGAGGTGTGGAAAGGAGAGAAAATGAGAGAAGAGGATGTGTGGAAAGGAGAGAAGAGGAGGTGTGGAAAGGAGAGAAGATGAGAGAAGAGGAGGTGTGGAAAGGAGAGAAGAGGAGGTGTGGAAAGGAGAGAAGAGGAGGTGTGGAGTGTGACATCCAAAGTCCAAATTTATGTCATGATTCCCCCTGTGCCTCATCTCCAGCATTTTCAGACATCCTATAACAAAATAAACAGGGTCCTTCAAAGACTTCCTGGACACAGGGGCAATAAATACTTATCTAGAAAATAAAAACACCTCTGATAAGGAAAGGTGGGGGGGAGCAACAAGTAAAAAGTAAAAAGTAACTAAAAGGATGACTACAAATAATTTGCTCCCAGGCTAATAAAATATCAGCCTGGCCCCAGCACCCACCCGGGGGGGGGGGGGGGGGGGTATCTGTCCTTCCAGCCCCTTGGAATTTAGGATAAATCCAGGGGGATGAATGGTTTTCTTGGTAAAATACAGAGGGTCCGATCCTTGATGGTGGTGTGTCTGACCCACTGCTCCTCTAGCCCTCGGAAGCTGAAGACTTTGTATCCCTTTATGAGGTATAGAATTTTCAGTGGTTTCTCCCCTTTTATTTTCTAACTGTTTTTCTGCACATTTGCATATTGTCTTTTTCTGTTTATTATTTGTATTTTTGTCTTTCTATTTTTTTATTAAAATTTCCATTTTGCACGGGCCTACCTTTTTGGCAATTAGAAATCCTCTAACCTGGTTTACTTGGAGCTCTGGTTTCTGAAGATTGTATGACCGATCGTTAATGTGTATTAACCCCATAGACTAGACTATTAAATTAGCGTGGCCTAATTTAACAAATGTCCCTCTTTCCCACCCTGAAAAGTTGGGAGGTTTGCGAATACCCCAGCTTCCAATTTAGCAGCAGGAGACGTTAGTGGACGTTATGGTCCCGTTATGGCTGCCACAGGGTTTGCCCGGCTGCCCTCATAAACCGCCGTCATCCCGGGGAGAGCCGAGCAAGCGGCGTGCGGATAAATATTTAATGGCGCAGAGTGAGCGGTGTGGGAAGCGCCGCTCGCCTTATTGCTGCTTATTGCTCGGGGATTTTGTTTTGCCATTACAGCACACGTAGGAGGGGGAAATTCAATAAAGCCGCAGCACGGCGAAACGCGCGCTATCATATGAGGATCGCAAATCTGTAACGTGCTGCTTGCCTCAAGAGGAACTAAACCCGGGATTTTGATTATCCCAGGTTTTTTTTTGTGTGTTCTTCCAGGGTAGAGCGCTTGGGGACAGCTGTGTTAAACCTACTGACCTGGTCAGAATCCCTTTCGTAGGTGATCTGGAAAATGCTAGAAATGCCTAGAGAGGTGGTTTAGTTTGGGCGCGCTTTATGTATAATCCAAGTGAGTAATACTTATTCAGTAGGGTAAAAGCGGACCTTCACCCTGAATAAGAGCAAATCTTATATGTTTCCCCCCCCCCCGTACATACAGATTGCTCACATTAATCCAGACCTTCACCCTGAATAAGAGCCTATCTTGTATGTTTCCCCCCGTACATACAGATTGCCCACATTAATCCAGACCTTCACCCTGAATAAGAGCCTATCTTGTATGTTTCCCCCTGTACATACAGATTGCTCACATTAATCCAGACCTTCACCCTGAATAAGAGCCTATCTTGTATGTTTCCCACACCCTGTACATACAGATTGCCCACATTAATCCGGACCTTCACCCTGAACAAAAGCCTATCTTATATGTTTCCCCCTGTACATACAGATTGCTCACATTAATCCGGACATTCACCCTGAATAAGAGCCTATCTTGTATGTTTCCTACACCCTGTACATACAGATTGCCCACATTAATCCGGACCTTCACCCTGAATAAGAGCCTATCTTATATGTTTCCCCCCTGTACATACAGATTGCTCACATTAATCCGGACATTCACCCTGAATAAGAGCCTATCTTGTATGTTTCCTACACCCTGTACATACAGATTGCCCACATTAATCCGGACCTTCACCCTGAATAAGAGCCTATCTTGTATGTTTCCCACAACCTGTACATACAGATTGCCCACATTAATCCGGACCTTCACCCTGAACAAGAGCCTATCTTATATGTTTCCCCCCTGTACATACAGATTGCTCACATTAATCCAGACCTTCACCCTGAATAAGAGCTTATCTTGTATGTTTCCCACACCCTGTACATACAGATTGCTCACATTAATCCAGACCTTCACCCTGAATAAGAGCTTATCTTATATGTTTCCCCCCTGTACATACAGATTGCTCACATTAATCCAGACCTTCACCCTGAATAAGAGCTTATCTTGTATGTTTCCCACACCCTGTACATACAGATTGCTCACATTAATCCAGACCTTCACCCTGAATAAGAGCTTATCTTATATGTTTCCCACACCCTGTACATACAGATTGCTCACATTAAAAATCATCCTACCTGCATCTACTGCATGTTATGAGCCTTTAAACATCCAAGATGGCGGCTCATGGAACATCAGGCAGCCTGCAAACAGGAAGTGCCTTCTGACTGTGTCGCTCTGTATTCTGGGATTGCTGACCTTTTCCTGACCCCAGATCTGCTCTGAACAGAGTTGCAGCCCAGCGGGGGAAAGAATAATAAGTAAGCGACTAAAAACTTAAAATATATTAACTTTAGATGCTGTGGAATCGTTATTTAAGGGTTTGGGCTTTTCATTAAATCAGGCTGAAGGTCCGGTTTAGGTTAAACATTGGGATCTTCGATTGCCTGTCACAATTTGTCTCTGCTGTATTAGCAGAGATGCTTTTGTTTGGCAGCCGATGTGGAGATCCAAATAGTTAAATGGTTAATAGATGTGTATAGATAATAGAATTATCACTCGCGGCCACAGCCCGGGGGAACGTCACCAACCCCAAGGCCCCAGAAATCCAACGTTCCACTTAGCAATTGATTGTCATCATAGAGCGAGCTCCTGACTGATAGAAAATAGCTGATAGAGAGATGAAAAAATATACTCACCGCCGCAGCCAGGGGGGGGGGGGGGGCGTGACCCAGCCTAGGCCAATGAGGATATGAGGCTCAGGGCCTTATTCATGAAGCTCTAGCGCCAGGTAGCGCCTGTACAGCGCCAGGTAGCGTCAGGTAAACGCCGGACACGGCAGCAATTACACATTTATGAAGCGGAATTTGGTGAGCGACTGGAACAACGCCATGTAGCGTCCGATTCATCATTATCCCAGGCTCAGCGTACAGCGCCGGCGTTCATCCTTGCACAGCGCCACGTCTAACTTATCGCTACCTGGCGCTCTCCCATACATTTCTATGGACGATCGTTAAATCCATTTCCTGATCCCAATTTTTTTTTTCCCTAATAAAAAAACCCCACAAACCTTCTGATGTCTCCTGGGCAAGAAAATTACATTTTTGAAAACTTTTTGGAATAATAATATTTTTATGCAGAATTGTCCTTACATGTCTGGTATTAAAGTGTTCATGTTACATTGTAATAACAATGTCATTCCATATGTTTTCGCTTTGTTACTAGTGGATACATGTTCAAAAACAGACTTTAATCACACAGCCTCTGGCGCTATGGGATACAATTACATGATTTTGAGCACCAGCGATGTTTGTGGCTGTTTTTTTTGATGAATGTGGTGTGGGTCAGTCGCACTGAGGTGGCGTTACGGGTCGCTCACATACATACGACTCACATATCATATTCATCAATGCCGGACAGCGAGGCTCTCTGAAACAACGATCCATGGCCGAGCACAGCGACTACTAGCGGGCGCTCTGAAATCCGCTCTACAGACGCTCATCTGTCGCTACCTGGCGTTAGTAATGAATCAGCCTGTCCAGCATCGTTGTCCCGCTGGTAGCTGGTATTACTGTTGCTGTATAAAGTTGTCGGCTTTGTCTTTAAAGTGGACCAACACCGAGAGGTGATCGGCCCGGAAATCTATAAGATTCCCGGGCCGATCACCTCCCACCCCGCGGGACATCCGAGATCGGGATGTCCCGCGGGGTGAAACCCCCCAAAAAAACCCCAAACACCTTACCTGATCTTCGGCGGCGGCCGGCCGCCGCCGCCTCCCTCGCGCCCCTGTAGGCGTGCTCGCGCCCGCGCCGGCCGTCTGCGAATGGCCGGCGGGGGCGCGCGCGCGCCGAAAGTGACGCGAGGGAGGCGGCGGCAGCCGCTTGGACGTTCCTGATCCCCGCCTGGACGTTGGCGGGGATTGGACCGTCCAGTCACGTGGGAGCGGGGACAGGTAAGATTTTGGGGCTTTCTGGGGGGTTTCACACAGCGGGGCACCCCCGATCGGGGTGCCCCGCCGAAGTGGACCAAAACCCAGGATAGTCAAAATCCTGGGTGTTGGTCCACTTTAAATGAAGCTGCAGTGCGTGGAGTATGTTAAAATAAATTTACAGGCCGATTCATTACTAGCGCCGGGTAACGGCAGATGAGCGTCTGTACAGCGACTGCTAGTGGTCGCTCTGATCGACTGTGAGTCGCTGTTACAGAGCGCTTCAGTCACTGGCCGGCATGGATGAATTTGATTTGTGAGTCGCTATACCACCACTACAGCGCTATATGGGAGCGAACGGTAGAGACTGGTCAGTGTGAGCGACTCAAACCATATTCATAAAAAAAAACTGCCTCACACAGCGCCGGCGCTCTGGATCTGGGCGCTGTAGCATAGAGCGCCGGAGGCTGTGTGATTAAAGTCTGCTTTTGAACACATATCCACCGGTAACAAAGTGAAAACACATGGAATGACATTGTTATTACATTGTGACATTAACACTTTAATACCAGACCTGTAATGACAATTCTGCATAAAAATATAAAAAATCAAAAAAGTTTTCAAAAATGTATTTAAATAGGTCAGGAGAGGTCACACAATGATTTGATACAAAACAACAAAAACATTTTTTTATAAGAAAACCCTGTTTAAAGAGAAGAAAAGTAACGTCCATTGAAATGTATGGGAGAGCGACAGGTAGCGACAGGTAATACCAGGCTCTGGAAGGCAGAGCGCCGCAGGGATCCGCTGAGTAGTCTGTAATGATGAATCGGTCGCTACGTGTTGCTGTTAGAGGCGCTCACCAGAATCGCCTTCATAAATGTGGCGTTCGCCGTTCGCTACCTGTCGCTATCCCTTGATGAATAAAGCCCCATATAAAGAAACACATAAAGCAAATAAATATAACAAAATTAAAGTGCTTGTGCTGAGGAGTTTCCCCCTATAGACGTATATAGTAACGTCAGAGGTTTTGAGTTTCTTTTATATGTTGGTCAGCTGCGCTTCCTGCGCCACTGACTGTGCGACGCGCGTTTCAGCTTTGAAAAAGTCGCCGCAGCAGCTCAGTTATCAACTTCCGGCGCTTCCCGAATTTTCTATTTCTACTCACCCGGTCTGCTTACCTCTCCCGCGATCCCACAGCGAATGTGCAGGCTCTGCTCCAATCAGCGTCCTATGCTGTGCGTATCAATGAGCTTGGGTTATGTTCCTCCTGCCGGGGCATCCCGCATTGGGGTTGTGTGTATCCCCCAGGATCGGCCATAAACTCGTACTCGTATAAACAGCGCGGCGAAGGAAATCTGAAAGGAGTGAGCGTCGCCAGCCGCACGCCCCCTCTAGCTGTGGCCAATCAGAAAGGCCTAGCGCGTGTCTAAAGGGAAACTGGAGATGTGGCACCGGGATTGTGAAAGAGGTAAGTGACGAAGCTGGCGTTTTACACAGGGGATGCCCCATGAGTCTTATAGACTTGAGGACCTGATCTTACCCCAATCATTCCCCCTCTGCAGTTTATATTTGACTTTGGGGTTAAAGTGGACCAAAACCCAGGATTTTGACTATCCTGGGTTTTGGTCCTGATTGGGGATGCCCCGCTGCATGAAACCCCCCAGATTGCTGAGTGCAACTGACCTCTTCCCAGTCCTACGGCGCATGCGTGGCCGCTCGTCCAATCGGTGAACTCGGAGCCGCTGGCGTCACGTCGTCTAAGGCCCTTATTTAAGAAGGGATAGCGTCAGGTAGCGGCTGGTTAATGAGAGGTAGCGACAGGTAGCGACTGGTGAACGCCGGACACGGCAGCAATTACACATTTATCAAGCAGAATCTGTTTAGCGACTGGGATAGCGCAATGTAGCGTCTGATTCATCATTTTCACAGCCTCAGCGAACAGCGCCGGTGTTCAGCCTTGCACAGCGCCAGGTATGACCTCTCGCTACCTGTCGCTCTCCCATACATTTCAATGGACGATCCTTTTCTTCTCTTTTAACGGGTTTTTTTGTTTTTTTTTTAAATAATTCTGTGACCTCTCCTGACATTGAATAAGCAGTTTTTTCACAATTTTTTCATTTTTTATATATTTCCTCAGAAATGACATCACAGCTCTGCCATTAAAGTGTTCATGTTACAATGTTGTTACAATGTAATTCCATATGTTTTCGCTTTGTTACTGGTGGATAGATGCTGAAAAACAGACTTTAATCACACCGCCTCCTGCGCTCTGGGCTTCAGAGAAGCATTTTTCAGCGCCAGAGATTTGTGAGGCTGTTTTTTTGCTGAATATGGTGTGAGTCGGTCTCTATGACCAGTCGCTAACATGCGCTCCCATACAGCGCTGTACTCGTCAAATCGCGACTCCTCACAATGTATTCAACATTACTGAACAGCGACTGAGTCGCTATAAAGTAGCGACTCACGGCCGAGCACAGTGACTACTAGCGGGCGCTCTGAAAATGCCGCAACAAACGCTCATCTGTCGCTACCTGGCGTTAGTGATGAATCAGCGTGCCCGAGAACATTGCTCACGCTTTCAGGCTAAGGCGTTTCTTTCCTCCTCTCCATTACATTCATTTATTTGATTTGCCTGCACCGGCCGTTCACAAATGCCTGGCGCGGGCATGCACCCTGCTAGAGGGATACCGGGGATGCGTCTGGCGCATGCGCCGTTGCACCCAGAAGCAAGAAAAGTATATGGGGCAACCTGGTGGATTTCACACAGTGGGGCATCCCGATTTTGGATGCCCCGGGGGGAGGGAATCGATCGGCCAGGGAACCTTATAGGGGTTTTTGTCCACTTTAAGTATAGGTCCTTCACTGTCACAGGTTTTGTTTCTTGATCCAGGGGCATTTATATTTGGGATGCCCCACTGTATGAGACCCCCCAGGACACCCACTATGCCTAACCTTTCCTTGATCCCATCAGTGTTCGTGCAAATCCATGAGCGGCATAGAACGCTGAATGGAGGGGAGCAGTGAGCATCCCTCTGACCGCTCCCCTCCGTCTGTGTGTTCCCGCGTCAGCCTTGCATAGGCGTGCACAGCGCCACCATGGGATTGCTGGAAAGATATGATTTCCCAGCTCACTGGGGCATTCAAACAGAAGGACATCCCAAATCAGGATGCCCTGCAAAAAGGGAGACCACTGATTATAGACTCTCGACCAGTTGCTTCTCTTTAAAGTGGACCAAAACCCAGTCGGTCGGGGATGCCCCGCTGTGTGAAACCCCCCAGATCGCCGATGCCAACTCACCTCTTCCCGGTCCTACAGCGCATGCGCCGCAGCTCATCCAATCAGCGTGCTCGGAGCCGCCGACGCCACCTCGTCTAAGCCTTTGTCTAAGGCCAGCGGCTACGAGCGTGCATCCCCCGCTTCCCTCTAACCGGGAATGTGCCCGCGCCGGCCATTCACAACACGCACACGCCCTGCAAGAGGGAAAGCGTGGATGCTGCTGTGACTGGCGCATGCGCCCTGGGACCGAGAAGCAAGGTAAGTGTAATGGGGCGACCTGGGGGGGTTCACACTGCAGGGCATCCCAATTTTGGATGGAACTTGATCAGCCCGGGAATCTTATAGATGGGTTTTGGTCCACTTTAAAGGAAGCTGCTAATGGTTAAATGTATTAAAAAGAAAAACAACATGATGGCGTGCAGCGGTGCCACTGTCCCCACTGTAAAATGTTTTACTTTAGATGCGGCTGCCTCACCTATCCTCGTTGCAGGTGAGACCGCAGCCTCCCAAATCAGGACCCCAGGGTAGAGCTTACAACCAGCCCAGGAGGCCAGACACAGTGGTCTGCTTTAAAGTGGACCAAAACCCACAGAGATGAGCTTAGGAATCTATAAGATTCCCGGGCCGATCAATTCCCTCCCCCCCAGGGCATCCAAAATCAGGATGCCCCGCTGTGTGAAACCCCCCAGGTGGCCCCATTCACTTACCTTCATTTCTGGTCCAATGGCGCATGCCGCATCCCCGCCATCCCTCCAGCAGAGAGAGCGCCAGGCATTTGTGAATGGCCGGCGCAGGCACGCTCCCTGTTAGAGGGTGGCGGGGGATGCGGCTGTCAGCGTGCTCGGACAAGCTCCCCTTAGATGAGCTGACATGAACGGATGTGAGCGCGCTGATTGGATGAGAGGCTGCGCATGTGCTGTAGGACCGAGGAAGGGTGAGTGCAATTGGGCAGCCTGGGGGGGGGGGTGCACACAGCGGGGCATCCCCGATCGGGGGCAAGAACACAAACCCAGGATGGTCAAAATCCTGGGTTTTAGTCCACTTTAACCCCAAAGTCAAGTATAAACTGCAGAGGGGAAATGACTGGGGATCAGGTCCTGTAATGGAACAACCCCCCCCAGATCTACTCATGGGGCATCTCCTGTGTGATACCCCCGCTTCATCACCACCGATCCCACAGTGCGTGTGCGGGCCACATCCCCAGGCATTTGTGAATTTACAGATGATTAACAGGGAAACGTTCAGCCGGGCATAACCCACTGTGTGTATCCCCCACAATCACATGTAGACTCACCTTTTTCTTGTTCCCATGGTGCATCTGAGCTCAGGGCAGCAAGGATGTCTGAATGGAGTGAACATCACTGTCTACGACCCCGCTCTTGCCTCTATTTGCAGGCTTCCATTAAAGCGGACCATCACTCTGAATAAGAGCCTATCTTGTATGTTTTCCCTCCTGTACATACAGATTGCCCACATTAATCCGGACCTTCACCCTGAATAAGAGCCTATCTTGTATGTTTCCCCACCCTGTACATACAGATTGCCCACATTAATCCGGACCCTCACCCTGAATAAGGGTCTGTCTTGTATGTTTTCCCCACCCTGTACATACAGATTGCCCACATTAATCTGGACCTTCACCATGAATAAGAGCCTATCTTGCATGTTTCCCCCCCTTTACATACAGATTGCCCACATTAAACCGGACCTTCACCCTGAATAAGAGCATATCTTGTATGTTTCCCCCCTGTACATACAGATTGCTCACATTAATCCGGACCCTGAATAAGAGTCTATCTTATATGTTTCCAACCTGTACATACAGATTGCTCACATTAATCCGGACCTTCACCCTGAATAAGAGCCTATCTTATATGTTTCCCACACCCTGTACATACAGATTGCTCACATTAATCCGGACCTTCACCCTGAATTAGAGCCTATCTTATATGTTTCCCACACCCTGTACATACAGATTGCCCACATTAAAAACCATCCTATCTGCATCTACTGCATGTTATAAGCCTTTAAACATCCAAGATGGCAGCCCATGGAGCATCAGGCAGCCCCCAAACAGGAGGCGTCTTCTGACTGTGTCGCTCTGTATTCTGGGATTGCTGTACTTCCCCTGACCCCAGCTCTGCTCTGTTTGTGCAAAGCACAGCTATAACCCCGCCCTCTGAACTTCATCCCGCTCTCCTTTCTTCAGTATGTGATGCTACTGAGCCAAGATCCACGTATCCTAGAGTCCTGAACTGAGTTGCAGCCCAGTGGGGGAAAAAAATAAGTGACTAAAAACTTGAAATATATCAATTGTAGATGCTGGGGAATCATTTTTTAAGGGTTTAGGCTTTTCATTATATGATGCTGAAGGTTCGGTTTAAACTGGACCTTCACCATGATTTATTGAAAAGCCCAAACCCTTGAAAATTTTTTCCCAGCATCTAAAGTTAATGTGGGCAATCTGTATGTACAGGGGGGGGGGGGGGGGGAACATATAAGATAGACTCTTATTCAGGGTGAAGGTCCGGATTAATGTGGGCAATCTGTATGTACAGGGGGAAACATATAAGATAGGCTCTTATTCAGGGTGAAGGTCCGGATTAATGTGGGCAATCTGTATGTACAGGGTGTGGGAAACATATAAGTTAGACTCTTATTCAGGGTGACGGTCCGGATTAATGTGAGCAATCTGTATGTACAGGGTGGAAACATATAAGATAGGCTCTTATTCAGGGTGAAGGTCCGGATTAATGTGGGCAATCTGTATGTACAGGGGGGGGGGGGGGGGAACATATAAGATAGACTCTTATTCAGGGTGAAGGTCCGGATTAATGTGGGCAATCTGTATGTACAGGGGGAAACATATAAGATAGGCTCTTATTCAGGGTGAAGGTCCGGATTAATGTGGGCAATCTGTATGTACAGGGTGTGGGAAACATATAAGTTAGACTCTTATTCAGGGTGACGGTCCGGATTAATGTGAGCAATCTGTATGTACAGGGTGGAAACATATAAGATAGGCTCTTATTCAGGGTGAAGGTCCGGATTAATGTGGGCAATCTGTATGTACAGGGGGGGAAACATATAAGATAGGCTCTTATTCAGGGTGAAGGTCCAGTTTAAGGTCAGGTGTGGGTGCCCGCTTAGCTATAGCAGCGACTCGGCCACAGCCGCACCGGAAATTCGGGGAAGTGTTGAGGGTTTCACCCTGCATGGCATACAAACTTGTGATGCCCCATAAAGCGGTAGCCCACCAGCCCAAATCTTATAGACCCGGATGGGGGGTGTAGTTCCTCTTTAAGCATGCTAATAATAAAAATCTGTGGATATTAGTATATTAGTATATGGATATTAGTATATTAGTATATTAGTATATGGATATTAGTATATTAGTATATGGATATTAGTATATTAGTATATGGATATTAGTATATTAGTATATGGATATTAGTATATTAGTATATTAGTATATGGATATTAGTATATTAGTATATGGATATTAGTATATTAGTATATGGATATTAGTATATTAGTATATGGATATTAGTATATTAGTATGTTAGTATATTAGTATATGGATATTAGTATATTAGTGTAGCGATAATCCTTATCGCCGGAGGGCTTCCCCGCCCGAGACGTCCTTTTCCCAATCGTAAGAGGTGCTGCTGAAACTCCAGAGTCATCCGTGAGGACCCAGGAACAGCCCTTACAAGGGCTAGTGAATTGTAATATAGCGTTTCCCCCAATAAGAGACAGAACTTCAGTATTGAGGGTGAAGGTGAAGAGTGTTTTATTAGTGCCACACTGTGCCTTATATGCAAGGCTCCATGCAAGGGGACCTCCCCCGTGGACCTCATGACAAATACACTGACCAATAGCAGCAGGGCACACAATCCCTCAACTCTGCCGGTGACGCAATCAGTAGAACAATAGCAGGCTTTAATACAATCAATCAGGACAATGCCATTGACTGTGACGTAATCAACAATACACAATGGCAGTCTTGTAATACCATCCAAAATACAATGCCATTGCCTGTGACGTAATCAATCAACACAATGGCAGTCTGTAATACAATCCAAACTACAATGACATTGCCTGTAACAGTATCAAAATACAATGACATTGTCTGGAACCTAATTAAGAAAATGCCAGTGAATGACCCGGTGGGCAATCGAATAGTGATGACATCCAAAAGGCAGAGCGTCTGTCACAATTAGTATATTAGTATATGGATATTAGTATATTAGTATATTAGTATATGGATATTAGTATATTAGTATATGGATATTAGTATATGTCATACTTGCGACCTGTCCAATGATGATGGCTTTTCGTGTGATACTTATCCCTAAATAAAGGCAAAAAGGATTTTTGATGAAAATTTGTGATGCCCCATAAAGCGGTAGACCACCAGCCGGGGAGGCCGATTCATTAATAGCGCCAGGTAGCGACAGATGAGCGCCAGTAGCGTGATTTTCACAGCTAGTATTCGCTGTGCTTGGCCGGGGTTTGCTTGTTGACAGCGACTCAGTCGGTGTGCGGTAATGTTGAATACGGGGTTAGGGGTCGATGTTTCACAGGTTCTGCGTTGTATGGGTGCGCCTGACAGCGAATGGCCAGAGCGAACGGCTCCCAGCAGATTCATTAACAAATCACGCTCAAAAATTTCTCGCGCTGTGAATTCCTTGTTTAAACCCCAGAGCGCTGGCGGCGATGTGTGTAAAGTAGTTTTTAACTCCCAAACAACCTTTTTTTTTTATGTAAAAATTATACAAGTTTTTCTAAACATTTTGTAATATGAATACATGAATATCAGACCTGTAATATCAATTCTGCACAATTTTTTATTTTTTTACTAAAAAAAAATTCAGAACATTGCAGAAGTGGTCACAGAATTTTTGACATTAAAAAAATAAAAATAAAACAGTAATAGCAATTAATTATGATTATTTAAAGATTGCTCCATTGAAATGCATTGGAGAGCGCCAGGGAGCGCCAGGTCATACCTGTCGCTGTGATGGGATTAGTAGCGGCGCTGTTCATTGCAGTCGGCTACATGATGAATCCCGCGCTAGCTGACGCTCTCGCCGGCGCTAGCCTCATTTGGCGTGATAAATGCGTTATTGTGACCGCCGCCGGACGTACTTGATTCGGTAGCCGCCGTTAGCTGGCGGTACCTGGCGCTCGTCAGACACTACCTGGCGCTAGCCCTTGATAAATAAGGCCGCAAGTCTTATAGACCGGATGGGGGTTGTAGTTCCTCTTTAGGCACGCTAATGATAAAAAAGTGATGTAGGCCAGACCACCCGCTGCCCGCTCGGCGTGAGTGCGGGAGATCGGCGGCGGCGGCGGCACTGCTCCATTATTCGGCCATTAGTAAAACCAGCCAATGTGGAAGATGAGGAATCGCTTGTCGCGTCGCGTTACATCAGCGCTAACTTCATCAGCTCAGCAAAGGGCAGATTTCATAAGACGGTAATTACATTGCGCGAGAGCAGCAACGCAGCGCCAGGCTTCCTCCGCGCCCCACCCAACTTAATGGCCCAACTCCTGCCAAAACTTTCCTTACATTTCTGAATAAAAACGAAAAGAGGGAGCCGCTCTCATCCAAGTGCAATTTCAAGCAAATGATGGGGTTTATTAATCAAGGGATAGCGCCAGGTAGCGTCTGGTGAATGCCGGGAGCTGTACGCAAAAGCCACATTTGTGAAGGCGAATCTGGTGAGCGACTCTAACAGCGCCATGTAGTGTCTGATTCATCGTTACAGGCAGCTCAGCATATAGCACCGGTGCTCTAGCTTCCATAACGTCAGGTATTACCTGTCGCTACCTGTCGCCCTCCCATACATTTCAATGGACGTTCCATTTCTTCTGTTTAAACAGGGTTTTTTGTTTTTAATAATTTTGTTTTTCTCTCAGATCATTGTGTGACTTCTCCTGGCCTAGAAAGAGTCATTTTTGAAAACTTTTTGGACTTTTTATATTTTTATGCAGAATTGTCATTACAGGTCTGGCATTAAAGTGTTAACAACAATGTCATTCCATGTGTTTTCGCTTTGTTACTGGTGGATATGTGTTCAAAAACAGACTTTAATCACACAGTGTCTGGCGCTCTATGCTACAGCACCCAGCTTTAGAGCGCCGACGCTGTGTGTGTGTCCTTTTTTGTTGACTATGGCCCTTATTTCTGAAAGGATAGCGTGAGGTAGTGGCTGGTTAATGAGAGGTAGCGACAGATAGCGACTGGTGAACGTCGGACACGGCACGCAATTACACATTTATCAAGCAGAATCTGTTTAGCGACTGGGATAGCGCCATGTAGCGTCTGATTCATCATTTTCACAGCCTCAACGAACAGCGCCGGCGTTCAGCCTTGCACAGCGCCAGGTATGACCTCTCGCTACCTGTCGCTCTCAAATACATTTCAATGGACGAACCTTTTATTCTCTTTAAACAGGGTTTTTTTTATTTTTGCACAAAAATCACAAATAATTCTGTGACCTCTTCTGACATTGAAAAATATGTTTTTTCACATTTTTATGATTTTTAAAAAAAAATCTTCAGAAATGACATTACAGCTCTGCCATTAAAGTGTTCATGTTACAATGTTGCTACAATGTAATTCCATATGTTTTCGCTTTGTTATTAGTGGATAGATGCTGAAAAACAGACTTTAATCACACCGCCTCCTGCGCTCTGGGCTTCAGAGAAGCATTTTTCAGCGCCAGAGATTTGTGAGGCTGTTTTTTTGCTGAATATGGTGTGAGTCGGTCGCTATGAGCAGTCGCTAAAATGCGCTCCCATACAGCGCTGTGCTGGTCAAATAGCGACTCCTCACAATGTATTCAACATTACTGAACAGCGACTGAGTCGCTATAAACTAGCGACTCGCAGCCGAGCACTGCAACTACTAGCGAGCGCTCTGAAAATGCCGCTACAGACGCTCACCTGTCGCTACCTGCCGCTATTAATGAATCAGCCTGTTTGGTGTGAGTCGCTGAGAGTCGGTCGCACTGAGCTGGCGCTACTTCTCGCTGGCTGCAGCCCTGTACTGGTGTTAGAACGCCCAACATACATCTCATTCATCAATGCCGGCCAGGTTACTGCAGCGACTGAGGCGCTCTGTTACAGTGCCCAATACACGCTTACAGCGGTCGCTCTTAGCGCCTCTGTACAGACGCTCATCTGCCGATACCTGGCGCTGGTAATGAATCAGCCTGTATGTAATCGCTTATGTTATGTAAGCAATTACATAAGGTCATATCTAACAATATCCCGTGGGGCGTTCCGAATTGGGATGCCCTCCTGGTGTAGAAGGCTAAATAGAACCACACCCACACCTTTCAGTCTTTAAAAGGGGATTTATTTGGGAACAAGGGAGGAAGGACAGTTAAACAAACAAAAAGGGAGGCACACCAATCTAAGGCCCTTATTTAACAAGGAATAGCGCCAGGTAGCGAATGGTGAGCGAGAGGTAATGACGCTCACCGCCACAAGAACGCCGGCTCCCCTCCACAATCACACATTTATCAAGCCGATCCTGCTTAGCGACTGACAGAGCGCCAGATAGCGAATCATTCATCATTATTCCAGCCTCACCCCACAGCGCCAGCGAGCGACCTTGAACAGCGACAGGTATGACCTCTCGCTACCTGGCGCTCTCCAATGCATTTCAATGGAGCAATCTTTAAATATTCATAATTAATTCATATTAATGATTTTTTTTTTTTTCTAAATGTCAAAAATTCTGTGACCACTTCTACAATGTTAGATATTTTTTTTAAGGTAAAAAAAAAAAAAATTGTGCAGAATTGATATTACAGGTCTGATATTAATGTATTCATATTACAAAATGTTTTGAAAAACATGTTTTTTTTTTTTTTTTTTCAAAAAATATGGTTGTTTGGGGGTTAAAAAACTACTTTTAACACATCGCCGCCAGCGCTCTGGGGTTTAAACAAGCATTTCACAGCGCGAGAATTTTTTGAGCGTGATTTGTTAATGAATATGCTGGGAGCCGTTCGCTATGGCCGTTCGCTGTCATGCGCTCCCATACAGCGCGGAACCTGTCAAACAGCGACTCCTAACCCCGTATTCAACATTACCGCACACCGACGGGGTCGCTGTCAACAGCCGAACAACGGCCAAGCACAGCGAATACTAGCGGGCGCTGTGAAAATAACGCTACTGTCGCTCATCTGTCGCTACCTGGCGCTATTAATGAATCGCCCTCTAAATCAAAAAGCCAATATCAAATTGTATTCAATAAAATCCACGTGACATATTAGACAAAACATTAAAAACACTAAAAAACACATAACAGAGAACATACCAGACGGACAAACATAAAAGATGCGTAGATGGTGGGGAGAAAATTCAATATTTCACCTATAATCAATAAATCCAATATTAGCATATTCCAAAAGCATACAAACAAAAAGTCAAAAAAAATACATAAATAAATAAAAAAAAAAAAGTTTGTGCAAAGGATTGTGCAAAAGTGCAATGGGCAAAGGTTCACTACAGAAATATATACCGTGAAAATAAGCCGTGCTGTCCAATCAAAGCACCATTATATTAAACCACATATCACAACAGGTGTAAAGTATGCTGCTCCCAAAGGGACCCCCCTCCAAACGCCCCCCTTCAGTCACTAAACAACAATCAACAAGATATATATAAAATCCAATAACCCAAACAATCCAGTAATTCAATAACACCTCAAAAATTACGGATTAGTCACCAGGTCTCCCCACCACCTGCCAGCATCCAAAGCAGCCACGCGTTCCATGGGCAACTCCCACTTCCTCAGGCCAGTAGGACAGTTAAGATGCAGGGTGGAAAGAGTTAACGGGGTCCACCGGGATCTTCTCTTCTGGGTCTGGGAAGGGATGCAGATGCCTGTTAAGGGTAAAGAAAGGATTCAGTTACTAAGGGAAACAGAATCTGGTTCCCCTACCTAAGGGCATCCTCAAAAGTACATTAAATAAGGTCCACTTACCAGGTAGATGCAGGAAGGTTCAGGTGTGCCCAAATGGGGAAACTGTAGACCCCAGGCATGGGTGCTCCAGGCAGGAGGATGAGCCTGGGTATTTTTTTTTGGGGGGGGGGGGGCTGTGCCATCCTTGGGCTTCCCCTGCCTATCCAGCCAAGACCTCTATAAAGAAGAATGGGAAGGGTTAGTAAAGGAGGGCACAGAGGAACCCATCTGGGCCTAGAAGGGGAGAGCGAGACTGGGGCCTATCTTGGCTGGGGACAGGGCCGGCTCCAGGTCTATGTGGGCCCTCGAGCGGCATGGCCTCAGTGGGCCCCTTGGCACTAAGAAGGGCTTCTTATCCTCCAACCCCCTATTGGAGCTGTTTTTTAGTTTGGCACCACATGAATGGGCAGAGTATTGAGGAGGAGGGATGGACATAACAGGAAGGGCAGGAATGGATGGATGGAGAGAGAGCTGGGAGGAGGAGGGATGGATGGGCAACATGAAAAGCACAGGAATGGCTGGGTAGAGCTGGGGGGGTGGATGTACAGAGCTGGAAGAATGATGGATAGACTGGCAGAGCTGGAAGGACAGGGATGGAGAGACGTAGAGCCTAGGGGGATCGGGCAGAGCTGAGAGGACAGGGATGGATGGGGCAGAGCTGAGGAGACAGGAATGGATGGGGCAGAGCTGAGGGGACAGGAATGGATGGAGCAGAGCTGAGGGGACAGGGATGGATGGGGCTGAGCTAGGGGGACAGGGATGGATGGGGCAGAGCTGAGGGGACAGGGATGGATGGGGCAGAATCGGGGTGACATGAATGGATGGAGCAGAGCTGAGGGGAGCGGCAGGCAGGTAAGTGAGCGGCAGGCAGATAAGGGGAGCGGCAGGCAGGTAAGGGGAGCGGCAGGCAGGTAAGGGGAGTGGCAGGCAGGTAAGGGGAGCGGCAGGCAGATAAGGGGAGCGTCAGGCAGGTAAGGGGAGCGTCAGGCAGATAAGGGGAGCGTCAGGCAGGTAAGGGGAGCGGCAGGCAGATAAGGGGAGTGGCAGGCAGATAAGGGGAGCGGCAGGCAGGTAAGGGGAGCGGCAGGCAGATAAGGGGAGCGTCAGGCAGGTAAGGGGAGCGTCAGGCAGGTAAGGGGAGCGGCAGGCAGGTAAGGGGAGTGGCAGGCAGGTAAGGGGAGCGGCAGGCAGATAAGGGGAGCGTCAGACAGGTAAGGGGAGCGGCAGGCAGATAAGGGGAGCGTCAGGCAGGTAAGGGGAGCGGCAGGCAGATAAGGGGAGTGGCAGGCAGATAAGGGGAGCGGCAGGCAGGTAAGGGGAGCGTCAGGCAGATAAGGGGAGCGTCAGGCAGGTAAGGGGAGCGGCAGGCAGATAAGGGGAGTGGCAGGCAGATAAGGGGAGCGGCAGGCAGGTAAGGGGAGCGTCAGGCAGATAAGGGGAGCGTCAGGCAGGTAAGGGGAGCGGCAGGCAGGTAAGGGGAGCGTCAGGCAGGTAAGGGGAGCGGCAGGCAGGTAAGGGGAGTGGCAGGCAGGTAAGGGGAGCGGCAGGCAGATAAGGGGAGCGTCAGACAGGTAAGGGGAGCGGCAGGCAGATAAGGGGAGCGGCAGGAAGGTAGGGGGATCTTCTAGTTACCGCTGACACTGTCGGCCCTGGAGATCTTTGGAAAAAGCCATGAAAGTGGACTTTTCCTTTAAGCACACAGGCCGCTGGCGATAATGCCGCTCAGCCCTCGGAGACGTTATGACCGATGCTGAGAAGTATTTGCTGCTAATCCCGATCAACTCTTGGAAATCAATCACCGGGGATCTGATGAAACGGCGTTTTGTTTGCTCCAGTCTAATGGCTCTGTTCTCTCGGCATTACAGGAAATAAATATGTCAAACTTCCTGTTGCTCCACTTCAATTAGACGATAAAAGCCGCGAGATGCATTAGACACAAACGCAAATTTAATCAGAAAGTATCCGGCGTCTTCGCTCTTACACGACGCGGAGGCATAAATAGCCAGACCCGTCGCTTTCTCAGCATCCATTCAAGCGATATTCGGATGGAAATATTGCGGGCGAGTTGAAGGGCAGCCAAAGCTGAGCGGTGTGGCGGGCGCTGTGGCGGGCGGCTGCCTTGTGTTGGTAAAATGATGAAGTTTCCAAGTGCTTATTAAGTATATTGTATATTTTTCTCATAATGTCCACTCCACAAGCACTTACAAGGTATTGTGGATGCCCAAACTCCCCAAACGGCTAGCTCTAGAGACTTAGGCCCTTATTTAAGAAGGAATAGCGACAGGTAGCGTCTGGTGAGCGGCCGGTAATGACGGGCCCCGCCACGAGAACGCCGGCTCCCCACCACAATCACACATTTATCAAGCCAATCCTGCTTAGCGACTGAGATAGCGCCATATAGCCACTCATTCATCATTATTCCAGCCTCAGCCCACAGTGCCAGCGTCCGACCTTGAACAGCGACAGGTATGACCTCTCGCTGCCTGGCGCTCTCCAATGCATTTCAATGGAACAATCTTTAAATATTCATAATTAATTATTATTAATGTTTTTTTTTTTTTTAAATGTGAAAAATTCTGTGACCACTTCTGCCATGTTAGATAATTTAAAAAAAAAAAAATGTGTGCAGAATTGATATTACAGGTCTGATATTATTGTATTCATATTACTAAATTCTTTAAAAATTTTTTTTTTTTGGTTTCCAAAAATATGGTGATTTGGGGGTTAAAAAACTACTTTTAACCCATCGCCGCCAGCGCTCTGGGGTTTAAACATGCATTTCACAGCGCGAGAATTTTTTGAGCGTGATTTTTTGATGAATATGGTGGGAGCCGGTCGCTCTGACCAGTCGCTATCATGCGCACCCATACATCGCGAAACCTGTCAAATAGCAACTCATCACCCCGTATTCAACATTACTGCACACCGACTCAGTCGCTATCAACAACTGAACAATGGCCAAGCACAGCGACTACTAGCTGTGAAATTACTGCTACAGTCGCTCAACTGTCGCTACCTGCCGCTATTAATGAATCGGCCTCCCCGTGTTCATGTGGCCCTAGGCACTTCAGGTGCGCCCCCCTTTTGTTATGTAACATTGAGCAGGGCCGGCTCCAAGTTTATACAGGCCCTTGGGCGACAGAGAAGAAAAAAAAAAGAGTCGGACGGAAAATAATAGAAGAAAAGAGGAAAGAAAAGGAATGGCATAACAGATGAAAGGTAAAAAAACAAAGCCTAGAATGAAAGCAAAGAATGACACAAACAAAAATGTAAAGGACTGACAGTAATAATAGAAGTAAGTAAGAAAGAAAAGGAATGTCAGAAAGAACAGGTGAAAGAAACAGAATAAATCGAAAGAGAAAAGAATAGAATAAAAGGAAAGAAACAAAGGTGAGCAGCGGCCCCAACACCCTGGGGCACGCCCAATGCTGACGCTTGCCCTGATGGGACACTCCGCCAATATAAAAGCTAAGTCCCTTATTTATGAAGGAATAGCGTCAGGTAGCGACTAGTGAGCGGCCGGTAATGACGAGCACCGCCACGAGAACGCCGGCTCCCCACCACAATCACACATTTATCAAGGCAATCCTGCTTAGCGACTGAGATAGCGCCATATAGCCACTCATTCATCATTATTCCAGCCTCAGCCCACAGCGCCAGCGTCCGACCTTGAACAGCGACAGGTATGACCTCTCGCTACCTGGCGCTCTCCAATGCATTTCAATGGAACAATCTTTAAATATTCTTAATTAATTGTTATTAATGTTTTTTTTTTTTTTAAATGTGAAAAATTCTGTGACCACTTCTGCCATTTTAGATAATTTTTTTAAGGAAAAAAAAAATGTGCAGAATTGATATTACAGGTCTGATAATATTGTATTCATATTACTAAATTCTTAAAATTTTTTTTTTTTTTGGTTTCAAAAATATGGTGGTTTGGGGGTTAAAAAACTACTTTTAACACATCGCCTCCAGCGCTCTGGGGGTTAAACATGCATTTCTCAGAGCATTTTTTGAGCGTGATTTTTTAATGAATATGGTGGGAGCCGGTCTCTAGGGCCATTCGCTGTCATGCGCTCCCATACAGCGCGGAACCTGTCAAATAGCGACTCCTCACCCAATATTCAACATTACCGCACACCGACTGAGTCGCTATCAACTACCGAACAACGGGCAAGCACAGCGACTACCAGCGGGCGCTCTGAAAATGCCGCTACAGTCGCTCAACTGTCGCTACCTGCCGCTGTTAATGAATCAGCCTCTTAATGTTCATAGGGAAGAGAGGTTTCAAGGGGAGAAATGCAGAGGAGCATGCATTCTATTATATATTAACACACAGGAGTCACATGGCCACATCGGTAAAGGGGAGAGGATCAAGCTGCAGACTGCCTTTAAAGTGGACCAACACCCAGGATTTTGACTATCCTGGGTTTTGGTCCACTTCGGTGGGGCACCCCGATCGGGGGTGCCCCGCTGTGTGAAACCCCCCAGAACGCCCGTAAACACTCACCTCACGACGCTCCTACGTGGGCGCTCGTCCAATCAGAGCGCTCAGAGCCGCTGTGGTATGCACGTACAAGCGGCGTCCAACCACAGCGGCTCTGAGCGCTGGAGGCCGCGTCTCGCGCTTCCTTCTAACAGGGTGCACGCCCTGCTAGAGGGAAGCACGAGACGCGTCCGCGCATGTGCCGTTGGAACGGGGTTAAGGTAAGGTTTGTGGGCTTCCTGGGGGGTTTTACCCCGCGGGACATCCCGATTTCGGATGCCCCGCGGAGAGGGATCTGATCGGCCCGGAAATCTTATAGATTCCCGGACCGATCCCCCCTGGGTGTTGGTCCGCTTTAAGTCGGTGCCCCCCCCCCCCCCCCCCCACACACACACACACACACACACACAATGTGCCACGGGATAACAAGGCATGAGTGCGACAACAACTTTTTTACTATAGCAGTAACATCTGTTGTGCCCCCCTCCCCTTGCTGGTGGCCACCCTAGGCACAGGCCTAGGTTTGCCTAATGGTAAATACAGACCTGGTTACACAGCAGAGGATAAGAAATGTAGATATATTCTCTGAATAGGCAAGATGCACTTTGTTACTAAACAATGGCCTTGATTCACTAATTGAAAAAAATTCTCATGGTAGTAAAAAATTCAATTCATGAGAAAAAAGCCTGAGAATGTCACTGTTACTGAATCACCAGATAGGAAGACAATGAAAGTCAATGGCACTTTTTACTACAGGTAAAAAGTTCTCTACTTTTTCCAGGAGTAAAAAAGTGTCATTTTATCTGGTGATTCACTAACATTGAAATTCTCAGACATTTTTCTCATGTATTGAATTTTTTACTACCATGAGAATTTTTTTTCAATTAGTGAATCAAGGCCACTGTGTCAGGGTTGTTACTGTTAGCAGAAACTAAGGGGGTTATTTAAGAAGGAATAGCGGCGGGTAGGTCCTCCTAGCGGCAGGCAGCGTCTGGTGAACGCCGGGCGCTGTACACAAAACCACATTTATGAAAGCGAATCTGGTGAGCGACTAACAGCGCCATGTAGCGTCACATGTATTATTACAGGCAGGTCAGTGTATAGCGCCTCTAACAGTGTCATGTAGTGTCACATGTATTATTACAGGCAGGTCAGTGTATAGCGCCTCTAACAGCGTCATGTAGCGTCACATGTATTATTACAGGCAGGTCAGTGTATAGCGCCTCTAACAGTGTCATGTAGTGTCACATGTATTATTACAGGCAGGTCAGTGTATAGCGCCTCTAACAGCGTCATGTAGCGTCACATGTATTATTACAGGCAGGTCAGTGTATAGCGCCTCTAACAGCGCCATGTAGCGTCACATGTATTATTACAGGCAGGTCAGTGTATAGCACCTCTAACAGCGTCATGTAGCGTCACATGTATTATTACAGGCAGGTCAGTGTATAGCGCCTCTAACTTTTTTTTTTTTTTTCAAAGAAAGGGCCCTAGAGTAGCCCAACAGCTCCACACCATATGCCGCACACCACAATATCTCTGTATCAAAAATAGTTTATTCTTTAAATCTCAAACTACATCTCTACAACCACATTAAAGACAAGTTAAAAAACATATATATACAGTTTAAAAACGTGGAGGTTCATCCAGAATAAATTCTCAGAGTCAATTAATTAATATCAATGCTAACCCCTATGTGTGTCCTGTGCACACATATATAACTATAATACCATTATATACAGTTGAGGATATTACCGTGAAAAAATGTTTATCTACAAGTGCTAGTATGCAAAAAAATGAAAGTGAGTGACTGAACCAGTGAATAACAATCCTGTATAACTATGTGTGTATCCCAAATAAAAATAATTAGTATGTAAACGAAAAGTGCTGGTGTGGTATGTGCCCTATGTGACAATAGACAGTGCAATAAAACCCCTCAAACTGAAAACATAATAAACATGTACAGTTAGCAAGGCAAATTTACATCACCGTATATTTAAAGCATGGACTCCTCCAACAATGAAAAACCGCCACCGACGCGTTGCGTGGCGCTACGCCACTTCGCCAGGGTGAATGGTTTATTATTTCCCCCCCGTCTCCTTATAAACTCACCTGTATAATCTGCTGCTCCAATGAGCAGAAGCCCGGCGGTCCCCTCGCGCGCGCCCCGTCCGGCGAAAGTACTTCCGCCGCAGGGGTCACGCACTCGAGGCCACGTCACCTCCGCCCAATGGAACGCATGCCGACAGGAAGCCAGGTATGGCGCGCGCGCCCGGGCACGCAGCCGCCCGAGACCACTCCCCTGCAGTAGGAGGGCCCGGACAGCTGCGTGCCCGGGCGCGCGCGCCACACACTGTCAGCTCCCCCTCCAACCTGCAGTTCCTCCCAGCAGGGGGAACGCCACGGATCGCAAAAGGTAAGTATGGTGTAGATAAGGAGAGGGGGGGGAAAGAAAACATGTATATAACAACTCACAATCCTATCATTATAATAAACAACAAGACATGCTACAGTGCATCCTGATGCAAAGATGCAGATAAGAGACATAAATAACCCAATAGTCAATATGTTACTATAACAGATCATGGTACTCTATATTCTCCTTTCTGGCCTCATCATATATATAAAACTATAATTATAACATGTATGGAGAGGCTCCTCAATCGCTATCCCCCATTGGGGGTCTCTGTATGGGGGACAGTATGTGATTAGTCTCCTTCTTATAATTCCCACAACTTCATTCTCACGACCTCCATGTCGGGGAGCTGTCATAATTGCGGTAGATCCGCAACAGTAACCTGAGGATGGACCAGGGCTACCTAAAGCAAGGGTGAAGTCCATACCCTGATACAAATGTCCAGGGGGGCTAGAGTCCCCAAATCTCCAAGCTCCATCCCAGAGGGTAAATTATTGTTAAATTCCGAGAATGTTCCTTTAGAATGTCTGTATCTTTTGGAGACAAAAAAGGTCCTCACAGATATTAATCTCCAATATACCAGGAACACCACTCAAGTTTCTTTTTTCACGGGTAGTAGTTTGTAGTCTCGGATTTTTGTTGAGTCTGAAGCTCCCTTGTATGTCAAATCAAAAAACCTCTGGAAACACAAGACAAGATAAGGGGAGGTTAGTCCACTATGTTGTGTCAAACAGACTAAAGTCACAAAAATTTAAATAGAATCTGAGGCTCCCCTCAATGTTCACCCCTATAGCAGATTGCTCCATCTAGAGGAACAAAGAACAGGGGGAAGAAAAGGGGTGGGGGGGCAAAGAAAAGAGGGAGGGGGGGGGGGAGGGGGAGAGGAAACCAAAGGGGTGGGTCCAATATGTTATTTGAAAAGATTTAGGATCACAAAGATCGGGGCCCAGAATCATATGAGGACCAGCATGGCCAAAAGGATCTGAGTGCTTGCACCTAAAACTCCAAACCATCACCACATAGAACACATAAATCCACACCATAAACTAAAAAATAAATGTACTACCACCCGTGCATAATTCTATTGTGTGTTTGTCATTGACACTAAGATCCATATCAAATCATGTGGACCATGTTGTTGTTATATAGTCCAGACCAATACTGTGTCCACTCTATGACACCCCCAATTCACCCCTTCCCAACTCACTCCCTACCCAAAAACGGAGAAAACGAAAAATCCTCATTCAAACCCCATGGTGTTTTGCATCTTAAGGTGAAAATCCATTGGGTCTCCTTTTGTTGTAGCCTCTTTTTTCTATTACCTCCCCTGATGCCTAGTGTGACCTGATCAATGAACATGACCCGTAAGTCATCTATCTTACCCTCATGCACCTTTAAGAAGTGGGCAGCCACTGGTGTTAATGTTTTTCCTTCACTGGCATCCCTTGCGGCTAACCGGATGGTAGAGAGATGTTTCTGGATTCGTGACTTTCCCGCCTGGATGGTCTCCCCTACATAATATAGTGGGCAAGCACATCTAATGACGTAAACGACTCCCTCAGATCTGCAATTCAAGAATCCATTGATTCTTATATCCCTTCCTGTATGTAAGTCTTTAATGACCGGGGTTTTGACCACCAGGGGGCATATACTGCACCTGCCGCAGGGTCTACAACCCATGCTGTCTTTGTTATGGGTTAGCCAACTCCTTGGTTTAGTATAGTGGCTATGACACAGTCGGTCTCTGAGGCTTGGTGCCCGTCTAGCTGTCATCATTGGACTCTTGGTTATATGTTGCATTAGGGCCGGGTCAGATTCCAAGATGGTCCAATTCCTTCGCAATATTGATCTTAGATTTTCCCATTCATTATTATAGGTAGAAATAAACCTCACCTCGGATCCCTCTTTGTTCTTATGTTTATAACCAAGTAGCTCGTCCCTTGGTGTGGTCCTAGCTCGCTGTGCTGCTTTGTTAATTGTATGATGGGGATAGCCTCTTTGTTGGAAACGTTTCTTCATGGCTGTGACTTCTCCCTTGAATTTTGCTTCATCAGAGCAGTTCCTCCTTATCCTGAGAAACTGACCCACTGGTATGCCTTTTTTCAGTCCCGTCTGGTGGAAGCTCGTATAATGCAATATGCTGTTTGTGGCCGTTGGTTTTCTATAAAGATTGGTAGAAATAGAGCCATCAGTTTCCAGTCGAAGAGTTAGATCTAAAAATTCGATTTCACTTTGGGACTGTGTGTAAGTCAAGTGAATGTTGTATACATTCTTATTCAATTCCATAATGAATTTATCACACATCTCAGATGGTCCCTGCCACAGGAGTAAGATATCATCTATGTACCTGTACCAGCCCAAAATGTAGGGCTGGTACAGGCACATAGCATCACTCCAAACGACCTCACGTTCCCACCAGCCCATGAAGAGGTTGGCGATTGATGGTGCACACCGCGCCCCCATGGCTACTCCACGTATTTGTTTGTAAAATTTATTGTCAAAAGTGAAAAAATTATGTGTAAGGACAAAAAACATGAGTTCTATGACAAACTCATGTATAGTCCTTTTCTCAATCGATTCCATACTCAAAAAGTATTCTGCCGACTGTATTGCCATGGGGTGGGATATACTCGTGTACAGAGACTCGACGTCACACGCTACCATGATGGTTCCTGCAGGGACTTGTATTGAATTCAATCGATTTAGTATATCAGTCGTGTCCCGGATGTAGGAATCTAATGTGACCACATGTGGTTGTAATGCCTTATCAATGAAAGTACAGGCATGTTCAGTCAGACTCCCAACGCCAGATACAATTGGGCGTCCAGGGGGCTCCCTCAAGTTTTTATGTACCTTGGGCAAGGTGTAGAATGTTGGCACTCGTGGAGCATCAACCTTCAGAAATTGAGCAAGGGTATGATTAATGGTCCCAGTTCTCTCTGCTTGAGTAATCAAGGCATCAAATTCCTCCTTGTATGCTAATAATGGATTCCCTGGGAGCTTCTGATAGGTGTTTCTATCCCCCAGCTGTCTCATTATCTCCCCAACATAATATTCTCGTGGGAGAACAACAATGTTCCCCCCTTTATCTGATTCCTTGATAATGTATTCCTCAGTGTTCTGTAAAGTTTGGAGGGCTTCCCATTCATTCCTGGTCAGGTTCTTGTTGGTATGTTTAGGCTTAAGATCCCTAATCTCCCTACTCACCGTGTTAAAGAAGAGGTTTTTTGATTTGACATACAAGGGAGCTTCAGACTCAACAAAAATCCGAGACTACAAACTACTACCCGTGAAAAAAGAAACTTGAGTGGTGTTCCTGGTATATTGGAGATTAATATCTGTGAGGACCTTTTTTGTCTCCAAAAGATACAGACATTCTAAAGGAACATTCTCGGAATTTAACAATAATTTACCCTCTGGGATGGAGCTTGGAGATTTGGGGACTCTAGCCCCCCTGGACATTTGTATCAGGGTATGGACTTCACCCTTGCTTTAGGTAGCCCTGGTCCATCCTCAGGTTACTGTTGCGGATCTACCGCAATTATGACAGCTCCCCGACATGGAGGTCGTGAGAATGAAGTTGTGGGAATTATAAGAAGGAGACTAATCACATACTGTCCCCCATACAGAGACCCCCAATGGGGGATAGCGATTGAGGAGCCTCTCCATACATGTTATAATTATAGTTTTATATATATGATGAGGCCAGAAAGGAGAATATAGAGTACCATGATCTGTTATAGTAACATATTGACTATTGGGTTATTTATGTCTCTTATCTGCATCTTTGCATCAGGATGCACTGTAGCATGTCTTGTTGTTTATTATAATGATAGGATTGTGAGTTGTTATATACATGTTTTCTTTCCCCCCCCTCTCCTTATCTACACCATACTTACCTTTTGCGATCCGTGGCGTTCCCCCTGCTGGGAGGAACTGCAGGTTGGACGGGGAGCTGACAGTGTGTGGCGCGCGCGCCCGGGCACGCAGCTGTCCGGGCCCTCCTACTGCAGGGGAGTGGTCTCGGGCGGCTGCGTGCCCGGGCGCACGCGCCATACCTGGCTTCCTGTCGGCATGCGTTCCATTGGGCGGAGGTGACGTGGCCTCGAGTGCGTGACCCCTGCGGCGGAAGTACTTTCGCCGGACGGGGCGCGCGCGAGGGGACCGCCGGGCTTCTACTCATTGGAGCAGCAGATTATACAGGTGAGTTTATAAGGAGACGGGGGGGGAAATAATAAACCATTCACCCTGGCGAAGTGGCGTAGCGCCACGCAACGCGTCGGTGGCGGTTTTTCATTGTTGGAGGAGTCCATGCTTTAAATATACGGTGATGTAAATTTGCCTTGCTAACTGTACATGTTTATTATGTTTTCAGTTTGAGGGGTTTTATTGCACTGTCTATTGTCACATAGGGCACATACCACACCAGCACTTTTCGTTTACATACTAATTATTTTTATTTGGGATACACACATAGTTATACAGGATTGTTATTCACTGGTTCAGTCACTCACTTTCATTTTTTTGCATACTAGCACTTGTAGATAAACATTTTTTCACGGTAATATCCTCAACTGTATATAATGGTATTATAGTTATATATGTGTGCACAGGACACACATAGGGGTTAGCATTGATATTAATTAATTGACTCTGAGAATTTATTCTGGATGAACCTCCACGTTTTTAAACTGTATATATATGTTTTTTAACTTGTCTTTAATGTGGTTGTAGAGATGTAGTTTGAGATTTAAAGAATAAACTATTTTTGATACAGAGATATTGTGGTGTGCGGCATATGGTGTGGAGCTGTTGGGCTACTCTAGGGCCCTTTCTTTGAAAAATTGTTGTTTTTTGGTTTTCCACGCTGCCAGCACCCGGTTTTCATATAAGTAGTTTATCTAGCTGTGCATACCACTTTGTAGACATATCTTGGCTTACATACTAGAGTATAGGATTTTTTCCTAATTCAGGTGTAGCACGCTATTAACATGGCCTTTAACTTTGAGACGGTTGAACATGTATGGACTGAAAAACTTGCCCAACTAAGGACTGAAACTAATACCTCTAAACAGGATGAGATCAGTGGGGACACACACACACAGGAGTCCCTTTTCAGAGCCATTAAACGTGCTCGACGGGACTATCTTAGGACCTGGTGGAATATACATAGCCTCCAGATTTATCGGGAACAGAATCTAATCCCCAGAGGCTTAAGGGTACAAATTTTTCCGGCATGGGAGGTGTCCACTGACTTTAAAGCAGGATGGGAAAATATTTTACATTCCTGCTCTTTGTCACTCATGGACATGCTGATACAGGAAGATCAGAAAATACTGACTTCAACAAAAAATCATTTACAGGATTTATATACCCAATTGAATTTACTGAAAGCACAAGAACAAATAAACAAGTTCACAGAAGCCCTTACTAAGGAGCTAGACAGATATGAGCAGGAGGTCATGAGAAATAAGAAGGATAAACTAGAGAGGGATAGGAGAGATGTACTGGATGGTAGAGTTTACAAGTGGACCCATTATGGGAATGGACGTAGATATAGAACAGAGCGCCGTACGAGTCATCGAGTTGTCCCGCAAGCCAACCAAACCCATAGACCTGCTCAGGATTGGAGGCATAGAACCTCCTCTCAGGCCTCTTCTACATCCAGTAGATCTGAGTGTTCTTCGGTGGACCTGTCTTTTTTAGACCAGGGACACGCAGGACACTCAGAAGGGGATCCCGTAAGAGGAGAGGAAATAGGAAGAAGCAGGACAAACGAATACAGGGAACATCACCGCCTGCGTCCGAGGGACAACAAACGCAGACGCATGGCCTCTCCACGCCAGTCCCGTCACACTCGGCAGACACGGGACTAAAAGTCATTAACCTTACGGATATACCGTTGTCTAATACCCAAATAGAGGTTCTTGCTAAAGGATTGAACTTTTCCCCTACTTACATGATTAACAAATTTGAGACCACAAAGGATTTATACCTGTTTTGTAGGAGACTTGCTCTGAAACATTATTTTTCCAACTCTATTCAGAGTATAGAAACTGGAGCTTGGGATGAATATGAACAACAAGCATTACGGGATTTAACAGCACTCCTGGATGAACAGAAACCGCCTGGAGGGGAAATGACTAGCTTAACTAGACCTTCTACCTTCTCTCCCCCTTGGACGCCGGCACTCCAAGTCTTCTTTAACACGGTGAGTAGGGAGATTAGGGATCTTAAGCCTAAACATACCAACAAGAACCTGACCAGGAATGAATGGGAAGCCCTCCAAACTTTACAGAACACTGAGGAATACATTATCAAGGAATCAGATAAAGGGGGGAACATTGTTGTTCTCCCACGAGAATATTATGTTGGGGAGATAATGAGACAGCTGGGGGATAGAAACACCTATCAGAAGCTCCCAGGGAATCCATTATTAGCATACAAGGAGGAATGTGATGCCTTGATTACTCAAGCAGAGAGAACTGGGACCATTAGTCATACCCTTGCTCAATTTCTGAAGGTTGATGCTCCACGAGTGCCAACATTCTACACCTTGCCCAAGGTACATAAAAACTTGAGGGAGCCCCCTGGACGCCCAATTGTATCTGGCGTTGGGAGTCTGACTGAACATGCCTGTACTTTCATTGATAAGGCATTACAACCACATGTGGTCACATTAGATTCCTACATCCGGGACACGACTGATATACTAAATCGATTGAATTCAATACAAGTCCCTGCAGGAACCATCATGGTAGCGTGTGACGTCGAGTCTCTGTACACGAGTATATCCCACCCCATGGCAATACAGTCGGCAGAATACTTTTTGAGTATGGAATCGATTGAGAAAAGGACTATACATGAGTTTGTCATAGAACTCATGTTTTTTGTCCTTACACATAATTTTTTCACTTTTGACAATAAATTTTACAAACAAATACGTGGAGTAGCCATGGGGGCGCGGTGTGCACCATCAATCGCCAACCTCTTCATGGGCTGGTGGGAACGTGAGGTCGTTTGGAGTGATGCTATGTGCCTGTACCAGCCCTACATTTTGGGCTGGTACAGGTACATAGATGATATCTTACTCCTGTGGCAGGGACCATCTGAGATGTGTGATAAATTCATTATGGAATTGAATAAGAATGTATACAACATTCACTTGACTTACACACAGTCCCAAAGTGAAATCGAATTTTTAGATCTAACTCTTCGACTGGAAACTGATGGCTCTATTTCTACCAATCTTTATAGAAAACCAACGGCCATAAACAGCATATTGCATTATACGAGCTTCCACCAGACGGGACTGAAAAAAGGCATACCAGTGGGTCAGTTTCTCAGGATAAGGAGGAACTGCTCTGATGAAGCAAAATTCAAGGGAGAAGTCACAGCCATGAAGAAACGTTTCCAACAAAGAGGCTATCCCCATCATACAATTAACAAAGCAGCACAGCGAGCTAGGACCACACCAAGGGACGAGCTACTTGGTTATAAACATAAGAACAAAGAGGGATCCGAGGTGAGGTTTATTTCTACCTATAATAATGAATGGGAAAATCTAAGATCAATATTGCGAAGGAATTGGACCATCTTGGAATCTGACCCGGCCCTAATGCAACATATAACCAATGGGTTGATTCAAAGAAACATGTAACAGCTTGGATTTGGCTCACGATCATCCTATTTTTCACGTCCGCTCGTGCGTTCGTAAGAACTTGCGAGTGATTCAATAAGCAAATACGTTTCTATCCTAAAAGATACGTCCGTTCGTATGATATCTCCCGAACTTGCCTCAGTCAGTTGCCAATCGTAAAAATCACGTTCATGTGCTCACCTGTGGCGGCGGCAGCCTGTTTTGTCGGCGGCTTCCATCGTCCAGCTCTTCCAATTACTTGCGTTTGCCTCTGGTTTTCATTGGTTTTTGGCCTCTTAGATTCGTGCGTTCTTATGTATATAAGATCTTGCGCATGCGCACCCTCAACCAGAAACTTACCTAAACCCTTTAGCGCTTGCATCCAACTTCATTTCTCGCTCCCTCAAACTTACCTAAACCCTTTAGCGCTTGCATCCAACTTCATTTCTCGCTCCCTCAAACTTACCTAAACCCTTTAGCGCTTGCATCCAACTTCATTTCTCGCTCCCTCAAACTTACCTAAACCCTTTAGCGCTTGCATCCAACTTCATTTCTCGCTCCCTCAAACTTACCTAAACCCTTTAGCGCTTGCATCCAACTTCATTTCTCGCTCCCTCAAACTTACCTAAACCCCTTAGCGGCTGCATCCAACTTCATTTCTCGCTCCCTCAAACTTACCTAAACCCCTTAGCGCTTGCATCCAACTTCATTTCTCGCTCCCTCAAACTTACCTAAACCCCTTAGCGGCTGCATCCAACTTCATTTCTCGCTCCCTCAAACTTACCTAAACCCTTTAGCGCTTGCATCCAACTTCATTTCTCGCTCCCTCAAACTTACCTAAACCCTTTAGCGCTTGCATCCAACTTCATTTCTCGCTCCCTCAAACTTACCTAAACCCCTTAGCGGCTGCATCCAACTTCATTTCTCGCTCCCTCAAACTTACCTAAACCCCTTAGCGCTTGCATCCAACTTCATTTCTCGCTCCCTCAAACTTACCTAAACCCCTTAGCGGCTGCATCCAACTTCATTTCTCGCTCCCTCAAACTTACCTAAACCCCTTAGCGCTTGCATCCAACTTCATTTCTCGCTCCCTCAAACTTACCTAAACCCTTTAGCGCTTGCATCCAACTTCATTTCTCGCTCCCTCAAACTTACCTAAACCCTTTAGCGCCTGCATCCAACTTCATTTCTCGGTCCATAAAACGTAAGAAAATCACATAATTTACATATGTCTATATGTTTCTAAGTGTGTTGTTTCTGGTTTGTGTAATTTTTGGGGTGTGTGCATATTAGAAAAGACACATTTAGGAAGGCTTCAAATATAATTTATTTAAAATTTTGTATTTCTTTGGTTTGGAATAAAATTCCACATTTTTTTTTATAGTTTTGTTTTTTTTTGGCAAACCGTTTTTTTTTTTTGCCCTCGGGAAAACATATCTAATTATTTTATTTGTTTTTAACAGTAAAACTTTTTTTTTTTTTTTTGTGGGTTTTTTGATTTAAAAAATATATATATTTTTTTTTTTTAAAACAATTAAAAACTTTATAAAATTGTAACAACTTTAAAAAAACGTGAAACAAAGGAGCCAGGACCAAGGGCACTATTCATCATCCTCTTCTTCATCTGTTGGCCCCAACGTTGCCTGTATGGCCAGCAGCTCGGCCACCAACTCCTTCATTCGTTTTTTTTTACCCGCCAAGGTTTTGGGGATCATCCCTGTAACCAATAGAGAAAGAAACATAAATAGGAGTCCCAGACCGGTTTGTATGCTGGAAATAGATTTAGGGTTAATCAAATACATGTAAATGCATGACATATGTCCTTCTTCCAAGGGATACAGTTAATGCATTTCCCACAGGTAAGTGTTTAAACTCCTTAAACCGGACCTTCAACATTATTTAATGAAAAACAAAAACTATTCACAAATGATTCTGCCCCACCTAAAAGTTAGTTAGGCTTTTTTGGGGATTACAGCGCCGCCATCTGGACTCTGAAGCATAACACTTAATGAGGAGTGGAGAGTTGGATAAAGTACAGGGGAGTAGGTTACAGTGGTGCGTTGGGAATCCAGAGCATAGCTGGGTTGCGGGAAAGGTCATCACTCACACAATGCATGGCAGCACCTTCCTTTTTTCAATCTGTATCCCATGCTGCCTGTAAATATTGTGCATTCCATATTCACCAATATTGGTTTGGTTCTGTCTAATAACATGCATTAGATGGGTGAAGGGTGTTTTTCCATGTTTCAAATCTGTAGGTACAGTGTGATGGCTAAGTCTTTGGTTCTTAATACTAGTTTGGGTCCTCTTTAACCTAACGAAGTGCCCACATTAAAGTGTGAACTACACATTGGCTACGCCTTTAGTTATGTGTGTGTTATTAGCTAAGCAAACATTAATATGAATAATGGCATGGAGACTTACGGAGTTGGTGGCCGACAGATGGCTGGTTGGGGCCAACAGACTGCCCTTGGTCCTGGCTCGGCTGTGAAGAAGTCCCTGGAGAAACATGTGACATTTGGTTAGTATTTGTCGATAGTCACTATCCCCAACATATCTGGCTCCCAGTCTGGCTGACATCACTCACCTTCGCCAGGATCTCCTTCCAGCATCTCTGCTGCCTCCTCCTCCACTATCTCACCCGCTCCTGAAGCTTCTACAAATACATAATAAAGGATAACTTAGTTTTTGGCCTGCCATGTATATCTTTGTGCCTATACATGAAGAGTGACATACCAGAGCCTTCCCCATGCGTGGCCAGGTATGACTCCACGCCCACGCGCCTTGGCCCCTCCTCTGTGGTAAGGTCCAGGGGCTGGTCTGAGGAGGCCACAGAGGAGGGGTAGGTCCGTCGCCCGGGAGATCCACCACCTTCACTCACAGAAGCAGAGTCATGCAGCACTGGTCGGCCTGTACGTCTCCGGGTGCGGCGAATTCTGAAATCCATTTCCAACACTACCAAAGAAAAGTCATTATAAATAAAGGCATAACTTAGACATTTGGAACATATACCATGCAATTGCTTAGTACTTACTTGGGAAATGGATCCCAAAAAACCTCCGCACCCGGGGCATGTGCAGACGCTTCAGGTCCGACCAATGCTGCATTATCTGGGTGTGAGTGAAGGTGGTGCTGGTCACACGGTGTATCTCCGCGATGATCTCCCGGGCGATGTCCCTTTTCTCGCACACATTGGGCGCGAAGTCATACCGGCGCTGAAGCATGATCTGAAAAACATAATGGACACAGAGCTTGTACTTTTACACACAGACCCATATGTGTTGCATCACAAGTTGAGTATTTAATGACATTAACACACACATTTCGAATGGCCGCCATTTTTGGGGAGTGCCTTAAAGAGGACGTTGACTGTGATTGACAGTCTGGTCTTATGTTATATGTATCACACACCATGTACATACAGATAATAGCCAACCTCAACAATCAGGCCACCTGCATCTAGGGCATGTTAGGATGTTTTAAAGATCCAAGATGTAGCCTAATGCTTAGGCTTTTGGCCCACGTGTGTGGCTTCCCGTTGTGTTTTTATGGCTTAGGAAAACAGTGTTCCTCAAACATCCGCATCAAGGTCCGAGACAGGCCAGGTTTGACAGCTCGCCCCGCTACTCCACAGGTTAATTAACTGTTGCTAAGCCGGAGCAATTGGCCGAATTAGGACATCAGCATAGACAGGTGAAAACGTGGCCAGGCTCGGCCCTTGAGGATGAAGTGTGAGGAGGCAGTGATTAAACATTAAGAGACACCAAACTAGTTCCAAACGCATCATTTACATTTAGGCCAGCATTGACTATTACATTAAAATGCACAGGCAGCCACTTACCAGCATGAGGATCTCTTCCTGTTGACGGGTGAAGATAGTGGGCGCCATCTTTAGTCTTCTTCCAGGCAGCAGATAAGTGAAACCCCAGCGGTTTCCTGGTTCCGCACGAACGTACGTCCGTACGAGCGCGTAGTCGTGCGCATAGGCGTCAGACGCTGGGCGCATGATTTAAAGGTCCCTGCACCCAAAGCTCATTCTCTTTGAGCTTTTGGACAAAATGGCACCAAAAAAGGCAGCAGCTAAACGCGGCCAGCAAAGCCAGACCTCTGAGGGCCCAACAACCAGGTCCCAGCAACGACCGAAGAAGCTAAGGTCCCAGAAGGCCCAGAAGGCAAGTACCACCTCGGCCCCACCAAGGGACACTGGACCCTCCGTTTCCCAAAAAAGGGCCCAAAAGGCACGTGCCCCTGCGGCCAAAAAACAGGCCACAGCAGCCACCACCACCTCTGCCCCCAGAAGAGGCCGCCCAAGGGAGCCCACACCAGCCATGCTTTCAAGCCGGGCACTTAGCCAACCCAGGCCCCACAGCAGTGCCCGAAGCACATCCAGCCCACACAGAAGGGCCCGAAGCCCCTCCAGCCCGCACAGAAGGGCCCGAAGCCCCTCCAGCCCGCACAGAAGGGCCAGAAGCCCAGCCAGGGCCAGAAGCCCCTACAGGGCCCGAACCCCATCCAGGGCCAGAAGAACCCCATCCAGGGCCAGAAGCCCAGCCAGGGCCAGAAGCCCCTACAGGGCCCGAACCCCATCCAGGGCCAGAAGAACCCCATCCAGGGCCAGAAGCCCAGCCAGGGCCAGAAGCCCCTACAGGGCCCGAACCCCATCCAGGGCCAGAAGAACCCCATCCAGGGCCAGAAGCCCAGCCAGGGCCAGAAGCCCCTACAGGGCCCGAACCCCATCCAGGGCCAGAAGAACCCCATCCAGGGCCAGAAGCCCAGCCAGGGCCAGAAGCCCCTACAGGGCCCGAACCCCATCCAGGGCCAGAAGAACCCCAACCAGGGCCAGAAGCCCAGCCAGGGCCAGAAGCCCCTACAGGGCCCGAACCCCATCCAGGGCCAGAAGAACCCCATCCAGGGCCAGAAGCCCCTACAGGGCCCGAACCCCATCCAGGGCCAGAAGAACCCCATCCAGGGCCAGAAGCCCAGCCAGGGCCAGAAGCCCCTACAGGGCCCGAACCCCATCCAGGGCCAGAAGAACCCCATCCAGGGCCAGAAGCCCCTACAGGGCCCGAACCCCATCCAGGGCCAGAAGCCCCCGACCTGGCACCAGCCGGGAACAGAGCCCCCGACCTGGCACCAGCCGGGAACCTAGCCCCCCAAGAGGGCCCCGAATTGCAACCATGACCACATCTACACCTGGAAGTTCGGTGGCCAGCCACGCCAGAACACCCAGTCCCTTGGCCAGTCCAGTCCAGTCATTGGGAAGCCACCAATCCGGCCATTCCCCTACCCAGCCCCAGGCCATAATGTCACCACATGTGTCTGCACACATGGAGGAGCAGCCAAGCCAACCATCTGGCCGCACATTGCGCCGCGGCCAGTTGAGTGGGAGATTCTCCCATGACCAAAATATGGCATTGGCTAGTGGCCTTACATTATACTATGACGAGCTATATGGGAGCAAATCCAAACACACCACCAAGCAGCGCAAGATGGCATTGTTTGAAACCATCCTCCGACAAGTAAATGCAGCGGGGGAAGAGAGGAAAGATGTGTCCCAAATTCAGAAGAAAATCTCTGATCTGAAGTATGCTGTACGGCAAAAAGAAATTAAAAGGCATAATTACAGGTAAATAAATGTTTTCGCTAAATATAATGTTTGGGATGTGCTGTATGCCCCTTTTCTGAATACCAAACGATTTTCTCTTTTCAGCATGAAAACTGGAGGTGGCTTCCCATCTAAATTGGAGTTTACCCCTGCTGAGGAGATTGTGCTTGGACTTCTCCATCCGGTCGCGGTCGGTGGACATGCTGGTCTAAGGGACACAGACTCCCCGACCCGTACCCACGGTGAGTACTATTAAATCTGCATGTTTGCCTGTTTGCTAAATAATCTACAGTTCACTAGTAACAAGCTAACGGTATGCCCCTATGGTTTGCCTTGGTTGGCCTCGCACTACTGTGGCTGTTTGTGTCCTCTTTTGGTCCCTGTGAATCACACATTTAGGCCCACAGCCATTATGGCAAAGATCAAATGTCCAATTGTATTGTTAAAGTCATGAAGTTTCGCAAGATAAGTGAGATATTTAGAATCAATCACAAAACACACATCATTATGTATGGGTTGCCTTTTGGTTGTGTGAGTTGTGTTTGAGTTAACTATTTAATTAGCCACCCACAAACATATGTGACCAAGAGCAGCGAGACTCAACTGGCGGCCCGGGGTCCCAATGCGGACCTTGGCACCACATTCAAGGACCCCTGGCCAGACAGCCCTGCACTCAGTTACTTCTGTGTTGACGTGCTCAGAGCTGCCCCCTTGATCGGCCATGTAGTGGTTGGTCTCCTGCCCAATGTCATGGCTCCGTGAAACATAGCATTGCAATATGAAGTACTGGCCAGGAAGTGGCATTGCAAGGTACACAGTAACTTATTTAAATTTTCACTGGCCACAATCGTGTCCCGCTGCCCCTGCTCTGGCCCATGTGCCACAGTCCCCCCATGCCCCCCCCCCACATAAGCCCCATACATTTGTAACAGATTGGCTCCATCCATCACATCACCATCAATACGTTAACTCCCCCCTTTAGACATCCAATCCCTGTCCCCTCAGCTCTGGCCCATCCAGCCCAGCAAGGGCAAGCAGCCTTTATTAGTTGGCACTTTGAAAGCTCCAGCCCCTCCACCAGTGTCTTTATTTTTAACTAGACACCCCCTGCGTCAGCACCATGGCCAGACATTCACCTCTCACCACATACCTTGAAATGGGCGTTTAAAACAATTGTTTGAGTACCCCGGACCTAGCGAATGGTAGGCTAAATCCAAAAATGTGCCCTGAAAGTTGGATGCTGAATGGGTACACTTCATGACTTAGAACTGAGGTCACTTAGCAGTTGGTCCGAGCCATTGCACCTCTGTAAACTTGCGTGGGTTTGAACAAAGGTCACCATTGCTCTAGAGTTGAATAATATTCCAAATAGAGCTATATTTGATTACCTATCCAAAAAAAGGTTATGTGTGTGTGTTTACGTGGTATTTTTTTCTCTTCTTCAGCCCAGCATGATCCCTCAGCAAGGGTAAACTCACCCCCCAGTTTGGTTATGCCTACGATGTCCGTACAGCATCGGAGCCCAGATCAGAGATTTTCGGTAAGTTTATTTAGTAGCATAAATAATAACAAGTGCTTAAGAATGTGTTAAACTGTTGAAATCCTACATTGGGACGCAAACTTAGCCTTTTTTTTTTTATATGTCCCTACAGACCCGCACACTCATGGAAGAGATCCAGGACATGGAGGAAGATGATGATGTCTCCGTACAGGGCACGTCGGATGAACTCCCCCTGGGTCCCAATTTGGAACTGCTCGATAATGTTTCTCTGGCCAATCCTCAGCAGCAGAGTGAATCTCCATCCATTGTGCTTGCACATGGGGAGACTGACACTACAGTCCCCAGTGTTCACTCTGCTGCTGAGGATTTGCAAAGCAGGCCGGTTGCTGTTGAGGGTACGACACCACGCGGCAGGGCACGCCCAAGAGCCAGGGTAATTGTGCGGCGGACGCCATTACGCCGCCCCACAATTTCCCAGGGGAGGCAGAGTGCCCTGCTTGAATTATGGACCCAACAAAGGGACTCTTATGACGCCCAGCTCGTTACAGAGCGTGAGCAAAGGCATGCAGACATGGTGAACATCCATACCAGTCTACAGGGCATCCTCGCGGAGTTGCGTACCCTCAACAGCAACGTGGCCAATTCAAGTAATGGCATCCAGTCAGCCATGGCTGAGATGACCAATATGCAGAGAAACATTGTGGAGCAGTTTCAAATTCACAATGCTGCCATGGCCCAGGCTAGGTCCCATTCCCATGGACCTCCACCTGGACCTCCACCTGGGTATTATGGGCAGCCACCCTATTAAGCCATGGGTGTGTGGGACATCTTTTCTCTTAACCCCCACTGTATTTACTTGTCCTTTGAGGTTTCAAACAATCCATTTTGTGTTGCTCTGGCAGGTTGTGTTTTGTATTTGCTCCCATATAGCTCCTTAGAGTAATGCTTAAGGCCACTAGCCAATGCCATAGGTCTATGTGGAGTTTATCTGGCCACTTATGGCTTAACCTATGTATTTGGTTGGTGCTCCTCCTGTTTGCAGACATGTTTGTGTGACATTATGGCCATGCCCAAATATCCCTGGGCACAGGCAATATTAATGACTGGACTAGGCTGGCCTTTGGACTGGGTGTCCTTGTTTGGTTGTGCCACTCACTTCCAGGTGTAGATGTGCTCGATGTTTTTTTTAATTTAATCCATTTGTTACCACAGATGTATGTGGACTGATTTCTGTTAACCACTATAATTTTTCATTTGCTAAGTAAAACAAAAAATTAACTTCCAATACTTGTGGCGTTTTTAGTGGGAAGACTTTTGTAACAGCTTGGGCTAAACCAGATAATTTTGGTTGGAAGAGGTGTAACAATGCACAGCGAAAGCTAAGGAAACTACATGAAATACATTAGGCAACAATTAAGGTCGAAATGTTTTACTTAGAGGTAATGCCACATTAGGGCAAAACAACATATGTTTCCAAAAGGATAACACAAACATACAGAATGGTGAGACAGGGAAAAAACTTAACTAAAATGCTGGCTGATCAGGTTGGCTCTAACAGATTGGCCAGACTCACTGGGGGGCCCCTCAAAATTCTCGGCTTCATCCTCGACGGCTGAAGAGGGCAGGCTGTCCACATAACGTGGGACACGTTCCAGGATGGCAAAATTGTGCAAAACAGCACATGCCATTATAATGTCGATCACTTTCTTGGGATCATATTGCAGGGCCCCCCCAGTATGGTCAAGGCAACGAAAACGTGTCTTCAGCAGACCAAAGGCCCTCTCCACAACAGCCCGGGTCTTGCGATGTGCACGGTTATACGCTTCCTGCGAGGCATCCTGGGGCCGCAGCACAGGCGTCATGAGCCAGGGTAGAAGTGGGTACCCGGAATCACCTTAAACAGAGAATTAAATGTAATCAAAATTAAAAAGGCAACACAACCAACACCAAAAAATTCACAGATATCATAATGATGTAAGGTAAAGTGTCCCCAAGAAAAAACAGGGCACATTAGGGCCCCCAAATATTGCACTAAGGTATAACCTAAATAAAAATGGCACTTCTATATACCAATTAATTAACAAACATCTGCACGGCCAAGGGTATTTGTATTTTACATATATTTGTAGTTTTCAGACATGTTACAATTAGGATGCTGCTGAGGGCCTATCCACATTTCACTGGAAACTACAATGTAGGCAGTTTAAGTCCACTTTGACATTTAACGACCAATAGTCCAAAAGGAGCCAAATGTCAAAGATCCCTAGCCACATTTCACTGGAAACTACAATGTATGCAGTTTAAGTCCACTTTGACATTTAACGACCAATAGTACAAAAGCAGCCAAATGTCAAAGATCCCTAGCCACATTTCACTGGAAACTACAATGTATGCAGTTTAAGTCCACTTTGACATTTAACGACCAATAGTCCAAAAGGAGCCAAATGTCAAAGATCCCTAGCCACATTTCACTGGAAACTACAATGTATGCAGTTTAAGTCCACTTTGACATTTAACGACCAATAGTACAAAAGGAGCCAAATGTCAAAGATCCTTGGGT
The DNA here is from genome assembly GCA_027917425.1 of Gastrophryne carolinensis. Taxonomy (NCBI): domain Eukaryota; kingdom Metazoa; phylum Chordata; class Amphibia; order Anura; family Microhylidae; genus Gastrophryne; species Gastrophryne carolinensis. The sequence goes on along the minus strand of CM051237.1, from coordinate 473,682,293 downwards.
ATAAACTCCAAACCAATATATTTAGCCACAAGGAACTTACAGACATCCTAACTAAAGGGAAAACATTCTGAAGGCCAAAGCGAGACAAGGATTTTTTGGGTAAGTTCCTAATATATGAGCCAAGAAAAAGGCAGTTGGACGCTTCTGTCAAGTTTTCCAAAACAAACAGATCAACAAATACAAGATTAATGCCACATTTAATAACACACAAATAGGACACACTTACCAAGCAGCCATGCCCCCGAAAATTCACCTGCCTCAAATCTCCGAAACAACCCAGATCGCCTGAGTATATAGGAGTCGTGGGACGATCCGGGGTAGCCGGCAAGGACACTCATAAACCGCATATCCGGACCAACCACGGCCTGGACATTAAGTGAGTGTCCCATTTTACGATTCCTTAAGGCAAAAACATACAAAAAGGGTAATTGATATTTGACCCAAAATAATAAATTAAACACAAAACATGTCTGCACTCTATTGGGAAATACTAATGAAAAGCCGAGATAAAGCAGCTACACAAATGAGGGATAAACAAATATGCTGCCGCAAAGGAAAACAGGTGACATGACACGTTGGGCAACATAATAACCAATCTCAATACCTATATATATACTCGTCGGCTGCCCTAGGTACGAGTGCCACATGTGTGCAGTCAATTGCACCAATAACGTTGGGCATGTCGGCCACATTATAAAACCCAAGCTTAATGGCGTTTCTGGCTGCCATATCATCAGGGAAATAAATATATTTTTGAGTTATGGCAGCCATGCCTTCCAAAAATTTAGATAGTGCGCGGCTCAGCGTAGGCTGTGACATCCCCACGGAGAGGGCACCCAGCCTCTGGAACGAGCCGTTCGCCAAAAATTGCAGGCAGCCAAGCATCTTGGTCATACCTGAAATTGCATGCCCCTTCCTTGTGGTGCGGGCTAACCATGGCCGCAGCTCACTATATAATTTATGGAGGGAAGCGCGATTAAGCCTGGTCAGCTCGAACAGCTCAACATCATTCATGCTATCGATGTTCATGCGACGACGCAGGGGCAATCTGCTCTCAGACATCTCGATCAACTCAATGCCAAAAAGCATAAGCCCTTGATGTGCCACAAACTCGCTCCGCTCCATCCTACTCCCGAGGCCAAATAGCTGCCGGCAAACATTTCGTAAAGCAGCTCTTTAATGGGCTTCAAAACAATTAGCAATCACCTCTCTGAATTGGGCGCAAGCCCATGTGAAGGACGTAAAAAATAGGATCGGACGCAAATAATACGATTTTGACGGGAAAAACACACGAACTAACGCAAATAATACGATTTGGACGGGAAAAACACACGAACTAACGCAAATTATACGATTCTCGTACGAAATGCGTATGTTCATATACGTCTATGCGCGAACGATCGTACGAATACGAAATGGCCAAAAAAACCAGAAAAAATGACAAACACCCACCCAAACTTACGATTCTCGATACGAAATCACTTAACTTTTGCTCTTTGAATCGAGGGGCAAGAGTCCAATGATGACAGCTAGACGGGCACCAAGCCTCAGAGACCGACTGTGTCATAGCCACTATACTAAACCAAGGAGTTGGCTAACCCATAACAAAGACAGCATGGGTTGTAGACCCTGCGGCAGGTGCAGTATATGCCCCCTGGTGGTCAAAACCCCGGTCATTAAAGACTTACATACAGGAAGGGATATAAGAATCAATGGATTCTTGAATTGCAGATCTGAGGGAGTCGTTTACGTCATTAGATGTGCTTGCCCACTATATTATGTAGGGGAGACCATCCAGGCGGGAAAGTCACGAATCCAGAAACATCTCTCTACCATCCGGTTAGCCGCAAGGGATGCCAGTGAAGGAAAAACATTAACACCAGTGGCTGCCCACTTCTTAAAGGTGCATGGGGGTAAGATAGATGACTTACGGGTCATGTTCATTGATCAGGTCACACTAGGCATCAGGGGAGGTAATAGAAAAAAGAGGCTACAACAAAAGGAGACCCAATGGATTTTCACCTTAAGATGCAAAACACCATGGGGTTTGAATGAGGATTTTTCGTTTTCTCCGTTTTTGGGTAGGGAGTGAGTTGGGAAGGGGTGAATTGGGGGTGTCATAGAGTGGACACAGTATTGGTCTGGACTATATAACAACAACATGGTCCACATGATTTGATATGGATCTTAGTGTCAATGACAAACACACAATAGAATTATGCACGGGTGGTAGTACATTTATTTTTTAGTTTATGGTGTGGATTTATGTGTTCTATGTGGTGATGGTTTGGAGTTTTAGGTGCAAGCACTCAGATCCTTTTGGCCATGCTGGTCCTCATATGATTCTGGGCCCCGATCTTTGTGATCCTAAATCTTTTCAAATAACATATTGGACCCACCCCTTTGGTTTCCTCTCCCCCTCCCCCCCCCCTCCCTCTTTTCTTTGCTTTTTTGTCTCCAAAAGATACAGACATTCTAAAGGAACATTCTCGGAATTTAACAATAATTTATCCTCTGGGATGGAGCTTGGAGATTTGGGGACTCTAGCCCCCCTGGACATTTGTATCAGGGTATGGACTTCACCCTTGCTTTAGGTAGCCCTGGTCCATCCTCAGGTTACTGTTGCGGATCTACCGCAATTATGACAGCTCCCCGACATGGAGGTCGTGAGAATGAAGTTGTGGGAATTATAAGAAGGAGACTAATCACATACTGTCCCCCATACAGAGACCCCCAATGGGGGATAGCGATTGAGGAGCCTCTCCATACATGTTATAATTATAGTTTTATATATATGATGAGGCCAGAAAGGAGAATATAGAGTACCATGATCTGTTATAGTAACATATTGACTATTGGGTTATTTATGTCTCTTATCTGCATCTTTGCATCAGGATGCACTGTAGCATGTCTTGTTGTTTATTATAATGATAGGATTGTGAGTTGTTATATACATGTTTTCTTTCCCCCCCCTCTCCTTATCTACACCATACTTACCTTTTGCGATCCGTGGCGTTCCCCCTGCTGGGAGGAACTGCAGGTTGGAGGGGGAGCTGACAGTGTGTGGCGCGCGCGCCCGGGCACGCAGCTGTCCGGGCCCTCCTACTGCAGGGGAGTGGTCTCGGGCGGCTGCGTGCCCGGGCGCGCGCGCCATACCTGGCTTCCTGTCGGCATGCGTTCCATTGGGTGGAGGTGACGTGGCCTCGAGTGCGTGACCCCTGCGGCGGAAGTACTTTCGCCGGACGGGGCGCGCGCGAGGGGACCGCCGGGCTTCTGCTCATTGGAGCAGCAGATTATACAGGTGAGTTTATAAGGAGACGGGGGGGAAATAATAAACCATTCACCCTGGCGAAGTGGCGTAGCGCCACGCAACGCGTCGGTGGCGGTTTTTCATTGTTGGAGGAGTCCATGCTTTAAATATACGGTGATGTAAATTTGCCTTGCTAACTGTACATGTTTATTATGTTTTCAGTTTGAGGGGTTTTATTGCACTGTCTATTGTCACATAGGGCACATACCACACCAGCACTTTTCGTTTACATACTAATTATTTTTATTTGGGATACACACATAGTTATACAGGATTGTTATTCACTGGTTCAGTCACTCACTTTCATTTTTTTGCATACTAGCACTTGTAGATAAACATTTTTTCACGGTAATATCCTCAACTGTATATAATGGTATTATAGTTATATATGTGTGCACAGGACACACATAGGGGTTAGCATTGATATTAATTAATTGACTCTGAGAATTTATTCTGGATGAACCTCCACGTTTTTAAACTGTATATATATGTTTTTTAACTTGTCTTTAATGTGGTTGTAGAGATGTAGTTTGAGATTTAAAGAATAAACTATTTTTGATACAGAGATATTGTGGTGTGCGGCATATGGTGTGGAGCTGTTGGGCTACTCTAGGGCCCTTTCTTTGAAAAATTGTTGTTTTTTGGTTTTCCACGCTGCCAGCACCCGGTTTTCATATAAGTAGTTTATCTAGCTGTGCATACCACTTTGTAGACATATCTTGACTTACATACTATAGCGCCTCTAACAGCGCCATGTAGTGTCACATGAATTATTACAGGCAGGTCAGTGTATAGCGCCTCTAACAGCGTCATGTAGTGTCAAATGTATTATTACAGGCAGCTCAGTGTATAGCACCTCTAACAGCGCCATGTAGCGTCACATGTATTATTACAGGCGGCTCAGTGTATAGCACCTCTAACAGCGCCATGTAGCGTCACATGTATTATTACAGGCGGCTCAGTGTATAGCGCCGGCACTCTAGCTTCCAGAGCCAGGTATTACCTATCGCTCAGTGTCGCTCTCCCATACATTTCAATGGCCGTTCATTTGCTTGTGTATAAACAGCGTGTTTGACTATTTTTTTTTTTTTGCTCCAATCATTATGTGACGTCTCCTGGCTGCAAACAAACACTTTTAGAAACTTTTTGGACTTTTTATATTTTTATGCAGAATTGTCAATACAGGTCTGGCACTAAAGTGTTAATGTCACAAATGTTATAACAATGTCATTCCATGTGTTTTCGCTTTGTCACTGGTGGATATGTGATCAAAAACAGACTTTAATCACACAGCGTCTGGAGCTCTATGCTATAGCACCCAGCTTTAGAGCGCCGACGCTGTGTGTGTCCTTTTCTGTCGAATATGGTGTGAGTTGCTGAGAGTCGGCCACACTGAGCTGGCGCTACCTCTCGCTCGCTGCAGCACTGTAATGGTGTTAGAGCGCCCAACATACATCACATTCATCAATGCCGGCCAGGTTACTACAGCGACTGAGGCTCTCTGTTACTGAGGCTCGCTTACAGCGTCTGCTAGCCGTCGCTCTAAGCGCCGCTATACAGACGCTCGTCTGCCGATACCTGGCGCTAGTAATGAATCAGCCTCCAAATCAACATGAGAACATTTTTTACATTTGCTTTGAAGTTTTTTACATTATTATAAATTATTCTACATTTTTTTATACGTTCGGCAAATGCAACTTTTTTTTGTTTCCAGAAAGAGCTTTTTTTTTGTGCAGACCGTCCCCACTACCAAGGCCGCCTGGGCTGAGGTCTATACAGGGGATGTATAAAGTCTTCTCACATGTTGGATAATCCGCATGTAACAGGCGGGCAGCGGCCCCATTCATCTATAACACACACACGGCCTTTATTCTATAGCTTCGGGGCTTGTACAATGAATAATTCAGCAGCCATAGAGAACCTTTCCTCTATATCACAATTTAAAGGAGAACTCAGGCACAAAGAATAATACACCGCAATGAATGGAAAACACATTCCAGGGGGTCGGGGTTACAAGCGGTCACTCGAGAGTTCGAATGGAAGGTCACAAATGATGTGCTGCCATTAAATAAAAGGGTTCGGGGTGAATACTGGACTCCATGTATTTATAACACTGGCCCTAACGCCCCTGGAAGCCACTTTACATTGTCCATACCTACCAACTTTTCAGGGTGGGAAAGAGGGACAATTGTTCAAACTAAGACACGCCCCCTCATTGAGGGATGGATGAAGCCACGCCCCCTCATTGAGGGATGGATGAAGCCATGCCCCCTCGTTGAGTGATGGATAGGAGGATGTAACAGCTACAACAATAGAAACACTTTAAATAGACAAATCATTTATTGCTGCAGATCTGCATGTGACACCTCAAAGAGGGACAATATGTAAATGAAGCCACGCCCCCTCGTTGAGGGATGTACGAAGCCACGCCCCCTCATTGAGGGATGGATGAAGCCACGCCCCTCATTGAGGGATGAATAAAGCCATGCCCCCTCATTGAGGGATGGATGAAGCCACACCCCCTCATTGAGGGATGGATGAAGCCACGCCCCCTCATTGAGGGATGGATGAAGCCACACACCCTCATTGAGGGATGGATGAAGCCACGCCCCCTCATTGAGGGGTGAATGAAGCCACGCCCCCTCATTGAGGGGTGAATGAAGCCACGCCCCCCTCATTGAGGGATGGATAGGAGATAGGATGTAACAATTACAATAGAAACACTTTGAATAGCAGAATGAACCATTTATTGCTGGAGATCTGCATGTTACACATCAAAGAGGGATAAATGATAACAACGAGGGACAGGGGGACATGGGCTCAAAAGAGGGACAGTCCCTCCAAATCAGGGACACTTGGGAGGTATGCGTGGCTTGGTTCCATTTGGGGGCCCAGACAACTAAAGTGACGGGGTGTTATTTAAGAAGTGATAGCGCCAGGCACCGGCACTGCACGCAAAACCACATTTATGAAAGCGAATCTGGTGAGCTAACAGCCTGGGATGGGGGTGTGGAGGCTGATTCATTACCAGCGCCAGGTATCGGCGGATGAGCGTCTGTATAGTGGCGCTTAGAGTGACCGCTAGTAGACGCTGTAAGCGGGCATCATAGCATTTGGCCACTGGCAGTCACTTGGGTCCATTTTGAGTATTGGGGATTGCAGGGGACAATGCCTGGGGGGGGAGGGCATTGGCTATGTGCCGGGGGGGGGCCTTACCCATCGGGATGCCCCCCTAGAAATGAGCGGCGGTCCTACATCACATAGCAGGGGGTGGGATCACCTCCAGAGTCCCCGACTGCTCTCACTGCGTGGTCTTTGCCGGTGGCCACTTCCCAGTAGCTGTGGTGCATTCTTGAGATCATCCAATGAGCGATTTCAAAGAGCGAAGTGGGCGTGGCCACTGCCAACCTGAATGCATCACCTGCGATATTCAGGCGGGAGGGCAGTTGTGGACGTGAGAAAGCCTAGAATGTGTTTTGTGCAGCTTTAAAGTGGAGCAACACCCAGAATTTTGACTATCCTGAGTTTTGGTCCATTTCGGTGGGGCACCCCGATCGGGGGATGCCCCGCTGTGTGAAACCCCCCAGAAAGTCCCAAAAACTCACCTCACCCTGCTCCTACGGCGCATGTGCGGCCACTCATCCAATCAGCGCGCTCGGAGCCGCTCTGGTATGCGCGTCAAAGCGGCGTCTAACCTCAGAGGCTCCGAGTGCGCTGGCGGCCGCATCTCGCGCTTCCCTCTAACAGGGAGAGCCGCGACGCCGACCATTCACAAACGTCCTGCTAGTGAGAAGTGCCAGATGCAGCCCGCGCATGCGCCTTTGTACCGGGATTCAGATAAGTGCAGCGGGCGTCCTGGGGGGTTTCACTCATCCAAAATCGGGATGCCCCGCTGGAAGGGAATGGATCGGCCCTGGAATCTTATAGATTCCCAGGCCAATCCCCCTGGGCGTTGGTCCACTTTAAAGAGGAACAAAACTAGCACCAGTGTCCCAGAGGCTAGGTAAGTATGTCAGCGGGTACATACGGCAGAGGTGGTGGAGGCAGCATGTGCCAGGCCCCCTTGTTCCACAGGCCCAGGGGCACATTTCTGCACTGGCAGGCGTCGGGCAGGTGCCAAGGCCCTTGCACTATGGCAGGGCCCATCCCATTCCCCAGGCAGCCGGATGCAGGGCCGTGCAGTTACCAGGACTAAGGACTGTTAGCCAGGGGCAGATTGGCCATTAGAAGTGACTCATTTTCTCTCAGGTCCTTATTTATGAAGGAATAGCGACAGGTAGCGACTGGTGAGCGGCCGGTAATGACGGGCCCCGCCACGAGAACGCCGGCTCCCCACCACAATCACACATTTATCAAGCCAATCCTGCTTAGCGACTGAGATAGCGCCATATAGCGACTCATTCATCATTATTCCAGCCTCAGCCCACAGCGCCAGCGTCCGACCTTGAACAGCGACAGGTATGACCTCTCGCTAACTGGCGCTCTCCAATGCATTTCAATGGAACAATCTTTAAATATTCATAATTAATAGTTATTAATGTTTTTTTTTTTTTTTTTTTTTATGTGACAAATTTTGTGACCACTTCTGCCATTTTAGATGGCAAAAAAAAATTTGTGCAGAATTGATATTACAGGTCTGATATTAATGTATTCATATTACAAAATGTTTTTTTTGGTTTCCAAAAATATGGTTGTTTGGGGGTTAAAAAACTACTTTTAACCCATCGCCGCCAGCGCTCTGGGGTTTAAACAAGCATTTCACAGCGCGATAATTTTTTGAGCGTGATTTGTTAATGAATATGGTGGGAGCCGGTCATTAGGGCCAGTCGCTATCATGCGCACCCATACATCGCGGAACCTGTCAAATAGCGACTCCTCGCCTAATATTCAACATTACGGCAAACCGACTGAGTCGCTATCAACTACCGAACAACGGCCAAGCACAGCGACTACTAGCGGGCGCTCTGAAAATGCCGCTACAGTCGCTCAACTGTCGTTACCCGCCGCTGTTAATGAATCGGCCTAAGAATAGAAGAACCGACAGAAAAAAACAAGAAAGAAGAAATGGGAGAAAAAGATGGAAGGAAAGAGTGACAAAAGAGAGAATGAACGATAGACAAAATAAATGGAAGGAAAGAAAGAAAGGAAGAAAGAATAAAGAATAGGAATAGCAGACTGAAAGATGAGAGAATTAAACTATAGATGGAAAGAAAGAAAGAAAGAAAGAAAGAAAGAAAGAAAGAAAGAAAGAAAGAAAGAAGGAAAGAAGGAAAGAAAGAAAGAAAGAAAGAAAGAGAAAGAAAGAAAGAAAAGATAGCAAGTAGTGCCTCGTAGCGGCATGCAGCGTCTGGTGAACGCCGGGCGCTGTACAGGAAACCACATTTATGAAAGCGAATCTGGTGAGCGAGTCAACAGCACCATGTAGCGTCACATGTATTATTACAGGCGGCTCAGCGTATAGCGCCGGGTATTACCTTTCGCTACCTGTCGCTCTCCCATACATTTCAATGGACGTTCCTTTTCTTCTGTTTAAACAGGGTTTTTTATTTTTAATATTTTTTTTTCTCTCCAATCATTGTGTGGCGTCTCCTGGCCTGGAAAGAATCATTTTTGAAAACGTTTTTGATTTTTTTATATTTTTATGCAGAATTGTCATTACAGGTCTGGCACTAAAGTGTTAGGCCCTTATTCATCAATAGCGCCAGGTAGTGTCTGACGAGCGCCAGGTAGCGGCAGCTAACGGCGACTACCGACTCAAGTACGCCCGGCGGCGGTCACAATGACGCATTTATCAAGCTAAATGAGGCTAGCGCCGGCGAGAGCGACGGCTAGCACGGCATTCATCATGAAGCCGGCTGGCCCGAACAGCGCCGCTGCAAATTCCTTCACAGCGACACGTATTACCTGGCGCTACCTGCCGCTCTCCCATACATTTCAATGGCAGACGCTGAAATGATTGTTTTTAGTGGTTTTTGGGTTTTTTTCTTTGGTACAAAATTCCACACATGTTTATATTGATCTGTTTTATGAATCTGGCTTTTTTTTTTTTTTTTCACAATGTAATGTTGTGAGTGACATGGGAATTGCATCTCCTCCACCCAAACTCATTTGCATCAAAATCGCTGGTTTTCCACACAAACGGGGCTTGTAAAGCTATTTTGTAGCCTGTCAGGTTGGGCGGTCACGTTCGCTCTTCGAAATTGTCAGCGCCCAAGCTATTCGGCAGCCCTGTCCTTGATGAATCTGTGTTGGTCAGTGTTTGTGCAGTCGCTGTTTAGATTCGCTATGTGGCGGCGCGAGCGTCGCTGTGCCTCGCTGCGCTGCGTTGTGCGGCGCTGTGCTGTTCATACATGTGCCCTTCTGCCATTTGCAAGGAATTCACTTCCCGCGACCCCAGTCGTTGTTAATGAATACACTGTAGTTGTGAGCGTGCCTGGCCACATATTGCAGGATTAACATTCAGTCGTACCAGCTCATAACAACCCGTTATGCATTCTCATGTGTGCCACATTTTCAGGTAGTTGACTAGTTTGATTGTGTGATGACTTTGTGAAGGAATAAGATTTGTATATTTAAGCACAACGGTGTATGCTTTAGAAGGTCCTATGCATTACAGTATGTAGAATCCCCTGCTAAATCAAGCTAATAATTCGTGGCGCCTTTTGCCCTAGCTTGTTTTGCAGCGTCATTTTAATGTATTTCCGCCACTTAGCGTGTACATAGCTGATATTAGCTTGTCCCTGTTGCGCGCATGTTTGCTTTTGAATTTTGAAGCACAGTTGCTTGCGTCATATCCGGTTCCGGGATCCTCCTTTGCGTTTCAACGCCACCTTAAGGTAAAACTGTCTAGCGCTTATGCCAATAGCTTGTTTTGCAGCGTCATTTTAATGTTTTTCCGCCACTTAGCTTGCACATAGCTGATATTAGCTTGTCCCTGTTGCGCGCATGTTTGTGTTTGAATTTTTAAGCACAGTTGCTAGCGTCATATCCGGTTCCGGGATCCTCCTTTGCGTTTCAACGCCACCTTAAGGTAAAACTGTCTTGCGCTTATGCCACTAGCTTGTTTTCAAGCGTCATTTTAGTTTTTCCGCCACTTAGCTTGCACATAGCTGAGAATAGCTTGTTGCTGGTGCGCGGAGCGTTTTTTTTTTTTAAACTTTTTCCCAATGTCGCTTGGGTCATTTCCGGTTCCTGTTTCCTCCTTAGCGTTTCCAATATGATGCCCAGACGCAGAGTGATGCGCCTCCCCAGCTCCTCCTCAGACTCTGACCCCACCACCCCTCCCCCACCTCCCCAACCTACCTCACCTTCCTCAAGTACCACCCCTCCCACCCCTTCCCCTCCTGGGCCTAGTAAGAGAAAGCGCACCCGGGTGGATAGCCGAGTAAATGGCCAGGTGGTAAAAGTGAGTATTTTTTGGTTTGTATTTTTAGCTTAAAAGTTGCAGAACACACAGGGGGGATTGGTTCAGAAATTTTTTGGTTTTAAGACCAAATTTGAGCACTCCCCGTGGGGCATCCCCATTGTGGATGTCCTGCTGGGATGCCCCCCCCTGGAGGGCCCTAAAAATTACCTCAGTCCCGTCCCATCTGTGCATGCGTTAGCTGCGGATGCCTATTGCGCTTACCTCTAGCAGGGTGTACCCCTGCGCCAGACATATTGTAATTTTGGGTGCAGGCGCACTCCCTGTTAGAGTCAAACGCCACATGCGTACTTTGCCGTGCAGACCCAGCTGAGCTGGTATGCACGTCCCAACGGCCTTGTATGCGCATACCACAGCGGCGCGGAGCGCTGTGTTTGGCTTGCGGAGTGACGTGGGAGTGTCCTCAGTGGTGTATTTGTGGCCTTCCAAGGGGGTTGCAGACAGCGGACCACCCACAATTGGTGTGGCCCACCAAAGTGCACACAAACCCAGAATACTGATAATCCTGGGTGTGGGTCCACTTTGATCTGGTCTCTGTATAACTGTTTATGACAGTGTTCTGATGTCATGTATTGATTTTAGTTTGTTTGTTCTTTTTTCATAGGACTTCTGCCTGGCCGAATATGACTATGCCCGTGGAGGCAAAAAACGCATAGCCATGGAGGTGAAGGCCACAGTGTCCCGGCGCTTCAACACCGAGCTGACCATCCGCTCCATTCAACAAAAGTGGTCGGATTTCAAGCGCCGGGACCCTGAAGGCGTGTACCGCCTATATGATGCCTACGCATCAGGTAAGTTAAAGCTTATGTTATGTTTAGCCTTTGTGCAGAATCATCTGCTAAGCTGTGTCCATTTGTGCTCTTTAGATTAATTATTTTCTTTCACCCCCTCCACACAGATAAGCGTCCTCCCCTGGGGAAACGTGGGAAGGGATTCCTCCCCCGAACCAGGCAGGCGGACTCGGGGGAGTCATCGGGGGAGGGACGGGGAGGGTCCCTCCCGCGGGTCCTATTTAAAGGACCCAGGGGAGGAAGGGGATGACGCCCCAGAGGAGTGTGCTGCTGGGGGGCTGGCTGGATCAAGCCTCAGCTCCTCACACTCTGAGTGTGAGGAATCTCACCAGGCAAGGGGCCACTCTCAAGCAGGGAGTGAGAGGGAGGAGGGTGGCCCTTTGCCTGGTGGATCTTCTGACCAGAGTGTGAGGAGCCGAGGCTCCCCGCCTCCTCCTCAGAGCTCTCCCTGGGCTTCAAGTGGCGCTTCATCCCCTGGTGAGTGTACATTTTTTAATTGTTAGTCTGTGACAGGTTTCATCTTGCAATTTGTCCTTAGCCCTTGCCATTCCTCTCTAATTTGCAGGGCATCATATAGGCGGCACCTCCATGGCATTTTGGCGTAGGATTCTCCACGGGCATAGTCATGGTAAGTGTTTTTGGTTAGCCATCACATTCCCAATGTTATTACATTCATTAAAGTGTACCCCCAAACATTGATGGTGCTTGGTTTCTGGAAGGTTCCAGGACAAATCACATCCCTCACCCAGGGCCCCCCCCCACAAAAAAAACCCCCAAAACTCCTTACCTCTTTGGGGGTTGCCAAAGCCACCGTCCCAGCCTCCTGTGTGACACTCTAGATGTGTGTGCGCCTGCGCTCTTTTTCCAAATGGGCTGCGCGTGCGCACACACTCGAGGAGTGATGTGTGGAAGGCAGCGGGCGCGGAGTACGTTGTCTCATGCAAATTGTGTTGCTCTGCCAAAGCGGACCCAAACCCAGATTTGCTGCAATCCTGTGTATAGGCCCACTTGTAACAGACACATGTTTCCTGGTCCATTGTCACAGCTGGTTTGATAAGGTACCCTAACCTCACAAACCCCACTACAGTGCTAGCCAACTGTCAACCACCCCTATGTTTCTGCCCACACCATGATGGGTGTTCTAATTTGTTTTCTTGGGTTAAGTTGTTCCCGCTCCAACATGTGGCCCACTATTAACATTAGCCAAACAACTGCTAAAGATTCCTTTACATAGCACTGTCTATGTTATTTGCACATTCTCTTTAGGGATACATGTGTCAAGCCTAACAAATTGACATTAACTCATGGTCCAGGAAATATGCTAATTTAGGACAACCTGTATGTAACCATGCAAGCCTTTGCATTTTCAGACTCAATAACCAGATGGATGTCAAATAGTCAGGTGTCATTTGCCCACTAATTGTGTTTTTGTCTTTTGCTTTATGTTGACAGATGTTGCTACGCAGACGGAGCCAGAGACCCTCCTCCCCACCCCAGCTCCAGGGACGGCCAGCAGCATGGGCCCCCGCCACAGCTGCGATGGTGAGTACATCCCACTTCATATGCCTAAAGACTTGTGAAACCTATGTCTTCTAGTCACATCTGCAGACATTTTAAATTTACCTATGTGTTAATTTCACACACATCTCGATTCAATGTGTTTGGACAATAATCCAACATGCCTGTTTGCATGCTTGATTGTTGGCTCACATTCTTCATTAGGCCACATAGAGACTATTTTTGCGTTAGACACAACCAAATGGGCCCTATTAGGTCTGGACCTGTAACATTATAGGGCAAACTCGTGTACTCGTTCGGACTTAGGCCCTGATGTTTGGCTGTTACTAAACACAAAAATGGACACACTGGGAATTATACCTTCTTTGCTTCCCAAGAGTTAAACTGGAACAACAACCAGGATTTTGACTTTCCTGGGTGTTGTTCCACTACGGTGGGGCACCCCTGATCGTCACCGCTGTGTGACAACCCCCTGAACTCACTTTGACTCCAACAAACGTACAAGCCACGGCAAATTGCCTCCTCCTCCGCCTCCCCCGCGCCCCTTTTTACGCGCGCGTGCCTGCGCCGGCCATTCACAGACGGCCGCCGCAGGCACGCACACGTCTAGAGGGGCGCCAGGGAGGGCCCGGCGGCACTGCCACACAGAAACTGAGGTAGGTATTTTGGGGTTTGGGGGGGGTTTCACCCCCAGGGACATCCCGATCTCGGATGTCCCGCGGGGAGGGAGGTGATCGGGCAGGGAATCTGATAGATTCCCGGGCTGATCACCCGTGGGTGTTGGTACACTTTAAGAGTAAATGTATGCTTGGGATGTGTTGTTCACATTCCTGCCAGTCAATAGTACTCATATCATGTTAACCAATAAGCACACAGTGGTCAACAATGTTAATGTGAGTGTCACCTAATTGGACACACTGACATTACATTGCTACATCTGTGTCTGTTGAGGTCACATCCAATTTATTAATAAATTGTTGTTTCTACATCTCTACAGCTTGTGAAAACCAGCATCGCAGACTGTGGCGGGAGATCCGGCTCCTGAAGCTGATGCTGCTGGCCAAGAAGAGGCGCCGGCGGCGTCGTTAGGGTGGGGGGAAGGCTGGCCTCTTGATGCCCGTTGTTGGGCAATGTTGGCCCTGTTGGCCATGTTTGATTATTAAATTTTTTGATTACCATCATTACAGTGTGTTGCATTGCAAAGCATAGTTTAACTGTCTCAAAACCCATTTGTGTGTCAATTTAGCCATACCTTTGGAGCCATTTCAGGTGTTAACCATAGTAAGCTATGGTCTCAAATGTGTGGGCTAAATTGACCAATACATTGACATATGTAGATCAAGATACTCATCCCTGACTGTGTTATTAGCTAGGTCTTAGGAAACACACAATTTAGAGGTGGGTGAAGCAAATATATTTACAAAAACAAAAATATACAAAATTAATATTCTTGGCTGGGTGGCCGGGGAGGTTGGGAGTCATTGCTAGGGGCGGTGTTGGGGGACAACAGTGCAGTAAAAAATATAGACTGCTGTTGTATGAGCTGTTGTAGCAACAACAAAGTTTGGTCCTGCCGCTGGAGACATTCTTCCTGGCGCTGTATTGATTCTTCCTGGCGCTGGAGAGATTGTCCCTGGCGCTGGAGAGATTGTTCCTGGCGCAGGAGAGATTGCTCCATTAGATTTGCCAGCCGACCAAGTTCCTGGTTCTGGTGTTGGTTTTGGAGCAACTGGTCCATCTGGCGCTGCAGGGCCTCATTTTGTTGCTGACACATCAGCACCTGATTTTCCAACGCCGCAATGCGCTCATTAGTTCCATCACGCGGCTGTTGGCGACTGTCCTCCAGCATCCGGACCCCTAGCTCATAGAAATCTGCACTGGTTGGTGCCACACCTCCTCTTGCTGTGGTTTGAGGCTAAACAAATAGAAAACAACATTTTAGTCAAACAGAACCAATGCAGGTATGCCCCTCAAAATAAATACCCTAAACAGTCACTATACAACTTACCCTTGTCTGAGCCTCGGAAGCTTGGCCACATGGGACTTGGGAAGAGGTCCCAGCTTGGGGTTCTGGTTCCGCCTCCTGCAAAAACAACAATGAAAGGAAATGTGACATGTTGCTTCTTCCACTACCCACGAAGATGCCAATGTGGTTCTAGGTCGTCTACATCAGCCATGTTACCTGCGTGTCCTCCGGCACAGGTAGGCTCGAGGTTTCGCTGCCAGAGAGTGGCAATTCAACATCCGAGATGTCCGGCAAGTTGGCATATGCTAAACAGGAAAATCAGGTTAGTAGGTCTGTGGCCCAAACTCAAATGTAACCTGGCTAGGCTATCGAGGCCATACCTCTAAAAAGTGCCAAAATACACACTAGACCAAAGGTATCTGTTAAACTCAGATTGTTAACATGTATGTTACAGGACTAAGAGGCAATAATTTTTGCTAATCACATCAGAAACATTGCTTAAATTACACATACCCGCAATCTCCCAGATGTCTTGAGTGGGGTCCTCACTCGAGCTTGGACCTTGAAAATACATGTGGACACACAAGTTGCCAGAAGCAAGTGCCACAAAAGTAGAGCCAAAATACAGACTAGAGCAAGGCAAAACAACTTACCCTCATCTCTGGCAGCCGGAACTTGAGGGGCCCTTTCTGGACAGCCACTTCCGATATTCGGGTCAACTAAAAAACACAAGGAATGTCTCTAAATATTCAGCAAACTACTACGGGGAATGTTTGGCAAAAAAGATGTCCGCCAAAATACATTGCTATCACTCCAATAACTAATAGACTGACCCTGGGGAGGCAACAAGCACTCCCAAGAGGCATCTTCAAGTTTACCAAGCAAACATGTAGCTTAGTAGACTAACCAAATTGAACCAGTGTAACATAAACAGCATAAAGGATACATTATGTATTGCTCTACACACCAACAGGGTCCTGTTGACCGGCAACATCGGAAGTGGGGTCCAAAGATGAACCAGTCACTTGGCCTACCAAGAAAAAAGAGGAATGAGACACATGCACTTGGGTAAAAGTGGATCAAGCAAGGTGGACACATGCACTTACCGACATCCAAAGAGTAGGTGGGATCCGGAGGAGATGCTGGGGCCAAGGGCATGGGAGCTATGCAAAAATAAAGCCAACATTGAGCCATAGTTAATGTGCGTGCAAAAATACAACATGCATTAAGGTGTGTGAGCAGCTCTTTCACTAATATTCACTAATCAAGGCCAGTGTGGCTCCCACATTGATATGCCGATATATGGCTACACATCTCTGGCTTCCAACATATCTACACATGTTAGGGCCTTGTTAGTTAGTTGCTGTGAGTGTTACAGTGGGCGTGAAATTAGGCCGCAGGCCCATATTATTAATACTCAACAGTGCAAAACTTGATTGTTTGAGCTGCTCCCACACCCATTTGTTCCCCAAACAACCAGCAACAAAATTAGGGGTAAATACCTTCAATGGCAGACTGGGGTAGCCTTGAGGTTGCTGGAAGGGCAGGAGCTTGGGTGTCCTGAGGCACATCCCGGACAGCAGCATGTGCACCTATGCATAAAGCAACAGACAGAAAAGTAACAAATGTTTGAGCTCTAATGTAATACTTCACAGGTCCTACTGTTAGTTGGTCAGAATGTAAAAATGCAAATCACATACATTAACATTAGGTTAGTACAAAAGGCAGAAAATATGTACCTTCAGTCCAACCGGTGGTGTCATCCCCAGGATCCACACCCTGCAGCCGAGCCAGTGGGATTTTGGCCTTCAGCATCTCCTCATACGGCCTGTAGGTACTCTTTGGAGCCTGGATGAACCCACTGTCCACATCAAGATCGTGATTCATCTTTTTCATAAGGGCCCCTCGCAAAGTGTAGAAGCGTTTCCTGCAGGATGGGCCACTACGTGGGTGTTGAGCAGTGCTACTAAGCTCCACACCAATGGCATCCCAAAGTTTGCTTCTTTCTTGTTTGCCTATGGACTTGCTTTGGGAGCCAAATATCAGCTCCCATTTAGCAAGTGTAAGGCGCACAAGATGATTATTCTCAGCCAAATTAAATTCAGGCTCCCTCTTGGCACCTGGGCGCTTAGCCTGGGGTGCTGCCCCACCTTCAGGCTGTGCCCTTTTCCGTAAGGGAGGTCTGCGCACAGCACCCACCAAACTCCTACTTGGGCCTGCTGTGGCCGGCAGATGTCCTGAATTTGGCTCCATCCTGTAGCTGCACACACACACAAATACACACCCAACAAGCACGCATGCAGACTACAGAATGGCATCGCAATCTCTTAGGCTTGGCCAGGTTTTATGTGCTCTAACAGCCAATCAAAAAACAGGCCACTTAATTGATTCACACATACAGCCCAGTTCCTTCTAGGCACACCTCCACTGCACTGACTGAAGCATGTGTGTTAGCCAATTAACTCATTACAGACCTCATTAACCAAACAACACACACCCAAATCCAACAATGGACTGATGTATCTCAAACCCTTGGGACATGTGGTTAGCCTAACGGCTATTTAAAAAAACAGCAGCTTACCTTTCATTGGGCCACCAATGATTTTTGGGCCATGTCCGTTAATGCACGCAAGTTTCGGCTCAAGTACGCTAGTAGCGCTACTAGCGTGCGCGTGCGCACTCTGTTTTACGCACACCTGGGTCGGCTAATTGGCGCCCGGAAATAGCAGAGCGACGCAAAAGGCGGCAAAGCGGACCTGTCCCTTTTGAAAGAGAAGTATAAATTGAAGGAATTTTCAAGCTTCTGCTATTCTTACACTGTGGCAAAGGCTGTGGTGTGGTGCTGTGCTCGCTTCCCTTAGCTCATTTGAGCCTCTGTCTGGTTTCTGTCCTCACTCTCTGTGGCTTGTTGGGTGATTTCTGACATCAGTGCTGTTTCTTTAGGAGCTTGGTTTTGGTGGCATCTGCAAATATTGTGTAGCATACAGCAAGTGAGGCTTGATTTTGGGGCCTTTTGTGGGCTGTGCAGCAACTCCCCTCTTGGTTGTGCCTAACTTAGAAAGCTGGTTTTCAGCAGGCTGGTGGTTTGGACCACTATAGTTCTGGTTTTGTGGTGAGCTGCATTGTAGCGGGTGTGTGTGGAGTGTGATTGTTTGTGTGTGTGTTGTGTGTTAGTGGTTTATTTTGTTTTTTTTTTGGTTTTGTATATATCTTTAGTGTGTGTGATGGATAAGAGGGTGATGTATGGTGTCTGGGTGGATGGATGTATGTGTATGCTGAAAGAGCAGGAGGAAAGGGAGCGGGGTGTTGTGAGGCTTAGGGCACCCCGCTCCTTTGCAATCCGCCTTTCAGTATGGGACTTAAGTGACGAGCAGATCAGGAGCCGCTTCCGTCTGAATCGTGCTGCACTACAGTCCCTATATGATCAGATTAAGCACAAAATCGAGCCATCCACCAAACGCACTCATTCCATTCCAGGCATAGTACGCCTGTGTGCCACTCTCAATATTTTGGCACGAGGGACCTTCCAGGCAACCTCCGCCCTCCTCAGCGGGATAAGCCAGGCTACTATGAGCCGCATACTAATCCAGGTAGTTCTGGCAATTTGTGATTTAATCCCAATTTACATCAAGTTTCCTGAGGATGAGGAAGAGGTTGCCAAAATAAAACATACTTTCTATCTGATGGGAGGGATCCCGAATGTGCTAGGGTGCGTTGATGGTACACATATCCCTTTCCGCCCTCCCCGTGCACAGGAGCTGTCCTACAGAAACCGGAAGCAGTTCCATTCTATTAATGTTATGGTTGTCTGTGACCCAGACATGAGGCTGCGGGCGGTGAGATCGGGGTTCCCCGGCTCATGCCACGATTCTTACGTCTTGCAGCGGACAGTCCTGTGCCGGAAGTTTGATAACAACGAAATGCCAGCTGGCTGGCTACTGGGTAATAAATTAACCATGTCAATGTATTTTGCAAATATGTGGCCTAGTAAGCCAAATTTAACCAAACTACCACAAAAAAACATGTACTAGTACTAATTGCTGTCTCTCTCCTTGTGTTTTTTCTACAGCGGATAAGGGATATGGGCAGAGAACGTGGGTCATGACTCCGGTCAGGAACCCACGGACCTCTGCCCATGAACGCTACAATGCAGCGCATCGCAAGACCAGAAGCATTGTGGAAAGAACCATCGGCCTGCTGAAAGCACGCTTTCTCTGTTTGGCACGGCCAGGAGGAGAGATGCTCTACAGCCCACAGAAGGTCTCCAAAATCATCCTTGCCTGCTGTGTGCTACACAATATATGTATTTCCCACCGAATCCAAGCCCCCGAGGAGACAGCACTGGTGCCAGAAATCCCCAACATGCCCGCAGCAAGAAGTGAGGACACCCAGACTGGCGATGAGCTAAGGGAAAGGATGATCACTTCTTTTTTTGCGGTAAACTAACTAACCTTCACTCTAATGCAAGTACTGCACTACTGGCTAAATGTATTAGAACTACCATCAAAAAGAGCCCAAAAACACACTAAGGGGGGTGTAAGATGATCCCAACCACTCTAAGGGGGGGTTTAAGATGATCCCAACCACTCTAAGGGGGGTGTAAGATGACCCAAACCACTCTAAGGGGGGTGTAAGATGACCCAAACCACTCAAAGGGGGGTGTAAGATGATCCCAACCCACTCTAAGGGGGGTGTAAGATGACCCAAACCACTCTAAGGGGGGTGTAAGATGACCCAAACCACTCTAAGGGGGGTGTAAGATGAACCAAACCACTCTAAGGGGGGGTGTAAGATGACCCAAACCACTCAAAGGGGGGTGTAAGATGATCCCAACCACTCTAAGGGGGGTGTAAGATGACCCAAACCACTCTAAGGGGGGTGTAAGATGACCCAAACCACTCTAAGGGGGGTGTAAGATGACCCAAACCACTCTAAGGGGGGGTGTAAGATGACCCAAACCACTCAAAGGGGGGGTGTAAGATGATCCCAACCACTCTAAGGGGGGTGTAAGATGATCCCAACCACTCTAAGGGGGGTGTAAGATGACCCAAACCACTCAAAGGGGGGTGTAAGATGATCCCAACCACTCTAAGGGGGGTGTAAGATGACCCAAACCACTCTAAGGGGGGGTGTAAGATGACCCAAACCACTCTAAGGGGGGTGTAAGACGCCAATGTTGGTTATCAAGTAATGCATTTTTGTATTTGCAACAACAAAACTACTTTAAAGATCTATACTAACTGCACTTTTCTTATTTTTTCAGGCACAAAGACATGCACCGTGATCCCTATTTGGCACTTTAAAAACTTTATTTCCCTTTACTTTGCTTTTTCCTTTCTGTTTGAATTTTGAATTTCATTTTCTCTTCGGTTCCTTTTTAAATTTTTGTAGATTTTAAAAATAAAATCTACTATATATAGATACATGTGGCTATGTGTTTAATTCTGTTGAAAGTTTCCTTTGCATTCTACTTCCTATTGTAATTTTCTTTTTCTTTCTGATTTATGTTTTTATTTCCCTTTTCCATTTTCCTTTTATTTCTCTGTTCTGTTTTTATTTTCCTTTTCTATTTTCCTTTTCTTTCTCATTTCTGTTTTTATTTTCTTTTTCTATTTTCCTTTTCTTTCTCATTTCTGTTTTTAGTTTCTTTTTCCATTTTCCTTTTCTTTCTCATTTATGTTTTTATTTTCTTTTTCTATTTTCCTTTTCTTTCTCATTTCTGTTTTTATTTTCTTTTTCTATTTTCCTTTTCTTTCTCATTTCTGTTTTTAGTTTCTTTTTCCATTTTCCTTTTCTTTCTCATTTATGTTTTTATTTTCTTTTTCTATTTTCCTTTTCTTTCTCATTTATGTTTTTATTTTCTTTTTCTATTTTCCTTTTCTTTCTCATTTATGTTTTTATTTTCTTTTTCTATTTTGCTTTTCTTTCTCATTTCTGTTTTTATTTTCTTTTTCTATTTTCCTTTTCTTTCTCATTTCTGTTTTTATTTTCTTTTTCTATTTTCCTTTCTCATTTCTGTTTTTATTTTATTTTTCTATTTTCCTTTCTCATTTCTGTTTTTATTTTCTTTTTCTATTTTCCTTTCTCATTTCTGTTTTTATTTTCTTTTTCTATTTTCCTTTCTCATTTCTGTTTTTATTTTCTTTTTCTATTTTCCTTTTCTTTCTCATTTCTGTTTTTATTTTCCTTTTCTATTTTCCTTTTCTTTCTCTGTTCTGTTTTTATTTTCATTTTCTTTCTCATTGGTGGTTTAATTGTATTTCCTTTTTCTTTAAAAAATAAATAAAATAATTTAAAATGTGGCTATGTGTTTAATTATGTTTTATTTTGCATTTATATTCTTATATCTGGTTTAATTTAATTTCCTTTTCAACACAAAATAAAATCTCTAAAAATTAAAAAAACATGTTGCAATGTGTTTTATTCAGAAGGTACTGGATGGCCAGGACACAGCAAAGCTAACAGGCGCTGTGTAGAATAGCGTGGTCACACTGACTGACAGCGCCTACAAAGCTGCAATGGCGTTGTTCCAAACAACGCCAGGTAGCGACTGAGGAGGCCTGCTATAGCGAATCGCTACCGCACGCGGCTGACGCTAGCGGCGCTCATAGCGCCATACTTCAGTCGCTCATCTGTCGCTACCTGGCGCTATTGATGAATCGGCCTCCCCGTGTCACAGTGTTATAACAATGTCACTCCATGTGTTTTCGCTTTGTTACTGGTGGATATGTTTTCAAAAACAGACTTTAATCACACAGCGTCTGGAGCTCTATGCTATAGCACCCAGATCCAGAGCGCCGACGCTGTGTGTCTGTTTTTTTTGATGAATATGGTTTGAGTCGCTCACACTGACCAGTCGCTACCATTCGCTCCCATATAGCACTGTAGTGGTGTTATAGCTGTGTGTGTGTCCTTTTTTCATGGTATGGAGCGCCGAGTGCCGGTCGCACTGAGCTGGCGCTACCTTTCGCTCCCTGCAGCGCTGTACTGGTGTTAGAACTCCCAACATACATCTCCTTCATCAATGCCGGCCAGGTTACTAGAGCGACTGAGGCGCTCTGTTACAGCGCCTGATAGCCGATCACAGCGTCTACTAGCGGTCGCTCTTAGCGCCGCAGTACAGACGCTCATCTGCTATTACCTGGAGCTAGTAATGAATCAGCCTTTACTCCTCTGGCTGCAGCCAAACAAGACAAAAGAAAAACAAAAGTTTACTGTATGACCTTCTCAGGGCCCCTGATGAATGTTCGCACCAGGGCCCCGACATATTGAGTTACGCCTCTGGCTGTCAGGGGTTAAAGCAAGCAATCTAGTTATATTTAGCCACCCGGATAGGTGGGGAGTCATTTACCCCTAATCACATCCCACAACTTCGAAAAACAAATTCTCTTGAGCTCATTAGTCGCATTAATAGCAGATGCTGCCGCGGGATGGACAGGTGGCGGCCATTCTATAAATCGCCATATGACGCCCCAGGCATCCCGCTTGAGTCCCACGGGATCATAGTGAGCGGGGAACTAGAAAGCACTTCCAAAGCCCAGCCATTCATATATATCTCAGACTAGAGGGAAGCCGGGGGTGCTGCACGTCAGCTGATCTCAAATCTGCCAGCTAGGTGTGGCCACAACCAAGGAAAATAACTAGGCTGATTCATCACTAACGCCAGGTAGCGACAGATGAGCGTCTGTAGCAGGCATTTTCAGAGCGCCCGCTAGTAGTTGCTGTGCTCGGCCGTGGGTCGCTAGTTTATAGCGGCTCAGTCGCTGTTCAGTAATGTTGAATACATTGTGAGGAGTCGCTATTTGACCAGTACAGCGCTGTATGGGAGCGCATGTTAGCGACTGCTCATAGCGACCGACTCACACCATATTCAGGAAAAAAACAGCCTCACAAAACTCAGGCGCTGAAAAAGCTTCTCTGAAGCCCAGAGCGCAGGAGGCGGTGTGCTTAAAGTGGACCAACACCCAGGATTTTGACTATCCTGGGTTTTGGTCCACTTCGGTGGGGCACCCCGATCGCCCCGCTGTGTGAAACCCCCAGAAAGCCCCAAAAACTCACCTGTCCCCGCTCCCACGTGACCACTGCAGCCAATCCCCGCTGACGGACAAGAGAGCGCGCCCGCCGCCGCCTCCCGCGCGTCACTCTCACAGGGCGCGCGCCCGCACCGGCCATTCACAAATAGCCGGCGCGGGTGCGCGTCCTGCTAGAGGGACACGCAGGAGGCGGCTGCGGGCACCGCTGGATCGAGGAGCAGGTAGGGATTTAGGGGTTTCTGGTGGGTTTCACACAGCCCCTGATCGGGGTGCCCCGCAGTCAGGGAGCTGATCGGTCCGGGAATCTTATAGATTCCCGGGCCGATCACGGGAGGGTGTTGGTCCACTTTAAAGTCTGTTTTTCAGCATCTATCCACTAGTAATAAAGCGAAAACATATGGAATTACATTGTAACAACATTGTAACATGAACACTTTAATGGCAGAGCTGTAATGTCATTTCTGAAGAAATATATAAAAAATGAAAACATGAAAAAACTGCTTATTCAATGTCAGAAGAGGTCACAGAATTATTTGTGATATTTGGGGGAAAAAAAATAAACAAAAACCCAGTTTAAAGAGAAAAAAAGTATCGTCCACTGAAATGTATGGGAGAGCGACAGGTAGCGAGAGGTCATACCTGGCGCTGTGCAAGGCTGAACGCTGGCGCTGTTCGCTGAGGCTGTGAAAATGATGAATCAGACGCTACATGGCGCTATCCCAGTCGCTAAACAGATTCTGCTTGATAAATGTGTAATTGCTGCCGTGTCCGGCGTTCACCTGTCGCTACCTCTCATTAACCAGCCACTACCTGACGCTATCCCTTCTTAAATAAGGGCCTAGGCTGATTCCATACTAGCGCCAAGTATCGGCAGATGAGCGTCTGTACAGAGGCGCTAAGAGCAACCACTAGTTTACGCTGTGACCGGCTATTGGGCGCTGTAACAGAGCGTCTCAGTCGCTGTAGTAACCTGGCCGGCATAGATGAATGAGATGTATGTTGGGCTCTCTAACACCAGTACAGCGCTGCAGGGAGAGAGAGGTAGCGCCAGCTCAGTGCGACCGACTCTTAGCAACTCACACCATATTCAACAAAAAAAACACACACGCACCCAGCGTCGGCGCTCTAAAGCTGGGCGCTGTAGCATAGAGCGCCAGACGCTGTGTGATCAAAGTGGACCAACACCCAGGGGTGATCGGCCCGGAAATCTGTGAATGGCCGGCGGGGGCGCGCGCGCGCTGATAGTGACGCGCGGGAGGCGGCGGCGGCGGAAGCGGCTTGGACGTTCCTGTCCCCCGCCTGGACGTTGGCGGGGATTGGCTGCGGCGTTCACGTGGGAGCGGGGAGAGGTGAGTTTTTTGGGGTTTCTGGGGGGTTTCACACAGCGGGGCACCCCCGATCGGGGTGCCCCGCCGAAGTGGACCAAAACCCAGGATAGTGTTGGTCCACTTTAAAGTCTGTTTTTGAACACATATCCACCAGTAACAAAGCGAAAACCCATGGAATGACATTGTTGTAACACTGTGACATTAACACTTTAGTGCCAGACCTGTAATGACAATTCTGCATAAAAATAAAAATAAATAAATAAAAAAAGTTTTCAAAAATGACTCTTTCTAGGCCAAGAGACGTCACACAATGATCTGAGAGAAAAATAAATAAATTAAAAACAAGAATCCCTGTTTAAACTGAAGAAAAGTAACGTCCATTAAAATGTATGGGAGAGCGTCAGGTAGCGACAGGTAATACCTGGCGCCCTGGAAGCTAGAGCGCCGGCACTGTAAGCGGAGCCGCCTGTAATAATACATGTGACGCTACATGGCGCTGTTAGAGGCGCTATACACTGACCTGCCTGTAATAATACATGTGACACTACATGGCGCTGTTAGAGGTGCTATACACTGACCTGCCTGTAATAATACATGTGACGCTACATGGTGCTGTTAGAGGTGCTATACACTGACCTGCCTGTAATAATACATGTGACGCTACATGGCGCTGTTAGAGGCGCTATACACTGACCTGCCTGTAATAATACATGTGACGCTACATGACGCTGTTAGAGGTGCTATACACTGAGCCATCTGTAATAATACATGTGACGCTACATGGCGCTGTTAGAGGTGCTATACACTGACCTGCCTGTAATAATACATGTGACGCTACATGGCGCTGTTAGAGGTGCTATACACTGAGCCATCTGTAATAATACATGTGACGCTACATGGCGCTGTTAGAGGTGCTATACACTGACCTGCCTGTAATAATACATGTGACACTACATGGCGCTGTTAGAGGCGCTATACACTGACCTGCCTGTAATAATACATGTGACACTACATGGTGCTGTTAGAGGTGCTATACACTGACCTGCCTGTAATAATACATGTGACGCTACATGGCGCTGTTAGAGGCGCTATACACTGAGCCATCTGTAATAATACATGTGACACTACATGGCGCTGTTAGAGGTGCTATACACTGACCTGCCTGTAATAATACATGTGACGCTACATGGCGCTGTTAGAGGTGCTATACACTGACCTGCCTGTAATAATACATGTGACACTACATGGCGCTGTTAGAGGCGCTATACACTGACCTGCCTGTAATAATACATGTGACACTACATGGCGCTGTTAGAGGCGCTATACACTCGGCTATCTGTAATAATACATGTGACACTACATGGCGCTGTTAGAGGCGCTATACACTGACCTGCCTGTAATAATACATGTGACGCTACATGGCGCTGTTAGAGGCGCTATACACTGACCTGCCTGTAATAATACATGTGACGCTACATGGCGCTGTTAGAGGCGCTATACACTGACCTGCCTGTAATAATACATGTGACGCTACATGGCGCTGTTAGAGGTGCTATACACTGACCTGCCTGTAATAATACATGTGACACTACATGGCGCTGTTAGAGGCGCTATACACTGACCTGCCTGTAATAATACATGTGACACTACATGGTGCTGTTAGAGGTGCTATACACTGACCTGCCTGTAATAATACATGTGACGCTACATGGCGCTGTTAGAGGCGCTATACACTGAGCCATCTGTAATAATACATGTGACACTACATGGCGCTGTTAGAGGCGCTATACACTGACCTGCCTGTAATAATACATGTGACGCTACATGGCGCTGTTAGAGGCGCTATACACTGACCTGCCTGTAATAATACATGTGACGCTACATGGCGCTGTTAGAGGCGCTATACACTGACCTGCCTGTAATAATACATGTGACACTACATGACGCTGTTAGAGGCGCTATACACTGACCTGCCTGTAATAATACATGTGACACTACATGGCGCTGTTAGAGGTGCTATACACTGACCTGCCTGTAATAATACATGTGACGCTACATGGCGCTGTTAGAGGTGCTATACACTGAGCTGCCTGTAATAATACATGTGACGCTACATGGCGCTGTTAGAGGTGCTATACACTGACCTGCCTGTAATAATACATGTGACACTACATGGCGCTGTTAGAGTCGCTCACCAGAATCGCTTTCATAAATGTGGTTTCTCATACAGCGCCTAGCGTTCACCAGACGCTGCCTGCCGCTATTCCTTTGATGACTAAACCCCTTTAAAAAAAGACTCGAGGGGGTGTGGACTGCGGATGGGAGTGAAGAGAATGGGTTTTGTTCCGCTTTAATGATTCAGTTATTCACACACAACCTACGCATGATGAAATATAACTTATTAAAAGAGTAAGTCCTTTTTCAATCGCATATTCTTGTAGCAAAATGATATCGTAAAGGTGCTGAGCTGAATTTACATAAGACCTGTCTTAGGCCCTTATTTAAGAAGGGATAACATCAGGTAGTGGCTGGTTAATGAGAGGTAGCGACAGGTAGCGACTGGTGAACGCCGGACACAGCAGCAATTACACATTTATAAAGCAGAATATGTTTAGCGACTGGGATAGCGCCATGTAGCGTCTGATTCATCATTTTCACAGCCTCAGCGAACAACGCCGTCGTACAGCCTTGCACAGCGCCAGGTATGACCTCTCGCTACCTGTCGCTCTCCCATAGATTTCAATGGACGATCCTTTTCTTCTCTTTAAATGTTTTTTTTTTTTTTCTTCCAAAAAATCACAAATAATTCTGTGACCTCTTCTGACATTGAAAAAGCAGTTTTTTTTTTTTTTTTTTTTTCATTTTTTATATATTTCTTCAGAAATGACATCACAGCTCTGCCATTAAAGTGTTCATGTTACAATGTTGTTACAATGTAATTCCATATGTTTTCGCTTTGTTACTAGTTGATAGAGATAGAAAAACAGACTTTAATCACACGGCCTCCTGCGCTCTGGGCTTCAAACACATTTTTCTGCGCCAAAGATTTGTGAGGCTGTTTTTTGCTGAATATGGTGTGAGTCGGTCGCTATGAGCAGTCACTACCATGCGCTCCCATACAGCGCTGTACTGGTCAAATAGCGACTCCTCACAATGTATTCAACATTACTCAACAGCGACTGAGTCGCTATAAAGTAGCGACTCACGGCGACTACTAACGGGCGCTCTGAAAATGTTGCTACAGACGCTCATCTGTCGCTACCTGGCGCTAATGATGAATCAGCCTGCCCTTTTTAGGAAAACAAGTGACATGCAGCTTACCGTGCAAAGCGTTCCTCCATTGCTGCGTCCCCGCTCAGTTCAGCGCTGTGAATGGGGAAATATACTGTGCGTCCTCATCTGCCCTTCCAGCACCACCCCGGCAATGAGGGCCACCATTACTAGCTTGAGGAGCTAGTGGCCTAATTTAACATTTGTCCTTCATCCCACCTTGAAAAGTTGGAGGGTATGAAATATTAAGCTGGCGCCGGACATACATTCAATAGAGGAGGTGCAGGTAGCTTGTGCCGGGCCCCCTTGCTCCATGGGCCCGGTGGCAGCTGCCTGCACTGCCTCTATGGTATGCATGCCCCTGACCCAGTTCACCAATACAAACTCACCTTTCTGTGCTCAGTCACATGTGCGGGCTTTTGTCCAATGAGATCCACCTTCTGCGACTGCGTCATTTGTTCTGAATGGGGATCGCGCACTGCTGCATCCCCGGCGTCATGCGCACACTCCTGCCCCAGCCATTCAAGTCAATAAGAGCCAAAACGCAGTCACAGCAGCCGGCTCTCATTGGACGAGAGCCAGCACATGTGCCATTGGAGCATGGAAAGGTGAGTTTTTACGGGCAAACTGGGGGATTTCACACACCCCAACACGGGATGCCCCAGGAGGGCATGGAACCAAACCCGGGAACGTCAAATTCCGTTTTAAAGTGGACCAAAACCCACATCGCGGCCACATTCCCGCTATCCCTCTAGCAGGGCGCATGCCCGCGCCAGGCATTTGTGAATGGCATGCTCCCTGTTAGAGGGATGCAGGGGATGCGTCTGCCAGCGTGCTCGGAGCCGCTGGCCTTAGACGGGCAGGCTGATTCATAATTAGCGCCAGGTAGCGACAGATGAGCGTCTGTAGCAGGCATTTCAGAGCGCCCGCTAGTACTCGCTGTGCTCGCCCGTGGTTCGCTAATTCAGAGCTTCTCAGTCGCTGTGCAGCATTGATGAATACGTTGTGGGGTGTCGCTATATGAGCAGCACAGCGCTGTATGGGAGCGAATGGTAGCGACTGGCCATTGCGACCGGCTCACACTATGTTCATCAAAAAAACAGCCTCACACACCGCCGGCGCTCAAAAATGCTTCGCTGTAGCTCAGAGCGCCGGAGGCTGTGTGATTAAAGGCTGTTTTTGAACATGTATCCACCGGTAACAAAGCGAAAACATATGGAATTACATTGTTATAACATTGTGACATGAACACATTAATGCCAGACCTGTAATGTCAGTTCTGCGTAAATATCTAAAAAAGGAAAAAAGTTTGAAAAAATGGCTTTTTCTAGAAGGCGCCGTCCCTTTAAGGAGGGCAGCCCACATGACTGGCCTGCGTTTCTGCCCAGAAGCAGATCAGCCTTGTGGGAATGGGGGGGGGGGGTGACCTCAAGGGGATGGGGAGTATAAATGGAACATTCCTCCCCCTCCCCTTCCTCTTTGACCCCCCCGGCTTGGATGGATGAGCAGTCCCGCCCGCCCGCCCTGGTTTGGTTATGGTTGGGTTTGTTCTGCCACGGTTCTGGTGGAATGGGGTATTATTGTGTAGGTGATTTGTGAGGTATGTTATACAGATTAAATTAGGCCCTTATTTAACAAGGGATAGCGCCAGGTAGCGAATAGTGAGCGAACGGTAATGACGGTCACCGCCACGAGAACGCCGGCTCCCCTCCGCAGTCACACATTTATCAAGGCAATCCTGCTTAGCGACTGACAGAGCGCCAGATAGCGACTCATTTATCATTATTCCAGCCTCAGCCCACAGCGCCAGCGAGAGGCCTTGAACAGCGACAGGTATGACCTCTCGCTACCTGGCGCTCTCCAATGCATTTCAATGGAACAATCTTTAAATATTCTTAATTAATTGATATTAATGTTTTTTTTTTTTTTTTTTTTTTAAATGGCAAAAATTCTGTGACCACTTCTGCAATGTTAGATATTTTTTTTAACGTTAAAAAAAAAAGTGTGCAGAATTGATATTACAGGTCTGATATTAATGTATTCATATTACAAAATGTTTGTAAAAACATGTTTTTTTTTTTTCTAAAAATATGGTTGTTTGGGGGGTTAAAAAACGACTTTTAACCCATCGCCGCCAGCGCTCTGGGGTTTAAACAAGCATTTCACTGCGCAAGAATTTTTTGAGCGTGATTTGTTAATGAATATGCTGGGAGCCGTTCGCTATGGCCGTTCGCTGTCATGCGCTCCCATACAGGGCGGAACCTGTCAAACAGCGACTCCTAACCCCGTATTCAGCATTACCGCACACCGTCTGAGTCTCTGTCAACGACCGAACAACGGCCAAGCACAGCGAATACTAGCAGGCGCTGTGAAAATAACGCTACAGTCGCTCATCTGTCGCTACCTGGCACTATTAATGAATCGGCCTCTAAGTACAATTTAAAAAAAAAAGTAAAATAAGAGATGTTCTTTCTGTTTTTTGCACTATTGTTATGGGCACCTGTTGGGGGTGCTTCAGTTTTAATGTTATTTATTACTGTTAGATGCAGTTTGTTATGTATAAAAAAAAAGAGGAAATGTTGTATTTTATTTATATGTTAATTTATGATCCTTTGTGTATGGGGGGATTCTTGTTATAACGGGGTTAATTTTTTGTAATGCAACTGTCACAGCTGTTTGGCGGGTCTCCTCTCGGGTTTCGGGTCTGAGGTAGCAAGTTTAAGTTGATTGGTTATATGGCTGTTTCCTGGCGGAAACCGGCCAGGAAGGTTCTGGGTGGTAGGATAAGGAATTTGGGGGATCAATTAGGGAGGGGGGGGGCAGGGGGAATTTGTCTTCTGGCGGTTAGCCTAGTTAAGCTCCCAGGCCTAGGAGGTACGCGGCCGAGCTTACGTTGGCTTCCGCTTTGTGGCGCGTTTGTCTCTCCCCGCTCCCATGGTTGTCTTATCTTAGGCTTCTCAGACCTGGAACAAAAAGGGGGGGGGGGCCTTTAAGTGCGTGTAACTTATTTATATGTTTGGCTGTGGCCAATTACATTTTAATCTTTCCAAAGATATGGTGGTTCGGAGTCGTTATTTGGTGGTGGACTTTAAGGGGAGGTAGGGCATATGGAGCGCTAGCCCAGTCAAGGCCAAGAGAGGTCACATCATTATCTGAGAATAAAAAAAAAAAAATAATAATAATAAACCCCCCCTGTTTAAAGAGAAGTAGAATGTCCATTGAAATGTATGGGAGAGCGACAGATAGCGAGAGGTAAGACGTGGCGCTCTGCAAGGCTGAACGTCGGCGCTGTACGCTAAGGCTGGGATAATGATGAATCGGACGCTACATGGCGTTATCCCAGGCGCTCCACAGAATCGGCTTCATAAATGTGTAATTGCTGCCATGTCCGGCGTTCACCTGACGCTACCTGTCGCTATCCCTTCATGAATAAGGCCCTAAGGCTTAGACAGCATGACGTCTCTGAGCGCGCTGATTGGACGAGCGGCTGTGCATGCGCCTTAGGACCCAGAAGAGGTGAGTTGGCTTAAGCAATCTGGGGGGTTTCACACAGCGGGGCACCTTCGATCGGGGTCCCCCGGGGAAAGGACCAAAACCCAGGATAGTCAAAATCCTGGGTTTTGGTCCACTTTAAGCTCGGAGCCGCTGGCCTTAGACTAAGGCTTAGACGGCATGACGTCTCTGAGCGCGCTGATTGGACGAGCGGCCGCACATGCGTCATAGCACCAGGAAGAGGTGAGTTGGCTTAGGCGATCTGGGGGGTTTCACGCAGCAGGGTGTGCCAGGGGAAAGGACTAAACAGAGAAACATAGAAGGTTGACGGCAGAAGGAGACCATACGCTCCATCTAGTCTGCTCTTATGTATATACTGTATGTTCTCTGTATCTTATGTGTATACTGTATGTTCTATGTATCTTATGTGTATACTGTATGTTCTCTGTATCTTATGTGTATACTGTATGTTCTCTGTATCTTATGTGTATACTGTATGTTCTATGTATCGTATGTGTAAACTGTATGTTCTCTTTATCTTATGTGTATACTGTATGTTCTCTATATCTTATGTGTAAACTGTATGTTCTCTGTATCTTATGTGTATACTGTATGTTCTATTTATCTTATGTATATACTGTATGTTCTCTGTATCTTATGTGTATACTGCATGTTCTCTGTATCTTATGTGTATACTGTATGTTCTCTGTATCTTATGTATATACTGTATGTTCTCTGTATCTTATGTGTATACTGTATGTTCTATTTATCTTATGTATATACTGTATGTTCTCTGTATCTTATGTGTATACTGTATGTTCTCTGTATCTTATGTGTATACTGCATGTTCTCTGTATCTTATGTGTATACTGTATGTTCTCTGTATCTTATGTGTATACTGTATGTTCTCTGTATCTTATGTGTATACTGTATGTTCTCTGTATCTTATGTGTATACTGTATGTTCTCTGTATCTTATGTGTATACTGTATGTTCTCTGTATCTTATGTGTATACTGTATGTTCTCTGTATCTTATGTGTATACTGTATGTTCTCTGTATCTTATGTATATACTGTATGTTCTCTTTATCTTAGGATAGATGGAGGCTTATCCCAGGCATGTGCTCATTCAGTGACTGTTGATTTTTCAACTACCTCTGCTGGAAGTTTGTTCCCAGCATCTACTACTCTTTCTGTAATATAATATTTTCTAACATTGCTCCTGATCTTCCCCCCATTAGCTTCAGGTTGGGCCCCTTGTTCTATCATTAAGTTTCTTCTTAAAAACACTTTCCTCCTGAACCATATTCAATCCTTTCACATATAT
This sequence comes from Gastrophryne carolinensis, assembly GCA_027917425.1. Classification (NCBI taxonomy): domain Eukaryota; kingdom Metazoa; phylum Chordata; class Amphibia; order Anura; family Microhylidae; genus Gastrophryne; species Gastrophryne carolinensis. The sequence goes on along the minus strand of CM051237.1, from coordinate 473,649,836 downwards.
AAAGGTCTCCATCATGTCTCCTCTCTCCCTTCTTTCCTCCAGACTGTACAAAGTTCTTTAAGTCTCTCCTGAGTTTTAAGTTTAAGTCCTTCTTATTTGGATTCGCATTTGGACCCGTTCTATTTGAATAATGTCTTTTTGCAGGGGAGGTCTCCAGAACTGCACACAGTATTCTAGCTGTGGCCTCACCAGGGCTCTATACAGCGGCATCACAACCTCCCTCTTCCTACTGGTGATGCCTCGAGCTATGCAGCCGAGCATCCTGCTTGCTTTTTCCACTGCCTGGCTACACTGTCCAATAATTTTGCAGCTATCAGTAATCAGTATCCCTAAATCTCTCTCCTCCGAGGTCCTGGATAACACAGTGCTGCCCATACGGTGCTCAGAGCCGGGATTCCTTCTACCCAAGTGCAGGATTTTACTTTTAGAGACATTAAACTCTAGTTTCCACAGTTTTGCCAGTTTTGTAAAACTAAAACCCAGGATATTCAATATCCTTAAACGGGACCTTCGCCATAATTTATTGAAAAGCCCAAACCCTTAAAAATGATTCCCCTGCATCTAAAATTAATATATTTTAAGTTTTTAATCACTTACTTATTATTCTTTTCCCCACTGGGCTGCAACTCTGTTCAGGACTCTAGGATACGGGCGCCGCCATCTTGACTCAGATGCATCACACTTACTGAGGAAAGGAGAGCGGGATAAAGTACAGGGGGCAGGTTATAGCTGTGCTTTGCACAGACAGAGCTGAGCTGGGGTCAGGAAAAGGTCGGCAATCCCAGAATGCAGAGCAGCACAATCAGAAGACACTTCCTGTTTGCAGGCTGCCTGATGTTCCATGAGCCGCTATCTTGGATGTTTCAAGGCTCATAACATGCAGTAGGTGCCGGTAGGATAATTTTTAATGTGGGCAATCTGTATGTACAGGGTGTGGGAAACATATAAGATAGGCTCTTATTCAGGGTGAAGGTCCGGATTAATGTGGCCAATCTGTATGTACAGGGTGGGGGAAACATATAAAATAGACTCTTATTCAGGGTGAAGGTCCGGATTAATGTGGGCAATCTGTATGTACAGGGTGGGGGAAACATATAAGATAGGCTCTTATTCAGGGTGAAGGTCCGGATTAATGTGAGAAATCTGTATGTACAGGGTGGGGGAAACATATAAGATAGACTTTTATTCAGGGTGAAGGTCCGGATTAATGTGGGCAATCTGTATGTACAGGGTGGGGGAAACATATAAGATAGACTCTTATTCAGGGTGAAGGTCCGGATTAATGTGGGCAATCTGTATGTACGGGGGGGGGAGGACATATAAGATGGGCTCTTATTCAGGGTGAAGGTCCGAATTAATGTGGGCAATCTGTATGTACAGGGTGTGGGAAACATATAAGATAGACTCTTATTCAGGGTGAGGGTCCGGATTAATGTGGGCAATCTGTATGTACAGGGTGTGGGAAACATATAAGATAGGCTCTTATTCAGGATGAAGGTCCGGATTAATGTGGGCAATCTGTATGTACAGGGTGTGGGAAACATATAAGATAGGCTCTTATTCAGGGTGAAGGTCCGGATTAATGTGGGCAATCTGTATGTACAGGGTGTAGGAAACATATAAGATAGGCTCTTATTCAGGGTGAAGGTCCGGATTAATGTGGGCAATCTGTATGTACAGGGTGTAGGAAACATATAAGATAGGCTCTTATTCAGGGTGAAGGTCCGGATTAATGTGGGAAATCTGTATGTACAGGGTGTAGGAAACATATAAGATAGGCTCTTATTCAGGGTGAAGGTCCGGATTAATGTGGGCAATCTGTATGTACAGGGTGTAGGAAACATATAAGATAGGCTCTTATTCAGGGTGAAGGTCCGGATTAATGTGGGCAATCTGTATGTACAGGGTGTGGGAAACATATAAGATAGGCTCTTATTCAGGGTGAAGGTCCGGATTAATGTGGGCAATCTGTATGTACAGGGTGTAGGAAACATATAAGATAGGCTCTTATTCAGGGTGAAGGTCCGCTTTAAGCAGAATGTATTAGGCAGCCTGTTAATATATGATAAGTACAATACAAGGACAAGCCTAATGACCTGCCCGGCCAGTGTGACATTGTATGGGCCCCCGTGACGCGCCCCCTCCCTGGCGTACGTGGTGGCCGCGGCGTTCGCCGGCGTTATTGTTGGGATCACTTGAGTGATAAGACAGATTAGGAGTTGGTTGCTGAGACAAAGGACGTTCTATGGCGCTGGGCTGGACATTGCCGGCATTCCGCGCTCACCTACTATAACTTGTGACCAATTAGTGTGATGGCAGCGGGCCAGATATATCAGCCAATGAGAGCGCAGGAAAAGCAACACCCGGATTAGGAGGATTTCATTGGAGCAGGTTCTTTTAATAAAAAAAAAAACTTGTCCAGGGCCTATATAAAGGGACTGGGCCCACAGTGACAGACATAAAGCGCTGCACCCCAGAACCAGAGCCCACCTACCTACCTACCTACAGAGAGCAAGATGGGTCTTACTGATGGAGAGAAGTCCGCCATTGCTTCCCTGTGGGAGAAGATCAGTCCCCAGGCTGGACAGCTGGGGGCAGAGTCCATGGAGAGGTAACATTGGGCACTGTGGATGGGCGTGGCATTTACTGGGCACTGATAATGAGTATATAGTGCGATGTATATTGGTCAGCATGTAACGGGCACTGATGAAATGGGCATAGAGTATACTGGGCACTGATGAAATGGGCATAGAGTACACTGAGCACTAATAATGTGGGCATAGAGTACACTGGGCACTAATAATGTGGGCATAGAGTACACTGGGCACTAATAATGTGGGCATAGAGTACACTGGGCACTAATAATGTGGGCATAGAGTACACTGGGCACTAATAATGTGGGCATAGAGTACACTGGGCACTAATAATGTGGGCATAGAGTACACTGGGCACTAATAATGTGGGCATAGAGTATACTGGGCACTAATAATGTGGGCATAGAGTACACTGGGCACTAAAAATGTGGGCATAGAGTACACTGGGCACTGATGAATTGATCATAAACTATACTGGGCACTGATGAATTGATCATAAACTATACTGGGCACTGATAACGTGGGCATAGAGTACACTGGGCACTGATGATGTGGGCATAGAGTACACTGGGCACTAATAATGTGGGCATAGAGTACACTGGGCACTAAAAATGTGGGCATAGAGTATACTGGGCACTGATGAATTGATCATAAACTATACTGGGCACTGATAACGTTGGCATAGAGTACACTGGGCACTGATGAATTGATCATAAACTATACTGGGCACTGATAACGTGGGCATAGAGTACACTGGGCACTGATGATGTGGGCATAGAGTATACTGGGCACTAAAAATGTGGGCATAGAGTACACTGGGCACTGATGAATTGATCATAAACTATACTGGGCACTAATAATGTGGGCATAGAGTACACTGGGCACTGATGAAATGAGCATAGACTATAGTGGGCACTGATAACCTGGGCATAGAGTACACCAGGCACTGACAAAATGGGCATAGACTATACTGGGCATTTATGGGGAGCCTATAGATTATACTGGGGCACAAAGAATGTAGGCATTGAGTGTACTGGGCATATACACCGGGCACTGAGGAAATGGGAATAGGTTATACTGGGAATTTATGAGAAGCCTATAGATTATACTGGGCACTCATGTGGGCATAGAGTATACTGGGCATTTATGGGAAGGCTATAGATTATACTGGGGCAATAAGAATGTTGGCATTGAGTATACTGGGCATATACACTGGGCACTGAGAAAATGGGAATAGGGTATACTGGAAATTTATGAGAAGCCTATGGATTATACTGGGCACTTATTAAATGGGCATAGGGTATACTGAGTATTTATGGGATGCATATAGAGTATACAGGGTGGGCACTTATGAGGAGCCTATAAATTATACTGGGCACTTATGAGGAGCAAATAGAGTATACTGGGCATTTATGAGGTCCATATAGAGTATAATGGTCACTGGGGATGTGGGTAAGAAAGTATACTGGGCATTTATGAGGTGCATATAGAGTATACTGGGCAATGCGGATGTGGACATAGAGTATACTAGGCACTTATAAGGAGCCTATAGACTATGCTTGGCACTGATGAAATGGGAATATGTTATACTGGAAATTCATGAGAAGCCTATAGAGTATATTGAGCATTTCTGAGGTGCATATAGGGTATACTGGGCACTGAGGATATGGGCAGCCCATATGATTATTTGGACATCAGAGCGGGCATCAGCCCGAGATGCTTTTAGACTCCAGGGCCGACCACATTGGTTTTTGGTCAACTGTAAATTATCTGTATGTAAAGATGAAATTTTATTTACTTACTAACAGAATAATGCAATATTTATGTGGAAGATGTTTCATTTTATTATAGTATAACATGTGTATAAAGGGAGAGCTCCTCCTAATACAATGCAAAACAACAGCTTGAACCTATTTTTAGCGTGAGACAGAGCGACCTTCACTAACTTTCACCCTATTATATACTGGGCGTATCCGGGCAGGTGCCAGGGACCCTACACCTAGGGGGCCCCACCTCATTCCCTCTACCCTGGGAAACCCCTATGCAGGATTCAGGGCTGTGCAGTAACTAGGACTATTGCCCTTATTCATCAAGCGATAGCACCAGGTAGTGTCTGACGAGCGCCAGGTAGCGGCAGCTAACGGCGACTACCGACTCAAGTACGCCCGGCAGCGGTCACAATGACGCATTTATCAAGCAAAATGAGGCTAGCGCCGGCGAGAGCGACGGCTAGCGCGGCATTCATCATGAAGCCGCCTGGACCGAACAGCGCCGCTGCAAATTCCCTCACAGCGCCAGGTATGAGCTGTCGCTCCCTGGCGATGTCCAATGCATTTCAATGGAGCAATCTATAATTAATCATAATTAATTGGTATTAATTTTTTTTTTTTTTTTTTTTTTTTGTCACAAAATCGGAGACCACTTCTGCAATGTTAGGATTTATTTTTAAGTCAAAAAAAATTTTATGAAAAATTTGTGCAGAATTGATCTTACAGGTCTGATATTAATGTATTCATATTACAAAATGATTCTAAAAACATGTATAACGTTACATTCAAAAAATATGGTTGTTTAGGGGTTAAAAACTAGTTAATACACATCGCCGCCAGCGCTCTGGGGTTTAAACAAGGAATGGACAGCGACAGCACATTCGGAGCGTGATTTGTTAATGAATATGAAGCAAGCCGTTCGCTCTGGCCATTCGTTGTCAGGCGCTCACATACAACGCTGAACCTGTGAAACAGCGACCCCCCAGCCCGTATTCAACATTACCGCACACCGACTGAGTCAAGCACAGCGAATACTGGCTGGCGCTGAAAAAATCACGCTACAGTCGCTCATCTGGCGCTACCTGGCGCTATTAATGAATCGGCCTCTAAGTACTATCAGCCAGGGGCATATTGGCCATTGGAAGAGCTTTTCTTTCAGTCAGTCCTTGTTTTCTTTCATTGTATCATTTCTTTCTTTCCATTTATTATTTGTTTCTTTCTGCCGTTCATTTTCCTTCCTTCCTTCTATTATTTCTGTCGGTCCTTCTTTGAGTCTTTCCTTCTATTCATTTATCTCCTTCTAGTCTTGGGCCCTTATTTATGAAGGAATAGCGACAGGTAGCGACTGGTGAGCGGCCGGTAATGACGGGCCCCGCCACGAGAACGCCGGCTCCCCACCACAATCACACATTTATCAAGCCGATCCTGCTTAGCGACTGAGATAGCGGCATATAGCGACTCATTCATCATTATTCCAGCCTCACCCCACAGCGCCAGCGTCCGACCTTGAGCAGCGACAGGTATGACCTCTCGCTACCTGCCGCTCTCAAATGCATTTCAATGGAACAATCTTTAAATATTCATAATTAATTGTTATTAATGTTTTTTTTTTTTTTAAATGTGAAAAATTCTGTGACCACTTCTGCCATGTTAGATAATTTTTTTAAGGTAAAAAGAAAAAAAAAATTGTACAGAATTGACATTACAGGTCTGATATTAATGTATTCATATTACTAAATTCTTTAAAATTTTTTTTTTTTGGTTTCCAAAAATATGGTGGTTTGGGGGTTAAAAAACTACTTTTAACCCATCGCCGCCAGCGCTCTGGGGTTTAAACATGCATTTCACAGCGCGAGAATTTTTTGAGCGTGATTTTTTGATGAATATGGTGGGAGCCGGTCGCTCTGACCAGTCGCTATCATGTGCTCCCATACAGCGCAGAACCTGTCAAATAGCGACTCGTCACCCCGTATTCAACATTACTGCACACCGACTCCGTCGCTATCAACAACCGAACAACGGCCAAGCACAGCGACTACTAGCGGGCGCTGTGAAAATACCGCTACAGTCGCTCAACTGTCGCTACCTGCTGCTATTAATGAATCGGCCTCTTGTTTTTTCTTTCCATCTGTTTTTTGTTTCTTTCATCTCTTTGTTCTGCCATTCCTTTTCTTTCCTCTTTCCTTCCATCTCTTCTTTTTTTTCTTTCATTCTATGCTTTTGTTCTTTCTTTATTTTTATTATCTACTCTTTCTTTTTTTTTCATTCCTCTTTTGATTTAATTTTTTCTGGCATTACTTCTAATCTTCCGTTCTTTATTTTTCTACCTTTCTGTCATTCCCTCTATTTCTTCTATACTTTGCAATTCCTTATTATTTATTTATTATCTGTTATTTTTTCTTTCTATTATTTGGCAGCATTAACCATACGTGCAGCTTTATCATCATGTATGGAGGCCCACTGAGACTCTATTGCCCAAGGGCCCGCATAAACCTGGAGCCGGCCCTAACTTTAACCATCAAAAGGTTTCTTCTGTTCACTGATACAATTCTAACACTTAAAGCAGAATAAAACCTGTGAATTTGACTTTCCTGGGTTTTGTTCTGGTCCCCATGGTATCCCGAATTGGGATTAACACCCACATTCAATCCCTGCCCCCTTATTCGGGGAGGCTGATTCATCATTAGCGGCAGGTAGCGACAGATGAGCGTCTGTAGCAGGCATTTTCAGAGCGTCCGCTAGTAGTCACTGTGCTCGGCCGTGGGTCGCTACTTTATAGCGACTCAGTCGCTGTTCAGTAATGTTGAATACATTGTGAGGAGTCGCTATTTGACCAGTACAGCGATGTATGGGAGCGCATGTTAGCGACTGCTCATAGCGACCGACTCACACCATATTCAGCAAAAAAAACAGCCTCACAAATCCCAGGCGCTGAAAAAAGTTGTTTGAAGCCCAGAGCGCAGGAGGCGGTGTGATTAAAGTCTGTTTTTCAGCATCTATCCACTAGTAACAAAGCGAAAACATATGGAATCACATTGTAGCAACATTGTAACATGAACACTTTAATGGCAGAGCTGTAATGTCATTTCTGAGGATATACCGTATATACTCGAGTATAGGCCGATCCGTGTATAAGCAGAGGCACCTAATTTTACCCCAAAAAAGTGGAACAAGCTATTGACTCGAGTATAAGCCGAGGCATTAAACATTCTTGGGGGGAAAGCAGGGACAGGCAGGGTTAATGCTACTGTGGACAGGAAAGGCATCTTGCACCATGCCACATTTTTTGGCCCTGCCCCTGCTCTAAAGGACTGGGCATAGAGATGAGAGGGAGGTCAGCATGAACCAGCGCGCGCGCACACACACTCACACACACACACAAACGGTACCTGCTGCTGCTGCCGCCACCAACCTCCTCCTCCAGCCGGTCGCTCTCTCCATTCAGCGCCGCCGTCATCCGCCGCCGCCGTCAGCCGCTCCCGCCGCCGCCAGCCGCTCCCGCCGATCCCGTCGCCGCCAGCACTTCCCAGCTGTTGCGCGCTGGTCGTCGGTGGGCGTGCCCCATATGGCCGGCGTCCAATGTATTCATTGGACGCCGGCCATATGGGGCACGCCCACCGACGACCGGCACGCAGCAGCCTGGAAGTGCAGCTCAATTACCGTATTGACTCGAGTATAAGCCAAGGTGGCTTTTTTCAGCCCAAAAAGTGGGCTGAAAAACTCGGCTTATACTCGAGTATATACGGTATATAAAAAATGAAAAAATTGTGAAAAAACTGCTTATTCAATGCCAGAAAAGGTCACAGAATTATTTATGATTTTTTTGAAAAACAAAACAAAAAAAAACAGTTTAAAGAGAAGAAAAGGATCGTCCATTGAAATGTATGGGAGAGCGACAGGTAGCGAGAGGTCATACCTGGCACTGTGCAAGGCTGAACGCTGGTGCTGTTTGCTGAGGCTGTGAAAATGATGAATCAGCCGCTACATGGCGCTATCCCAGTCGCTAAACAGATTCTGCTTGATAAATGTGTAATTGCTGCCGTGTCCGGCGTTCACCAGTCGTTACTGTTGGAACCTAGGTAAAGACTAGTTACACTTATTCCTCAAGGGATAGCGCCAGGTAGCGCCTCGTAGTGGCAGGCAGCGTCTGGTGAACGCCGGGCGCTGCACGCAAAACCACATTTATATAGGCGATTCTGGTGAGCGACTCTAACAGCGCCATGTAGCATACGATTCATCATTACAGGCGGCTCAGTGTATAGCGCCGGCGCTCTAGCTTCCAGAGCCTGGTATTACCTGTCGCTACCTGTCGCTCTCCCATACATTTCAATGGACGTTCCTTTTCTTCTGTTTAAACAGGGTTTTTTTTTATATTAATTTATTTATTTTTTTCTCTCAAATCATCATGTGACGTCTCCTGGCCTAGAAAGAGTCATTTTTGAAAACTTTTTATATTTTTATGCAGAATTGTCATTACAGGTCTGGCACTAAAGTGTTAATGTCACAATGTTACAACAATGTCATTCCATGTGTTTTCGCTTTGTTACTGGCGGATATGTGTTCAAAAACAGACTTTAATCACACAGCGTCTGGCGCTTTAAGCTATAGCGACCAGATCCAGAGCGCCACATGCTGTGTGTGTGTTTTTTTGTTGAATATGGTGTGAGTCGCTGAGAGTCGGTCACACTGAGTTGGCGCTACCTTTCGCTCCCTGCAACACTGTACTGGGGTTAGAGCGCTCAACATACATCTCATTCATCAATGCCGGCCAGGTTACTACAGCAACTGAGGCGCTCTATTACAGCGACCGATAGCCGATCACAGCGTCTACTAGCAGTCGCTCTAAGTGCCACTGCACAGACGCTCATCTGCCGATACCTGGCGCTAGTAATGAATCAGCCTGCCCCTGTACATAGGTTAGAGTTATAGTTAAAGGGGTTTTGGGTCTTTCACATTTTTATAAAGGGGAGCTCTAACTAGAAGATGTAATACTATAATAAAAAGGGACATTTTTTTTCATTCTAAAATGAGACCTTCAGCATGATTTATTGAAAAGCCAAAACCCTCAAAAAGCGATTCCCCAGCATCTAAAAATTAATATATTTTAAGTTTTAGTCACTTACTTATTATTCTTTCCCCCACTGGGCTGCAACTCTGTTCAGGACTTTAGGATACGGGCGCCGCCATCTTGCCTCAGAAGCATCATACTTACCGAGCAGAGGAGAGTGGGATAAAGTACAGGGGGGCGGGTTATAGCTGTGCTTTGCTCAGACAGAGTAGAGCTGGGGTCAGGGAAAGGACAGCAATCCTAGAATGCAAAGCAGCGCAGTCAGAGGGCACTTCCTGTTTGCAGGCTGCCTGATGCTCCATGAGCCGGCATCTTGGATGTTTAAAGGCTCATAACATGCAGTAGATGCAGGTAGGATGATTTTTAATGTGAGCAACATGTACAGGGTGTGGGAAACATATAAGATAGACTCTTATTCAGGGTGAAGGTCCAGATTAATGTGGGCAATCTGTATGTACAGGGTGTGGGAAACATATAAGATAGACTCTTATTCAGGGTGAAGGTCCAGATTAATGTGAGCAATCTGTATGTACAGGGTGTGGGACACATATAAGATAGGCTCTTATTCAGGGTGAAGGTCCGGATTAATGTGAGCAATCTGTATGTACAGGGTGTGGGAAACATATAAGATAGGCTGTTATTCAGGGTGAGGGTCCGGATTAATGTGGGCAATCTGTATGTACAGGGGGGAAACATATAAGATAGGTTCTTATTCAGGGTGAAGGTCCGGATTAATGTGAGCAATCTGTATGTACAGGGTGGGGGAAACATATAAGATAGGCTCTTATTCAGGGTGAAGGTCCGCTTTAAGGGGGGGCAACACACCTTCCTGTCTCTCACAACGCAGACTCGGGGCAGACCGGGCGCACTGATTAGCCTATTTAACCAATCAGCGTGCTCGCTTTCACGCCTGGACGGCTAAGCAGCCAAGGGAGCGCGCCGGCGGCTGAATCCCCCGCTCACCTCCATGCTGTAGCGTGCCCGTGTCACCCATTCAGAAAGGCTGGGCGCAGGTTCGCACACGGCTAGAGGTGAGCCAGGATGCAGACGCGGTGCAGAGACGCGGTGAGGGCTCCGGGACAAGGTGAGTGAAACGGGGCTTCTGGGGAGTTTTACACAGCAGGGCATCCCTATTCAGGATGCCCCAAGGAGTGGAAGACGGGCCTCCGATGCTCCTCTTGAAAGGGAGGCTCTAGCATTACACACAGGTGCTGGGCAGGCTGATTCATTACTAACGCCAGGTAGCGACAGCTGAGCGTCTGTAGAGCGGATTTCAGAGCGGCCGCTAGTAGTCGCTGTGCTCGGCCATGGTTCGTTGTTTCAGAGCGCCTCAGTCGCTAGCCAGCAATGATGAATACCCTTGGTAGACCCAGGGGACTGACAATTGCACTCACTACAGTACCAATTTAATATGTGATTTTTATTCATTAATGCAAACATTGACTTACCTGTGCCTTGAGAAAGAGACCCCACAGGTCTCGGAACGCGTGGGCTAGGCTGTGGGGGGCGCCGTGGCATATTCACTTTAAGTAAGGATAATTTGTGTTGTTTTATATGTTTCCTGCTATGCACTTTATTGCTTGTACCTGGACATAATCTTTGCACATGCTCTTACAAGGCTGATGCACTTTTATTTAGCACTAGCACTTTAGATATGCTTTATATGGAATAGATGATTCTTTATACATATGCAAAATAGGTATTGATTGTAAGCACTTTTTTGAATTAGTTAAACAGCTCCCCCCAGTGGCACGTCATGTAAGTGGCACTAGGGCCCTTATTTAAGAAGGGATAGCGTCAGGTAGCGCCTGGTTAATGTGAGGTAGCGACAGATAGCGACTGGTCAACGCCGGACACGGCAGCAATTACACATTTATCAAGCAGAATCTGTTTAGCGACTGGGATAGCGCCATGTAGCGTTTGATTCCTCATTTTCACAGCCTCTATCCCCTGAGCCCTGACCCATTCATGCCTATCCCCTGAGCCCTGACCCATCCATCCCTATCCTCTGAGCCCTGACCCATTCATCCCTATCCCCTGAGCCCTGACCCATTCATCCCTATCCCCTGAGCCCTGACGCATTTATCCCTATCCCCTGAGCCCTGACGCATTTATCCCTATCCCCTGAGCCCTGACCCATTCATCCCTATCCCCTGAGCCCTGACCCATTCATCCCTATCCCCTGAGCCCTGACATATTTATCCCTATCCCCTGAGCCCTGACGCATTCATCTCTATCCCCTGAGCCCTGACCCATTCATCCCTATCCCCTGAGCCCTGACCCATCCATCCCTATCCTCTGAGCCCTGACATATTCATCCCTATCCCCTGAGCCCTGACCCATTTATCCCTATCCCCTGAGCCCTGACGCATTTATCCCTATCCCCTGAGCCCTGACCCATTCATCCCTATCCCCTGAGCCCTGACCCATTCATCCCTATCCCCTGAGCCCTGACATATTCACCCCTATCCCCTGAGCCCTGACCCATTCATCCCTATCCCCTGAGCCCTGACCCATTTATCCCTATCCCCTGAGCCCTGACCCATTCATCCCTATCCCCTGAGCCCTGACCCATCCATCCCTATCCCCTGAGCCCTGACATATTCATCCCTATCCCCTGAGCCCTGACCCATTCATCCCTATCCCCTGAGCCATCCATCCCTATCCCCTGAGCCCTGACCCATTCATCCCTATCCCCTGAGCCCTGACCTATCTATCCTTGTTCTCTTAGCTCTGTCCCATTCATCTATGTTCCCTCAGCCTCCCTCTTCCTCAATACTTCCCCATTCATGTGGGGCCAAACTAAAAAATAGCTCCAATAGGGGTTCGGAGGGCAAGCAGCCCTTCTTAGTTTTGGCCATACAATATATAGACCCCTGAGCCGCGACTATCCACCGCAAAGGGGCCCACTGAGACCATGCCACCCGAGAGCCCACATAAACCTGGAGCCGGCCCTGAAGGTTGGTCAATGACATCAGTATTCTGACCATGCCAACTGATTTCCTCCTTATTTCTAGGATGTTCCAGAGCCACCCTGAGACAAAGGCCTTCTTCAGCCGCTTTGACTTGAGTGCTGGCTCTCAGGACCTCGTCAATCACGGAGGAAAGATCTTCGGCGCCATCGGCGAGGCCTCAAAGAACCTCGACAACCTTAAGAAGTACCAGGACCTCCACACCAACAAGCTGAAAGTCAACATGGACCACATGAAGGTGCAAAAAAACTGCCACGTGTGTGGCTCATTGTTCTCTACCAAACTTGTCTTCACCTATGTTTTATGGGATTCGATAGCTCTACCCTCTGTGTTTTTAGGACCACCCCTCCTGCTCAGGGCTGTCACATCTGGGGCAGGCCGGCGTCAGCACCTGGCAAGGCGGGGCAGCTGCCGGGGCTCCCAGACCCCAGGGGGGCCCACAGACAGCTGGCACAATGTAGCTTAAAAACAAACAAATACTTTTTCCGGAAGGCTAGAATCTCTTAAATGTTCAGCTTCCTAATTCAGCTATTTAAAGAAGACTAAAACCCAAGATTTCCAGCCCCGGGCTTTGGTCTGCTTTACAGGGGCATCTCAATTTCTCAATTTGAGATGCCCCTGTTTGTGAAAGCACCCCCCCGGGCTCGGACATTAACTCAAACTGGCGATCCCACAATGCATTCACCAGTTCAAGGAAAGTATTGAGTGAACTGGGGGAGGGAGTCACAGACAGGGCCTCCAAAATCAGGATCAAAATTGGTCCAAATAGCATGATCCTTAGGAGGCATCCAGATATGGTGATGTGACGCTACTCTTCACCACAAAGGGGCCCAATGAGACCATGTCGCCCGAGGGTCCACATAAACCTGGAGCCAGCCCTGCATCTGGGGGTATACTTAGGGGATGGGGCCACCATGAGGAAGGTGGAAGCTGGTGGGTTGGACAGCCAGCAGAGCCTGCTGATGGTCCATTAGGTCATCGGTTGTGGCTTCCGTCTTCTTCGCAGGTTCTGCTGGCAGTAGCTAGGCTTCTGCAACCCGGGGCAAAACCTAACCCTAACCTGCTGCACCCGTGGCACGTGCCCCTTACCCTAGCTACGCCCCTGTCTACAAAGAGGTAATCTATTCCCATTGGCCTGCGCATGCACCAAACTTGCCATTATGTGCAGCAGGCAGGTGCCTGTGGACAGTGGAGCACCCAAAAGGGAGGTCCAGGGGTTGCTATTTGTCCCAGCACCGGTACACCGGGTACAGGAACGGAACCGGCCTACAAAACCGCACCCAGGCATATTCTTTCATTGTGATGCGGTGCCCAGAACCTGATAGATGGGTCAGAACTAGAGATCTCCATTTTGAGAACCCCATCTTTGGATTCTCCAGATGCAGCACAGGAAGCCCAATAGTTCAACACCAGAACCAGGATCGTAAGTCCCTCCATTCAGAAGGTTTGTCCTAAATAGCGGTTGTAGACTGGAAGCTGAAGTCTGAAAACTCCACCTAGAGGGTGTTGGGGGCGTCCAGCTGAGGATTAAATGCCAGATCACTATATAGGGGGAGCCGTCCATCTTCTCGGGGGGGTCATCCGCACATGTAAGCCATATGCCCTCATCTTGCATTGAGCAAGGTAAGAATACCAGCAACGTTCGGGATTTCACACACAGGGGTATCCCAATCATCTGTAAAGTGGAACCAAACCCCATCCAGGAGGTGCACTCTGCCACCTGGATTCTTCCTATGATGGGAGCGGTGCCGACTGGTTGGTAGGAGCTCCTGCCACTCTGCCACCAATGGTTACATAGTTAATACGGTAGAAAAAAGACATATGTCCATCAAGTTCAACCAAGGGAGTTGGGGTCGGGGGAGTTATTTTTTATTTTATTTTATAGGGGAAGCTATTTATTTTATTTTTTGTTTTTTATATTTTTACTGATTAGCGCTAATAGTAACTGTTAATGTTATTTTCTTCTTAAATAAGCATCTAATCCTTTTTTGAAGCTGTCACCGGTTGATGCTGTAACAAGCTCCTGTGGGAGGCTATTCCATAGATTTATAGTTCTTATGGTAAAGAAGTATTGTCGCCTCCGTGGACTAAATTTCTTTTTTTCCAGTCGAAGGCAGTGCCCCCTTGTCTTTAGAGAGGATTTTACCTGAAATAGCGTTTCCCCATATTTTTTGTATGGGCCATTTATATATTTATACACGTTAATCATGTCCCCCCTCAGTCGTCTCCTCTCAAGAATAAACAGATTTAATTCCTGTAATCTTTCCTCATAACTAAGATCCTTCATTCCTCTTATTAGTTTGGTGGCTCCTCTGCTCCCTTTCCATAGTCAGAGCGTCCTTTCTATGAATGGGTGCCCAGAACTGGACGGAATATTCCAGGTGAGGGCGCGCCAGTGCCTTGTAAAGAGGCAAAATTACTCACCTATCCCATGATTCCAGGCCTCTATTAATACATGATAATATATTGGTGGCCTTGGAAGCAGCTGCTTGGCATTGCATGCTGTTATTTAGCCTGTGATCTACCAGTGCCCCCAGATCCTTCTCAGCAAGTGACTCTCCCAGTTTTACTCCCCCGAGGACATATGTGGCCTTCAGGTTATTAGACCCCAAGTGCAGGACTTTACATTTCTTCACATTGAACTTCATTTGCCAAGTGGATGGTTGACTTAAAAAAGCATGACAGCAAGCAAAGGTGCTCCCCGGTCTCCACCAATAAAATAAGAGCATATGCATAATAAAAAAAGGGCCAATGATGGCTGCCTCACCTACAGTGGTGCCTAAGGCGGCTGCCTCACAAAGCCTCATTACAGGCTCACCCTGTGAAAAATCTGGGTTTTTGGTTCGCTTTAGGAGATACTTCTTTGTTACGAAGCTCCATCCAACACAAGAACGGGAAACAAATGCACACTTTGGTGCCTATTCTTCCTACTAGAGCCGCATTTGGTTGCAGCTGTTGCCGGGTCCACCACTGGATGGAGCTCTGCAAGAAAATATTGTTTTCTGTTAAAGCGGACCTTCATTCTGAATAAGAGCCTATCTTGTATGTTTCTCCCAACCTGTACATACATATTGCCCACATTAATCCGGACCTTCACCCTGAATAAGAGCCTATCTTGTATGTTTCCCCACCCTGGACATATAGATTGCCCACATTAATCCGGACCTTCACCCTGAATAACAGCCTATCTTGTATGTTTCCTCCACCCTGTACAAACAGATTGCCCACATTAATCTGGACCCTCGCCCTGAATAAGAGCCTATTTTATATGTTTCCCCTTCCCTGTACATACAGATTGCCCACAATAATCCGGACCTTTACCCTGAATAAGAGCCTATCTTGTATGTTTCCCACACCCTGTACATACAGATTGCTCACATTAATCCGGACCTTCACCCTGAATAAGAGCCTATCTTACATGTTTCTCCCCCTGTACATACAGATTGCCCACATTAATCCGGACCTTCACCCTGAATAAGAGCCTATCTTGTATGTTTCCCACACCCTGTACATACAGATTGCCCACATTTATCCGGACCTTCACCCTGAATAAGAGCCTATCTTATATGTTTCCCCCCTGTACATACAGATTGCTCACATTAATCCGGACCTTCACCCTGAATAAGATGCCCCCCCCCCCCCTGTTCATACAGATTGCTCACATTAATCCGGACCTTCACCCTGAATAAGAGCCTATCTTATATGTTTCCCCCACCCTGTACATACAGATTACCCACATTAATCCGGACCTTCACCCTGAATAAGAGCCTATCTTGTATGTTTCCCACACCCTGTACATACAGATTGCCCACATTTATCCGGACCTTCACCCTGAATAAGAGCCTATCTTACATGTTTCCCCCCCTGTACATACAGATTGCCCACATTAATCCGGACCTTCACCCTTTATAAGAGCCTATCTTATATGTTTCCCCCCTGTACATACAGATTGCCCACATTAATCCGGACCTTCACCCTTTATAAGAGCCTATCTTATATGTTTCCCCCCCTGTACATACAGATTGCCCACATTAATCCGGACCTTCACCCTTTAGAAGAGCCTAATGTATATGCCCCCCCCCCCCCCCCGTACATACACATTGCTCACATTAAAAATCATCCTACCAGCATCTTCTGCATGTTATGAGCCTTTAAACATCCAAGATGGCAGCTCATGGAGCATCAGGCAGCCTGCAAACAGGAAGTGTCTTCTGACTGTATCGCTCTGCATTCTGGGATTGCTGTCCTTTCCCTGACCCCAGCTCCGCTATACCCAGCCCAAGATGGCGGCACCCGTATTGAAGAGTCCTGAACAGAGTTGCAGCCCAGGGGGGAAAGAGTAATAAATAAGTGACTAAAAACATAAAAATGTTAATTTCAGAGGCTGGGGAATATTTTTTTAAGGGTTTGGGCTTTTCATTAAATGAAGCTGAAGGTCCGGTTTAAGCAGGGGTGGCGGTGATAGGGGATGAGTCGGGGTGCTTCGGACCAAGAGTGTGCAAGGGAGTGTGTAGGTCAGCTTGAATGTCCATATACCATTTGATGTCTAGATAATCTCTCGCACAGAGAACCTTTTATTGATTTTTTTTCTATCCCCAGCTGATCTCTGGTGCCATCCTGGAAGTGCTGGCCGCCCATTTTGGTGGTGATTTCAACCAGGCCGCATGGGAGAAATTCCTGGTTGAAGTTGGTTCGATCCTGACATCCAGCTAATCAGATGCGGCATTTCCCGAGCGACTTCTGGAAAATCCAATATGGCTGCACCGGCTCTTAGGGAAAGATCGCTGAGCGTATGTACGGATCGGCCTCACTGATTGGTTCCCGGTGGTCATCCTTAGGCATGATGCTCTCACTTTAGCGTCTACAGTATATTTTATTATATTTCTAATAACTAATAATAATTTAATAGAACTGTAAGCTTGTTGCTGGATGACTTAAATAAAGAAATCGAGGAAATCCTCTGTTCTGTCTGTGGCTTGATTCTTGTGCTGCATCATACTTGTCATTAGGCACAGCAGGCAGGTGCCTATAGGCAGGGGAGCACCCAAAAGGGAGGTCCAGGGGTCGCTATCCATCCCAGGCCAGGTACAGGATCGGAACCGGGCCACAAAACCACTCCCAGGTATAGTTCTTTCATTGTGACGCAGCACCCAGAACCTAATAATCGCTGGTTCTGACCCATCTGAGAACCCCATCTTTGGATTCTCCAGATGCAGCACGGCAAGCCCAATAGTTCAACACCAGAACCAGGATCGTGAGACCCTCCGTTCAGAAGGTTTGTCCAAAAAAAAGACTGGAAGCTGGATCTCAAGCAGCCCAATAGTTCAACACCAGAACCAGGATCGTGAGACCCTCCGTTCAGAAGGTTTGTCCAAAAAAAAAAACTGGAAGATGGATCTCAAGCAGCCCAATAGTTCAACACCAGAACCAGGATCATAAGACCCTCCGTTCAGAAGGTTTGTCCAAAAAAAAAAAACTGGAAGATGGATCTCAAGCAGCCCAATAGTTCAACACCAGAACCAGGATCGTAAGACCCTCTGTTCAAAAGGTTTGTCCAAAAAAAAAAAACAGGAAGCTGGATCTCAAGCAGCCCAATAGTTCAACACCAGAACCAGGATCGTAAGATCCTCCGTTCAGAAGGTTTGTCCAGGAAAAGACTGAAAGCTGGATCTCAAGCAGCCCTATAGTCCAACACCAGAACCAGGGTTCTAAGACCCTCCGTTCAGAAGATTTGTCCAGAAAAAGACTGGAAGCTGGATCTCAAGCAGGGGCGGAGTCTGAAAACTTCCCTCCAGCCAGTTGGGGGTGTCCAGTTGAGGATTAAATGCCAGACCACTATATAGGGGGAGCCATCCATCTTCTTGGGGGGTCATCCGTACATGTAAGGAGAGGACCAAGTTCCAGCAGGCTGCCATATGCCCTTAGCGGCCGCCCTACCCAACAACTCATCTGAACACATGAAGGTACTGTCATTTCTGTTGTATCACTGGCTTACTTCCTACGCATTTCCTCACACTCCCTCTTTGTAGGGCATCCAAATCCAATTTAAAATTACCCAAAATGTGAAACCCGTGGTTAGCCATAATACCTTGATCCCACAGCATATGTGCAGCTGTGACGGCATTCCTGGTATTCCTCTGGCCGGTGAACTCTCCCTTAGCCACGGGTTGTCTGTAGCTGGTACGGGTTGTCAGGGACCGCAGGTCATGTGATCCAACTAACAATCGAGCAACTACGATCACACAGCCCACTTTCCCAAAGCTCCGTTCATTCACCTGCCTAGCGGGACTACCAGGCCCAGCAATGCCTCGGACACACAGATTCTTGGTTAAAGCAAAAAGATCGCTCAAGTTAAATATAGGTTTTAATGCAATGAGCGCACACTAGGCAGTTATTACAAACATTTGGCTTTGATGGAACACAAAGAGATACAACAGACAAAGGTACCTTAAAATGCAGATGTAGTGATGCTCCCACAAGGAGGTATGTGAAGAGCTTATAGATGATTTGGGCTCCTTCAGCACGCATGACCTCCCCAGAAGTGACCACGTACTGGTCTCCAAGGTCTGCCTTTAAGTTTGGTCTCCCTCCTCTCAAACACAGGTCCTGGGGAATTCTTTTTAAGCCCCCCCATATGCTTTCATACCTCCCCAGCTAAGGAGGATGCAGGCCCCTCGCTGTCTGACAAAGGTTTTTAATGTGAGAGAACTATCTCCGGGGGTCGCCTCTGCTTCAGACTCAGTGGGGCCTTCCCAGCCCAGAGGTGTGAGAGAATCAGCAGGGTTTCTGTGATCTGAGCCAGGGCTCAACTCACAGATGCTAATTCGCCTTCCTGGAGAGATTAGGTGCGGTGCATGTTTATAATAAGGACGGGGGGGTGGCAGTAGAGAATGCAACAAGGACTAGAGGACAATTGGTGGCTATAGGGAAGGCAATAAGGACTGGAGGGCGATTGGTGGCTATAGGGAAGGCAATAAGGACTAGAGGGTGATTGGTGGCTATAGGGAAGGCAATAAGGACTGGAGGGTGATTGGTGGCTATAGGGAAGGCAATAAGGACTAGAGGATGATTGGTGGCTATAGGGAAGGCAATAAGGACTGGAGGGTGATTGGTGGCTATAGGGAAGGCAATAAGGACTGGAGTGCAATTGGTGTCTATAGGGAAGGCAATAAGGAGTGGAGGGCGATTGGCGGCTATAGGGAAGGCAATAAGGACTGGAGGGCGATTGGTGGCTATAGGGAAGGCAAAAATGACTGGAGGGTGATTGGTGGCTATAGGGAAGGCAATAAGGACTGGATGGTGATTGGCGGCTATAGAGAAGGCAATAAGGACTGGAGGGCGATTGGTGGCTATAGGGAAGGCAATAAGGACTGGAGGATGATTGGTGGCTATAGGGAAGGCAATAAGGACTGGAGGGCGATTGGTGGCTATAGGGAAGGCAATAAGGACTAGAGGGTGATTGGTGGCTATAGGGAAGGCAATAAGGACTGGAGGGTGATTGGTGGCTATAGGAAAGGCAATAAGGACTAGAGGGTGATTGGTGGCTATAGGGAAGGCAATAAGGACGAGGGGGATTGGTGGCTATAGGGAAGGTAATAAGGACTGGAGGGCGATTGGTGGCTATAGGGAAGGCAATAAGGACTGGAGGGCGATTGGTGGCTATAGGGAAGGCAATAAGGACTAGAGGGTGATTGGTGGCTATAGGGAAGGTAATAAGGACTGGAGGGTGATTGGTGGCTATAGGGAAGGTAATAAGGACTGGAGGGTGATTGGTGGCTATAGGGAAGGCAATAAGGACTGGAGGGTGATTGGTGGCTATAGGGAAGGCAATAAGGACTGGAGGGCGATTGGTGGCTATAGGGAAGACAATAAGGACTGGAGGGCGATCAGCAGCAGAAGATGACCCATTAGTGGCAGAGGAACTGAAAGGTGACATAATGCAACACGCTACTTAGGGGCCCACTAAGACTCTCTTGCCCATGGGCCCACATAAACCTAGAGCCGGCCCTGGGTCCCTGAACTCGGCCTGTATTCAGAATGGGGTGAACCGGACAGAATGGGTTTGGGAACCAGTACAAAGCTGAATTCAATCTCCAAAGCCAAACACTACTGATCCATCGAAGCAAGTCAAGCAGGAGTTTCTGCAGTGCTTCTATCAGGGCAATTAGCTGGGCCCCTTTATGATGGGGCCCTATACAGGAGTCCCGCCTGTACTGCCCTGATGTTGTTCTATGCTGGTAAGCACACCATGGCCTGCAGCAGTTTCTGTACTCCGGTCCCCTTAATCCGATCCTTGCTAAGAACATGACGTCGTGTTCCCGGTGACAGCGGTAAACATTTAAGAACCACAAATTGAACGCTTCCGATAAACAGCGCAGGAAAGGCCGGGGCTGCAGTGTCCAATCCGCTCCCTCTAAATAACATTCCGTTCTTCTGCGTCCATGGCTCTATTAAATTAAGAGACTTCTATTCAACTCCTTGCTTATGTTTTCAGATATTTCCAGCCAGGTGAAATGTGACAACATCAGACCGGGCTTTCTGCTTCCTGCAAATTCCAAACCATTATGTTTCTTTCTAAGACTAATATTACATATTAAAGTACAACTGTGGGCAAAATGCTATACTGCTTAGTTCTAATAAACCCCCCTCAACCCTCAACCCAATCCTCTGCTAAAACTATAATTTAGTTTCCTGAGTTGTACTTCCTGCTTACCTTGGCTAGTGAAATCAGGCCACGGCTTACTGCTCTCTGCAGCACTGTGGCCTACAATAGATTTAGCCCCTTTATGGTTCAGCCGGGAGAAAATCGCACAGTGTAGGCTTGATGCAGAGATGGCAGGACAGACAGAACACACAGAGGAGTAGCTAGGCTTTCTGGCACCTGGGGCAAGAATTTGAAATGTGTTCAGGCCCCTCTTTGGCGCCCCCCGACCTGCTGCACCCGGGGCAAGTGCCCCCCTGCTCCCCCCTAGTTACGATCCTGAGAACACATACATGGATGGGCACACAGATGGCAGGACAGGCTGGACACACAGATGGCAGGACAGGCTGGGCACACAGATGGCAGGACAGGCTGGACACACAGATGGCAGGACAGGCTGGGCACACAGATGGCAGGACAGGCTGGACACACAGATGACACGACTGGCTGGACACACAGATGGCACAACTGGCTGGACACACAGGTGGCAGGACTGGATGGACACACAGATGGCAGGACAGGCTGGACACACAGATGGCAGGACAGGCTGGGCACACAGATGGCACAACTGGCTGGACACACAGATGGCAGGACAGGCTGGGCACACAGATGGCACAACTGGCTGGACACACAGATGGCAGGACAGGCTGGACACATGGATGGCAGGAATGCCTGGCACACAGATGGCATTACTGGATGGACACACAGATGGCACAACTGGCTGGACACACAACTGGCAGTGAAGACTGGACACACAGATGGCAGGACAGGCTGGGCATACAGATGGCATGACTGGATGGACACAAAGATGGCAGGACAGGCTGGACACATGGACAACAGGACAGGCTGGACACACAGATGGCACGACTGGATGGACACACAGATGGCAGGACAGGCTGGACACACAGATGGCAGGACAGGCTGGACACACAGATGGCAGGACAGGCTGGGCACACAGATGGCATGACTGGATGGACACACAGATGGCAGGACAGGCTGGACACATGGACAACAGGACAGGCTGGACACACAGATGGCACGACTGGATGGACACACAGATGGCAGGACAGGCTGGACACACAGATGGCAGGACAGGCTGGACACACAGATGGCAGGACAGGCTGGACACAGAGATGGCACGACTGGATGGACACACAGATGGCATGCCTGGCTGGACATACAGATGGTATGATTGGATGGACACACAGATGGCAGGGCAGGCTGGTCACATGGATGGCACAACTGGCTGGACACACAGACAGCAGGACAGGCTGGACACACAGATGGCAGGACAGGCTGGACACACAGATGGCAGGACAGGCTGGACACACAGATGGCAGGACAGGCTGGACACAGAGATGGCACGACTGGATGGACACACAGATGGCAGGGCAGGCTGGTCACATGGATGGCACAACTGGCTGGACACACAGACAGCAGGACAGGCTGGACACACAGATGGCAGGACAGGCTGGACACACAGATGACAGGACAGGCTGGACACACAGATGGCAGGACAGGTTGGACACACAGATGGCAGGACAGGCTGGACACACAGATGGCAGGACAGGCTGGACACAGAGATGGCAGGACAGGCTGGACACACAGATGGCAGGACAGGCTGGGCACACAGATGACAGGGCAGGCTCTGCACACAGATGGCAGGACAGGCTGGGCACACAGATGGCAGGACAGGCTGAGCACACAGATGCCAGGACAGGCTGGGCACACAGATGACAGGACAGGCTGGACACACAGATGACAGGACAGGCTGGACACAGAGATGGCAGGACAGGCTGGGCACACAGACAGCAGGACAGGCTGGACACACAGATGGCAGGACAGGCCGGACACACAGATGACAGGACAGGCCGGGCACACAGATGGCAGGACAGGC
This sequence comes from Gastrophryne carolinensis, assembly GCA_027917425.1. Taxonomy (NCBI): domain Eukaryota; kingdom Metazoa; phylum Chordata; class Amphibia; order Anura; family Microhylidae; genus Gastrophryne; species Gastrophryne carolinensis. Next base: position 473,626,835 of record CM051237.1, on the reverse strand, counting down.
TGGACACACAGATGGCAGGACAGGCTGGACACATAGATGACAGGACAGGCTGGACACACAGATGGCAAGACAGGCTGGACACACAGATGGCAGGACAGGCTGGACACACAGATGGCAGGACAGGCTGGACACACAGATGGCAGGACAGGCTGGGCACACAGATGGCAGGACAGGCTGGGCACACAGATGACAGGACAGGCTGGACACACAGATGGCAGGACAGGCTGGACACAGAGATGGCAGGACAGGCTGGGCACACAGATGGCAGGACAGGCTGGGCACACAGATGACAGGACAGGCTGAGCACACAGATGGCAGGACAGGCTGGACACACAGATGACAGGGCAGGCTGGACACACAGATGGCAGGACAGGCTGGACACACAGATGGCAGGACAGGCTGGACACACAGATGGCAGGACAGGCTGGGCACACAGATGACAGGGCAGGCTCTGCACACAGATGGCAGGACAGGCTGGGCACACAGATGGCAGGACAGGCTGGGCACACAGATGACAGGGCAGGCTCTGCACACAGATGGCAGGACAGGCTGGGCACACAGATGGCAGGACAGGCTGAGCACACAGATGCCAGGACAGGCTGGGCACACAGATGACAGGACAGGCTGGACACAGACAGCAGGACAGGCTGGACACACAGATGGCAGGACAGGCTGGACACACAGATGACAGGACAGGCCGGGCACACAGATGGCAGGACAGGCTGGACACACAGATGGCAAGACAGGCTGGACACACAGATGGCAGGGCAGGCTGGACACACAGATGGCAGGACAGGCTGGACACACAGATGGCAGGACAGGCTGGACACAGAGATGGCAGGACAGGCTGGGCACACAGATGGCAGGACAGGCTGGGCACACAGATGACAGGACAGGCTGGACACACAGATGGCAGGACAGGCTGGACACACAGATGACAGGGCAGGCTGGACACACAGATGGCAGGACAGGCTGGACACACAGATGGCAGGACAGGCTGGACACACAGATGGCAGGACAGGCTGGACACACAGATGGCAGGGCAGGCTGGACACACAGATGGCAGGGCAGGCTGGACACGCAGATGGCAGGACAGGCTGGACACATAGATGGCAGGGCAGGCTGGACACACATATGGCAGGACAGGCTGGACACACAGATGGCAGGACAGGCTGGACACACAGATGGCAGGACAGGCTGGACACACAGATGGCAGGACAGGCTGGACACACAGATGGCAGGACAGGTTGGACACACGGATGGCTGGGCACACAGGTGGCAGGACAGGCTGGGCACAGAGATGGCAGGGCAGGCTGGGCACACAGATGGCAGGGCAGGCTGGACACACAGATGGCAGGGCAGGCTGAGCACACAGATGGCAGGGCAGGCTGGACACACAGATGGCAGGACAGGCTGGACACACAGATGGCAGGGCAGGCTGGACACACAGATGGCAGGGCAGGCTGGACACACAGATGGCAGGGCAGGCTGAACACACAGATGGCAGGACAGGCTGGACACACAGATGGCAGGACAGGCTGGACACACGGATGGCAGGACACACAGGTGGCAGGACAGGCTGGACACACAGGTGGCAGGACAGGCTGGACACACAGATGGCAGGACAGGCTGGACACACAGATGGCAGGGCAGGCTGGACACACGGATGGCAGAGCAGGCTGGACACACAGATGGCAGGACAGGCTGGACACACAGATGGCAGGGCAGGCTGGACACACGGATGGCAGCGCAGGCTGGACACACGGATGGCAGGACACACAGGTGGCAGAGCAGGCTGGACACACAGATGGCAGGGCAGGCTGGACACACAGATGGCAGGACAGGCTGGACACACGGATGGCAGCGCAGGCTGGACACACGGATGGCAGGACACACAGATGGCAGGACAGGCTGGACACACAGGTGGCAGGACAGGCTGGACACACGGATGGCAGGACACAAAGATGGCAGGACACACCAACTGCAGAACAGGCTGGACACACAGATGGACTAGATTTAGATGTTCACCCGGGGTTTTGGTGGTCTTCCCACCATTCAGTCTGTGGGCATTGGCCTGCTTTAATTTCTTACAAGAAATCCACATCCCAAAATGCCCCCCCCAGACTTAGAATTAGGGTTTGGGAATACAGAATTAGAATTTAGAACGAAATAGAAAAAGATATCCTCCCGTAGAGACGGTCGCCATAGCGCACCACCAATGTTCTGGGTAGCAGAGATGGTGCAGTGGAGGTGTCAGAACAGTCAGAACTTCCGGCTGGCGCACCTGTTACATGCCAGGTGGTGGAGCCACACGTCGGGCAGAAAATGCCATATTTCTCAGCGACAGCCTCCTTCTTGCTCCGCTGACAGCGCGCCGCAGCACGTTTGGTAATTTTTACACGCATCTAAAGACAATACTTTAATTTTCTCTGAAGGATTTTGGAAAGCCCGCTCCTCCCGCGCTGCAGAGCCTCGGCAGGGACCCTATTGTGTGTAATTGAGCCGTTCCACTGTAATTGGATCCTAGAATTTGAATTGAGCACCTTGGCGCTGCGGGGGTGACGCGGGCAGCGTGTAATGGAATGCGTTAACCGCGTGGAGCCGTTGTCGCTCCGTGTGATGGAATGACAGGCAGTCATTAAGATTTCATCAGTGCTGATTACCTCGCGGCCAACCAAGTGTAAGCGACAAGGCAGCTGCACACTCTCAGCGTTTGTCGGAATAAGCCAGGCTGGACACACAATCGTCCTCCAGTCCTTATTGCCTTCCCTATAGCCACCAATCGCCCTCCAGTCCTTATTGCCTTCCCTATAGCCACCAATCGTCCTCCAGTCCTTATTGCCTTCCCTATAGCCACCAATCGCCCTCCAGTCCTTATTGCCTTCCCTATAGCCACCAATCGCCCTCCAGTCCTTATTGCCTTCCCAATAGCCACCAATCGCCCTCCGGTCCTTATTGCCTTCCCTATAGCCACCAATCGCCCTCCAGTCCTTATTACCTTCCCTATAGTCACCAATCACCCTCCAGTCCTTATTGCCTTCCCTATAGCCACCATGCACCCTCCAGTCCTTGTTGCCTTCCCTATAGCCACCATTATCCCTCCAGTTCTTATTGCCTTCCCTATAGCCACCAATCACCCTTCAGTCCTTATTGCCTTCCCTATACCCACGAATCACCCTCCAGGCCTTATTGCCTTCCCTATACCCACCAATCACCATCCAGTCCTTATCGCCTTCCCTATAGCAACCAATCACCCTCCGGTCCTTATTGCCTTCCCTATAGCCACCAATCACCCTCCAATCCTTATTGCCTTCCCTATAGTCACCAATCACCCTCCAGCCCTTATTGCCTTCCCTATAGCCACCAATCACCATCCAGTCCCTATTGCCTTCCCTATAGCCACCAATCACCCTCCAGTCCTTATTGCCTTCCCTATAGCCACCAATCGCCCTCCAGTCCTTTTTGCCTTCCCTATAACCACCAATCACCCTCCAGTCCTTATTGCCTTCCCTATAGCCACCAATTACCCTCCAGTCCGTATTGCCTTCCCTATAGCCACCAATGGCCCTCCAGTCCTTATTGCCTTCCCTATAGCCACCAATTGCCCTCCAGTCCTTATTGCCTTCCCTATGGCCACCAATTGCCCTCCAGTCCTTATTGCCTTCCCTATGGCCACCAATTGCCCTCCAGTCCTTATTGTCTTCCCTATAGCCACCAATCGCCCTCTAGTCATTATTGCCTTCCCTATAGCCACCAATCGCCCTCTAGTCCTTATTGCCTTCCCTATAGCCACCAATCTCCCTCCAGTCCATATTGCCTTCCCTATAGCCACCAATCGCCCTCCAGTCCATATTACCTTCCCTATAGCCACCAATTGCCCTCCAGTCCTTATTGCCTTCCCTATAGCCACCAATCACCCTCCAGTCCTTGTTGCCTTTCCTATAGCCACCAATCACCCTCCAGTCCTTATTGCCCTCCCTATAGCCACCAATCGCCCTCCAGTCCTTATCGCCTTCCCTATAGCAAGCAATCGCCCTCCAGTCCTTATTGCCTTCCCTATAGCCACCAATCATCCTCCAGTCCTTATTGCCTTCCCTATAGCCACCAATCGCCCTCCAGTCCTTATCGCCTTCCCTATAGCCACCAATCACCCTCCAGTCCTTATTGCCTTCCCTATAGCCACCAATCACCCTCCAGTCCTTATTGCCTTCCCTATAGCCACCAATCGCCCTCTAGTCCTTATTGTCTTCCATAAAGCCAGCAATCACCCTCCAGTCCTTATTGCCTTCCCTATAGCCACCATTTACCATCCAGTCCTTATTGCCTTCCCTATAGCCACCAATCGCCCTCCAGTCCTTATTGCCTTCCCTATAGCCACCATTTACCATCCAGTCCTTATTGCCTTCCCTATAGCCACCAATTGCTCTCCAGTCCATATTGCCTTCCCTATAGCCACCAATCACCCTCCAGTCCTTATTGCCTTCCCTATAGCCACCAATCGCCCTCTAGTCCTTATTGTCTTCCATAAAGCCACCAATCACCCTCCAGTCCTTATTTCCTTCCCTATGGCCACCAATCACCCTCCAGTCCTTATTGCCTTCCCTTTTCCTATAGCCACCAATCACCCTCCAGCCCTTTTTGCCTTCCCTATAGCCACCAATCACCCTCCAGCCCTTATTGCCTTCCCTATAGCCATCAATCACCCTCCAGTCCTTATTGCCATCCCTATAGCCACCAATCACCCTCCAGTCCTTATTGCCTTCCCTATAGCCACCAATCGCCCCCCAGTCTTTATTGCCTTCCCTATAGCCACCAATGGCCCTCCAGTCCTTATTGCCTTCCCTATAGCCACCAATCATCCTCCAGTCCTTATTGCCTTCCCTATAGCCACCAATGGCCCTCCAGTCCTTATTGCCTTCCCTATAGCCACCAATCACCTTCCAGTCCTTATTGCCTTCCCTATAGCCACCAATGGCCATCCAGTCCTTATTGCCTTCCCTATAGCCACCAATCTTCCTTCCATACTTATTGCCTTCCCTATAGCCACCAATCTCCCTCCAGTCCTTATTGCCTTCCCTATAGCCACCAATCGCCTTCCAGTCCTTATTGCCTTCCCTATAGCCACCAATCACCCTCCAGTCCTTATTGCCTTCCCTTTCCCTATAGCCACCAATCATCCTCCAGTCCTTTTTGCCTTCCCTATAGCCACCAATCACCCTCCAGCCCTTATTGCCTTCCCTATAGCCACCAATCACCCTCCAGTCCTTATTGACTTCCCTATAGCCACCAATCACCCTCCAGCCCTTATTGCCTTCCCTATGGCCACCAATCACTCTCCAGTCCTTATTGCCTTCCCTATAGCCACCAAACACCCTCCAGTCCTTATTGCCTTCCCTATAGCCACCAATCACCCTCCAGTCCTTATTTCCTTCCCTATAGCCACCAATCACCCTCCAGTCCTTATTGCCTTCCCTATAGCCACCAATCATCCTCCCGTCCTTATTGCCTCCCCTATAGCCACCAATCTCCCTCCAGTCCTTATTCCCTTCCCTATAGCCACCAATCACCCTCCAGTCCTTATTGCCTTCCCTATAGTCAACAAACACCCTCCAGTCCTTATTGCCTTCCCTATAGCCACCAATCACCCTCCAGTCCTTATTGCCTTCCCTATAGCCACCAATCGCCCTCCAGTCCTTTTTGCCTTCCCTATAACCACCAATCACCCTCCAGTCCTTATTGCCTTCCCTATAGCCACCAATTACCCTCCAGTCCGTATTGCCTTCCCTATAGCCACCAATGGCCCTCCAGTCCTTATTGCCTTCCCTATAGCCACCAATTGCCCTCCAGTCCTTATTGCCTTCCCTATGGCCACCAATTGCCCTCCAGTCCTTATTGCCTTCCCTATGGCCACCAATTGCCCTCCAGTCCTTATTGTCTTCCCTATAGCCACCAATCGCCCTCTAGTCATTATTGCCTTCCCTATAGCCACCAATCGCCCTCTAGTCCTTATTGCCTTCCCTATAGCCACCAATCTCCCTCCAGTCCATATTGCCTTCCCTATAGCCACCAATCGCCCTCCAGTCCATATTACCTTCCCTATAGCCACCAATTGCCCTCCAGTCCTTATTGCCTTCCCTATAGCCACCAATCACCCTCCAGTCCTTGTTGCCTTTCCTATAGCCACCAATCACCCTCCAGTCCTTATTGCCCTCCCTATAGCCACCAATCGCCCTCCAGTCCTTATCGCCTTCCCTATAGCAAGCAATCGCCCTCCAGTCCTTATTGCCTTCCCTATAGCCACCAATCATCCTCCAGTCCTTATTGCCTTCCCTATAGCCACCAATCGCCCTCCAGTCCTTATCGCCTTCCCTATAGCCACCAATCACCCTCCAGTCCTTATTGCCTTCCCTATAGCCACCAATCACCCTCCAGTCCTTATTGCCTTCCCTATAGCCACCAATCGCCCTCTAGTCCTTATTGTCTTCCATAAAGCCAGCAATCACCCTCCAGTCCTTATTGCCTTCCCTATAGCCACCATTTACCATCCAGTCCTTATTGCCTTCCCTATAGCCACCAATCGCCCTCCAGTCCTTATTGCCTTCCCTATAGCCACCATTTACCATCCAGTCCTTATTGCCTTCCCTATAGCCACCAATTGCTCTCCAGTCCATATTGCCTTCCCTATAGCCACCAATCACCCTCCAGTCCTTATTGCCTTCCCTATAGCCACCAATCGCCCTCTAGTCCTTATTGTCTTCCATAAAGCCACCAATCACCCTCCAGTCCTTATTTCCTTCCCTATGGCCACCAATCACCCTCCAGTCCTTATTGCCTTCCCTTTTCCTATAGCCACCAATCACCCTCCAGCCCTTTTTGCCTTCCCTATAGCCACCAATCACCCTCCAGCCCTTATTGCCTTCCCTATAGCCATCAATCACCCTCCAGTCCTTATTGCCATCCCTATAGCCACCAATCACCCTCCAGTCCTTATTGCCTTCCCTATAGCCACCAATCGCCCCCCAGTCTTTATTGCCTTCCCTATAGCCACCAATGGCCCTCCAGTCCTTATTGCCTTCCCTATAGCCACCAATCATCCTCCAGTCCTTATTGCCTTCCCTATAGCCACCAATGGCCCTCCAGTCCTTATTGCCTTCCCTATAGCCACCAATCACCTTCCAGTCCTTATTGCCTTCCCTATAGCCACCAATGGCCATCCAGTCCTTATTGCCTTCCCTATAGCCACCAATCTTCCTTCCATACTTATTGCCTTCCCTATAGCCACCAATCTCCCTCCAGTCCTTATTGCCTTCCCTATAGCCACCAATCGCCTTCCAGTCCTTATTGCCTTCCCTATAGCCACCAATCACCCTCCAGTCCTTATTGCCTTCCCTTTCCCTATAGCCACCAATCATCCTCCAGTCCTTTTTGCCTTCCCTATAGCCACCAATCACCCTCCAGCCCTTATTGCCTTCCCTATAGCCACCAATCACCCTCCAGTCCTTATTGACTTCCCTATAGCCACCAATCACCCTCCAGCCCTTATTGCCTTCCCTATGGCCACCAATCACTCTCCAGTCCTTATTGCCTTCCCTATAGCCACCAAACACCCTCCAGTCCTTATTGCCTTCCCTATAGCCACCAATCACCCTCCAGTCCTTATTTCCTTCCCTATAGCCACCAATCACCCTCCAGTCCTTATTGCCTTCCCTATAGCCACCAATCATCCTCCCGTCCTTATTGCCTCCCCTATAGCCACCAATCTCCCTCCAGTCCTTATTCCCTTCCCTATAGCCACCAATCACCCTCCAGTCCTTATTGCCTTCCCTATAGTCAACAAACACCCTCCAGTCCTTATTGCCTTCCCTATAGCCACCAATCACCCTCCAGTCCTTGTTGCCTTTCCTATAGCCACCAATCACCCTCCAGTCCTTATTGCCCTCCCTATAGCCACCAATCGCCCTCCAGTCCTTATCGCCTTCCCTATAGCAAGCAATCGCCCTCCAGTCCTTATTGCCTTCCCTATAGCCACCAATCATCCTCCAGTCCTTATTGCCTTCCCTATAGCCACCAATCGCCCTCCAGTCCTTATTGCCTTCCCTATAGCCACCAATCGCCCTCCAGTCCTTATCGCCTTCCCTATAGCCACCAATCATCCTCCAGTCCTTATTGCCTTCCCTATAGCCACCAATCATCCTCCAGTCCATATTACCTTCCCTATAGCCACCAATCGCCCTCCAGTCCTTATTGCCTTCCCTATAGCCACCAATCACCCTCCAGTCCTTATTGCCTTCCCTATAGCCACCAATCACGCTCAAGTCCTTATTGCCTTCCCTATAGCCACCAATCACCCTCCAGTCCTTATTGCCTTCCCTATAGCCACCAATCGCCCTCCAGTCCTTATTGCCTTCCCTATAGCCACCAATCGCCCTCCAGTCCTTATTGCCTTCCCTATAGTCACCAATCATCCTCTAGTCCTTGTTGTATTCTCTGCTGCCACCAAGCATGCTCCAGTCCTTACTGTTTGCTTCGCTGCCACTAAATACTTTATCATTGCTGCCACCTGGTTCTCGCCCCCTTCATTCCAGGCTTCCACCTTCTCCAATGTTGCTGATCATCCCCTGTTGCTGAGGCCAGCCATGGGTAGGTCTGCACACAAAACCTGGTATTTGTTGGTTTGGGTCCACTGTAAAAAAAATACCATGACCAAGTGTGAGCCTGAGTGGGCCCCTGAAGATGCCAGGGGCCCTGGCAGTTGCCCAGGTTTGCCCTGTGTTGGCGCCGGCACCTGGACAGATCTCTTGGTGAACTAGTAAAGATGTCCATTGTTAAAGTTGACCAAAACGCACGCTGTTGGGCCGGGAAAGAAGGTAAGTGTATGGGGCGACCTGAGGGGTTTCACACAGCGGGCATCCCAATTTTGGATGCCCTAGGAGGAAGGAAATTTTGGTCCACTTTAATTTGTTTTAAGCTATTTTTTTTTTGGACATAACAGGTGAATAAGTTTTAGGATGCAGACAGTCAGTAAACAGAGGTGGGTTGCTAATATGGCTCCTGTTAGATTGTGTACAGACTTTCTGAAATACTTAATGATAATGGTTTCATTTCTTTATTTGCCGCGTTCGCAGTCTGCAATGGTAATATCTCCCCCACCCCTGTGTAATGAGTCAGCTGTCATCATCATGGCTGAGAGTGAAATATGCGGACAATTAGATTCATGGGCCTCGCAATACGAAATTTTTATACCTTTTTCTTAATTGGTCCTAAACAAGCCCATTATGGGAAGCTGCATTTCATCAGCGTGCGTGATTACTCTAAAAACTGGAGCTGGATGAGCAAGTCAGACGTTATCTCAGTGGTGGGCGGCCATGAGTCACGGCCGCTCTGAGCAGGGTCGGATTAAGTGTGGTGGAGGCCCCAGATACAGTATAAAATAATAGTCCAGCCAAGTAACTGATTGGCGGTTGTCTGGCACCCGCCTACTTACTGGAACGTCAGATGGAGTCCCTTGTGCCCCCCTTGTGCGGGTGCGTGCTTCTCGGGAACTCCTGCTTTGCCATTCTGGGTGGGGGGTAGTGTAGTCGCCCGGCTGGTTCCCTGCATTGAGCTGCCAGCGGCTGTGCTTGGTGGCTTATGTGCAGTGACAGCTCTGCACCCATCACTGTAGCGTTGCTGGCGGCGGCTTTGCTGCTCTAGACTCTCCGTCCTGCCCTGTGGTGGCTTTGGCTGCCCAGGCACACCCCCACTGCTGCCGATAGCTTTGTTGCCGGCCCCGTGGCCTGTCAGACCAAAAACTGAAAAGCCTCCTGGACCGGACCTTAACCCAAAGTTTGGTGGAGGCTCCTTTTGCAGGGTAGGTGATGTACGCCCCTTGCGACCCCTCATAATCCGGCCCTGACTCCGAGGCTTGACAAGTGTCTTTGCCTTGCTCGGTTATTACACGTTGTATTGCCCCGGCCCATCGCTGGCCTTTGTTCAGAGGTCAACTTTCCAAGGTAAAATAACACTGCTTACTCACCTATACACAGGTCCATTTGTTATGGGAGAGAAAGAAACTTGCCCAAAGGCAAAACTGAGATTGCAACGGAATAATCAGGGTCAAGGTCAAAAAAATAACTGGAATAAACTGGTCAAGAACTGGTATCAGAAGGTGCAGGGTCAAGGGCAAGCAAAAGTTAAGATTGCAAAGGAAACATCAGGGTCAAGGGCGAAATAAAAACTGGGATGGCACTGGAATAGTCAGAGTCAGGGGAGAAAACAAGAAATGAGACTGCATTGGACTAGTCAGGGTCCAGGGCAAAATATGAATTAGGATTGCACTGGAATAGTCAGGATTGAAGGGTAAATGAAGGATTGGAATTGCACAGTAATAGTCAGAGCCAAGGGTAAAAGAAGAACTGGGATTGTACAGGGATAGTCAGGGTCAAGGGCAATAGAAGAACTGGGATTGCACAGGAATAGTCAGGGTTAAAGTTAACAGTAGAACTGGAATGGCACATGAATAGTCAGGGTAAAGGGTAAAAGAAGAACTGGGATTGCACAGGAATAGTCAGGGTTACAGGTAACAGTAGAACTGGGATGTCACTGGAATAGTCAGGATCAAGGGCAAAAGATTAAATGGGATTGCACGGTAATAGTCAGGGTCAAGGGCAAAAGAAGAACTGGGATGGCACGGGAATAGTCAGGGTAAAGGGCAAAAGAAGAACTGGTATTGCACAGGAATAGTCAGGGTCAAGGGCAAAAGAAGAACTGGGATTGCACAGGAATAGTCAGGGTCAAGGGCAAAAGATGAACTGGGATTGCACAGGAATAGTCAGGGTCTAGGGTAAAAAAAAAAAAAGAACTGTGATTGCACAGGAATAGTCAGGATCAAGGGCAAAAGGAGAACTGGGATTGTACAGGAATATTCAGGGTCAAGGGTAAAAGAAGAACTGGAATTGCACAGGAATAGTCATGGTCAAGGGCAATAGAAGAACTGGGATTGCACAGGAATAGTCAGGATTAAAGTTAACTGTAGAACTGGGATGGCACAGGAATAATCAAGGTCAAGGGCAAAATAATAACTGAGATTGCACAGTTATAGTCAGGGTCAAGGGCAAAAGAAGAAATGGGATATCACAGGAATAGTCAGGGTCAAGGGCAAAAGAAGAACTGGGATTGCACAGTAATAGTCAGGGTCAAGGGCAAAAGAAGAACTGAGATTGCACTGGAATATTCAGACTCAAGGGCAAAAGAAGAACGGGGATTGTACTGGAAGAGTCAGGGTCAAGGGCAAAAGAATAACTGGGGTTGCACAGGAATAGTCAAGGTCAAGGGCAAAAGAAGAACTAGGATTGCACAGTAATAGTCAGGGTCAAGGGCAAAAGAAGAACTGGGATTGCACAGGAATAGTCAGGTTCAGGGTCAAAAGAAGAACTGGGATTGTACTGGAATAGTCAGGGTCAAGGGCAAAAGAAGAACTGGGATGGCACGGGAATAGTCAGGGTCAAGGGCAAAAGAAGAACTGGGATTGTACAGGAATAGTCAGGGTCAAGGGCAAAAGATGAACTGGGATTGTACAGGAATAGTCAGGGTCTAGGGTAAAAAAAAAAAGAACTGGGATTGCACAGGAATAGTCAGGGTCAAGGGTAAAAGAAGAACTGGAATTGCACAGGAATAGTCATGGTCAAGGGCAATAGAAGAACTGGGATTGCACAGGAATAGTCATGGTAAGGGCAATAGAAGAACTGGGATTGCACATGAATAGTCATGGTAAGGGCAATAGAAGAACTGGGATTGCACAGGAATAGTCAGGATTAAAGTTAACTGTAGAACTGGGATGGCACAGGAATAATCAAGGTCAAGGGCAAAATAATAACTGAGATTGCACTGGAATATTCAGACTCAAGGGCAAAAGAAGAACGGGGATTGTACTGGAAGAGTCAGGGTCAAGGGCAAAAGAATAACTGGGGTTGCACAGGAATAGTCAAGGTCAAGGTCAAAAGAAGAACTAGGATTGTACAGTAATAGTCAGGGTCAAGGGCAAAAGAAGAACTGGGATTATTATTATTATTATTATTGTTTATTTATATAGCGCCATCAACTTCCGTAGCGCTTTGATTGCACAGGAATAGTCAGGTTCAGGGTCAAAAGAAGAACTGGGATTGTACTGGAATAGTCAGGGTAAAGGGCAAACGAAGGATTGGAATTGCACAGTATTAGTCAAGTTCAAGGGTAAAAGAAGAACTGGGATTGCACATGAATAGTCAGGGTCAAGGGTAAAAGAAGAACTGGAATTGCACAGTAATTGTCATGGTAAAGGGTAAAAGAAAAACTGGGATTGCACAGAAATAGTCAGGGTCAAGGGTAAAAGAAAAACTGGGACTAAACAGGAATACTCAGGGTCTAGGGTAAAAGAAAAACTGGGATTGCACAGAAATAGTCAGGGTCAAGGGTAAAAGAAAAACTGGGACTAAACAGGAATACTCAGGGTCTAGGGTAAAAGAAGAACTGGGATTGCACATGAATAGTCAGGGTCTAAGGTAAAAAAAGAACTGTGGTTGCACAGGAATAGTCAAAGTCAAGGGCAGAAAAAGATATGGGATTGCACTGGAATATTCAGGGTCAAAGGTAAAAGAAGAACTGGGATTGCACAGTAATTGTCAGGGTCAAGGGTAAAAGAAAACTGGGATTAAACAGGAATAGCCAGGATCAAGGGCAAAAGAAGAACTTGGTTTGCACTGGAATATTCAGACTCAAGGGCAAAAGAAGAACGGGGATTGTATTGGAAGAGTCAGGGTCAAGGGCAAAAGAATAACTGGGGTTGCACAGGAATAGTCAAGGTCAAGGGCAAAAGAAGAACTAGGATTGCACAGCAATAGTCAGGGTCAAGGGCAAAAGAAGAACTGGGATTGCACAGGAATAGTCAGGTTCAGGGTCAAAGGAAGAACTGGGATTGTACTGGAATAGTCAGGGTAAAGGGCAAACGAAGGATTGGAATTGCACAGTATTAGTCAAGTTCAAGGGTAAAAGAAGAACTGGGATTGCACAGGAATAATCAGGATCAAGGGTAACAGAAGAACTGGGATTGAACAGGAATATTCAGGGTCAAGGGCAAAAGAAGAACTGGGATTGCACATGAATAGTCAGGGTCAAGGGCAAAAGAAGAACTGTGATTGCACAGGAATAGTCAGGATCAGGGGTAAAAAAAGAACTGGGATTGCACAGGAACACTCAGGGTCAAGGGCAAAAGAAGAACTGGGATTGCACAGGAACACTCAGGGTCAAGGGCAAAAGAAGAACTGGGATTGCACAGGAATAGTCAGGGACTAGGGTAAAAAAAAAAAGAACTGTGATTACACAGGAATAGTCAAAGTCAAGGGCAGAAAAAGGACTGGGATTGCACTGGAATATTCAGGGTCAAAGGTAAAAGAAGAATTGGGATTGCACAGGAATAGTCAGGGTCAAGGGAAAAAGAAGAATTGGGATTGCACAGGAATTGTCAGGGTCAAGGGTAAAAGAAGAACTGGGATTGCACGGGAATAGTCAGGGTCTAGGGTAAAAAAAAAAGAACTGTGATTGCACAGGAATAGTCAGGATCAATGGTAAAAGAAGAACTGGGATTGCACAGGAATAGTCAGGATCAATGGTAAAAGAAGAACTGGGATTGAACAGGAACACTCAGGGTCAAGGGCAAAAGAAGAACTGGGATTGCACTGGAATATTCAGGGTCAAGGGTAAAAGAAGAACTGGGATTGCACAGGAACACTCAGGGTCAAGGGCAAAAGAAGAACGGGGATTGTACTGGAAGAGTCAGGGTCAAGGGCAAAAGAATAACTGGGGTTGCACAGGAATAGTCAAGGTCAAGGGCAAAAGAAGAACTAGGATTGCACAGTAATAGTCAGGGTCAAGGGCAAAAGAAGAACTGGGATTGCACAGGAATAGTCAGGTTCAGGGTCAAAAGAAGAACTGGGATTGTACTGGAATAGTCAGGGTCAAGGGCAAAAGAAGAACTGGGATGGCACGGGAATAGTCAGGGTCAAGGGCAAAAGAAGAACTGGGATTGTACAGGAATAGTCAGGGTCAAGGGCAAAAGATGAACTGGGATTGCACAGGAATAGTCAGGGTCTAGGGTAAAAAAAAAAAGAACTGGGATTGCACAGGAATAGTCAGGGTCAAGGGTAAAAGAAGAACTGGAATTGCACAGGAATAGTCATGGTCAAGGGCAATAGAAGAACTGGGATTGCACAGGAATAGTCATGGTAAGGGCAATAGAAGAACTGGGATTGCACATGAATAGTCATGGTAAGGGCAATAGAAGAACTGGGATTGCACAGGAATAGTCAGGATTAAAGTTAACTGTAGAACTGGGATGGCACAGGAATAATCAAGGTCAAGGGCAAAATAATAACTGAGATTGCACTGGAATATTCAGACTCAAGGGCAAAAGAAGAACGGGGATTGTACTGGAAGAGTCAGGGTCAAGGGCAAAAGAATAACTGGGGTTGCACAGGAATAGTCAAGGTCAAGGTCAAAAGAAGAACTAGGATTGTACAGTAATAGTCAGGGTCAAGGGCAAAAGAAGAACTGGGATTGCACAGGAATAGTCAGGTTCAGGGTCAAAAGAAGAACTGGGATTGTACTGGAATAGTCAGGGTAAAGGGCAAACGAAGGATTGGAATTGCACAGTATTAGTCAAGTTCAAGGGTAAAAGAAGAACTGGAATTGCACAGTAATTGTCATGGTAAAGGGTAAAAGAAAAACTGGGATTGCACAGAAATAGTCAGGGTCAAGGGTAAAAGAAAAACTGGGACTAAACAGGAATACTCAGGGTCTAGGGTAAAAGAAAAACTGGGATTGCACAGAAATAGTCAGGGTCAAGGGTAAAAGAAAAACTGGGACTAAACAGGAATACTCAGGGTCTAGGGTAAAAGAAGAACTGGGATTGCACATGAATAGTCAGGGTCTAAGGTAAAAAAAAGAACTGTGGTTGCACAGGAATAGTCAAAGTCAAGGGCAGAAAAAGATATGGGATTGCACTGGAATATTCAGGGTCAAAGGTAAAAGAAGAACTGGGATTGCACAGTAATTGTCAGGGTCAAGGGTAAAAGAAAACTGGGATTAAACAGGAATAGCCAGGATCAAGGGCAAAAGAAGAACTTGGTTTGCACTGGAATATTCAGACTCAAGGGCAAAAGAAGAACGGGGATTGTATTGGAAGAGTCAGGGTCAAGGGCAAAAGAATAACTGGGGTTGCACAGGAATAGTCAAGGTCAAGGGCAAAAGAAGAACTAGGATTGCACAGCAATAGTCAGGGTCAAGGGCAAAAGAAGAACTGGGATTGCACAGGAATAGTCAGGTTCAGGGTCAAAGGAAGAACTGGGATTGTACTGGAATAGTCAGGGTAAAGGGCAAACGAAGGATTGGAATTGCACAGTATTAGTCAAGTTCAAGGGTAAAAGAAGAACTGGGATTGCACAGGAATAATCAGGATCAAGGGTAACAGAAGAACTGGGATTGCACATGAATAGTCAGGGTCAAGGGCAAAAGAAGAACTGGGATTGCACATGAATAGTCAGGGTCAAGGGCAAAAGAAGAACTGTGATTGCACAGGAATAGTCAGGATCAGGGGTAAAAAAAGAACTGGGATTGCACAGGAACACTCAGGGTCAAGGGCAAAAGAAGAACTGGGATTGCACAGGAATAGTCAGGGACTAGGGTAAAAAAAAAAAGAACTGTGATTACACAGGAATAGTCAAAGTCAAGGGCAGAAAAAGGACTGGGATTGCACTGGAATATTCAGGGTCAAGGGTAAAAGAAGAATTGGGATTGCACAGGAATAGTCAGGGTCAAGGGAAAAAGAAGAATTGGGATTGCACAGGAATTGTCAGGGTCAAGGGTAAAAGAAGAACTGGGATTGCACGGGAATAGTCAGGGTCTAGGGTAAAAAAAAAAAGAACTGTGATTGCACAGGAATAGTCAGGATCAATGGTAAAAGAAGAACTGGGATTGCACAGGAATAGTCAGGATCAATGGTAAAAGAAGAACTGGGATTGCACAGGAATAGTCAGGGTCAAGGGCAAAAGAAGAACTGGGATTGCACTGGAATATTCAGGGTCAAGGGTAAAAGAAGAACTGGGATTGCACAGGAACACTCAGGGTCAAGGGCAAAAGAAGAACGGGGATTGTACTGGAAGAGTCAGGGTCAAGGGCAAAAGAATAACTGGGGTTGCACAGGAATAGTCAAGGTCAAGGGCAAAAGAAGAACTAGGATTGCACAGTAATAGTCAGGGTCAAGGGCAAAAGAAGAACTGGGATTGCACAGGAATAGTCAGGGTCTAGGGTAAAAAAAAAAAGAACTGGGATTGCACAGGAATAGTCAGGGTCAAGGGTAAAAGAAGAACTGGAATTGCACAGGAATAGTCATGGTCAAGGGCAATAGAAGAACTGGGATTGCACAGGAATAGTCATGGTAAGGGCAATAGAAGAACTGGGATTGCACATGAATAGTCATGGTAAGGGCAATAGAAGAACTGGGATTGCACAGGAATAGTCAGGATTAAAGTTAACTGTAGAACTGGGATGGCACAGGAATAATCAAGGTCAAGGGCAAAATAATAACTGAGATTGCACTGGAATATTCAGACTCAAGGGCAAAAGAAGAACGGGGATTGTACAGTAATAGTCAGGGTCAAGGGCAAAAGAAGAACTGGGATTGCACAGGAATAGTCAGGTTCAGGGTCAAAAGAAGAACTGGGATTGTACTGGAATAGTCAGGGTAAAGGGCAAACGAAGGATTGGAATTGCACAGTATTAGTCAAGTTCAAGGGTAAAAGAAGAACTGGGATTGCACATGAATAGTCAGGGTCAAGGGTAAAAGAAGAACTGGAATTGCACAGTAATTGTCATGGTAAAGGGTAAAAGAAAAACTGGGATTGCACAGAAATAGTCAGGGTCAAGGGTAAAAGAAAAACTGGGACTAAACAGGAATACTCAGGGTCTAGGGTAAAAGAAAAACTGGGATTGCACAGAAATAGTCAGGGTCAAGGGTAAAAGAAAAACTGGGACTAATCAGGAATACTCAGGGTCTAGGGTAAAAGAAGAACTGGGATTGCACATGAATAGTCAGGGTCTAAGGTAAAAAAAAGAACTGTGATTGCACAGGAATAGTCAGGGTCTAAGGTAAAAAAAAGAACTGTGGTTGCACAGGAATAGTCAAAGTCAAGGGCAGAAAAAGATATGGGATTGCACTGGAATATTCAGGGTCAAAGGTAAAAGAAGAACTGGGATTGCACAGTAATTGTCAGGGTCAAGGGTAAAAGAAAACTGGGATTAAACAGGAATAGCCAGGATCAAGGGCAAAAGAAGAACTTGGTTTGCACTGGAATATTCAGACTCAAGGGCAAAAGAAGAACGGGGATTGTATTGGAAGAGTCAGGGTCAAGGGCAAAAGAATAACTGGGGTTGCACAGGAATAGTCAAGGTCAAGGGCAAAAGAAGAACTAGGATTGCACAGCAATAGTCAGGGTCAAGGGCAAAAGAAGAACTGGGATTGCACAGGAATAGTCAGGGACTAGGGTAAAAAAAAAAAGAACTGTGATTACACAGGAATAGTCAAAGTCAAGGGCAGAAAAAGGACTGGGATTGCACTGGAATATTCAGGGTCAAGGGTAAAAGAAGAATTGGGATTGCACAGGAATAGTCAGGGTCAAGGGAAAAAGAAGAATTGGGATTGCACAGGAATTGTCAGGGTCAAGGGTAAAAGAAGAACTGGGATTGCACGGGAATAGTCAGGGTCTAGGGTAAAAAAAAAAGAACTGTGATTGCACAGGAATAGTCAGGATCAATGGTAAAAGAAGAACTGGGATTGCACAGGAATAGTCAGGATCAATGGTAAAAGAAGAACTGGGATTGAACAGGAACACTCAGGGTCAAGGGCAAAAGAAGAACTGGGATTGAACAGGAACACTCAGGGTCAAGGGCAAAAGAAGAACTGGGATTGCACAGGAATAGTCAGGGTCAAGGGTAAAAGAAGAACTGGGATTGCACAGGAACACTCAGGGTCAAGGGCAAAAGAAGAACGGGGATTGTACTGGAAGAGTCAGGGTCAAGGGCAAAAGAATAACTGGGGTTGCACAGGAATAGTCAAGGTCAAGGGCAAAAGAAGAACTAGGATTGCACAGTAATAGTCAGGGTCAAGGGCAAAAGAAGAACTGGGATTGCACAGGAATAGTCAGGTTCAGGGTCAAAAGAAGAACTGGGATTGTACTGGAATAGTCAGGGTCAAGGGCAAAAGAAGAACTGGGATGGCACGGGAATAGTCAGGGTCAAGGGCAAAAGAAGAACTGGGATTGTACAGGAATAGTCAGGGTCAAGGGCAAAAGATGAACTGGGATTGCACAGGAATAGTCAGGGTCTAGGGTAAAAAAAAAAAGAACTGGGATTGCACAGGAATAGTCAGGGTCAAGGGTAAAAGAAGAACTGGAATTGCACAGGAATAGTCATGGTCAAGGGCAATAGAAGAACTGGGATTGCACAGGAATAGTCATGGTAAGGGCAATAGAAGAACTGGGATTGCACATGAATAGTCATGGTAAGGGCAATAGAAGAACTGGGATTGCACAGGAATAGTCAGGATTAAAGTTAACTGTAGAACTGGGATGGCACAGGAATAATCAAGGTCAAGGGCAAAATAATAACTGAGATTGCACTGGAATATTCAGACTCAAGGGCAAAAGAAGAACGGGGATTGTACTGGAAGAGTCAGGGTCAAGGGCAAAAGAATAACTGGGGTTGCACAGGAATAGTCAAGGTCAAGGTCAAAAGAAGAACTAGGATTGTACAGTAATAGTCAGGGTCAAGGGTAAAAGAAAAACTGGGACTAAACAGGAATACTCAGGGTCTAGGGTAAAAGAAAAACTGGGATTGCACAGAAATAGTCAGGGTCAAGGGTAAAAGAAAAACTGGGACTAAACAGGAATACTCAGGGTCTAGGGTAAAAGAAGAACTGGGATTGCACATGAATAGTCAGGGTCTAAGGTAAAAAAAAGAACTGTGGTTGCACAGGAATAGTCAAAGTCAAGGGCAGAAAAAGATATGGGATTGCACTGGAATATTCAGGGTCAAAGGTAAAAGAAGAACTGGGATTGCACAGTAATTGTCAGGGTCAAGGGTAAAAGAAAACTGGGATTAAACAGGAATAGCCAGGATCAAGGGCAAAAGAAGAACTTGGTTTGCACTGGAATATTCAGACTCAAGGGCAAAAGAAGAACGGGGATTGTATTGGAAGAGTCAGGGTCAAGGGCAAAAGAATAACTGGGGTTGCACAGGAATAGTCAAGGTCAAGGGCAAAAGAAGAACTAGGATTGCACAGCAATAGTCAGGGTCAAGGGCAAAAGAAGAACTGGGATTGCACAGGAATAGTCAGGTTCAGGGTCAAAGGAAGAACTGGGATTGTACTGGAATAGTCAGGGTAAAGGGCAAACGAAGGATTGGAATTGCACAGTATTAGTCAAGTTCAAGGGTAAAAGAAGAACTGGGATTGCACAGGAATAATCAGGATCAAGGGTAACAGAAGAACTGGGATTGAACAGGAATATTCAGGGTCAAGGGCAAAAGAAGAACTGGGATTGCACATGAATAGTCAGGGTCAAGGGCAAAAGAAGAACTGTGATTGCACAGGAATAGTCAGGATCAGGGGTAAAAAAAGAACTGGGATTGCACAGGAACACTCAGGGTCAAGGGCAAAAGAAGAACTGGGATTGCACAGGAACACTCAGGGTCAAGGGCAAAAGAAGAACTGGGATTGCACAGGAATAGTCAGGGACTAGGGTAAAAAAAAAAAGAACTGTGATTACACAGGAATAGTCAAAGTCAAGGGCAGAAAAAGGACTGGGATTGCACTGGAATATTCAGGGTCAAGGGTAAAAGAAGAATTGGGATTGCACAGGAATAGTCAGGGTCAAGGGAAAAAGAAGAATTGGGATTGCACAGGAATTGTCAGGGTCAAGGGTAAAAGAAGAACTGGGATTGCACGGGAATAGTCAGGGTCTAGGGTAAAAAAAAAAGAACTGTGATTGCACAGGAATAGTCAGGATCAATGGTAAAAGAAGAACTGGGATTGCACAGGAATAGTCAGGATCAAGGGTAAAAGAAGAACTGGGATTGAACAGGAACACTCAGGGTCAAGGGCAAAAGAAGAACTGGGATTGCACTGGAATATTCAGGGTCAAGGGTAAAAGAAGAACTGGGATTGCACAGGAACACTCAGGGTCAAGGGCAAAAGAAGAACTGGGATTGCACAGGAATAGTCAGGGTCTAGGGTGAAAAAAAAGAACTGGGATTGCACAGGAATAGTCAGGGTCAATTGTAAAAGAAGAACTGGGATTCCACAGGAATAGTTAGGGTCAAGGACAAAAGGAAGAACTGGGATTGCACACAAATATTCAGAGTCAAGGGAAAAAGAAGAACTAGGATTGCACAGGAATATTCAGGGTCAAGGGTAAAAGAACAACTGGGATTTCACAGGAATAGTCAGGGTCAAGGGCAAAGAACAACTGGGATTGGACAGGAATAGTTAGGGTCAAGGGTAAAAGAAGAACTGGGATTGCACTGGAATAATCAGGGGCACGGGCAAAAGGAAGAACTGGGATTTCACAGGAATAGCCAGGGTCAAGGGCAAAAGGAAGAACTGGGATTGCACAAAAATATTCAGGGTCAAGGGTAAAAGAAGAACTAGGATTGCACAGGAATATTCAGGGTCAAGGGTAAAAGAAGAACTGGGACTGCACAGGAATAGTCAGGGTCAAGGGTAAAAGAAGAACTGGGATTTCACAGGAATAGTCAGGGTCAAGGGTAAAAGAAGAACTGGGATTGCACTGGAATAGTCAGGGTTAAAGGTAACAGTAGAACTGCGATGGCACAGGAATAGTCAGGGTCAATGGCAAAAGGAAAAACTGGGATTGCACAAAAATATTCAGGGTCAAGGGTAAAAAATACAATTTTGTGATTACTCACCTGTAGAATTGTTTCTGTTGGTGTCCTGCTCGGGTCGCTTCATTCTTGATTCTTGACAATTGTGTTATCCACCACAAGGTGGCGCAGCTGACTGCAAGACGAAACTTGTGGCTCCTCCCGGCCCATATAAAGGCAGCTAATTCCCCATAATCCTCCAGTGTTGAAAAGAAGTAAATACAAAAATCAAGCCGGGAGGCCAGAGACCATGTTAATTCACACAGCCCCACTATAAACTCTCTCAACGGCAAAAGAGGATAACAAGGGTGGGATGAAGCAACCCGAGCAGGATACCAACAAAAGCAATTCTACAGGTGAGTAATCACAGAATTGTATTTTTCTTGGTATCCTGCTCGGGTCACTTCATTCTTGACAATTGGGACATCCAAAAGCAGTGTCCAAGAAAGGGTGGGATCCCCAGTGAGCAACAGCACGTAGTTCATGACACTACACCACCGCCTGTCTGATCCACTTGCTGATAGTGGATTTGGCTGGAGGAAAGCCCTACCTAGGCCCGTCAGGAAGGACAAAAAGAGAATCCGACTTCCTAAAGGATTCCGTAGCAACCAGGTAGTACTTAAGTGCTCTGACCAAATCCAGGGAATGGAGGGTCCGCTCCTTAGAATTAGAAGGCGCGGGACACAATGGGGTCGATTCAAAGACAGCTTTGATTTTGGTGCCGATCATCCTATTTTTCCCGAACGCTCGTGCGCTCGTATGAACTTGCGAGTGATTCTATCCCCTCGATTCAAAGAGCAAAAGTTAATTGATTTCGTATCGAGAATCGTAAGTTTGGGTGGGTGTTTGTCATTTTTTCTTGTTTTTTTGCCCATTTCGTATTCGCTCGAGCGTTCGCAAATAATAGGATGATCGGCACCAAAATCAAAGCTGTAACATGTTTCTTTGAATCGACCCTTATAAGCTAATACGTTTCTATCCTAAAATTTAGGTCCGTTCGTATGGCAGTTCGCGAATCAGACCTATGTCAGTTTCCATCCTGAATTTTCCGTTTCATTTCTCAGGTTGCAACATTGGTTTTGCCCTTTTTCCTTTTTTGTCTGGACGTAAATCCTTCTGATCTTGCGGCTGCGCACTACAAACTTACCTCATTAAAGTGCATTCTAAATATTTGGTCTTTTATTTTTCTTTATTTCATTCATTTTGTAGTAACCAACCATTAATGAATGCATTTGCATAAGTAAATCTTACTTTGTTTAATTTTTAGTTAACTTGCATTTTTTACTTGTGGATTTAATTTTAATATTTTGGCTTCAAATGGTACAACTTAAAATTTTTGGTGTGGTTACCCACACCCTCTACATACAGATTGCTCTCAAAAATTAAAAAACACCCAGCAACTTCAGCATGTTATGAGCCTAGAAACAGCCAAGATGGCGGCTCAGGTATTCTCGGGCAGCCTGCAAACAGAAAGGGCCTTGTGACTGTGTTGCTCTGCATTCTTTGATTTCTGACTTTCCGTGCCCCCAGCTCTGCTGTGTCTGTGCAAAATACAGCAGTAACCCACATCCTGCACTTTATCCCGCTCTCCTCTCCTCAGTAAGTGTGATGCATCTGACCAAAGATGAGCTAAAATAATTAAACAAAGCAAAGGTAAACAACTACACCAATAAATTCAAATTAAAAATATTATTCTAGTACATCAACTTAAAAATAAATAACAAAGGACATAAGTTTCTTTAACGCAAATATATGGATGTATTGCAAAATAAAGGTTTACATGCAAAGGACTAATTAAGGTCCACATTAAAATGCTTTTATAAGGCATACATGAAATGTATTGAATCAGGTATGCATTGCCATACAATTTATGGCCTCGGCCATGCTGATACATGCAGTTCATTGGAGCTCAAGACGCGCAGACTCCTCCACATAGCCAAAAAACCTGTTCAAGAACAGCAATCCGACTGCTAAAAGGTGTCGGCAGTGGCTTTCTTTTAAAACGTATTTAGAGGTTGGAAAACTGCTCTCTGAATCACACGTAAACACATCCGATTATCCTAAGTTTTAGGTTTTGATCCTAAGTTTTAGGTTTTGATCCTAAGTTTTAGGTTTTGATCCTAAAATTTAGGAACGAACTTCCGATGATCGTAAGAGCATATACGAAATCGTACGTAGGCTCGTGCGAGTCGGAAATGGCCAGAAAAACAGGAAAAAATGACAAACACCCACCCAAACTTAGGATTCTAGATCTGAAATCAATTAACTTTTGCTCTTTGAATCGAGGGGAATGTCCTCATTGAGATGAAAGTCAGAAAACCTTGGGTAAGAAGTCCGGTTTAAGACGAAAAACCACCTTATCCTGATGCCGCTCAAAGTAAGAAGGCTTCATACAAAGTGCCGCCAGTTCTGAGACGTGACGCACCGATGAGGTAGCTAGCAAAAAGACCACCTTCAGAGTCAAAATGGATAAAACAGAATCGCACAAGGGCTCAAAGGGAGGCCCCTGGAGAGCAGAAAGTACCTGTAAGGAACTTACCTGGCTCTGGGGCCCCGTCCCGCGGCGCCTCTGCATGGCCGCGGCCAGCTCCATGTCCTCTGCTGGGGCTTCAGCCTTCGCCGCTCCCTCTACAACGGCGGCGGCTGGGGTCGCTGGCATCGCGGGCGCCTCCTCCACTTCTTCAGGCAGCTCCTCCGCCTCTTTGGCCAGTGCGGCGTCCCCTCCCCTCCTCTCGGGGAGTGCGCCTGGCTTGTTGTCCCTCATATGCCCCCCGGCGGCGCTGCTCCCAGCGCATTCACTGGGGGCAAGTTTAAATAGGTCAATCCTGTCCTGGGGTCTGGGGTGGGATGAACCCAGGGACTGGACAGCCTGACTGGCCAGGGCGGTCCAGTACCTGGGGCTCCTCCTATACACAGCC
Organism: Gastrophryne carolinensis; assembly: GCA_027917425.1. NCBI lineage: Eukaryota > Metazoa > Chordata > Amphibia > Anura > Microhylidae > Gastrophryne > Gastrophryne carolinensis. The sequence goes on along the minus strand of CM051237.1, from coordinate 473,602,971 downwards.
AGATCCTAGTTACACCAATCACCTTCACTAGTTGCACCAATCACTCATCCCCCCCTTCTATTGGTCAGTTCCCCTTTAAATAGGTTCTAGCCCGTTCCACCATTGCCCGTTATAGCCATTATTAGCTTGGGTGTCCTGTTGGAATTGTGTTTAGTGTGTTTGATCCGGCTTTGTCTTTGACCACTCCTGTCCGCTGCCCACACGACCTTCGGCCTGTCTGACCTTGCTTCTGCTCACCCCCTGGATACCGCGCTTCAGTGACCATCCGTCTTTGACCCCTGCCTGTCTCGACCATTCTCTGCCTAATCCCTTGGATTGATGTTTCGGACTCTGTTCGTTTGAACTCCGGATTTGGGATACCCCGCAGTTCACCCGTCTTTACCATAGGCCAGCAATATTTGGGCCAGTAAGTCCTGGGGGCAACCGAGTCTAGAGAGGCATAACCCATGTCTCCAGCGAGCGGGGGCTTGACTATAGGCACAAGAGGCGGTGGAGATTGGGGAGTGTTGGCTTATGCAAGAAGGGTGTCCGGCAATCCCTGACAGTACCAAATTCCCACACCGGTAGCAAGGGTTTACGCGGCTGACGTACGTGAGTAACTCCTTGGAAAAAGGTCTTGATAAGTCTATGATTGGCGAAGGATCTTTGGAAAAAAATAGCCAAGGCCGAAACCTGTCCCTTGAGGGTACTCAGCTGGAGACCAGAATCCAAGCATGTTGTAGGAACTCCAAAATCCTAGAAAGGGAAAAAGTGCGACAAGGGAAACTCACACCAGGCAATGTAATCGTGCCACACTCTGTAATAAATCATGGAAGAGGATTTCTTCCGAGCCTGAATCATGGCACTCACGACCGAGGCACACAGCCCCTTTTCCGTCAGAAAGGAGGTTTCAGCAGCCAAGCCGTCAAAGCCAGCATTTATAAATTGGGGTGGCGTAGCAGTCCATGAGTGAGAAGCCCTGGATCGTCGGGCATGGCGTAATGATCCACTGACATCTGGGCTATGTCCGCGAACCAACACCGTCTTGGCCAGCGAGGGGCCACCAGGATAGTCGGTACCCCTTCCCGGGCTATCTTGCGCAGCATGCGACCCAGGAGAGGAAAGGGAGGAAAGGCATAGAGGAGTCGGAACTCCGTCCAAGGAACTGCTAGCGCATCCGTGGCGAAGGCCAAAGGATCTCTTGACAGGGATACGAACCTTGGAAGCTTGTGATTGTGACGGGACGCAAACAGGTCCACGTCCGGCTGACCCCAGGGTGAAAAGGGTCCCTCTGCTTCTTTTTGGCCGCCTTAGGGGGTACAATGTGCAAGGTTTCAAAAACCGCCGACAACAGCTTCTCTGTGTCATCGGGAAGCCAACCGTCCTCATCAGAGGATGACCCGGGGTCACTATCAAGGCCCCCACGTCGGTCCCCAGAGGAGTGAGAATCATGAAATAACTCACCCTCCTCCATGGAGTCTCGGCCACCGAAGGCCTCATAAGGGTTGATTCAAAGAAACATGTAACAGCTTGGATTTGGGTCACGATCATCCTATTTTTCACGTCCGCTCGTGCGTTCGTATGAACTTGCGAGTGATTCAATAAGCAAATACGTTTCTATCCTAAAATATACGTCCGTTCGTATGATATCTCCCGAACTTGCCTCAGTCAGTTGGCAATCGTAAAAATCACGTTCATGTGCTCACCTGTTGCGGCGGCAGCCTGTTTTTTCGGCTGCTTCCATCGTCCACCTCTTCCAATTACTTGCGTTTGCCTCTGGTTTTCATTGGTTTTTGGCCTCTTAGATTCGTGCGTTCGTATGTTTCTAAGATCTTGCGCATGCGCACCCTCAACCAGAAACTTACCTAAACCCCTTAGCGCTTGCATCCTTCTTCATTTCTCGGTCCCTAAAACTTACCTAAACCCCTTAGCGCTTGCATCCTTCTTCATTTCTCGGTCCCTAAAACTTACCTAAACCCCTTAGCGCTTGCATCCTTCTTCATTTCTCGGTCCCTAAAACTTACCTAAACCCCTTAGCGCCTGCATCCAACTTCATTTCTCGGTCCCTAAAACTTACCTAAACCCCTTAGCGCCTGCATCCAACTTCATTTCTCGGTCCCTAAAACTTACCTAAACCCCTTAGCGCCTGCATCCAACTTCATTTCTCGGTCCCTAAAACTTACCTAAACCCCTTAGCGCCTGCATCCAACTTCATTTCTCGGTCCCTAAAACTTACCTAAACCCCTTAGCGCCTGCATCCAACTTCATTTCTCGGTCCCTAAAACTTACCTAAACCCCTTAGCGCCTGCATCCAACTTCATTTCTCGGTCCCTAAAACTTACCTAAACCCCTTAGCGCCTGCATCCAACTTCATTTCTCGGTCCCTAAAACTTACCTAAACCCCTTAGCGCCTGCATCCAACTTCATTTCTCGGTCCCTAAAACTTACCTAAACCCCTTAGCGCCTGCATCCAACTTCATTTCTCGGTCCCTAAAACTTACCTAAACCCCTTAGCGCTTGCATCCAACTTCATTTCTCGGTCCCTAAAACTTACCTAAACCCCTTAGCGCCTGCATCCAACTTCATTTCTCGGTCCCTAAAACTTACCTAAACCCCTTAGCGCCTGCATCCAACTTCATTTCTCGGTCCCTAAAACTTACCTAAACCCCTTAGCGCTTGCATCCTTCTTAATTTCTCGATCCCTAAAACTTACCTAAACCCCTTAGCGCCTGCATCCAACTTCATTTCTCGGTCCCTAAAACTTACCTAAACCCCTTGGCGCTTGCATCCTTCTTCATGTTGACGACCCTAAAACTTACCCAAACCACATAATGTACATATGTCTATATGTTTCTAACCGTGTTTTTTCTTGTTTGTGTAATTGTTTGTGTTTGCGCATATTAGAAAAGACACATTTATGAAGTATTAAAAGATAATTTATTTTAAATTTTTTGGGTGATTTGGGTTTTTTTTTTTTGGAAAATGTTTGGTTTTTATTGGGGTGTTTGGTTTCAAACCCCTTTTTTTTTTTTTTTTTTTGGTAAATACAAACATATTAAAATGTATGGTGGATTGCCTTAAAAACACATTAAAATTTTTTGGTTTTTTAGAAAAAGCCAAAACTTTAAAACATTAAAAACAATAACAAAGTTGGTAAAACTTTTAACCAAAGTAGCCAGGACCAAGGGCACTAATCCTCCTCGTCTTCTTCATCTGTTGGCCCCAACGTCGCCTGTATGGCCAGCAGCTCGGCCACCAACTCCTTCATTCTTTTTTTTTTCTCCGCCAATGTTTTGGGGATCATCCCTGTAACCAATAGAGAAAGAAACATAAATCGGAGTCCCAGACCGGTTTGTATGCTGGAAATAGATTTGGGGTTAATCAAATACATGTAAATGCATGACATATGTCATTCTTCCAAGGGATACAGTTAATGCATTTCCCACAGGTAAGTCTTTAAACTCCTTAAACCGGACCTTCTACATTATTTAATGAAAACCACTAACTATTCCCAACTGATTCTGCACCAGATCAAAGTAAATTTGGGATTTTTTTGGATTACAGCGCCGCCATCTGGACTCTGAAGCATAACACTTAATGAGGAGTGGAGAGTTGGATAAAGTACAGGGGAGTAGGTTACAGTGGTGCGTTGGGAATCCAGAGCATAGCTGGGTTGAGGGAAAGGTCATCAGTCCCACAATGCATGGCAGCACCTTACTTTTTTCAATCTGTATCCCATGCTGCCTGTAAATATTGCGCATTCCATATTCCGCAATATTGGTTTGGTTCAGTCTAATAACATGCATTAGATGGCTGAAGGGTGTATTTCCATGTTTCTAATCTGTAGGTACAGTGTGTTGGCTAATTCTTAGGTTCTTAATACAAGTTACGGTCCTCTTTAAGCTAACGAAGTGCCCACATGAAAGTGTGAACTACACATTGGCTACGCCTTTAGTTATGTGTGTGTTATTAGCTAACCAAACATTAATATGAATAATGGCATGGAGACTTACGGAGTTGGTGGCCGACAGATGGCTGGTTGGGGCCAACAGGCTGCCCTTGGTCCTGGCTATGCTGTGAAGAAGTCCCTGGAGAAACATGTGACATTTGGTTAGTACTTGTATAGAGTCACTATTCCCAACATATCTGGCTCCCAGTCTGGCTGACATCACTCACCTTCGCCAGGATCGACTTCCAGCATCTCTGCTGCCTCCTCCTCCACTATTTCACCCGCACCAGAAGCTTCTACAAATACATAATAAAGGATAACTTAGTTTTTGGCCTGCCATGTATATCTTTGTGCCTATACATGAAGAGTGACATACCAGAGCCTTCCCCATGCCTGGCCAGGTATGACTCCACGCCCACGCGGTTGGGCCCCTCCTCTGTGGTAAGGTCCAGGGGCTGGTCTGAGGAGGCCACAGAGGAGGGGTAGGTCCGTCGCCCGGGAGATCCACCACCTTCACTCACAGATGCAGACTCATGCAGCACTGGTCGGCCTGTACGCCTCCGGGTGCGGCGAATTCTGAAATCCATTTCCAACACTACCAAAGAAAAGTCATTATAAATAAAAGCATAACTTATACATTTTGAACATATACCATGCAATTGCTTGGTACTTACTTGGGAAATGGATTCCAAAAAACCTCCGCACCCGGGGCATGTGCAGACGTTTCAGGTCCGACCAATGCTGCATTATCTGGGTGTGAGTGAAGGTGGTGCTGGTGACACGGTGTATCTCGGCGATGATCTCCCGGGCGATGTCCCTTTTCTCGCACACATTGGGCGCGAAGTCATACCGGCGCTGAAGCATGATCTGAAAAACATAATGGACACAGAGATTTTACTTTTACACACACACCCATATGTGTTGCATCACAAGTTGAGAATTTCATGTCATTAACACACACATTTAGAGTGGCAGCCATTTTTGGGGAGTGCCTTAAAGAGGACGTTGACTGTGAATGAGAGTCTGGTCTTATGTTATATGTATCACACACCATGTACATACAGATAATAGCCAACATCAAGAATCAGGCCACCTGCATCTATGGCATGTTAGGATGGTTTAAACATCCAAGATGTAGGCTAATGCTTAGGCTTTTGGACCACGTGTGTGGCTTCCCGTTGTGTTTTTATGGCTTAGGAAAACAGTGTTCCTCAAACATCCGCATCAAGGTCCGAGACAGGCCAGGTTTGCCAGCTAGCCCCGCTACTCCACAAGTTAATTAACTGTTGCTAAGCCGGAGCAATTGGCCGAATTAGGACATCAGCATAGACAGGTGAAAACGTGGCCAGGCTCGGCCCTTGAGGATGAAGTGTGAGGAGCCACTTCTTAAACATTAAGAGACCCCAAACTAGTTCCAAACGCATCATTTACATTTAGGCCATCATTGACTATTAGATTAAAATGCACAGGCAGCCACTTACCAGCATGAGGATCTCTTCCTGTTGACGGGTGAAGATAGTGGGCGCCATCTTTATGCTTCTTCAAGGCAGCAGATAAGTGAAACCCCAGCGGTTTCCTGGTTCCGCTCGAACGTACGTTCGTACGAGCGCGTAGTCGTGCGCATAGGCGTCACACGCTGGGCTCATTATTTAAAGGTCCCTGCACCCAAAGCTCATTCTCTTTGAGCATTTGTGGAAGATGGCACCTAAAAAGCCTATGACCAAGCGACCCCAGCAAAGCCAGACCGCGGAGGGCCCAACAACAAGGTCCCAGCAAGGTAGGAGAAAGCTGAGAGGCAAGACTACTACCTCGGCCCCACCAAGGGACACTGGACCCTCAGGAACCCAAAAAAGGGGCCCCAAGCCACGTGCCCCTGCAGCCAAAAAGCAGCCAACTGCAGCACCCACCACCTCTTCCCCCAGAAGAGGCCGCACAAGGGAGCCCACACCGGCCATGGGTTCAAGTAGGGCAGTTCGGCAACCCAGGCCCCGCAGCAGGGCCCGAACCCCATCCAGGGCCAGAAGCCCATCCAGGGCCCGCAGAACCCCATCCAGGGCCAGAAGCCCAGCCAGAGGCCGCCGAACCCCATCCAGGGCCAGAAGCCCAGCCAGGGCCCGCCGAACCCCATCCAGGGCCAGAAGCCCAGCCAGAGGCCGCCGAACCCCATCCAGGGCCAGAAGCCCAGCCAGAGGCCGCCGAACCCCATCCAGGGCCAGAAGCCCCTACAGGGCCCGAAGAACCCCATCCAGGGCCAGAAGCCCCTACAGGGCCCGAAGAACCCCATCCAGGGCCAGAAGCCCCCGACCTGGCACCAGCCGGGAACAGAGCCCCCGACCTGGCACCAGCCGGGAACATAGCCCCCCAAGAGGGCCCAGAATTTCCACCATGACCACATCTACACCTGGAAGTTCGGTGGCCAGCCACGCAAGAACACCCAGTCCCTTGGCCAGTCCAGTCCAGTCATTGGGAAGCCACCAATCCGGCCATTCCCCTACCCAGCCCCAGGCCATAATGTCACCACATGTGTCTGCACACATGGAGGAGCAGCCAAGCCAACCATCTGGCCGCACATTGCGCCGCGGCCAGTTGAGTGGGAGATTCTCCCATGACCAAAATATGGCATTGGCTAGTGGCCTTACATTATACTATGACGAGCTCTATGGGAGCAAATCAAAACACACCACAAAGCAGCGCAAGATGGAATTGTTTGAAACCATCCTACGACAAGTAAATGCAGCGGGGGAAGAGAGGAAAGATGTGTCCCAAATTCAGAAGAAAATCTCTGATCTGAAGTATGCTGTACGGCAAAAAGAAATTAAAAGGCATAATTACAGGTAAATAAATGTTTCCTCCAAATATAATGTTTAGGATGTACTGTATGCACCTTTTCTGAGTACCAAACGATTTTCTCTTTTCAGCCTGAAAACTGGAGGTGGCTTTCCTTCTAAATTGGAGTTTACCCCTGCTGAGGAGATTGTGCTGGGACTTCTCCATCCGGTCGCGGTCGGTGGACATGCTGGTCTAAGGGACACAGACTCACCGACCCGTACCCACGGTGAGTACTCTTAAATCTGCATGTTTGCCTGTTTGCTAAATAATCTAAAGTTCACTAGTAACAAGATAACGGGATGCCCCTATGGTTTGCCTTGCTTGGCCTCGCACTACTGTGCCTGTTTGTGTCCTCTTTTGGTCCCTGGGAATCACACATTTAGGACCACATCCATTATGGCAAAGATCAAATTTCCAATTGGATTGTTAAAGTCATGAAGTTTCTCCAGAAAAGTGATATATTTTGAATCAATCACAAAACACACATCATTATGGATGGGTTGCCTATTTGTTGTGTGAGTTGTGTTTGAGTTAACAATTTAATTAGCCACCCCCAAACATATCTGACCTAGAGCAGCGAGACTCAACTGGCGGGCCGGGGTACCAATGCGGACCTTGGCACCAGATTCCAGGACCCCTGCCCAGACAGCCCTGCACTCAGTTACTTCTGTGTTGACGTGCTCAGAGCTGCCCCCTTGATCGGCGATGTAGTGGTTGTTCTCCTGCCCAATGTGATGGCTCCCTGAAACATAGCATTGCAATATGAAGTACTGCACAGGAAGTGGCATTGCAAGGTACACAGTAACTTGGTAAATCTTTCTCTTGGCACAATCGTGTCCCGCTGCCCCTGCTCTGCCCCATCTGCCACAGTCCCCCCATGCCCCCCCCCCCCACATAAGCCCCATACATTTGTAACAGATTTGCTCCATCCATCCCATCACCATCAATACGTTAACTCCCCCCTTTAGCCATCCAATCCCTGTCCCCTCAGCTCTGCCCCATCCAGCCCAGCAAGGGCAAGCAGCCTTTATTAGTTTGCACTTTGAAATCTCAAGCCCCTCCACCAGAATGTTTATTTCTAACTAGACACCCCCTGCGTCAGCCCCATGGCCAGACATTCACCTCTCACCACATACCTTTAAATGGACCTTTCCAACAATTGTTTGAGTACCCCGGACCTAGCGAATGGTAGGCTAAATCCAAAAATGTGCGTTGAAAGTTGTATGCTGACTGGGTACACTTCCTGACTTAGAACTGAGGTCAGTTAGCAGTTTTCGCGAGCCATTGCACCTATCTAAACTTGCGTGTCTTTTAACAAATGTCCCCATTGCTCTAGAGTTGATTAATATTACAAATAGAGGTTTATTTGATTACCTATCCCAAAAATGGTTATGTGTGTGTTTACGTGGTTTGTTTTTCTCTTCTTCAGCCCAGCATGATCCCTCAGCAAGGGTAAACTCACCCCCCAGTTTGGTTATGCCTACCAGGTCCGTACAGCATAGGAGCCCAGATCCGAGATTTCCGGTAAGTTAATTTAGTACCATAAATACTACCAAGTGCTTAACAATGTGTTAAACTGTGGGAATCCCAAATTTGGACGCCAACTTACACTTTTTTTTTTATATGTCCCTACAGACCCGCACACTCATGGAAGAGATCCAGGAAATGGAGGAAGATGATGATGTCTCCATGCAGGGCACGTCGGATGACCTCCCCCTGGGTCCCAATTTGGAACTGCTCCATAATGTTTCTCTGGCCAATCCTCAGCAGCAGAGTGAATCTCCATCCATTGTGCATGCACATGGGGAGACTGACACTACAGTCCCCAGTGTTCACTCTGCTGCTGAGGATTTGCAAAGCAGGCCTGTTGCTGTTGAGGGGACGACACCACGCGGCAGGGCACGCCCAAGAGCCAGGGTAATTGTGCGGCGGACACCATTACGCCGCCCCACAATTTCCCAGGGGAGGCAGAGTGCCCTGCTTCAATTATGGACCCAACAAAGGGACTCTTATGAGGCACAGCTCGTTACAGAGCGTGAGCAAAGGCATGCCGACATGGTCACCATCAATACCAGTCTACAGGGCATCCTCGCGGAGTTGCGTACCCTCAACAGCAACGTGGTCACTGCAAGTAATGGCATCCAGTCAGCCATGGCTGAGATGACCAATATGCAGAGAAACATTGTGGAGCAGTTTCAAATTCACAATGCTGCCATGGCCCAGGCTAGGTCCCATTCACATGGACCTCCACCTGGACCTCCACCTGGGTATTATGGGCAGCCACCCTATTAAGCCATGGGTGTGTGGGACATCTTTTCTCTTAACCCCCACTGTATTTACTTGTCCTTTGAGGTTTCAAACAATCCATTTTGTGTTGCTCTGGCAGGTTGTGTTTTGTATTTGCTCCCATATAGCTCCTTAGAGTAATGCTTAAGGCCACTAGCCAATGCCATAGGTCTATGTGGAGGGTATCTGGCCACTTATGGCTTTAAATATGGATTTGGTTGGTGCTCCTCCTGTTTGCAGACATGTTTGTGTGACATTATGGCCATGCCCAAATATCCCTGGGCACAGGCAATATTAATGACTGGACTAGGCTGGCCTTTGGACTGGGTGTCCTTGTTTGGTTGTGCCACTCACTTCCAGGTGTAGATGTGCTCGATGTTTTTTTTGTAATGTTATCCATTTGTAACCACAGATGTATGTGGAATGTTTTCTGTTAAGCACTATAATTTTTAAGTTTCTAAGTAAAAAAAAAATCTCACTTACAATACTTGTGGCGTTTTTAGTGGGAACACATTTTAAACAGCTTGGGCTAAACCAGATATTTTTGGTTTGAAGAGGTGTAACAATGCAAATATCAAGCTAAGGAAACTACATGAAATACATTAGGCAACAATTAAGGTAAAAATGTTTTACTTTGAGGTAATGCCACATTACGGCAAAACAACATATTTAACAAAAAGGATAACACAGACACACAGAATGTTGAGACACGAAATAAAATTAACTAAAATGCTGCAAGATCAGGTTGGCTCTAACTGATTGGCCAGACTCACTGGGTGGCCCCACAAAATTCTCTACATCATCCTCTACGGCTGAAGAGGGCAGGCTATCCACATAACGTGGGACACGTTCCAGGATCGCAAAATTGTGCAAAACAGCACATGCCATGATTATGTCGATCACTTTCTTGGGATCATATTGCAGGGCGCCCCCAGTATGGTCCAGGCAACGAAAACGTGTCTTCAACAGCCCAAAGGCCCTCTCCACAACAGCCCGGGTCTTGCGGTGCGCACGGTTGTACGCTTCCTGAGAGGCATCCTGGGGCCGCAGCACAGGCGTCATGAGCCAGGGTAGAAGTGGGTACCCGGAATCACCTTAAACAGACAATTAAATGTAATCAAAATTAAAAAGGCAACACAACAAACACAAAAAATTTTACATATATCATAATGATGTAAGGTAAAGGGGAAAAAAAAACACCCAGGGCACATTAGCAAAATAAATATTGCCACTAATGTAGTACCTAATTAAAAATGGCACTTCAATATACCAATTAATTAACAAACATCTGCACGTCCAAGGGTATTTGGAATTTAAATATATTTTTAGTTTTCAGACATGTTACAATTAGGATGCTGCTGAGGGGCTATCCACATTTAGATGAAAACTACAATGTATGCAGTTTAAGTCCACTTTGACATTTAAAGACCAATAGTACAAAAGGAGCCAAAGCTCAAAGATCCTTGGGTATAAACTCACAACCAATATATAGGGACATGGAACTTACAGACATCCTAACTAAAGGGAAAACATTCTGAAGGACAAAGCGAGGCAAGCATTTTTTTTGGAAGTTCATAATATATGACCCAAGAAAAAGGCAGTTTCTGGCTTATGTAAAGAATTCAAATACTAACATATCAACAAATACAAGATTAATCCCACATTTAATAGCACACAAATAGGACACACTTACCAAGCAGCCATGCCCCCGAAAATTCACCTGCCTCAAATCTCCGAAACAACCCAGATCGCCTGAGGATATATGAGTCGTGGGACGATCCTGGGTAGCCGGCAAGGACACTCATAAAACGCATGTCCGGACCAACCACGGCCTGGACATTAAGGGAGTGTCCCATTTTACGATTCCTTAAGGCAAAAACATACAAAAAGGGTAATTGATATTTGACCCAAAATAAAAAATTAACAACAAAACATGTCTGCACTCTATTGGGAAATACTAATGAAAAGCCTAGATAAAGCAGCTACACAAATGAGGGATAAACAAATATGCTGCCGCAAAGGAAAACAGGTTACATTACACGTTGGCCAACATAATAACCAATCTCAATACCTATATATATACTCGTCGGCAGCCCTAGGTACGAGTGCCACATGTGTGCAGTCAATAGCACCAATAACGTTGGGCATGTCGGCCACATTATAAAACCCAAGCTTAATGGCGTTTCTGGCTGCCATATCATCCGGAAAATAAATATATTTGGGAGTTATGGCAGCCATGCCTTCCAAAAATTTAGATAGTGCGCGGCTCAGCGTAGGCTGGGACATCCCCACGGAGAGGGCACCCAGCCTCTGGAACGAGCCGTTCGCCAAAAATTGCAGGCAGCCAAGCATCTTGGTCATACCTGAAATTGCATGCCCCTTCCTTGTGGTGCGGGCTAACCATGGCCGCAGCTCACTATATAATTTATGGAGGGAAGCGCGATTAAGCCTGGTCAGCTCGAACAGCTCAACATCATTCATGCTATCGATGTTCATGCGACGACGCAGGGGCAATCTGCTCTCAGACATCTCGATCAACTCAATGCCAAAAAGCATAAGCCCTTGATGTGCCACAAACTCGCTCCGCTCCATCCTACTCCCGAGGCCAAATAGCTGCCGGCAAACATTTCGTAAAGCAGCTCTTTAATGGGCTTCCAAACAATTAGCAATCACCTCTCTGAATTGGTCGCAAGCCCATGTGAAGGACGTAAAAAATAGGATCGGACGCAAATAATACGATTTGGACGGGAAAAACACACGAACTAACGCAAATTATACGATTCTCGTACGAAATGCGTATGTTCATATACGTCTATGCGCGAACGATCGTGCGAATACGAAATGGGCAAAAAAACAAGAAAAAATGACAAACACCCACCCAAACTTACGATTCTCGATACGAAATCAATTAACTTTGGCTCTTTGAATCGAGGGGATAGTCATCCTCATCATCATCGGCAAAAAGTGCATAAACCGGCTCCAAATGTCGCTTCTTACACGACAACTGACGCTCTATACTGGCCACTCTGAGTGCCAAGTCCGTCTGAGACCCCCTGCTGGCTTCCCCCTCACTGGGAGCTAAATGCAGACGCGGGGGAGTCGGCGAGGCCGTCGGCAAAACGTGACTGGGGCCGGCAACGCTTGCCCAATACCACCAATATCGCTGTGACCGCTCAGGGGTCAAGTACCACACAAGAGACAAAGCTTAACAAGTCCTGAGGGGGCCCCAAGTGCGCTATCCCCAGAAGCCTCCATTATGGTGATTATGGTGGAAGATATCGGGTCACAAGGCACTAACAGCCCAGAACCGTAAAATTCCCAATTTAGACCCTCTGAACCCTTTAAGCACAGGGCAGGAAGGGGGGGGGGGGAGGGGGGAGCAGAGACCTGGAGGAACCACCAATGGATAAACTGGGACCCGTTTGGAAAAAATAAGACAAGAAAAAATAAGCATCCCACAGCACATGCACCTGGAAAAAAAATTTTGCACAGAGACTCACAGACTGCAGTCAAAGAAGCCGGGCAAGGAGCAGCAGATCCAGAAGAAGAGGCCGCAGCGCGAGGACCGCCGAACAGCAGAAGAGGGTCACAGCCATAAACAGCAGCCACCACGCGCCGCAGCAATGGCGCCGAACGAGCTCCTCGAGGGGCGGGCCGCGCGGCAATGACGCGGACCGCGTCATCGCGCGGCCCCGCCCCCCCACTCGCAGCTAGACAGGAGGAATGAGAGGGGCCTCCGGGCTCCATTTTAAGAAGCAGGCAGGGGAGGCCAAGTCCTCCCTACCACGAAGAACAGGCGCGCTGGAGTGCGCTGCAGTGCCCGTCCTCCTCCATTCTCAGCGCCCGATCCGACGCCCCCGGCCGGGGCCCCCCCTCCGCAGCCTCGCAAGGAGAGGAAGAGGAGAAGGAAGGTGAGTAGTGAAGTACAGTGCACCAAAACACACATCATAAAATAAAGCTTGTGGGAGAACTAATAATGGATCCCAAGGTGGTCCCCCCTCCCCATATAGGCTCACCATAGCCTATGGCCAGCTACCCTTTGGGACAGGGTCTGCGGCCAGAGCATAGCTCTGCCGAACGCCTGACCCTTGGTGTTCCCCTACCATCACCTGATCAGAAGCCGGAGGCTGGGAGGCAGGAAGGGTCCACTGAAACAGGTGGGAATAGGGCTGCAGCGGCCAACGGGCTTGGGATGCCCCGCTTGTCTGTGAAATCCATGGACAGAGAGAGAAAGATCCATCTTCGCAGTCAGACTGCAAGAGAAGTTATTAGGGAAGTAGCTGCCCTTATATGAGCCTGGAGGAGCCACAAGTTTCGTTTGCAGTCAACTGCGCCACCTTGTGACGGATAACCCAATTGTCAAGAATGAAGCGACCCGAGCAGGACACCAAGAAAAGAAGAACTGGGATTGCACAGGAATATTCAGGGTCAGGGGTAAAAGAAGAACTGGGATTGTACAGGAATAGTCAGGGTCAGGGATAAAAAAAGAACTGGGATTGTACAGGAATAGTCAGGGTCAGGGGTAAAAGAAGAACGGGGATTGTACAGGAATAGTCAGGGTCAAGGGCAAAAGAAGAACTGGGATTGTACAGGAATAGTCAGGGTCAAGGGCAAAAGAAGAACTGGGATTGTACAGGAATATTCAGGGTCAAGGGCAAAAGAAGAACTGGAATTGCACAGGAATAGTCAGGGTCAGGGTAAAAGAAGAACTGGGATTGCACAGGAATAGTCAGGGTCAGGGATAAAAAAAGAACTGGGATTGTACAGGAATAGTCAGGGTCAAGGGCAAAAGAAGAACTGGGATTGTACAGGGATAGTCAGGGTCAAGGGCAAAAGAAGAACTGGAATTGCACAGGAATATTCAGGGTCAAGGGCAAAAGAAGAACTGGGATTGTACAGGGATAGTCAGGGTCAAGGGCAAAAGAAGAACTGGAATTGCACAGGAATAGTCAGGGTCAAGGGCAAAAGAAGAACTGGGATTGTACAGGAATAGTCAGGGTCAAGGGTAAAAGAAGAACTGGGATTGTACAGGAAAAGTCAGGGTCAAGGGTAAAAGAAGAACTGGAATTGCACAGGAATAGTCAGGGTCAGGGTAAAAGAAGAACTGGGATTGCACAGGAATAGTCAGGGTCAAGGGCAAAAGAAGAACTGGGATTGTACAGGAATAGTCAGGGTCAGGGGTAAAAGAAGAACTGGAATTGTACAGGAATAGTCAGGGTCAGGGGTAAAAGAAGAACTGGAATTGTACAGGAATAGTAAGGGTCAAGGGCAAAAGAAGAACTGGGATTGTACAGGAATAGTCAGGGTCAAGGGCAAAAGAAGAACTGGAATTGCACAGGAATAGTCAGGGTCAAGGGCAAAAGAAGAACTGGGATTGTACAGGAATAGTCAGGGTCAGGGGTAAAAGAAACACTGGGATTGCACAGGAATAGTCAGGGTCAGGGGTAAAAGAAGAACTGGAATTGTACAGGAATAGTCAGGGTCAGGGGTAAAAGAAGAACTGGAATTGTACAGGAATAGTCAGGGTTAAGGGCAAAAGAAGAACTGGGATTGTACAGGAATAGTCAGGGTCAGGGGTAAAAGAAGAACTGGGATTGCACAGGAATAGTCAGGGTCAGGGGCAAAAGAAGAACTGGGATTGCACAGGAATAGTCAGGGTCAAGGGCAAAAGAAGAACTGGGATTGCACAGGAATAGTCAGGGTTAAAGGGTAAAAGAAGAACTGGGATTGCACAGGAATAGTCAGGGTCAAGGGCAAAAGAAGAACTGGGATTGCACAGGAATAGTCAGGGTCAAGGGCAAAAGAAGATCTGGGATTGCACAGGAATAGTCAGGGGCAAGGGTAAAAGAAGAACTGGGATTGCACAGGAATATTCAGGGTCAATGACGAAAGAAGAACTGGGATTACACAGGAATAGTCAGGGTCAAGGGCAAAAGAAGATCTGGGATTGCACAGGAATAGTCAGGGTCAATGACGAAAGAAGAACTGGGATTGCACAGGAATAGTCAGGGTCAAGGGCAAAAGAAGATCTGGGATTGCACAGGAATAGTCAGGGTCAGGGGTAAAAGAAACACTGGGATTGCACAGGAATAGTCAGGGTCAGGGGTAAAAGAAGAACTGGAATTGTACAGGAATAGTCAGGGTCAGGGGTAAAAGAAGAACTGGAATTGTACAGGAATAGTCAGGGTTAAGGGCAAAAGAAGAACTGGGATTGTACAGGAATAGTCAGGGTCAGGGGTAAAAGAAGAACTGGGATTGCACAGGAATAGTCAGGGTCAGGGGCAAAAGAAGAACTGGGATTGCACAGGAATAGTCAGGGTCAAGGGCAAAAGAAGAACTGGGATTGCACAGGAATAGTCAGGGTTAAAGGGTAAAAGAAGAACTGGGATTGCACAGGAATAGTCAGGGTCAAGGGCAAAAGAAGAACTGGGATTGCACAGGAATAGTCAGGGTCAAGGGCAAAAGAAGATCTGGGATTGCACAGGAATAGTCAGGGGCAAGGGTAAAAGAAGAACTGGGATTGCACAGGAATATTCAGGGTCAATGACGAAAGAAGAACTGGGATTACACAGGAATAGTCAGGGTCAAGGGCAAAAGAAGATCTGGGATTGCACAGGAATAGTCAGGGTCAATGACGAAAGAAGAACTGGGATTGCACAGGAATAGTCAGGGTCAAGGGCAAAAGAAGATCTGGGATTGCACAGGAATAGTCAGGGGCAAGGGTAAAAGAAGAACTGGGATTGCACAGGAATAGTCAGGGTCAAGGGCAAAATAAGATCTGGGATTGTACAGGAATAGTCAGGGTTAAGGGCAAAAGAAGAACTGGAATTGCACAGGAATAGTCAGGGTCAGGGGTAAAAGAAGAACTGGGATTGCACAGGAATAGTCAGGGTCAAGGGCAAAAGAAGAACTGGGATTGTACAGGAATAGTCAGGGTCAAGGGTAAAAGAAGAACTGGAATTGCACAGGAATAGTCGGGGTCAGGGTAAAAGAAGAACTGGGATTGCACAGGAATAGTCAGGGTCAGGGGCAAAAGAAGAACTGGGATTGCACAGGAATAGTCAGGGTCAGGGGCAAAAGAAGAACTGGGATTGCACAGGAATAGTCAGGGTCAGGGGTAAAAGAAGAACTGGGATTGCACAGGAATAGTCAGGGTCAGGGGTAAAAGAGGGTCAAGGGTAAACGAAGCATTGGAATTGCACAGTATTATTTAGGGCCAGGGGCAAAAGAAGAACTGGGATTGCACAGATATAGGAACAGTGAAATTAAGAAATTAATATAGAAATTAAGAGAAACAGTGGGTGTGGCAACAGCGATGTGATGTAAGCACACTGTGTGCTTTACATTTTCATAATGGGCCCAGGACATCCTCGCCGAGCCCCCCCCCCCCCCCCCCCAACCATGATGCCTGGGCTATAGCATTAGAAGCTGGGGTTTCTTGGCTTGTGGGAACAGAGGGGCTGGGTACAGGGTCTCCCTATGGCCAGTCCACCCCTGCATACCAGTATGGGGCAGTTAGGGGCCTGAATTCAAGCTATTCTGCCTCCTGATGAGGCTCCTGTTTTGAGGTTGATGTCTTATCTTTCCAATGAAAACCTTGAACAAATCAAAGTCTCTTCTGTTTTTCCAGGATGAGCTCCAGGCTTCGAGAAGTTTCTGCTGCTTGTTTAGTCCACTTGCTCATTACACCTAAAATCAGTTCTCACGCGGCCTCACGTTGGCCTAATTTAGGGCCTGGTTACGTGTAATTGGGAGCCTTTTATTTATGCAGAGACATGAGAATAACATTAGCTCCGTCTGTTTCCTTGTGATTCCCATTATAACTGGACTGAGTCTCACCAGCCTGTCAGACCTTTATCCAATAACAGTTTTAATGTGATTTACAAAAAAATAAATAAAAAAAAAAATTCACCACCCTGTTCTGTCATTTTCTATTCCTGGTAGGGAAGCCGGAGAGGGGAAATTCTGATGCCGGGATGTGCGCACCTTCACTGGTCATAATGGCGGCATACCTCCCGAGTGTCCCTGATTTGGAGGGATTGTCCCTCTTCGAAATATATTACACCTCAAGGAGAGAGGGGAACAATAAGGAACAGGGGGACATGGACTCGAAGTGCATGTCCCCCTCTCCCCTATTGTTCCCCTCTCTCCTTGAGGTGTAACACGCAGATCTGCATCAACAAATGATTCATTCGCCTATTTAAAGTGTTTATATTGTTGTAACTGTTACATCCTATCTCCTATCCAACCTCAATGAGGGGGCGTGGCTTCATCCATACCTCAATGAGGGGGAGTGGCTTCATCCATCCCTCAATGAGGGGGAGTGGTTTCATCCATACCTCAATGAGGGGGAGTGGCTTCATCCATCCCTCAATGAGGGGGCGTGGCTTCATCCATACCTCAATGAGGGGGCGTGGCTTCATCCATCCCTCAATGAGGGGGAGTGGTTTCATCCATACCTCAATGAGGGGGAGTGGCTTCATCCATCCCTCAATGAGGGGGCGTGGCTTCATCCATACCTCAATGAGGGGGCGTGGCTTCATCCATACCTCAATGAGGGGGATTGGCTTCATCCATCCCTCAATGAGGGGGCGTGGCTTCATCCATACCTCAATGAGGGGGGGTGGCTTCATATACATATTATCCCTCTTTGAGTTGTAACATGCAGATCTGCATCAATAAATGATTCATTTGCCTATTCAAAGTGTTTCTATTGTTGTAACTGTTACACCCTATCTCCTATCAATCCCTCAATGAGGGGGCGTGGCTGCATACATCCCTCAATGAGGGGGCGTGGCTGCATACATCTATCAATGAGGGGGCGTGGCTTCACCATCCCTTAATGTGGGGGCGTGGTTTACATATTGTTCCTCTTTGAGGTGTAACATGCAGATCTGCAGCAATAAATGATTCATTTGCCTATTCAAAGAGTTTCTATTGTTGTAACTGTTACATCCTATCTCCTATCCATCCCTCAATGAGGGGGCGTGGCTTCATCCATCCCTCAATGAGGGGGCGTGGCTGCATCCATCCCTCAATGAGGGGGCATGGCTTCATCCATACCTCAATGAGGGGGTGTGGCTTCATCCATACCTCAATGAGGGGGGGTGGCTTCATATACATATTATCCCTCTTTGAGTTGTAACATGCAGATCTGCATCAATAAATGATTCATTTGCCTATTCAAAGTGTTTCTATTGTTGTAACTGTTACACCCTATCTCCTATCAATCCCTCAATGAGGGGGCGTGGCTGCATACATCCCTCAATGAGGGGGCGTGGCTGCATACATCTCTCAATGAGGGGGCGTGGCTTCACCATCCCTTAATGTGGGGGCGTGGTTTACATATTGTTCCTCTTTGAGGTGTAACATGCAGATCTGCAGCAATAAATGATTCATTTGCCTATTCAAAGAGTTTCTATTGTTGTAACTGTTACATCCTATCTCCTATCCATCCCTCAATGAGGGGGCGTGGCTTCATCCATCCCTCAATGAGGGGGCGTGGCTGCATCCATCCCTCAATGAGGGGGCGTGGCTTCATCCATCTCTCAATGAGGGGCGTGGCTTCATCCATCCTTCAATGAGGGGGCGTGGCTTCATGTACATATTATCCCTCTTTGAGGTGTAACATGCAGATCTGCATCAATAAATGATTAATTCGCCTATTCAAAGTGTTTCTATTGTTGTAACTGTTAAAATGTATCTTCTATCATCCCCGGATGAGGGGGCGTGGCCTAATTTAACTCTTCCCACCCTGAAAAGTTGGGGGGTATGGTAGAGGAACCCCCACCCTGCCGGGAAACAAAGAGCAGCAAGGACCTGGTACAGCTTGCATTGAGTCCCTCCAGCGCTCTCCTTCCTGCATATAGAAAAAGAGAGAGAAAATGATGGAGACAGTGTTCAAAAGAAAGATAGAGAAAACATGGAGAACAGAGACCAGCTGAGCCAGCTCAGAGCATTCTCTCTCAGGCATACCTTTCAACTATTCAGGGTGGGAAAGAGGGACAATTGTTAAATTAGGCCACGTCCCCTCATTGAGGGATGGATAGGAGATGGGGTGTAACAGTTTAAAACAATAGAAACACTTTGAAATTAATCATTTATCGTTGCAGATCTGCATGTTACACCTCAAAGAGGGACAATTGTTATATTAGGCCACACCCCCTCATTGAGGGATAAATAGGAGATAGAATGTAACAGTTACAACAATAGAAACTCTAGTTACAGTTACAAATAGGTGAATTAATCATTTGTTGCAGATCTGTATGTTACACCTCAAAGAGGGACAAATGACAGCAACGAGGGACATGGACTCAAAAGAGGGACAGTCCA